>CM053623.1:310221221-310287582 GCA_028646595.1 Phalanger gymnotis | reverse complement strand
ACAGAACCAAAGAAATGAAAAAATGGAAGAAAATGTGAAATATCTCACTGGAAAAACTATTGACCTGGAAAATAGATCCAGGAGAGAGAACTTAAAAATTATTGGACTACCTGAAAGCCATGATCAAAAAAAGAGCCTAGATAAGATTTAGGAGAGGGGAAGAACACTATGGAAAGGTGGAGATAATAAGCACAAAATGTTAGGGGAAACAGAAAAATAATAGAGCTTAGACAAAAGATTTGTATTTAGGAGTACTGAGTGAAAACTAAGTGAAAAGGGGGAAAGGGTCAGAGCTGATAAGTAACACAAAGCAAAGAAATAGCATAATAAAAGCAGTGGTATTTAAGAAAAATTAGAGACATGCAGGCTAGATTTTTAGAAGCAAGCTTACTAGAAGAAAGGAGACCAGTTAAGTCAATATGAAGGGAAGAAGCATCCAATTGGGGGTGGGAACAGCAGGGTAAGTAGAAAAAGGAAGATGAAGGAGTCAGTGAGGGACATGGAAAGTGAGTAGAGATGGAAGATCAGCACCAATGGATTAACAATTTATTTTCTATTTCAAATATTTCATTACTACAAAAAATTTTTTGCTCTGTACAAAATGTAATTTTACTTGAAAATATTCAAGAATATTATTTTCTCCCTCCAATTACAAACACATACATTATTTAAGATTTCAGTTGTGGCAGGCAGTGCAGTATTTAGAATTCTAACAGAAAGGACTTTAGATTCCTGGGTCTGCTATTTAGGGAGGTGATCATGAGTGAGGATCTTCTTCATCTGTAAAATGAGGATGATGATGACCATACAATTTTATCACTTTGAGGAAAACATGTTATAAACTGTCAAGCGCTACATAAATGTGAGTCATTATTTCAATGTGATACTGTCACTACAAACCATAGATTATCTGCAAGAAGTGTTATGGTAAGCATTCTACAGAGCAAGGGAAATTGCTACCACAGGATCTCAGACTTTAAGATGAAGTAAACACAGGAGGCCGTTTAATTCAATACTTTTATTGGAATATCTTGCCCAAATTCAGAAAGGCAGTAAGTAGCTAATCTGCAATTCAAACCCTAACCAACCTTAAGATACCTCTTGTTCCACATCCCACGCTATTCTTCCCATAAAACTTCATTTCTAACATTAGATATACACTTCCAATGACTGACTAGAATCTATTTAGTTTGTAGATGTCTAAAAGGGCTAGCTAGACATTTCACCTCTTCTTTTCTCTGTTAATATTTGAATTCTCTGGCAAAGAAATGAGACAATGCTAACAATTAAGATAACAGAGATAATTAAACCTACATTACCCTCTAACCTGCAAACCTATGTTGGCTCATTGAAAACTCTTGATGGGCAGAGTCGGTAATGCCAGAAAGTTTGGGCATAGGGGGTCCTCTCTCCTTGCTACCGGATATGTGAGCTCCCTCCTGCAACACTATATGTTGTGGTCCTATTTCTGGTGCCCTCATGATTCAAATCCAGGTCCTCCATGAGTAAGAAATGAATGATTCTCATTTTACCTGAGAGACAGTCTCAGAATTTGTTTACTTATTATCAACTGCTAAATCATAAAAGTCTTTTAACGTGTAAATAGTACTTTAAGAAGAATCAACTGTTTCCACCCCAAAGAAAGCTACAAGACTTGCATATTACCTTTCTAAATGCTGCCATAAGGGGAGTTATCTTTCGATTATCAGCTGCATCCACATCTGCCCCTGCTTGTACCAGTAACTGAACAACATCAAGATGCCCACCATTGGCTGCTAGCCACAAGGGAGTATTCCCCTTCTTATTACGAACATCAATATGAGCTCCCCTAGAAAAATAAATACATATTAAGTGAAAATAACAATTTCTATGAAATTAAAATATCAGTAGCCACTGAAAATATTACTGCAAGAAAGACATATCTTAAATCTATCCAGGAAAAGACATATACTTTTCTAAATGTCATTTTGTTTTTAATCAAGTCTTAAGAAAAAAAATTCAAAGATATAGAAACCTCAGGAGTTAAAGTCCTAACCTTTCTATATAAGCCCCACAAAGACTTAAGGAAATGATATATAGAAAATTATGCTTGAGTGAAAATTAGGAATATTTTACTATCTAATATTGTGCCATTGTACAAACATGCTAGATACCCAGGTAAAAAAAAAAAAGGGTGACTTTAGTTCTTCAAATTTCAATTTACACGTAGGAATTTTAAACAGTACTTGAGTCTCACCATAGGTGAAAAACATGAAATTAGTGACTATTTGTTACTGAATTCTAGTCCATAGGCAGGACAATATCCAATGTTTGACCAAAAATAGGGTAAACGCCTAAATGCAATTTCACATCTGACCTTTAGGAGACATAATACACAGAATTAAATTCCAGATACAATCGCATGAATCTACCAATGAGCACTTCCTAAGCACCCACTATGAACCAGGCATTCTAAAAATAGAATATTGTCTCCAAGATGACTGAGGTCAATGATCCATTTTCTGACACTTTAAACAGTACCATCACCTCTGCTGTAGGCTCAACTTAACATTCAATGACAAAACAGGATCACCAATGAGACCTTACATTTTAGGTGATCCAAAAGAATTAAACTGATGGTTACTGAAATACATCTACAGGACAGGAGAGACATGAAGATAAGCACTGCATTTGAGGAATCAGTTTTTGTCTAGTGATCTAATGGGAGTGGGCAGCATCTACAACAGTACTGAAGAGACACATTTTAAAAAATAAAAGCTACAGAGGATATACCAATGCTACTACACAACAGCATCAAAAAACAATGACAGAAAAAAGGACTTGCTTGATTCATGCCCAGTGTGCTGCTAACAAACCCATATTTCAGGTACTCTTGTGCTCCTACAAACAAGTAACAGCACCAGTGGTTTCACTCTCAAATCTGAAGACCAGTACTACCTTACCTGCTAATGAGCAGTTCACAGAACTTGTAATGCCCTTTATCTGCTGCTATGGTTAAAGCCGTATCTCTTGAAGAGGGCACCGGAGGGGCATTAACATCAGCACCTTTATCCAGAAGGACTCTGCCTACCTCTGCATAGCCACCAGAAGCAGCTTCCATTAGTGGTGTTAGGCCCGTCTAGAAATAAAGGAAAATTGGAACATGTAAAGGCATAATTTATTTTAGAAATAACCACAAACAAGATTGTAAATATTGTCTGACTGGCTCCATTATTACATTACTCCCTATGAAAGTCAGTTATCAAAACAGGCACAAAACTACATTTGGCAAATATTTTTGGATAAGGACTGAAAAAAAATAACAAAAATGAAAATACCATTTTTAGCTACAAAGTATAGCATTGTCATGTGAGGTATAAAAATGAATCGTCTAAAGACAACTCTAGAAAACCCCATGCACTATTTTTCTCACCTTTGCTCTATGTTCAACATTGGCTTTTCTGTCAAGGAGAAGACTGACCACTTCAGTTCTTCCTTGGAAGCACGCTAAGGTAAGGGCTGTATTACGGTTAGTCTCTATTTGAGCATTAATGTCAGAACCCATGTCCAAAAGAAGTTTAACAGCAGCTGTATGGCCATTCATGGCTGCCAACATCAAAGGAGAAATGCCCAATTTGCTACCAGTTCTGAAATGGGAAAAATACATATTTTAAACGTAAGACTGGACCAAATATGTTAATATTTATTATTTATGCAATATTTGCTTATTAACATAAAGAGGTTAAGCTAGCTACACTCTTAAAGAGTGTTATTCAATCTGTCAACAAATTTATTAAAGTACCAACTACGTGTGTGACATCGTGTACTGGGGAAACCAAGAAAGGCAAAAGACAATCCCTGCTTTCAAGGAGCCATAGCCTAATCAAGGAGACAAACATACAAACGACTATGGAGAAACAAAAGAGTAGGTAAAGAGTAGGTCTAGAGGCTACATCAAAGCATGGAGGGTCTATTTTGGATCCAGAATTCTTTGGTGTCCAACTTCTTTTGGCTATATGAATACAGATAGTCACTGAGGCATTTATTAAGCATCTATCATGTGCCGAGCACTGCTTTCAGAGCCATGATCTAATTGGAGTGACAACATGCAAACAACCACGTACAACAAGGATAGATACAGGATAAGCTGGAGAAAACCAAAAGAAGAATCAGATCAGGAAATGCTTCTTGGGGAAGGGATGACTTTAGGTGTCACTTGAAGGAAGCTGGGAAAGGAAGACAACAAAGATGAGGAAGGAGAGAATTCCAGGCATGGGGGAAAGCTAGAGGAAATGCCGTGTCAGGAGATGGACCGAGTATCTTCTGTGAGGATTATCGAAGCTGACAAGTGTCACTGGATTATGGATTATTGGGAGAGGTAAGAGAGAAAGGTGTAAAAAGACTGGAAAGACAGGCAGAAGGGGCCAGGTCTGAAGGCAATTGAATGTCAAACAGAAGATTTTATGTTTCCTCCAGGAGGGGATGGGGAACCACTGGAGGAGACTGAGCATGTAGGTGGCACAGTCAGACCTACACTTTAGAAGAGCTAAGTGGAAGATGGGTTGGAGGGGGAAGAGAAGTGAAGCTCAAAGACTACCCAGAACCCTCTGCCTGAGGTGATGAGGGCCTGCACCAGGGTAATAACAGTGTCAAAAGACAGAATAGGGAATATTCAACAGATGTCACAAAGGTAAAAAACAACAGGACATGGCAACGGACTAGAAATGAACGGTAAAAGAGAGGAAATGAGATGACACTTTGCTTCTGAACTTGGACAACTGACTGGGAGGGTAATGGAATCCACAAATACAGTAGGAAAAGGTAGAAGGACAGGGGTGGAGGGTGGGGGGTGGAAATGTGTTTTATGTTGATGACCTAACCAGTTCAAGATGTCCAAGAGGCAGCTGGAGATATGAGAATAGAGGTCAGCAAACTGGTCAGAGTTGGATAAACAGATTTCAGAACTCTCAGAAAAAAGGGGAAAAGGTGGAAATGCACAGAGGCTAATGGTGCTAGGCTGAGTTTGTACAAGGCTTTAAAAGCTAAAGAGAGTTTATATAACGTTATTACAGAGGCCAAAGGGAGCCACTGGAGTTTGCTGAGTAGGGTCAAGACATGGACAGACACATTTTTAGTCCATCAACTTGGCAACTACGTGGAGGAAGTATTGGAGTGGGGAGAGGCTTGAGACAGGGAGACCAGTAGTCTAGGAAAGAAGTGAGAAGTCAGTGAGTTATATCTACTTTGGAGGGACCAAGTGCTGAGGCAGAATCTAAATCCAGCTTTTCAATTTCTTGAGCCTACATTTTCTTGATTTTAACATGACAAAAAAAATTACTCTGCTTTATTTCTATCAAAATTTAACATTTCATCCCCATAAAACCATGGACAGCCAGTACTATTATTGTTAGTTCCATTTTATAAACAAGGAAACTAGAGACATAGAGCTCCTTAAGGGTCTGAGGACAGATTCAAACTCAAGTCTTCCTGGCTCCAGTTCAGGCAGCATTCTGACCACTAGGCCACAGAACTGCTTTCTTGTATACTTTCTGTTCCAAACTTGGTAAGTTCTGGGAATAAAGTACTTTGAAAAGATGTCACAGGAATAAGGAAAAAAAAAATAAAGCTTACCGGGAATTGATCTCTGCTCCCGCATTTAATAATATTTTGATGATGTTCACGTAACCCCCAGAAGCAGCTAGGCTCAGAGGCGTGTAGTCAGAAACATTCCTGTGTTCTTTATTTGCCCCTCGAGCTAAAAGCAGCTCTACCACCTAGAATCATAAGAAAAATGTTTTTTTTTCTTTTTAATACATTTTGATATGTTCATTTCTGTTCTAAATAGAGCATAAACAGACTTAAAACAGTTGTGACACTTAATACCTTAGAATTGTATGAATGCAATGGAATATTACTGGGCTCCCAAAATGAAATGAAGAATTGAGAGAGACATGGGAAGAATTCCATTAATGAATATGAAGAGAAGAAAGCAGAACCAAAAAAGCAATACATATAATGACTAAAAATAATAAAAATAAATAGCACATTAAATAGCTACAAATTTCAGGTTAATATATATAATAACCAATTTGGGTACCAGTTGACTGAGGTTAACATACTTAAGAAACGGTAAACCAGGAACGGAGCCAAGATAGCCAAGTACAGGCCTGGACCTGGCTGAAATCTTCCTACATTCCCCCCAAAAACAAGTTTAAAATAACACCTAAAATCTAATTTTGAACTGGTAGGGCCAACAAAAGGAAGAGGGAGATATTTTTCCAGCCTAAGACAATTTAGGAGGTCCACAGGAAAGGTCCAAAACACAGGGTGGGTATAGACCTGGAGAGCAGCAGGAGCACCAGTGCTGGACTTTGGAGGCAGCAGCAGCAACAGCAACAGCAGCAACAGCTTCGGGAGCTCTCTGCCCAAAGACAGTAAGGGGATCATAAAACTGGTCAGAAAGAAATTAGTGGACCCTCTGCTGGCACTGAGTAAGACTGGCAATGAGTATGGCTCACACTGATCAGTTCCAGGATGGAGAGATACACCTGTAAGTAGTCACAAGGGACTGCTAACACCTGCAACTGCAGTGGAACAGGAGTCCTTCCTGGGTAAGGACCAGGGGTCAGATCAGGAGAGCAGTGACCACATCTCTTCAGGACCACATTACCTTGGAAGCACCAACAACTTGCAGATGCCCAGAAGTAGCTCTGAAAACAGCAGCACAAAAAAGCCTAAAGCTTGGCACAGTATCTCCCCACCCCCAGGTGAGCAGAGCCCGACTTTAGTTAAGTTAAGCAATAGGCTAGAAAAATGAGCAAACAACAAAAAAGGACTTGATCATAAAAATCTACTCCAGTGGAAGAGACATAAGCTCAGAAGAAGATAATAATATGAAAACAACTGCAAACAAATCTTCATAGAAAAATGCTAATTGGACTCAAGCAGAACAAGAATTTCTGGAAGAGTAGGAAAAAATGGGAAAAGAAATGAGAGGGATACTGGCTTCCACGTAAAAGGAACACAGGGCTTAGAATATGATATTCCAGAAAGCAAAGGAGTTAGGATCACAACCAAGAATAACCTATCCAGCAAAACTAATTATAAATACTTCAGACAGAAAAATGGACACTTAATGAAATACAGAACTTCCAAGCATTCCTGATGAAAAGACGAGAACTGAATAGAAAATCTGACATTCAAACAGAAGACTCAAGAGAAACACAGAAAGGTAAACATGAAAGAGTAATCATAAGGAACTCAAAAGAGTTAAACTGTTTACATTCTGATATGCAAAGATGATACATAAAACTTAAGAATTTTATTGTCAGTAGGGCAGTTAGAGGGGCATAAGTGTGAGGAGGGGTAAGAAGGATGCAGTAGCAGAAGGGGGTGAGGAAAGGCAGAACAGTAAAGATTTCCTTATGCAAAGGAGGCACGAATGGAAGAGTTTTTTACAATGGAGGTAAAAATGGAAAATTGAGGAGGTATCAGGCAATGCTTGAATGTCACTCTCACCGGAATTGGTTCAAAGAGGGAAGAACACACACATACACATATAGAAATCCATCGTACTCAAAGGGAGATAGGAAGAGAAGGGGATAAGAAAAGGGTGTGAGGGGGAATCGGGCTGGCCTAAAGATGAGCGTGTATTGGGGGAGGCAGTGGTCAGAAGCAAGAAAGACTTTTGAGAAGGCAGAGAGAGAGGGAGAGGGTAGAAAGAAACACAAGATAATGGGATAGAGGGAAATATAGTTAGTGACCGTTAGGATGAGCTAGTTAGGATGAGAAGTGGATAGCAGAATGGATTGGAAACTAGAATCCAATAATACATCACATTCAAGAGGCACACTTGAAACAAAGACAAACATAGAGCTGAAATGAAGGGCTGGGACAGAGTCTATTATGCTTCAGCTGAAGTGAAGAGGGCAGGGGTGGACATCATGATCTCAGACAAAGCAAAAATACTCCTAATTCAAAGAAATAACCAGAAAAACTACATTGTGCTAAAATATTTTTTTTACAAGTTTCTTTAATAAAGGCCTCATTTGTCAAATATATAGAAAGCTGAGTCAAATTTATAAAAATAAGAGCCATTTCTCAAGTGATAGTCAAAGGATATGAAGAGGCACTTTTCAGAAGAACTCAATGCCATCTACAGTCATATGAAAAAATGCTCTAGATCCCTAATGAAGGCAAGTTAAAACAACTCTGAATTATCACCTCACACCTATCAGAAATGACAAATGCTAGAGTGAAAAAGGGAAAACAGATGATGAACTGGTCCAACCATTCTGGGGAAAAATTTGAACTATGCCCAAAGGGCTATAAAACTGTGCAAACCCTTTGACCCAGTAATACCACTACTAGGTCAGTACCCCAAAGACATCAAAGAAAAAGTAAAAGGACCTTTATGGACAAAATATTTATAAGCAGCTCTTTTTGTGGTAGCAAAGAAGTGGAAATCAAGGTGGATGCTCATCAATGGGAGAATGGCTGGACAAGTTTGTGCCATGTGATTGTGATACGATTGTGCTATAAGAAATGTATGGGCAATGGTTTCAGAAAAAAACATGCCAAGACCTATATTAACTGATGCAAAGGGAAGTAAGAAGAACTAAAAGATCATTGTGAATAACAACAACAATGTTGTAATGATGATCAATTGTGAAAGCTGTGAAAGAAAAATTTTATCAATATAGCAATCCAAGATAATTCCAAAAGGAAGAAAAATGCTATCTCCAGAGAAAGAACTGATGAAATCTAAGTACAAATTGAAGTATAATTTTCTCATTTTATTCTTTATTTTTGCTTCCTTTTTGTCCACCCTCAGAGATGGAACTAATAAATTCTGAATGCAACAACAGCATAATTTTCTTATTTTTATTTTTTTGGCAATATAGCGAATATGAAAATGCTTTGCTTGATTTCACACATAAACTGTTTGCTTTCTCAGTGGGTGGCAGGGGTAGGATGGAGGGAGAAAATCTGGAACTCAAAATTTAAAAAGAAAAGAATATTAGAAGTAAATAAATAATTTTTAAAAATTTTAAAGAAAAAAATGGTAAACTAAAATAATGTATGATTATATATAGTCCACCACAACTGCTATATATTACATGGTTTCATCTAATTTTTTTTTTATCAGAAAGTGCTCTGGGGACTATTATTTGTAAATAATTGATATGTTGAAATAATTCATCATACAACTGTTTTTTCTTTCTTTTGGGGAGGAGGGCGTAGGGGCCCGGGGGTGGGGGTGGATTACTGACAATGAACCTGAAATCCTATCTATCTCTTCTATCACTACCCAGATCATGTCAGGCTGCCATTAATTCAGTTTAGCCATTATGTCCATAAAATCCTCCTCAAAAATTATCTTGACCTTGAATTATTTAAAAAAAAAAAACAAAATTAAAAAAAACCCACCTTACATGTGTACCCTTTGGGTTCTCCAGAGGACTGTAACCTTGAGGACAAGGACTATTTCTCATTTGTTTGTGAACTTCCAGCATGCTTAACTATCTATATGCCCCTTGCTTACATTTTTTTTTTGCAACATCATATTAAAATCCATGCTCTGAGATAAATTTCTTAAGAATCCACAAAAATTTCTTTAGGAAAAAGGAAAACAAAAATAAAACCTTTTCTTTTGTAATCAGAATCTTTTCTATTTGTATCTTAAGAATTTCATTCATGAGAACTTTAGGTACCTCTTTGACATCCCTTGCATTGCCTCCTTCCCTTCTGACAGAAAGGAGAACCAAAAAATAAGCTGCTCTGCTTTTTGCAAAGAAAATTCTAACAAATGACTGAATACCTTGTCTCTCATCACTACCTGATTATGCCTTTGTGCTAGGCTGTAGTCTGTTTTTTATACTTCTTTCCTGGCCTCAGAGAAGACTTTAAAGTCCATACTGATAGTCTCTCAAATACCTTATTGCCCAGGTCCTCAATGTACTCATTTCCCACATCTCATTCCTCTACATCCATTTCCACATTCATGAACCATCAAATTCCTTTACCTCCTCCTCATTTGTTGTTATTCCATCTTTCATTCTGCTCCTGACAAACTCTAACCCTGTTCTTTATCCTGTGACCTGTAATGCATTCCCAGGTCATTCCTTCTACACTGGCCACATTCGCCATTACTTGCCTATCTTGGAGAACCAGCTGAACTCTACAATACCCTCTTCTCTTGAGTCCCTTACTCAATTCTACTGCTCATCTTGCCCTGCCAAGCTCAATCTTGGATTACTTCCACCAACTGCTGCCCTCACTCCTATTCACGTGTTGCTGAATGAAGACAAAGAAAAATCAGAAGTGTGCTCAATGAGTGCTCTACAAATGTATTACACACTCTCATCTGGACGCTGAAGGTAGCAAGACGATCTTTTTACACTTGACTAATCAAACTACAATGTCATGGAACACAGCCACATTTGGAGACTTTCATACATCCTCAAACTTCCACAGGCTCCCTTAATGCTTAGAACCCTGTGGGCAGAAGGAAGGAAGGAAGGAAGGGAAGAAGGGAGGGAGGGAGGGAAAACAGGGAAGATGGGAGGGAGGAAAGAAGGCCATTTGCCAAGAACCCCCTCTTCCTCATCTTATATCACTCAAAGGCTTTGGGCAATTATTTCCTCCTTCATCCCTGTCCCACACAAAAAGGTGGCCTATCTCCCTGCAGGGAGGAATCCCTTTCCAGTCCATCTTCTTTAGAAGATTTCTCCAACTGTCATCTCAATTCTCTATCTGCTTCCTTACTTCCATAAAT
The DNA here is from genome assembly GCA_028646595.1 of Phalanger gymnotis. Taxonomy (NCBI): domain Eukaryota; kingdom Metazoa; phylum Chordata; class Mammalia; order Diprotodontia; family Phalangeridae; genus Phalanger; species Phalanger gymnotis. The sequence goes on along the minus strand of CM053623.1, from coordinate 310,276,826 downwards.
AGGCTCATGTTGCCCCATCCTCAAAAAAACTTCAATTGAAATCAGTCTATTCCTCTTTCTGTGAATAAACTCCTTAAGAAGACTGTCTACAGGGTGCCTAGACTTTCTTCCCTCTCACTCTCTTCTCAATTCTCTGTACCCTGATTTTAAACTTCATCTTTCAACTGAAACTTCTCTCTCCAAAGTTACACGTGATCTCTTCATTGCCACATCTAATGGCCTTTCCTCAATGCTTAACCTTTGACACTGATCATCCCCCTCTTCTCTTTGATACTCTCTTCTCTCTAGGTTTTCAGGCCACTGCTGGTTACCTTTCACCATGACTGATCAGTGCTGCTAAATCCTGCAGAGATACCACCACAAAAAGCAGACCCTCAACAGTTCGTGCCTGGGCCACTGTCTCCCTGCCTCAAGTCTCTCCACTCTACCCATCCTCCACTTAGCGGTAAAAGTGATCTTCCTAAAGATGCTTGTCACCCTCTCTTTTTTTAAATAAACACTAATAGTTCCCTAATGCCCCCAGGATCAAAATATAAAATCCTCTGTTGAGATTTAAAAGCCCTTACAACCTGGCCCATTACTATGTCTTCTTTACTACCTATCTCACATACTGCACACTATACAGCGACACTGGCCTCTTTGCTATTCCTCACCAAATACATCCATTGCCTAACTCTGGACATTTGCAATAGCACCATCCCAGGCCTGGAATGTTCTCCCTTCCTTCTTCCTACAACTTCCAAGCTACCTTTCTTGGTTCCCTTTAACCCAATGCATTTCCTATCCCATGACCTTTGAGTTCTCCTGCACATACCTTTCTTATACATGGTTGTTTACATGTTTTCACCCTCTATTAGATTATGAACTTGTTATAGGCAAGGACTATTTTTCGCCCTTTTTTGCATTCCAGGACTTAGGACATAAAGTAAACGTAAAAACGCTTGTTAACTTCCTTTCTGTCCAAGTAGTTCTGTAGTACTCTGTAACGACAATGTTGACACTATTGTAGTTTCCTTTGATCTTTACCAAAATGGCTCCTGGTCTCCCTTATAACATACAACACTATTACCTGGTCACAGCCCACCACACTTTCGCGCCCTTATATATCCTATTCCTTTGGAATAAGGACTATCTTCCCATCCCCACCCTGTCTCAAGGATAAATGCAAGGCCTTGAATGAGGATTTCTGCTTTACCTTACTTATCGCCCACATGGGGCAATCTTACATTCATGGACAGATAGCAGAGTCTATAGACAACAGTGCCGACTCTGTTCTTGTACCTGTGGATGTCTCTACTGCTATCCTTTATATTTCATCGCTATTCTCAATGGTATCGGTATCCAGTTTCAAAAACATATGTATGTCTTTCGTCCCCTTCCTCTTCTATTTAAAGTCCTTTTGATTACATCATCAAAACTCAAGAAAAACATCTTTTACGGGCTGCTTTTAATTCTACCTTTGACACACCCTGGCTGTGCCAACAAGGCTCAATCCCTTAACCCTAGTGCTAATGAACCTTGCAGAGAAGGCAACCCCTGAATGTGGGGCAAGTTCTCTATACCAATGCACTCCCTGGTGTCTTGACAGTCCATCCTTTCAAAAATAACCACCATCATACTCCTTTCCTAAACCATGATCCAATAGTCTGTAGGCTAATCTCAAAGGCAGCAGCAATTACCTATCTCTGGTGCTCTTGAGTGTCTGAAGTGTCTCAACCCCATACTTCCTGATCCTTAACAATGCCTTCTAGATTTTGGCCACAATTACCTTTTGTAACCAATGAATTCTCCTCAAGAAACAGTACTCATCACACTGGAGTAGGCTTGGGAGGTTCAGGTTTTAAATGACTATACAATCAAGCATTTAAAATTAATTTAAAGGTGATAATGCATTTGAGTAGCTGTATCTCATTTCAGTGAGATGCTCTTTTCCAAAAACAAAGTGCATGCTTAGACGCACACACACACACACACACACCCTACACATCCTCTCTGCTTGTAAGGACTCAAGAATAAAAAAGGGGAAAAGATAAACATTTTAACTGACTAAAATATTGAGAACTTAAGGTTACCCATTTATCTACACAAGACTTTTACATGAATGGCTATTATTTTGAATAGTCTCTTTCAAAATGTAAGTTTTTTTCTATTAACTCTTTCATAAAGACTAAGGTCTCCAAAACTGCTTTTAAAGGAAGGAAATTAACTCTAATTACTGTTTGCTTTAATACTTTAAAATGGTTATTTCCCACAATATTTCCCACAATAAACGTCATGGCAATAAAGACAAAAAGTTGTAAATTTTAGTAAGACATATAGTTAATTTTGCTCACAACACTCTGCTGTGGGGTTCATCTACAACAACGTTTATAATTTCATTGCCTATTTCTTCAGGTGCATCGGAAGAGATTCATTATACTAATAACTTTATTTTGAGATATAACAGCTCAATTACAAATCATTATTTTTATTAGCAACTGCCAAAATACTAAATCACCTCCTACAATGTAGTAATAAAGCACCTTCCTTTGAGTGAGTTCTAAAGATTTTACATACAGGATGCCTTAAAGGCTGTAATAAGGAGGAGCTCAAACAGCAGGAAACAGTCAACTTTTTTTTCCTCTCTGCAGAGAAACTTTAGTAATTGCATCTTGGAAAAATCTAGACACAGGCAGCATTTCACTATGCTGTTTCTAATGTTAGAATAAGCATGTAAAAGACAGGCTAGAGAAGCACATGAAACAAATCCTGATCAGATCTTACTAGGTTTTATTTCTTCTTCTAAGGTATTAAAGTATTTTTAAAATGCTGGTCATTTTTCCCTTGTAGTTGCAGTTCTGATCATGTAAGAAGATCTGTATAGACTATCCAAACTAACAAAAGAAATGGATAATTTATACAACTCAATTTCAGCAAGTGCATGAAGACAAGTCATAACAGAAAGACAAGTCATAACTGAAAGAACAAAAAGGCTCATCCAACTGGGATTTATCTAGCAATTTCTGTCAAAGGGAATTTCATGGGATCCCAGATCGAGATCCCCCAATGGACATCAAGGCCACCAAGAGCGTGTCAGAGGTGGGATTTGAATCTAAATCCTCAGGCTCCAGAGTCATAGTGCTTTCCATGGCGCTAGGTTCAAAGTGAATCAATGGCGTCAGAGAGGGATGTCCTCTTAGGATGCAGTAACAGAAACAGGGCATGCCACAGGGTCCTTTTCTCAACAGTGGATGTATCTGGTGGTGCATCTCACATAGCAGGACCAGTTTTGAAGTGGAAGAGGAAGTAACTGTTAATCTGGAACCGCTCAACATAATAGTAATCATTCACTTGGAAAGGCCTGAAGGACGACACTTTTCACTTCTAAGACTGCATGGCTGTGTTGTGACTGTTGGTTAGAAACTAACAGAAACATGGCAGGCTGGGTGGGATAGCTACCAAGCAGCTGGACTAGCAGTAACGGTAAGATATGCTCCTGGGTCAACATGGCCTTTGTGCTGCTCCTCTGGCTTTATGCGGCTCAGGACTCAATTACCCACTTTGCTGCTTTTGCACAGACTGTCCTCATTCCCCCTTCACCTTGGTTTCTAATCATCCCTAACTTGCTTCAAAGGTCAGTTCCCTTTACAGCTCCAACCAAATTTTCCTATTAGTATGCATTTATGTGTTTGTATGTTATATCTTTAGAAAGCCTAGGTAAGAGTCCCTTGAATTGGGTCCTTCACTTTCCTCAACTATAAAACTGGGATATGATTATTATATTACTTATGATATAGGTTTGTTGTGGAAAAGAAACTTTGTAAACTAGTGCTTACAACAAAAAAGCGAAACACTGAAAATATTTTACATGGAAATAATTTATATTCTTAATTCTTTTAGTCTGCCTTTTCCCAGAGCTTACTTCAAATATCCCGAAAAAACTCACGATCGTAAGTGGGAGAGAACTCACAGAAAGAGGAAAAGACTTATAAAAAAACCAACACTCAGGCACACTGGAGTGGCAAAAGAAAACCAGCTCTTCTAATTCCTATTCTGATGGAGCAACAGTACATGAGGCAGCTAGGCCTTCCTATTTTCCTGAAGATGGGGCTTCATAATTATGGATAGCACTCACTCTTCTGATGAAGTTTTTGTTTTGTTTTGTTTTGCTTGGCTAACATGGTAGAAACATTCTGTCCACTTCAAACTCTGTTAAAATGGACAAAGCTTTCAAAGTTCTACAAAGTACACTCCTCCAAAAAAATTGGAAGGGAAAAAATTCAGGAGAATGAAGCCTTACCTCCTGCCTTCCACCAGAACAAGCCAATGATAGCGGTGTGTCCTTAGTTCTCTCAGACTGGGCTTCAATGTCCGCACCATTGTCCAGCAATATTTCAACAACACCAACATGTCCAGCTGTAGCAGCTAAGATGAGCGGAGTAAAGCCTGGAAAACATTTACTGTCAGAACATTGTAGGCAGAATTAAACCCGTATTTGATATTCCCAGGCACTAAGATTTTAAGGTATATGAGACACTGAGTACTCTTCCTTATTAAACACAATCTCCAAACAACAAAAATAGTTCCTACCTTTTTTGTCCCGGTGTTCAATACTAGCTCCTCTCTCAAGCAGTGTCTGTACCAGCTCCTCATGCCCACCAGCACAAGCCAGTGTAAGTGCTGTATCATGATTGCTTTCAGTCTGTTTAAAAAAATTAAAAGAAAATTGTTTTGGTGGGGGGGGGGGGGGAGAGGGTCCACATTGTTGTAAAAAGAACTTTTAGGTTTTTGTCTTTTGGTTTAGTTTCTAAATTAGAAACATACATATTTATACTCACTCTTTTGTCTTCTCAGATTTTGGATTATGATCACAGGCTTAGAACTGAAAGGGGCCTTTAGAAATCACCTCATACAACACCTAATTTTACAGGTGAGAAAACTGAGGCTTTGAATTTAGGTCCTCTAATTCTACTCCACTACTCTTTCCACTGAAACCCATTGCTTCCCACCAATACTAAATAAACATTTATAGGTTTCATTTAAATGGTCAAAAAGCTAAGTGGCCTTCATGAAATTCCATAGCTAGCTGCTGAAGCAAACTTGAAGAAAAAAAGATTGCTACTAAGAATTACACATGTGTGTATGTGTAGGCCAAAAATACTACGTTCACCAAAAAGTCTAAAACGATATAATAATGTGGGAACTTGACAGATGGAACAAAAGGGAATTCTCAATACAATTTACTAAAGTACTTTTGTACATAAAACTGCTAAATTTTAGCTTCTACTCCTCACAGTAGAGGATGAGCGCACAATGAACAAACCTATTCCAGCATAGATCTATACAAATCCATCATTCAGTAGTTACTGAAAGCCAAGAAGTTTTCATTTTCTTTATATCCCCAGCACCTAGCACAGTACCTGGCCTTTACTGTTAAAATGAACTGTAATCAAAATAATCTAAAATAGCCAAACCCCTCAAACCCAAAAAGCAACAAAAATAACAAAGTAGAGTTAGAGAGACAAATAATTTACAGAAAGACAAAGAGATGCTTAGACTGGATATAATTATGGAGGAGATCCAGAGAAAGAAAAAGAAATGCCAACATAAATGAGAGATGAGAGTAAATTACAACAAGTGGCTGGAACTTAAGTAGCTGTGGACATTAGAAGCCGATCCACCAACCTCGTGCACAAACGAGAGCAGAGAATAAAGGAGAAACTAAAGCACAGAAACATCACCACAGCCCGAGGACACTAAGTGCAATGACATGTTTAGTTCAATGAAACTCTCTAACACCCAAGGAGATACTACTTGGACCAAGCTAAGAAAGCAGCAAGTTGCGGCTTATAGAAAGGTATGTATGTATGTAGGCATGTGTAGTCACGCAGAATGACAAAAGCAGTTTTACAGCACGAAGACTCCAAACTTCCCCCACATAACAAAGAGGAGAAATGCAGGGACACTATGATAATGCTGAAAATAATACATCAAGATCTGTAAAAAGCTTGGAAAGAGTTATAGGACTGGATATATCATCATCTGTGACTTGTGAAAATACACTGATGACAACAGTGCCATAAACATTTAGCTTTTTGCTAGCTTTAATTAATTTCTAAGTGTACAGTAAGAATTATCTAACCTGTGGTATGCTTACAAAAAAAAAGACAATAAATTTTTCTAAATTAACTAATGAAAGGTAAGGACTATTTTAACATCGCTTAGTTGATTCTGTTGATTCCCGCTATGACTTGGAGTGCCTCACCTGTGCATCAATATCAATGGCAGGGTAGATAGGCAGCATGGCCGAAGGAGAGATGATTGGGCTTGGAGTTGGCGTCTGAGGTTGGGAAATAGAAGCTGAGATACTGTGGGTAGGAGTGTTGGACATTGCAGATGCTCTTCCGCTCACTGCTGTTGAACAAAATAACATCACTTAGTAATGGTAGATGTTGTCATTACATTGTAGGTAAAAATTAGCAGAAAACCTGGACTAATTTTAAGAAAAATTTACATTTATATTCAGTTCTCATTTATTATTTCCTAGACTCTGGGAAGCAATTTAAAATTATGAAGTGTCCATCTATGGAATTGCCTCTTTTCTTACATCACCTAAAGCAGACCCAGGACTGACTTGGTCTAGCATATGGTGAAATGAGAAGTATAACAGCGTATATGAATTTGGTTAAAAATTCAAACTGCCTGAATTCCTCTGAAACTGAAATTGTCACACACGAAGACAGAAATGTCTTATTATCAAAGAACGGCAAAGTCTTTCATTACGTCTTTTTAATGTTTTCAAGTCAAACTGGGAAGAGTAAAAAAGCAAAACATTTAGATTCTTTGTTATTGTTAATATTTCTATTGTAGGACTACCAATGTTTTGCCAGAATAAATTCTGCTCAGGAGAAGTCCTCTATAGCCAAGCGATCTTTAAGCCACTGATTCCCTCATAAAATGAGATCTTCCCCTTAGATAAAGACTGGTAATGGGGATAGTTTGCATTATGGCATTCAGTATCTGTTTATAATCTAAGAGAAATATTGGTCTTTGAGACAGGTTTGTGGTTTCCCATATGGGAGATAATTTAGAACATTTTCCTATAATTTCAGAAATTCTAATGATGTATAAGATGACTAATACAGAAAATAATTATATAGCTAATAAATTTGAATTATACTCAGTATATTTTAGTTCTGATATATCCATGCCCCTTTCTTCACATCCTACTTGGGAAATTCAGTACTTAGCTAGGAACATTGCAAGGGAGGTACAGAGCAGACTCTGGATGATCATGGACTATTACTCTCATCAATTCACTACTGGACCTGGTGTGTGAAGATCAGTCCCAGATCTTCCCTCCCTTCATATGCCCCACCTCCTCCAATTAAAAATTCCACTACATTAAAGTGTGGGAACCAACTTTTCACCGCTAAAAAGCATTAAGGATGATCCTCAGAAAAGTAACTATCACCTGCATTCCAACAGACAATATTATTTCAATGAGAATTACCACTGGTTCTCCTACTTCAAAACTAGCTCTATGACTAATCAAAGGAATTAGGTAAAAAAATCACATTCATTTTTAAGACTACCAAGATATCTGGTGCTCAACATATACAAATTGTACACCATAATGTTGATAGTTTAAACATTTTTATTTTTCTGAATAAAATGAGGAATTCAACATCACCACCACCATTAAAAATAACATGACCACGGATGATAAAACTATAGGATTTTAAATTTGAAAAGTACTTTAGAAATCATCTTGTCTAACCTTATTTTTAACAGACGGAACAACTTAAGCCCACTAAAGGGGCAACAACTTTGGCCAAACTCACAACGCTAATTAGCAGAAGAGCAAGAACTAAAACCCAAGTCCAAAATGAACTTTAAGTAAACACTTTAATTTGTCATTTTATTTTAAAAATCCATGACTATATAATGTTTAATGAATAGCCAATTTATTTCTTCTAACAAAAATAAAAATATTTCCTTTAAAAATGGATCTGAAACCAAAGGGAAAAATTTTTGGCCCTGTCAAGTACCAAGAATAAAAACTGATCTCATTAAAAGATCTTGTTTACATAAAAATCTCAGCCTGTTCAAATACCTAGGACCATATAAGTACCAATACACATTATGTAAATATACAGTTTTAAGCCTACTTAAAGACTATGGAAAAATTATCTGAATAAGAATAAACAGATTCTCAGGGATCCAAATGAGCTGACATGGGAACATGGAGAGAAAAAATTTCATGTCCACCCTGACATTTTTATTTCTAGGTCAGAAAAATGTGATCATCTAATATTAAATAAAAAAACACAAAAAAAATGGTAAATAAGATTTAGACTAATAATGCACTTTCCCAAACAAGTTTCAAAACAAAAAGCATGCCTCCACACTGATAAAGTATTTAGTACTATTTCTAGCAATGAACAATGGTGGAATACAATAAGCAACTCAAATAGATCAAATACAATTTTATTCAGTGATATAAGCATCCTAAGAAAGGTAAGTGAATAATTTAACATCTAAATTTCAATTTTTTAAAGGAAATTACTAAAAAAAAATCAGTTATTTTTATATTTTTGCTAAATAAAGCTTTTGCATTATTTAAGTAGGAGCAGGAGATCTCTGACCTGTAGGCCAAGTCCCTAAAACTAATGTTGCTTGGTCTACTTTATGAAATAAGGCTTCTAAATTGAGTGTCCATTGGCCACCTTCATCCCCCACGGTTAACAGCAACAAGCACAACCAAGGCAGGCTACAGGAAAAGGGTAGCGTGCGCGCGCGCGCGCGCGCACACACACACACACACACACACACACACACACACACACATATCCATCCATGGTCTGTGCCACAGAGGCAGAACTGTAAAGGACTTGGATAAAATAAATAGTAGGTGGCCTATGCAAAGATAAATTTCATCAATAGGGGAGACAAACAGGTAGAATGGAGGGTGGAAGGAGAGATGAGTTAGAAGGTGTTGCGGGGATGCCAGGTATTAACAACCGTAAGTTGGATGGGAGGTTTTGGCTAGCAAGGAATTAGTAGTGGGATGGAACCTCCCCAGCCAGAAGTAGGAGCTAAGTGCAGAGATGCGTCTGATGGTGAAGGACAGAGGACAGGCAGGAACCTTTTATTCAAACTCTTACTAAAAAAGTACCAAGTCGAAAGCGTGTATGAGGCTGGAAAAATCTTATTTCTGTCTTTACGTAGCTTTCTTTCCATTTCTATGCCTCATTCCCTCTTTTTTAAGTGGACACAGTGAGAAATTTGAGTGTACTTGTTATACGACTAACTTAGGGGAGAAAATTATATGGCTGGTTTTAAAATTCAAAGGTGGATAAAATGCTCTCTCTCACACGGAAAAAAACCAAAACGTGTAAAGTTCATCTTAAGATCCTTTTCAAATTTATGTCTCTCATTTATTTTTATTTTTGGAGTAAATAAGTGGCCTTGTATAGAAAGAGTCATCCCAATTTTACTGTAAAGGCTCTCTGTTTCTGTTGTGATTCTGTCCAGAATTTAAAATGCACAAATGCCAGGCCATTTGTTTGCATCTGTAAACTTAATGGACAACTTATGATTATGTGAAAAAAAGTCAAATCTAATTTTTTAAATCATCCATAATTCTAGCTAATCTACAGCTCTGTCCTTCATTAACCTGGGTAAGTGAAAGCTAATTACAATTACTTTGGACAGGTTTCTTTAGGCTCTAATACAAACCATAGCAAAAATAACAAGGGAGAGTTATGTGGATAAATGGCCACTTAGCCCTTTTTGTTTTTCTGAGTATAATTAGCATCCCTTAGATGAACTTTTAAAGAATTTGAATTATAATTTCAAAAACTAAATTCCATGATAAAATGACATATATCTATATCTATATATACTTTTTAAAAATAGAACTCTCTTGTCCAGGCTGAAGAACAGGAGTGCTTTGTGGCCTGAAGCCACTCTTCAAGCAATCTGGTGGTCTCCCTGGTCCTGGAGGCTCCCCATATTAATGCAGAGCTCCATGGAGCTCATGACATCTGTACAGCAGAGCTCAAGTTCCTGGCACTGGGGACCACAGGTGTGTACCACCACATCTGGTTAAATTCCCTGTTCAGTTTAACTTTAAAAATGGTGGGACATCACTCCAATTTCTAATACACATTAATATGTGAGTGTAGCTACAAGTTACTATGTCATTCTCATGACTACATAATACCTCTTTTTTCATAACACTATAGAATATAGGTTTATTGCAACCTATAATAAACAAAAGAATTAAAAGATTTGTACTCTATACATTACCAACTGAACTGAGGGGGTGAAACACCAAAGTAACTGAAGATTATGTCATTTTTTGAATTTTTTGTCCAAAACTACCGACATAGTCAAACTACTTGGTATTTTAAATCCTGATATTCATAATTCAGAGTGACTCTGGAGGTAATACAGGTATATACTGACATTGAATCATATTCCTTTTTTTTTTTAAACTGGACAGGCAACAAATCCTTCTTACTAGAGATCATATTTTAAGGATAATTTATTCTGTGGACTCTGACTAAAAAGCTGTGTGTAGATTTCTGCTATAAATTTATAAGCCTAGTAAAATGATGTTTTGTTAACAATAAACTACTTTGGCAAGACACGTTGGTTTAGCCATACAAGCCTGTATACATTTCACCTTAAGGAAAAAAACAAAACAAAACATGTGAAAGTGTTTCTAAAAACTAAATTATTTTCTCCCTTAAATAGTTTTATTTTTATAATTATTCCTAAAAAGCTTAATTATTCTTCTAAGAAGGCTAGAACTTGACTTCTTTATGTCCCCACTACTTAAGAATACAATTTTCCTTCCTGATATTCAACTTTTTGGGAATTTAAGTCTTCAGCAGCAAGCTAGCAAAGGTATTGTGCTTTAAGGTTTGCAAAGTGCTTTACACATGTTAACTCATTTAAAACTTAGGAGAATTGAGACAATCCTCGTAAAATGTTTTATTTACAAATGTCATGTATTCCAGGAGTGACTAAAATACAAGAGTATACTTTAAAATGTCACTATGAAAAACAGCAAAAGTTCATTATTGATATTGTAGGGACACAAATGTCTGTGTTGTGGCGAGAGAGGTACACTATAATTATATACACAGGGGTGTGTGTGTGTGTGTGTGTGTGTGTGTGTGTGTGTGTGTACACACAGGACGTGCATATACTTTGAAATATAGCAAGGTAAAAGGTTTTTCTTTTCTGAATCCTAGAACTCTATATCACAATATTCCTGCTCACAAATAAGTTAAGTCTACATAGCATTCAACCAGTTGGGAAGGTATACTTGGAATATCTTTAAGATTTCCTAGTTTGTTGATGCAAATAGAAACGTAAAAGACAACACCTTGTCTCTCTAACAATTAAGAAAAGAGCACTTAAAACAACAATCAAAAAAACAAAAACAAAAAAACCCGGCTGCCCACCCAGTCAAGCAAACAAGCAGGAGTCCTTTGTATTCCAAGGTACGAGCTAAAGCAGCGATGGGCCTGTGCTATGATTTGGCCTATTACCACCTGAGTTTCTTTCTGTGGACTTCTGATACAGTGCCACTACGTGTACTGCTGTACAAGGGTCAAAAGTCCAGAGATAGCCTTCAAGTTTGGTAATTGGAACAGTTCTGGCATACTCTTACTTTGTGCTTTACGCAAACCATACTGTATACCTGCTGATAACAATATAAACCCACCTGCCATGATGTCATCCAGCGTGTCATTGAGGGTCTGGGCAGGGCTGGCTACCATTAACCCTTGTTGGGTTTCTGTCAGAATTCCTTGCCCCAGCCCTGCCAACTGTGCTTGGCCCAGTACGGGCTGTCCAACTATGACTCCTTGCAGTTCAGTAAGATTTGTGATGGACCCTGGAGGTAGGGAACCTGTTGCCAGAGGCAAAGCTTGGGGCATCGCCAAAGGTTGGATTGGTGTAAAGCCCATCTGAGCAGCACTCTGCTGGGGGTCATCTTTAAGCAAGATGGGATCCACCGGTTGTAATCGGGCATAGTCTCCCTCTGAAAGCTGTTCTCCAACTCCCACCGGAGTCAGGAGGCCCAGGTGTTGACAAGATTGCTGCTGCTGCTGCTGTTGCTGGAGTTGAATTCTTTGAGCTTTCACCTCCAGATACTGCTTTTTTAGCTGCTGTTGTGTTTTCAGTTGCAACTCTCGTTCTACTTTCTGCAGCTCCTCCAAAATCTTTTGTTTCTTCTGAATTTGCTCCTCTCTTGTCTTGTTCAGCTCCTCAATCTTCTCCTTGGTGAGTTGATCAGCATGAGCCAGCTCCAAGGACTGCAGCTGTGCGTTCTTTTCTATGGCTTCTTTGATCCGCTGTTCCAGTTCTGTTAACTTGCCCTGAGCCTCTTCTACAATGCTCTCGGGAGACTGATTGGTGATGTGACCCTGTACATCCTGGCTGTTAGCTGGCAAATGGCTGCTGGACTTTTGTTTAGAAGCAGCTGTGTGAAAAAGAAACCCCCTCAGAAGTGCACATGAATGGCATCCTCATTACAGAGTTACTGTTGGGAGGCTTAGTGCCAACAGTTATGCACCAAGTTATCAAATCCATACTTCAAGGATCCATGATTTCATTGGTGTGGGTACACCCTCCACCGATGCAGATCGCAACCCTCTCTACCTCTTAGAAGACTGTTTCATGAGTTGTTGTGGCCAAAAAAAATCCATCACCTCATGGCCAACTATCTGGTGATGAGTCTTTCCAAATCTAACTAGGCTGGTCCTCGGGTAACAGATAAACCATCTATCCCCAGACCATCTTTGAAGGCTTTCCAGCTTGGTAAGACCTGACAGAGCTTGTGCTCCACTGGCACAGCCTTCGAGAGCCCGGGGTGACCTTGATGCCACAAGGAGGCATCAGGGAGGACTTTGGTGGCGGATCAAACCCACAGAAGGTGGAAATGTACTGTATGTGATTATAAGCAAATAACACCTTCTACTGTATCATCGATTCAAGAGACGTATGGATTATATACATACTTTAGAAATTCACTTCAAGATTACTGAAGGATTAGCTAAGTGGAAACAAAGAGTACCTGTATCTAGCTTTGTGGTAACTAACTGGTGCAAACCAAGCTACAATTTGAAAGCGTGTAGATCATATGATCATAGGACTGTGAACTGCAAGGGCCTTTAGGAATCATCTAGTTCAACCCCCCTCATTTTAGAGAAGAGGAAATAGGCCCAGAGAAGCTATTGCATCTGATAATAAAGGAAAGTAAAATTCCACTGCAAACAGGAAAATGCTGCTAAAGAGTATAGGAAAAAAATTACTTTTGAAATTATCATTATAAGGATATTTAATTTAAGGTGTTATTTTTTCCCCCTGTCCCATTTAAGAATCTGGTTCTTTTTCAACACAAAACAGTTCCAGAATCACTAAAAGTCATGGGAAATTAAATGCAACTGAAACGTCTTTGTTGAAGTTTCAGGACTGATAAAATCAGGACATGAATTTAAATTTGTTCACACCAGTACAGAATAGGATATGGCCACCCTAGAAGAAACAATGATAGATGGCTTATGTCACCTACCCGTCCGCAGCCAGGCCAATAAAGTGACCTGGCCATAGGTGTGGCATCAATGGCCTGCGACACCCACCCACAGAAAAAAGGGCTGTAGAATAGGAGTCAGGACTGAAAATATCAGGTGGAAGGAATATGTAATAGTCATATTGGTAAGAGAAAAAAAAGAACGCAACCATCCTCACACTTAAAAAAAAAGTCACACAACACCTTTTTAGGTAAAACTTTTGAAAAATAAAAGCAATTTCAAACTGATAGCTGAAATATTGTGGGGGAGGAGAGGAGAACGGGACTTAGAAACATATGTACAAGATCCTAACTTTAAGTCAGATAATGGATCTAAGGAAAAATTCTAGTGAATACAAGTGAATCTGAAATAACTGATCCAAATATGAAATTTGCATCGAAAACAGCACTTTGAAATTTTCTATCTAATGCAGGATTTTAAATCTAATACCTTGCAGAGTTTGAAGAGACTCTGCTTTAAGCAAATTTTACCCAGCCTAGCACCTTACAGATAACTACAAATGACTAATTATTTGGGGGAAATTATGGTTAATTAAAAATATGAAGGATGAGCTATTCCATAAGTATTGAGCAACCAATCCTCAAGTTGGAATTTTAGCACAAATTCACTTTTTAAAAAAAAACTTCTCTCTCCCTCACGCTTTCTTTTGGCCTTCAAGAAGGCGTATGTCTTGTTTTATTTTATTTTTTTAAATCTCCCAAATCACCTTTGTTTTTCCAACAGCAATTTGGCATAAAAAACCATTTTAAAAAATAAGCATTCTATTTTTTTTTATCTCTGCAGTTTCAACCTACAAAGCATTTTAAAAGAGTTGACAGAAAAAGAACTGACCTTTGCTCCGGATGGGAAGTGTAGCAGCCACGGTAGCAGGGGGCTTATCAGGCTCCTGCGGTGGGACCACCATGGGCAGTGCTTGCACAGGGACACGAGGAGCCTACAATGATATACATCAATTAAGCATATGCCCTGTATTCTTATAGTTGTATCTAAACAACATGAAAAATGTTGAGACAATATACTCTCTAAAACATTTGCCAAAGTAGTAAAGTGGAGTATCAGATGAAATGACACATTTAATAGCCAACAAACTTATGAAGCATTTTAAGGTGTACAAGTGCTATACATACACTAGTTCACTGAGAGATAATGAGCTACCCAAGGTTTCATGGCTTGAAGGTCGAGGGTTGAAGCTCAAAGACAAGTCTTTATGACTCCAAGTTAAGCAAAAACACACTATAAGATCTCTGTGCTTTTCAAAAAATTTATGGGCTACAAATTCATTAGAATTATTTTGACAATAGCAACTAAAAAAGAGCAAAATGTAACAATTACTAAATTGTAAATGTTAATCAAAAAGCATATGGAAAATTAGTCTGGAGAAAGAATCTATATAAATAAAAGCTAAACCAATTTAGTTTAATATAGCCATCAATTGTAGAATATCAAATAATACATAATACATTAGCTCTGACTCTTACCCGATTTAAATCATGGGAAGGGGGGGTCAACTGGGTGACATCAGGTGGAGGAGCAGAGAGCAAATTATTGGGATAATCCAAAAGATAGCAAACAACACTTGTATGGCCACCTTTAGCTGCTTCAATCAACATTGTGGAGCCATCCTAAAAGGGGAGAAGAATGGACAGTGGAGGAAAAGGAATTGTCAAATGTTACTTTACGAGCAAATCATCAGACGTGGGAAATCACAGAAAATCTCATTTTGAAGAGGACAAATAGAGACACAGTTCCATCTCATCTAAAACGTTTTGTAAAAAAAGACTCACTGCTTTGAGACAATGCAAATTTAAATATTAACAACCCATACATTTTATTATATTCATTTTTGTAATTGTATTCATTTTTATGAGTTGTGAACAACTAAACTGAATTTTATTTTCTCTCTATTAAAATGTGCCTTCTCACAATCTCATATTTAAAAATGAAGTAAAACTGTAAGAAAATAGTAGCAATGCTTTTGATTTCAATGTATTCAAGATACATTTACATTAATTATACTTACAAACCTATATACTAAAACCTACTAATTCTAATTACTCACTTATTACAGCTGTTAATAGTTTCAAAAGTAACAAAAATCAAGGAAGAATATTCATCTCTCCCTACCAACATTAGAGAATTTTAAACCTGGAGCTCTTGACCTGTAATTTTTTTCTTAAAAAACACATATATTTTATTAACTGTATTTCAAAAATAATTAGTTGCAATCCTTTGTATTTTATGCCTTTAAAAACATTCTCCTGGTAAGGAGCAAAAAGGTTTCTGAAGAGGGTTGATTCACAAAACCAAGAAGATGCCATTTCATTAAAAACAACAAAGAATCTTAAACACTCCATTCAACACCTGAGTTACATACTTTGAGTCTGTGAGTGGGATCAGCCCCATGAGCCAGGAGTAATTCCACCACCGCCAGGTGGCCACCTGCACAAGCCAGGGACAACACCGTATGATCATTGTTCGCTGTGGTCCTGTTCACATTGGCTCCTGAGAGACACAAGTTTGAAAAAGTCATTCAGGTAAGGGTTTTGTTACCAGTTAATGTCCAAAATCTTTGCGGGCAAATGAAGCTTGATTTATGCTCAGAATGCTTCATTAGTAGACTACACAGTAACTGATATTTACATAGACCTGTGAGGTGGGCAAAGCACTTCACAGATGTGACCTCATTTGATTCTCACAGTCAAACTATGAGGAAGGTGTCACAGGTGTTACTGGGCTCAGTGAGGTTAGAGGAATTGCCCATATAAGCTCCCAGCTACTCAGCCACAGTAGCTGGATTTGAATCGAGGTATTTCCTGATTCCAAGTCCAGAATTGGGGAAGTATAACTAATAAATAAAAAAGATATTCAGCTAAAGATTAAAAATCAAAGGAATTTGAATTTAAAAAGTGAATACAGGAGATCAAGGAGTCAGAAATGAGAGAAATGGGTTCCAAAAATCAATCAGACCAAGAAACTAATAAAAAATAAGGAAAATGAAACCCAAACAACTGGCATATCCAGGAGCACACAGCAAGATCATTTGAATGCCAAAAGTAGATCAAAGGCTCTGCTCCCTAACTCTCAATTCCATGTTTACCCCTATATAATAGATAGGCAATTTAATGGTAGCACCAGCAGCATAGGCAAGAATATGGGATCCTAAGATCATACCAATAAAGAGATGAAAAGGAAGCTCAGAGAACATATGACCCATTCCCCTCATTATACAAAGAGGGAAATTGATTGTGAGATGGAAATAACTTGTCACCAAGCACATGAGGAGTATCAGGGGTACACTAAAAAATTTTAAAAAGAATTTGTGATTTCGGTGATAATTTCCAGTGTGTAAACTCTTTTCTCTTATGGATCACAACCAGTTTTGGGGTTTGTAGTAAACTCTCAGTCACCAAGGCCTTAATCAAGTGAATTACTCAAGGACACAGATGGCCAAGTGCATGTTTCACTGACTCCAGGCCCAGGACGTGCTTTTTAATTATTCTAAAATGTCTTAATTTTTAAACCCAGGCAACCCTTCACATTAATCCAACACTTATTACCTGCCATTGCAATGGGTACTTAAATCTTAAAACTCTTGACATGAGCATTAACACCTTTGGGACCCAATTTTCTCAATTGTTAAAAGGATGAAACTGTAACAGATAATTTCTAAATCTATGTTCAGCTATAAACTTGCAAGATCATATGGGATAAACTGATAAAAATAACAGGTATTTTTAAAATAATGCTATTATTACAATGATTGATTAGGAAGAGATCATGGACATGTACCAACTATGATAGTAAAGGTTCATCAGTAAGTATAAAGTGATAAATACAAGAAGTCTCCAACTTAAAAACCAAGAGATAAGTATTTATGTATCTAACTTCACCAACATAATTTCTCCTAATAGGAACGGTGGGAAAAGGACATACACCCTTTCATACTTGCCAGACCCTAGTGACAGCAACACGAATTCAAAAGGGAGAAATTGGGCCAGGAAAAAAGTTATCTTAAAAAAGAAAGTCCTCCCTGAGAAGACCATGGAGGCCCTTCTCACCCCTAGGCTTCCTCCTGGCTCACTCCCTTTTTCATTCTAGGGGTCTGGAGGACCCACCACTAGCCACTTAATCCAGGCTATTACGTCAACAACCTCACCTTCTCGTTCTTCTCTTTAGAGGCAATGTTATCTTGGGAACTGAAGCACCACATACATGTGCTTCAAAAGAAAAACAAACTACCCTGAAGACTGTGCTTTCTCCTGGAGAGATTAAGGGGAAAGGAGAGAGTAGCAAGGGTGACAGCACAGAGACTGAGAAGCATCTCAGTGGGGAAAGAAACAGGCACATCCTGACAGAGTAGGATGGGGAAAAAAAGGAGAAAAGGCTAACACTTGTGTTAGGCCAGAGTCAGCCATAGGATGGGTCAACAGGGAGACGCTGGAGAGGAGGGAGTGCCAGGGAAGGGATTCCCAGGAACCTCTAGGGAGTATCAGGGCTGTAGGGCTCCTTTATGTCATCAGACCCTCACCACAACCCCCTGATATGGATCCATTTGTCAGCCCCATTAACTGACAAGGAGCTAGGAAGAAGCCAAGGCAGGATTTTCACTCAGATATTCCAAATCTGAACCAGCACTCCCTCCACTCTGCCACATAGCTACCTAGATGCAAATCATGGGTTTAATTTGGCGACTGCCCAGAATCACCAGTAGGAACAGACACTACTTCAGGGGAGTTCAAAAGCCAGGAACTGAATATACATTTATATAAGCTCTTTACTAGGGTTTAATTTAAATAACCATCACAGCCTGTCTACTATCTCCACTGAAGATAGAGGCACATGTGTCCCCTGTATTTAGAGATAGAGAAAAGAGATTTCCACCAGCACCAAAACTCACCTTTGCTAATCAAAAACTGAACAGTACACACATGACCAGCTCTTGCAGCTTTCATTAATGGAGTTCTTCCACCTTCAGATTCGTGTTCCTATTTTAAAAAGAATATTAAGAAAATATCAAATGCACCTAATTGCCTGTGATAACACATTCATTATTAATAAATAGAAATCACAACCAAAATATAAGAAAGCACAGGATTATTCCTACACAATTAATAATAAATTCAAGATTTAATATAAAGGGTAAGGCACTGAACAATGCTGTAACCAAAAATCTTTCCCAATTTTCTCCTATCCATCTTCTTGGGCTCAAAAATGTGATGTCATTTTCCAACTTGAGTTTCTGTTCCAAAGGAATCCTCCAGCTCGTGGTGGGAAGGCGATCATTCCATTTACACGATTGGCCTTTCATTCTGTGCACCAGGTCTCTCTTCTGTCTCTCATCTTGGCTCTCCTTATCTCCTTCCCCTTTGCTTCATTCCAACTTTCCCCATTGTGGTGCCCTCAACTTCAGATGGGCAGAACAGAGCCCAAGTAATAAGAAATCTCACAATTTCTAAAACAAAGAAATACTAAAAAGGTATTACAACAGCTTTCCCTATTGACAAAAACTTGAAAAATAAATCTGAATTTTGTTCTTAAATGGGATTGGGGGAGAGGAGATGAAAAGAGAAAGAAGGAATTATGGGTACAATCTTCTTACTCCTTAGTCCTATAAAATTTTCTTTTTTATTTATAGCTTCTTCCTTAATTCTGTGTTTCTCACTTCCTAGTTTCCCCTCACCAGAGTTAAATCCTCTCCCTGCCAAGTCCATTCAGGAGGCAATTCATTCATTCATTCAGCAGGCACTTACACTGTACTGGCCCCTTGTAATACAAAGAAAAATTGTCCTCATCTTCAAGGAGTTTACATTCTTGGGTAAGAAAATTCATCAAGCATACAGATAAAGACAAAATATTAATTCAACAAGCATTTATTGAACTGGGTGGCTGGGGAATAAAATAAAAATTTTCCAAGTCCCTACTGGCAAAGAGCTTATTTATAGCAGGGAAACAATATGTGCAGAGATGAGGACAGCAATAGGTGAAGTAACACTTAAGCTGAATTCTGAAGGAAAACAAGAGATTCTGAAACTCATGTGAGGAGGGAATGTATTTCTAGGAATAACCTCCAAAAAGACACACAGGGATGTGAAAGTGATTGTCATGTATGCCACTGTGGCTGAAAGACAGAGTAAATGAGGTGAAATAGTAAATGTTTGGGAATATAGGTTGAAACCTAATTGTATAAGGCTCTCCCTAAGTGCCTAAACAAGGAGTTTGCATTTTACCTGAAAAGCAACAGAAAATCAAATCTGCAATAGCAAAGAAGTGATATGTGCTTTTAAAATACCAATTTCACAGATATATATGGAAGCTGTAATGAAAAGGAGAAACAGGGGAGACTAATTAGAAGGCAATACCCAAAGAAGTAAGTGATAACCTAGTGAACAATGATGATGAGACCATCTGAGCAGAGAGAGAAGGTGGCAGAAAAAGTGAAGTGATAAGGTGAACCTGGAAGAATGGTGGTATACTCAGCAGAATCAGAAATAAGTGAGAAAGGTGTGTTTGGGGAAAAGTTAGGGATTAGAGAAAGACATGAGTTCCATTTTGGACATGCTAAATACACATGGCTACAGAACAATCAATTTCAGGTGTTAAATAGGTAGTTGCTGGTATCAGATGTGAGCTCAGGAGAGAAGACAGAGCTGCATACGAAGATCCAAGACTATGGAGCAATGAGATAAAAACTAAAACTGGAGATTTTGAGTTAATTCCTACGAAAGTACTAGGAGGTAAGTATGCATTCATAAAGACCATACAAGCCTAATCTCATGGGCCAAGAGATCAGAGTACAGGCCAGGACTCACAACAATCCCCTCCAAAAAACTTCAAAAGAATAACTCTAATCAAAGTTTGGAGCAAGAGAACCAACAAAAGTTCAAAGGTAGACATTTTTCCAGCCTAAGACAATTCAGAAGGTCCACAGGAAAGGTCTGCACTACCAGTACTGAGCCTCAGAGGCAGCCACAGCAGCAGCACCATCTCGGGGAACTGTCAGCCCAGAAACAGTAAGGAGGTTAGATAAACTGGTCAGAAAGAGATTACAAAGGACTCTTTATCGCACTGAGTGTAGCTAGCATGGAGTGGCAACTCTACTGCCCATAATCAGTTCTGGGCTGCAGTTCCAGGGCAGAGAGGAGTGCTTGTGATCAGTCACAAAGGACCAGAGGCCCTGGTAACAATTTAAGGGTCAAGAGGAATGCTAGCACCGGTGGCTGTAGGGGAGTAAGGGCCCCTACCGAGGTAAGGACCAGAGCTTAGAGAACAAGGGCAGTGACGACCACATCTGTCTCAGGATCACATAACCTTGGAAGCCCAAACACTTGCAGCTCTCAGAACTATCTCTGAAAACAAAAACACAAAAAAGCCTAAAGTCTGGCGCATTGCCTCCCCAACCCCACCTGAGCAGAGCCCAACTTTTACATAAAGGGCAAAGTCAAGAAATAGGCCTGAAAAATGAGCAGATGACCAAAAAGAATATGACCATAAAAATATACCTTGGTGGCAAAGAAGATCAAGACATAAATAAGCTTGAAAGAAGACAATATGAAAACAGCTAAAACGAAGCCTTATTAAAGAAAAACGCTAACTGAACACAAGCCCTCCAAAAACTCCAGGAAGCATTAAAGAAGGAGGTAAGAGTGGTAGAGGAAAAACTGGGAAAAGAAGTGAGAGTAATGCAAGAAAATTATGAAGAGAATTAACAGCCTGATAAAAGAACAAAAAATACTGAAGAAAATAACATCTTAAAAAATGGAATTGGCCTAATAGTAAAAAGAGGTTCAAAAGTTCACTGAAGAAGAGAACTCCTCTAAAAGCAGAATAGGCCAAATGGTAAAGTACAAACATTGAGTGAAGAGATGCAAGATTGGGGGGGAAGGATAATGGGATGGAGGGATGCAGTTAGTGACCACAATTGTCAGTGTGAATAAGACGAGCTAACCCGTGGAAGTGAAGTGGATAGCAGAATGCATTGGAAACTAGAATCCAACAACATGCTGTGTTCAAGAGGCATACCTGAAAAAGAAAGACACACACACAGAACTGAAATGAAGGGCTGGGACAGAGTCTATTATGCTTCAGCTAAAGTGAAGAGCACAGGGGTGGACATCATGATCTCAGACAAAGCAAAAGCAAAAATACTCATAAATGAAAGATAATCAGAAAGATTGCATTTTCCTAATTTTGTTTTTACAAGTTTCTCTAGTAACAGCCTCATTTGTCAAATACATAAAAAGCTGAGTCAAATTTTAAGGAGGGGTGGGGAGAGAGAGGGAGACAGAGGAAGGGAGGTCAGTCCATTCTGGAGAACAATTTGGAACTATGCCCAAAGGACTATAAAACTGTGGATACTCTTTAAACCAGCAATACCACTTCTAGGTCTATATAACAAGATCCACGAAAAAGGGAAATGGGCCTATTTGTACAAAAATCTTTATAGCAGCTCTTTTTGTAGTGAGAAAGAATTGAATATTGAGGGGATGCTCATCAATTGGGGAATGGCTGAACAAGCTGTGGCATATGACTGTGATGAAGTACTACTGTGCAATAAAAAATGATGAGGGAGATGGTTTTAGAAAAATAACATTGTCAAGATCTACATGAACTGATGCGAGATAAAGTGAGAACTCAGAGATCATTTTGCACACTTAACAGCAATGTTGTAATGATCATTTGTGAAAAGACTTGGCTATTTTGATGAACACAATGATCCAAGACAATTCCAAAGGACTCACAATGAAAAACTGCTATCTACCTCCAGAGAGTGAAGTATAATTTTCTCACCTTTTTTGTTTGCTTTTTGCTAAATGTCTAATATGGAAATATGTTTTGCATGATTTCATATGTAAAATTGCTATCACATTATTTGCCTTTTTAATGGGCAGGGGACAGGTGGTAGGGAGAAAATCTCAAACTCAAAATTTTAAAAGAAAAGAATGTTAATAGATAATTTTTAAAGGGAAAAAATGAAGTTAAAGAAAGACTAATTTCATTTGCTCTTTCAAAAAAAAATCACTAAGGGTTACTGGATGTCTTTGGAGTTCTTGTCCCTATGATATTTAATATTTTTTAAATCACCGCCTTATATAAAGACATAAATGGTATGTTTATCAAATTTTGCAAATGACAAAAAGCCAAGAATGATTATTGCTATTTCTCAGAAATTTGGATAGAGATTAAGTGACTTGCCCAAGGTCACACAGCCAGTAGGTATCTTCCGATTGGAGTTAAACTATGGCCCTCCTGACACCTACACTAGCATTGTATATCCAGGCAGTGACCTAGGGGCCTCACTAAGAGTTAACACTATGGATTACCTATAATTTTCTGACATTCAGAATTTATAAAGCTATTGACAAGCTAATAGAATTGGGCTGAATTTTAGAGGATTTGCTCAGCCCTGGCAGAGGAATAATGTTCAACAAAGATATGCACCTAAGACATGGAACTGATTCGGCCAAGAGGTCCTCTCCCCCGCCTCTAATAGTCTGCTGCCTGAAGCCCCAGTGGCTGTTTTGCACTCAAAATACCAGAAAGAAATAGAAGTTAACTAAAACCTTAATCCCTTGAGCCAGAGCATAAGTAGCAATACCAAGGAAAAACTAAGGCCAACCAGCATGATGACAGGGCTATTGTTCCCAGTACCCTTAGCCCAAAATTTGAGGATATATAAAACCAACAATGCACTAAGACCTCTCAAAAAACTAATGAAGTCTTCAAATGTATATTAATAAAAAAAAGTAGCCACAATTTAGGAGATTTTCATGTCCTACCCTTATCAAACTACATCAAGAGAGTTCTGGGTACCTCATTTTAAAATAAAGGACACTGATAATCTGGAGGACAACCTAGATGGCAAAATGTCTAAAATTCCCATCATTTGGGAAAGAATGGTGATCGTTTAACATGCAAAAGAGAAGACTCAATCAGGACATGATAGCCACTCGCAAGGGATGCCACATGAAAGAAAAAATTTCCTCTGTTTTCAGGTGAAAGAAGTAGGAACAAAAAATAGGCAGAACATGCAAAGAGGAAAATTCATAGTCAGTGTAAGGGGAAACATTCTAAATGATCAGAAGTAACCCAAAATGGAATTGACAGGCTCCAATCACAGATGCTTTTCAAGCTAAGACTGGCTGAGCACTTGTCAAGAATGCAGTGGAAATGATTATCATTGGGAGTATTGTTTGGACTAAAGGTATGTTCTCTTCCCTCATCAAAAGCTAAGCTCCTGGAGGTCAACGTCTTGTCTGTTTGCTTGTGTTTGTAGCGCTGGGGCTCAGCTCCAGCACAGAACGTGATGATTATAAATGCTTGTTCATTGATTTGGGTGACTTAAATACATCTTTTAATTAGTTTCTTTTTTTCTCTTTCTCAAATCAGGATTGAAAGAAGGCAAGAGAGCTTACCAAATCTGCTCCTGCCTGAAGTAACACATCTGCTACATCTGTGTGTCCATTCTCACAAGCGTATGTCAACGCTGTGTCTCCTGTTGCCGTTGTTGCATGTACATTCGCTCCTGAAGCAACAATAAACAATATTTTACTTTCACATAAAATACAGAAAGTACATAAAACATAGTCAAATTTTCTAGGGACAAGCCCCATCCTCTTAGATGAAATGACAAATAATTTGATTATTTGAAACTTTTTTACAGATTCCTTTTTCTGAAAATGAAGCTTACTAAAAGCGCAATTATTGTTTTATGATTTCTGATACTACAGTAGAGTCACCACTTAACCTATAATATGCAGAAAATAATTTATGTAACATATACTTCGTATAACGAGGTCGTAAAATTTTGAGTAAGATAATCTATTACAAGATTTCCCCTGAAATAAACCATATACGTATATACATACATAAAATACTGTAATTCTTTTTAAATGCCTACCTGCTGCTAGTAAGTATTTGACTAATTCCAAATGGCCCTCTTGAGCAGCTTCCATCAAAGGGGTAGAACAGCCCAATTCGATATCAGCTCCTGCCTTAATAAGAAAGTCTGCCACTTCGAGGAAACCTCCACAGCAAGCTAACGTCAAGGCAGTTTCTTGGGTTTCTTCTGTCTGTGCATTGATATTAGCTCCTTTAATAAACCGACACAATATCCCAATTAATTAAAAATTGAATTTGTTCAAGAGATTCATAAAATGACTTTTCCTTTTAAAAAAACCCATTTAATAACTGATTTAAATACTGTAAAATATTAAGCTAAATTTAATGAGTATATAATTATCAAAGAAAACTATTAAAATATTCTATATAGACAAAACAATCCTACATATTGCATCTTATGTGAATGCTCTGTGTAACCACTGGAAATATAAATTAGGATGGCCAAGTGCTAAAGATATAAGTAGAAAAAATATTAGAAAACATAAGAAAAATGGCTCATGACCAAGTATTTTTTAAAACTGTAAAAATATCATTAAACAGCCCTATATAACCCAATATAAAAAACGACATGGAAATGTTTTGTACAACTAATTTTCCCAAAAATAACAATTCCAATCATATAAGCATCTCATTTATCCATCCAAACCCACAATGGAAGATTATATTTTGAATAGAATAAACTGGAGCATTCAAAATTTCAATTCTGAAATCAGATAAAATTCATGCAGATAGAAGCCATAAATCAAATTCAACACGCTTTATCAAATAACACATTTCTGTTTCCTAAACAAACTAAATGGAGGTAATATTTGAAATTGGGCAAGAATGAAAAACATTTTTTTCTTATACTTTAAAAAGACAACGAAAATATGTTCTTACACAGCCTTTATTTCAGGAGTGGACTTCAAAGAAGCTTACATTTAACCATGTGACAAAAGAAAACTGTATCAGCATGGAAGTAAAGATTGAAAAATATAGTTAAACCTCAAGTTACTTCTTCCTTTTGTCAAAATGAAGCATTACTAAAAATATCAATAATGAAAGGGGGAAAGGAGGAAATGACAACAGGAACGTCTCAAGCTTTTACTACATGACTGAATTGAACTACATTGGATCACAGGATAGGAGGATCTTAGATTTAGGGTTAGGAAGGACCAGAGAAATCACCTAGTTCAGTCTCTCAATGAAGCAAGATTAACTGATTTTTCCAAGGTGAGACAGAAAGTCAATGGCAGAGCCAGGATTTGAGCTTGGATCTTCTGATTCCAAATCCAAGGCTCTTCCCACCTGCATTAAGCTCCATTTCAGCAAGTTTCTTAAGTATGTTGTAAACTATTTACTGAGTTAACTCCTATAGAAAAAGTAATGGAAATCTGCTATCTTCACAGTCTTAAAATATCCCATTAACTTCTAAGTTTATTACTTTTCACAACTTGTGTGTTTATGAACTGATAGCTACCTTGACCCAGAAGTAAGGCCACCATCTCTTCATGCCCTTCTCTAGCTGCTTCCATGAGTGGTGTATAACCTTCATCATTGACCTCTTCCAAGTTGGCTCCTCGCTCAATGAGCAGTGCTGCTAGCTCCACGTGCCCCCCGCAGGCAGCTAAAGTCAGTGGGGACTCAAATGAATCTGCAGGCATATTCACTTGTGCGCCACTGTCAAGAAGTAACCTGGCCACTTCAACATGGCCATCCTGGGCACAAAAGAAAGGAGGAAGTTACAAAGGAGCATTAGATATAGTTAACGTGAAGACTAAAAATTTGGAGTTAAGTAGTTTTCTATAATTCCATTATCTTAATGCAATGATACACTTCTTTCAAGTAAAGAGTAATGATCAATATGAGGTCACATAATTTAATATGCTGTTTAAGTCCACAAAACTTGTATTAAATACATATTCTTGGAACTACATGGCTTGAAGAAGAGGGAAAGGAGGCAGTGGACCAAAGAAATAGAAGATATGGTTTATCACTAACGAAGAGTACAATGTGACTGTGCAGATAACAGTGAAATAAGAAACAATCACACATGAGGTGGTATATTACCAAATGCAAAAATCTGTGATTGAATGCTATATGAATTTTTAAAATGAAATTTAAAGTCATTGTGTTACAGAAAGCCCTTTTCTTCTTTTGAAATACAGCTCTACCTGCTAAAGCAATCCCTCTCAAACTGTCTTGTATTTAGCTTAAAGTATTAGCTTCATATTTATGCCAGGCTTATTTTTATATGTACTTGTCTGCCCCATTAGACTGTAAGTTCACCGCAAGCAAGGATTGTTTTCAGCCTCTCTTAGTATGCCCAGTGTTCTGCATAATACATAATTTAACTGAGTGAAGTAGGATTCAAATCCCAAGAAAATCCTAGGATAAAAATGGAAGCAGTGGTTACAAAAAGTGTGCCTTCATCAAGAACAAGCTATGCCATACTAACCTGATTTCCCCTCCTGAACTGGCAAATGAAGGGGGATAATGTCCACAGTCTACATTTTTTTGAAAAGCTATTCTTACAGAGAAGATGATGAAGTATAGATCAGGTTTAGCAGCAGTATCCAAGGATTTGTGCTTGGCTCTGTGCTGTTTAACATTTTTAGCACTGACATGGATAAAGACATGTATAGATGAAATGCTGATCGGATTTGGATGTGACATAAGAAAGCTGAAAGACATAGCTAACAAACTGGATGTCAGAGTTAGGATCGAAAAAGATCTTGACAGGTAAAAGCATTGGGCAGAATTAAATAAAATGAAATTCAATGAGGAAAAATGAAAAATTTTATTTACACTTGAGTTTAAAATCAACTTTCTACGTACAAGATGGAGAAGGCATAGCTTCATAACGTTTGACTGAAAAAGACTGAGGGGTTTTAATAGACTGCAGTCTCATTGTGATGTGACATCTAGGAAGTGATGGTGCCTTGGTACTCTGCCCTTCTCAGGCTTTATCTGGACTAGGGAGATGAATTCTAGACACCCCAGTTTGAGAAGGACGTCCCTCAACTGAAAAACCTCCAGGGAAGAATCAGTATGGTATAGGGCCTTGAGTTCATGTCACACTGAGCACATTTAGCCTGAGGTATTTTAAAATACTTGGAGGACATGAGAACTTTCTTAAATAGCCAAGGAGCTATCACATGGAAGCAGAACTGGAATTGTTCTGTTTTTCATCAGAGTGTGCAAGCAACAGGTAGAAACTGTGTAAAAGCAAATTTAGATTTAATGTAAGGAAAAACTTCTCACCTATAGCTATCCCAAAGTTCATGGGGCTGCTTTGACACCTAGTGAAAATGTACACAGCAGACCTGGCAGATGGTATCCAGGGATCTGTGCTGCTTAGCATTTCTAGCAATGACATGGGTAAAGGCACAGATGAAATGCTTATCAAATTTGGATATGATATAAAACTGGAAGAAATAGCTAAAATTTGGAGGATAAATTTAGGATCCAAGGATCACCCTTCCCTAAAAGTTTTGAAGAGGACTTGTCAGCTATTCCTCTCAGGTAAGGGTTGGATTAGATAACCACAGAGGTCCTTCCCAACTCTCAAAATCTTATGATTTGATAAAGGTTTGGAAGGATCGGGATAAGTAAAGAAGATGAAGAACATTCCAAGTAAAGGGGGTATGCATAAAAAGACAGCAGCACCAAAGGAAGTAAACAGAATAAGAACATAAAGAAGACTCATAGAGTAGTAGCAGAAAATTCATTTTCTGAAATACTAAGAGATGTAGTTTGAAATGCTAGATGGCCTTGAATGCCAGACTAAACAGTCTAAGCATTTGTATATTCTCAAGGAAAGAAAGGAAGTATCTCAAGAAAATTATACTTGATTAAAATTAAAGATGTCTATGGTAGAATTTTCAAAGACAGTATCTATAGAAAGATAAGAAACTCAGTCAAGAGAAGAATTCCAGTCTCACTTTCTGAAATTCCAATCCGAAACTCTCTTTCCCCACTGGGGTATTGCAAGCAAAGCACTCTGTGTAGGGTTTTGGCTAAATAAATCTTTTTGTTAATTGCTGAATGATCTCTGGGTATCTCATTACCTGCCTGAGTCAGGCTCAGTTCAAAACAACTGAGTCATGTAGAAGTGGAAAACAATGATCATGCTGAAGCAAGGGACTGCAGTGCAAAGGAAGGTGAGCCTGGATTAGCCTCTAGGCTTCAGGAAGAGTTTTTAGTGATGCTTCTAAAGACAGTGGTTCACTCTGCCCCCTTCCCCAAGGAAATCAGGGAGTAAACTGTGGCCATTTAGCAAGAAGAAATCAATATGAATATACTAGGTCTTTAAGAACAGAGGTATTTTGTTTGTTTGTTCAGTCATTTCAATAGTGTACTAACTCTTCATGACCCCTTTTTGGGAATTTTCTTGGCAGAGATACTGGAGTGGTATGCCCTTTCCTTCTCCAGCTCATTTTACAGATGAAAAAACCAAGGCAAAAAGGATTAAGTGACTTAGAGGGCTACATAGCTAGTAAGTATTTAAGGCTGTATTTGAACTTAGAAAGATGTGTCTTCATGACTTCAGGCTCAGCACTCTATGCACTAGAGTGCCACCTAGAAGCCCCTAAGAACAGTATCTGCAGGAAAACTGTCTTTTAAGCCCACAAGCTGAGCTATCCCTGGCTGGCCTAGCCCCACAAATTAAGGCACCTTCAAATTTTATTGGGGAGGTTTGTCACAGAACTCAATTATCTTCAAATCAGCCAGACAGGTTTGTTGAAAGCATTTTTCTCCCCAATAAAAAAGGACAAATGTTAGCTGGGGAACCTCTGTATTCTTCATGGCCATCATCTAATTGCCTCAAGTGTGGTCCATCAAAAGAAGAACCTGCTCATCTTGAAGGGAGTCATTTATATCTGAATGGAGAAAAAACTGTTTGGTTTTAAATGGCTTTTTGGACATAATGATGGAGTTAAACTAGCAGTTCCCAGTCTAGTATATATTTGTCAGGTGTCAAGAGGGACTGTCTACTAACACTAAAAGAAAGCAAATCAAGGCAGACGGATTCATGGTAATTTAAGACTGTTAACTGTGCTGAATAAACTATTTTGGTGGGTTTTTTTTGTTTTGTCTTGTCCTGTTTTTTTTTTTTTTCATTTGGAATGAGAGGACAACCAGAATTGTGCCAGATGGTTTTCATGATGATCCTTTGGTGCAAGCAGTAAAGGAAGGCACTTGAAAGGCCAATGCTTAAAGCTCCCCAGGAGCTCAGAGCCCCTTGCAGAATTAGAGATATGGAAAATGGATCAATCAATACCCCAGCTGATTTCCTGAGAACAGGGGTGCTGAATGCAAGCTTGCTCAATAACTATAAATGGCCATTCTCTCAGACTCCCAAAAAGGAGCCCTTGGAAAGTCTGGGCCCCACCCACCAAGCTGCCTTCCCCCACCATAGCAGAAATGACAATTACTTGCAAATATACAGGCCTCCAAGCTTGGCTGTCCTGCTTTTGATTTTGTTCTTTTGTGCTTTTCTCACAGCAAAGGTGGATACTTCTAAATTAGACATTCCTAGTCTCAGCGGTAACTATTTGCATTGTAGAGCATTTAGAAGGGTAACTCCTCACTCAAACACTAGGTGGAGGGATGTTCTCCAAACAAAGAGAAGGCAAAGGGCAGAGGGGGCCAAGGCAGGTCCCAGAATAGGCACAGCAGGGCCAGGCCCGATGGAACCCCTTATTCAAGATAATTTGGCCCCTCCAAAATACTTCTAGTACAACACTTCTCCAGGGAAGTTTTGGAAGACAAAAGGGATAGGACTGTTGGGAGACAGCAGGCTTTTTGGCAGCACCAGGAACGTGAATGCGTCTACACAGCCCTGCCATAGAAGGAGGGGCAGACCCTCAGAGGACTTTAACAAGAGCAAGGTTTGGTATTTCCTTGCTGAGTATCCTTCTCCTGCTACTCAGTCAGTTATTAAGTGCCTACTGTATATGCCAGGAGCCGCGCTAAACGGTACAAAAAGGCCAAAAGACAGTATCTACCCTCAAGAAGCTTACAATCTAATGGGGAGACAAGAAGCAAACAAATACTAAACTACATACAAAATAATTAGGAAATAATTAACAAAAGGAAGGCTCTAGAATTAAGAGGGCTTGGGGAAGGCTTCCCACAGAAGGTGGAATTTCAGTTAGGACAAAGAGATTTTGTATTGATCCCAAAGATGAATGGGAGCTAATGGAGGTTACCGAGTGAGGAAGGATGGTGTGATGGGGTGTGTGTGTGAGCATGTGTGTCACATTCGCCCACACATGGTCTAATCTATTTTTTAGGAAAATCACTTTGATGGCTGAATGGAGAATAGAATGGATCTGGGAGGAATCTTGAAGCAGGCCAACCTATTGCTATGGTTACCTGTTGGACAGCCTATGAATGTCTCATTTCATTCTAATATTGAACATAAATTACCAGGAGATTGCCTGGAGTCAGGCAGAGGTCAAAAGAGAGAGCCAACATATAAAAAAGAGGCCACAAAGCCAATACAGATTACCACTGGAGAAGATAAGCCAAACAAAATTATCAATGGTACCTTCTGATGACCGGATCTCAATTTATAGATGTACTCCTAATCCAGTGCTTTGGGAGTTTGGACAGATGTAAGAAAAGAGGCGAGAGCTCACCCACCTCCCCCCTTCTTTACAGATGTCAGAACTGAACTGTTTTGTTTTTTTTCAAACTCTTTTGTATATACTGTTACAAAAAAAAATCTGGAGTGGGGAAGGAATATTTTGAGATATGATAACAATAAAAGATATCAAAAGATTTCTAAAAATTATACTGGGGAGCCAGTTAAATTGGGGAGCTAGTGCAACAGAGTAGTAAATTTTAATGTGATCATAATATACAGGTTGTCATAAACTTTCAAGTGCAATTTCAAACTATAGAGCAGAGAAGACCACAAGACTGGTATTTCACACAGAGAAGGAAGGAGTGGAGTAGAGGGCTATGTCCACATGAACTTGGAAGCTGGCTTAGTGACAATAGGATAACATGAAAAACAGAAAGTACTCTAGGGATTGGCAGGTACCAGAAAAAGTTTTTCAAAAAAATTTTATATATTATCTGGAAAAGGAACTATCCAGTGAATCCTCAAGTAGAGATGGCATGAAGCTGTTCTTCCAAGTAGTGATAAAGCCAAAGAAAACAGAGCCTCTAAGAAACTCTTAACATGATTTTTGTGAATGGACAGAAGTCTATGGGATAAATTGTGACAAATATTCAAACTATTCATACTTAAAAGGGACTCCATGCTTGATGGTACTCTGTCGGTAGAACTGAAAACTGATTCAACTGTACTGGAAAGTAATTTCAAATTTTGCCAAGAAAGTGACTAAAATGTCATCCTTTTACTGAGATCTCACTGCTAGGCACTTAACCCAAGGAAGGCAATACCCCCGTGCCCCCCAAAAAAAACCCTTACGCATAAAAATATTTAAACTATCACTTTTAGCAACTAGTAACAAAACAAATCCTTGATGATTAGGAAACACCTAAGAAAGTTTGTGGAACATGAATGTAAGAAATAATGAATATGATGAATACAGAGAAACATGGGAAGACTTATATTAATTGATACACAGCAAACAGAACAGGAAAACATTATACACAATAACAACGTAAATGAAAAGAAAAAATAAAAATTGAATACTATAGGAGAAAAACTAAATACTGTCAAATTATAATGAATCTCTTAAATAACTCCAGAGAAAGCACTTCCTCAACTTCTTTACAGAGACAAGGAACACTGCATACAATCTATACTGTTTAGTTTTGCTTATCAGTTTATGAGGCTTTTTAATTCTTTGTTTTAAGAGATAGCTCTCTGGAAAAAGGGGTAGGGGTGGTCATACTGGAAAATATAAAGGATGCAAAAACAAAAGATATCAAAAATATTTTTCTAAGTCAAAAAAAAGTCCCTGAACTACCACAGGTTTCATAGCTGGAGGGTCCTTAGAGAAATTCCCAGTCCAGTTTCCTCATTTTACTCATAAGCAAAATGATACCCAGAAAGGATAATTGATTTGACCAGGGTCAAAAAGCAGGTGTCATAAACAGGCTGGGTCTCCTGATTTCAAATCCAATTCTCTTCACACTGTGTCTGTCTGAATGACCAAGTGCAACTTTGGTTGCTTGAACTTGCAAAAATGAGACCAGAGAAGAGCTAAAGTGGAAAACACTAAAATGATCACAAGGACTGTCCAGTTTTATCAGAAAAAGCACTGAATTTAAGACTTCTCCATCCAGAAAAAGGGAGAGGGTGGGGAGGAGGAAACAGGATAATAAATTTTAAAATCATGAAAGGCCTAAGACACATATGAACGTATTTACAAAATCCTGAAACAACAGGCTCAAAGAACATTTCTATGAAATTTCCCTGCTACCTACATGCAGGCTCATGCCTCCTACAAACTGAAAATAGATCTTCACTTGAATCTTCCATCCCCACTCAAATTATCACCCTATTTTTCTCCTCTCCAAGATGGTGGTAGTGCTGGTGATGATGATGATGACTACAGTATTGGTAGCAGCAGCAGCTAACAGTTATGCAGCACTCACTGTGTGAAGGACACTGAGCAACCATCCTCTCATGTGATCCTCACTGTCTCCAGTGCCTCCACTGTGGCCCATTCCCATCTCCACCCCTCCTGTCACCAACGATCTCTTCACTGCGAAATTCAACAGCCTCTTCTAATTTTCAGGCTTTATTCTTTGTCTTTCTGCTGCTTTGATATCTTTGATTGCCACTCCCTTCTTCCTTGATACTCTACTTTGCTTGCTCCTATGACAATAGACTCTTGGGTTCTCCTCTCCTCTAACTGCTCCACTTAGTCCCCTTGGCTAGCTTAACATGCATCTTTTTTGCCTTAAGCATTCCCATTATTCCTCAAGGTTTAATACTGAAACCTGTTTACTTCTTACTCTACACTCTCCAAAAGATTTCATTAGTTCCTTCTGGATTCAACTGATATCTCTATATAAATGATCTCCAAATCTTTAAGTCTAGCCTTAAGCTCTCTCATGAACTCAAGTCTTCAAAGAACAACTTCCTGCTGGACCATCATAGCCTCAACATGTTCAATGTTGAACTCAACATTCCTTCAAAATTTACCTCCTATTAGGCATTAATACCAACCTCCTCATTACCCTAACTTATAACCTCAAGAGTCATACTTGAATCTTTTCTCTTTTTAATTACTTGCATTCAATTAAGTCATGAGACCTTGATTTTATCTCTACAATTTTTCAATCAATAATCAATAAGCACTTATGAAGCACCTACTATGTACCAGGCATTGAGCTGAGGGTAGAAAAAGAGGCAAAAGACAGTCCTGCCCTTGAGGAGCTTACAACATGCAAACAAATATATACACAAAGCAAGCTATAGGCAGGATAAATTGGAAATAAAAAATTGGATGAATTTATATATGTTAGTGTACAAAAAAAAACATAATCAAGGCAAATCAAAAAATAAGCTGAAATTACATTGAACATTTCCAAAGAAGAATAAATCGTGTGCTACTCCAATCAAGCCATGGACTTGTCCAAGAAGTGATGATGAAAACTAAAACTCTCAATTCCCCCCAAATGAGGTATGTTTGCTACATGGAAAAGATCCAGTGAGACTGATATGTTCCACCTACAATACAGACGTATCGACAATGTTCCCTTGTTTGTGGTATACATAGAAATGGAAGTATCCTCCTAGAAACTGACCATGAATTAAGTCTATGCAGAGACCCCAACTATCTACAGAATGCCATACTGAATTCTGGAAGACAATCAAAATTATAAGAGAATTCCTGCACTCATGGACCTTATATTCTAACATAAGAGCAAACAACCATAACACACAATGTAAGGCATTTGAGTAGTTAAAAACAAAGCAGGATGCTGAGGTCTGTGTTGGGAGGTTGTTAACAAAATAATGGATCTGAAGTGGCTATATAGAAGAGGTGGCATTTTGGAGATCTTTCACGAAACAGGTAGGCATTCAACAAGACAAAGAGCAGAATAAAGGCTATTCCAGGCATGGAGAATAAGGCTTGGCGATCAGTTCAAGATGTGTCTAGGGACAGTGAGCAGCCATCTGGCTAGGATATAAAAGCATACCATAAGGCTGGAGAGACAGGGTGGTACTAATTTGTAGAGGACATGAGTATCTTGCGACTCAGTGCAAGGTCCCCAGAACTGTGCATGTAGGTCTTGCCAAGGGGCAATTGTCGTAATGTGTCATAGATGCTGTGCCTCCTCCAAGACCCTAGAAGGAGGGAGTCCTTTCTCTGGCCCTTCAAAATTTTTATGTGCAAAAAGTGTGCAGGAGGAACTTAAGACCTGAGCCAGTGCTGGCTGACCTACCAGCTAGTTGGTGGACTAGAATACAAAATGGACAACAAGCTATTCTGCTCATGGATTCTTGTTCAAAATACAGTATTCTAAAGCTCTGCCTCCACCAATGGAAGAGTAGGCCTGCACTGAAAAATCAGGAATCGCACCTCTATACACGTAAGCTTCTAAGCAGAAAAAAGAGAGGAAAGAAAGCCAACATGAAAGGAAAAAAATGAACATCATACTCACGCCCTTACCAACGAAAACAAAAAGGCACCATTACATTTTTTCCTCCCACAGCCCACAAGTTGTCTAACTAAATGTATTCTTTTTCATAGCTGCATTTAATTTTGATTTTTGTGATTTAAAATGGTTAAGAAAGATTCTTGTGGTAGTTCCATAGAAGAGTTTGATATCATAGCCCAATTTAGACTATGCTTTCCAAAACTTTCCTAGTTTCAAATCTATTATGAACAAGCCAAGCTAAAGAGAACAGAACATATAGGTTCGTTGGCTAGGAGGAAACTGTATTTAGATCATAATGAAAATCTTTGGACTATCTGGACTAGCCCGAAGGAATGAGAAAACTAATAACAGTTTGATGGGATTCTTGATGACTAGACACATTTCACCCTAACTCATCAAAACCAATGTTTATATATGGTTCACCAGTCTTACCATGCAGGCTTCCATTAAGGCAGTGTGCATTTCATCTGTTTTATGCTCTTGATCTGCACCAGCTTCAAGCAGAAACCTCACCATTTCTAAGTGACCTAAACCAAAAGTAGACCAAATTACTTAAAAAAATAATTCTCCATCACTCATAAGTTGAACAAATAAAGTAAAAAGAACAGTTGCTATTAAATTTACTTCAGAGATTGAGTTTAATTTAAATGCACAATTTAATTACAGGGGCAGAAAAGTCAGCTAGAAGCAGGTAATTTATGAAAGACCCAAATTTCTTCTCTCTACCAACACATTATTTATTCTGCTGCCACTGAAGTTCAAACCAGAGTAGATTTTTCCTTCTGATACTGTTCCCTCTCCTTGCTGCCTTTCGCTAGCAATGTTGGAAATATTATAATTTCAACTAAACATGAGAGGATCAAGAGGCTTTTGTGAGATAGTCTGGGGGCCTAACGTTGTTTAGCACTATTTCTCTGCAGAAATTAATTTCAAATCCTAATTAACCAATATATAAATGAGTTTTTGAAGCACACTTCATTTGTAAGTTGAATAACAAATCACTTTAAAATAATATTTATCAATTTCTAGAACAAAGGCCTCAAATAACCCCATTCAAGTATTACTAGATATATTTATCATAGAGAACAATAATTAAATGTATAGAAAGATAAATAAAATTCATTTCTCATTCATTTGACTTAAGGACCACAGGTCTAGATGAGGCAATTTTCCAGATTACTTAACAAATACAGCACTGTAGCAGAGTGTCTGGCACATAGTAGGTGCTTAATAAATACTCATTGATATTTTTACAATGAAATCACACACATTGACAATTATACTGTGTTGTGGATACAGATGACTTATCATAGCAAAAACATACTAATCACAAGGGATATCCTTTGCTGTTTTTAAAAAGTCCCTTGTCAAGCTTGCTTTTTTAGCCGCTTTAGCTCATTCTCATAAAGGCGGAATGCAAAACATGCAGTTTTATTACCTATGATGCAGCATAAAATGGTAATTTTCTATAAAATTATCAAATCAAAAGTAATTTCTTATCCCAAGTTCATGTCTTAACCCTCCAAAAAGTTTCTTTTCAACTGTTTGCCTTGTCTTACAAGATTCAGATTATCATTACCACGTAAGCAACACAATGAGCCACTGATACCCCTGGGTCAGTTTCAAATTATTCATACTCATGATTATTCAGCTCCTTCACCATTTCAAGAATTGGAGAAGAGCTTACTCTAAAGGCTAGAAATTATCTAAAAACAAGGCACAGCCTAACCACAACTTATTCTTTAGTACATGGTATAGCAGAAGTTGGCAAGCATTACCAAAAACAGATCGATCTCATCATCATTGTTCTAGGCAGAAACGATGCAATGAAATGAGTTTTCTGAGAAAGTCACAAAATTATTCAACAACTAATTTTGACCAGCTACAGCTAGTCTTAAAACAATCCAGTTTCATTAGTCTGAAATGCCATTCCATTGTCTCATTAGGAAACCTATGTGACTGGGTTCGACTACATTTGGCCCTAAAAATCTTTTGTATTTTGCATAGACAAACCTTTTTTCCTTAAGATCAGTTACTTTTGTTTTTGCCCTTTCCCTTGAGGAAATTTTGGTATGGATTCCATACTAAGCCTAACCCCGTTTTGCTATTTTTTTCCCCCAATAATATCAGCAAATATTTATTGAATTCTACTCTAGCTTGCTTCTATTGCAGTGAATGACAACTGTCATCTTCTCACACCTGGTTTACTAAGCCCAATGTTGTTTTGGGAGTGGTTTGGGGAGGGTCTGCCAAAGAAAGGGAAGATCTGATCTATCACAACAAAACATGCTGCCTAGACACTGGGGCTACTGAGAATTGTTTACTGCAATGCTGTATATGGGCTTATCTCAAATATTTGTTTGTCCTACGATGCCATTATGTGGTATTTAGTGGGCTTCTGGGCCAAATGATATCCTTGGGGAAGGACGCAGTGCTACTTGGACCCCTCAAAGCTGTCCAGTATTGACAGTGCTGATCACAGAACAGGCCAATTGTAGAATTAGAGCATTTAGAGCTACTTTAAAGGGGCTTTAACCATCATCAACATCGGGTCTAACCTTAAACACAAGAGGTGAAGTGACTCCTGGTCACACAGGTGACTGGTCTGGTCCAGAGGCAGGGCTAGAACACTTGCTCATTTGGCTCCCTGCTCTGGGCTTTTACTATAGTATCAAAGCTGTCTCCAAGACACCCTTGAGTGCCAATGAGGTTCCTAGACACTGCAGAGTTTTGCCCATTTCTTTAGGGTCAAAGGGTCCAGTACATGCCAAAGTCACTATCTGTCTATGATTTTGCAGCCAAATGACTTCTTCCTTCCACCTTTTCTTTTTCTTATCTCTTTTGTTTCCTTTCCCTGTTGATTCTCATTTTTTCCATAGAGCAACTCAGTTTTTGCAACTATCATGAATCAATGAGCACATTCATAGAACCACAAAACCAACTAATACTGAGTGTCAGTGACCTGTGGATCTTCAGCTTTTAATGGACAGTCTTTAAAAAAAAGAACCCCAAAACTTCAGGGTTAAATGCCATTTGTATGCCCACAATTGCCAAAAGGCTACTCTGAGTTATTACTATACCTAAACTTCTAAGTACTCTGTCAAATTAAGGCAATATATTATTAACATGCATGGCCATTTTATGCTATGGGCTACAATGATCAGAATTAAAAACACTCAGTATTTTTTTTGTCATTCAAAGATTAGCTCCATTACGTTTTACTTGCCTTGGTCAAGAGAAAGTAAAATAAATTCTGTACCTGAATCCATACTTCAAGCAATTTTTATTCACTGAGAACCAATTCAAACATTTTATTTACAAAGTAACTCTATACTATAGGATGTGAATATTTTATTTTATTCTTTACTAAAAATAAAGTGATAACACAAAAGTCAAAAGTAAATTTTCATTTTTTCTAAAATAAAGGTTATATACCCTACCTTTGTAACAAGCTAATGTAAGCGCGCTCTCCTTAAATTCATTGGAATGCGTATTGATACCGGCCCCATTTTCCAGCAGCAACCTGGCTACTTCCACGTGACCAGCACTTCCTGCTTCCATAAGGGGAGTGTGACCATTTTCATTATGGTCCTCAATACTAGCACCAGATTCCAAGAGCACCTTTACAACGTCTACATAGCCTCCAGCACAGGCATATGTGAGTGCTGTATTTCCTAGTTTAGTGGGGGGAAAAAAGGGTAAAGTTACTAATAAAAGAAAAAATTTTAACGAGAAACAAAGCACCAGAAATGATAGGGAGTATGTGTGTGGTATGTGGTATGGTGTGGTGTGGGGGTGTGGGTGTGGGTGTGTGTGCATTGTGTATCTGTAACGTTACAATTAACACAATCTTAAATCCTGACTACACTAGATTTTATTTCCTTAAGATATACTACCTAAATCCTTCTCTGCTTAAAATTAAGTCAGATATACCTGGAAAACTGGAGTGTGTTCTCAGGATCAGTGAATAAAACTCTGTGAGCTTCAGAAAAGGCAAAAACAGCTGGTCTTTTTTCCAACAAAAGTCCCATATAGTCTTTCATCAAGATTTTATTGTTTTAATTAGAAAGTTCTTCATCTAGTACAAAATGACTAGATTCTGTAGACTTTAACCAACACAACAATTCATACCGTTCTTCCAAGACACTGTTACTTTATGTAAGATTAGTGACTGATAACCTCGGGCTAGTCAAAGTTTACATGAACTAAAAATCTCACAATGCATCAAAATGATATTTTTCTTGTGAAATAATATGTTTGAAACTATATTTACCAATTTATATCTCAGCTTATGAATCTTTTATAGATTTTTTTAATGCTTTAAAAATACACAAGCAAGGGAAAATAATTCTCAAAAGAAATGCAAGAAATGATCAAACAAAAATATTCTCTGAAAAAATTAATAGCATTTGTTGGGCCTTAAAAATTATATAATCTGGCCAAAAAGAATGACTTAAGAGCAAGAAGTTTCAGAAACATTTATCTCAGAAGCATTAGGGGCCAGTTTAATAATGGTAGGGAATTAGGCATCATTCTTCCTTCAAAATCTTTTCAAAACCATAGAGTTTTAGAGGAGAAATGTGCTAAGGTGCCTTGGGAATGTATGTCAGTCAAGAACAGATGACCCGATAATAGATGAAACAAGTTCTCAACACATTACCAAGTCAAGTCCAAAGAAACAGGTTCTCCATCACTGGCAAATCAATTTTTAATATATAAATGAATGGGCAGTTATATTCAAAAATATGTTTTGAAAGCAATTTGTATTAATATCTAGAACAATTTCATGTAAATGTCAAATATGTGGAAAATTTAAGAAACAAATTGAGTGAAGGTAACACTTAATAATGGGGGTTTCAACCTGTCAGATTCATACTACAGTAGGCTGTTACCTTTCTGGAAGGCTGAGCAAGAGATAACCATTACCTGTTGAAGACTGCGCATTGACGTCGGCCCCATGAGCCAGCAGCAATTTCACAATTTTGACATGGCCTCCATTAGCAGCAGCCATTAAAGGTGTGATGTCGCCTTTAATGCCCCTGTCTTCTACATTAGCATGCATTGCCAACAAAACCTTGGAGGGAAAAGAGCATTACAAGGTTATGCAGGCAACAGTAAGCATCCAAGTGCTTGATTTGGAATTCTTGAGCATTTAATTAAACCAGTGCAAAATTTAGGTAAATGTTTAATTATTTGGGGAAATAAATAATTGAAAAAGGGAAGTGTTCATAGTTACTTAATAAACAAAAGCTATTATCTTTCAAAGTACCAACCTGTGCAAGCTCATAATACCCAGCTGAGCAGGCTAAACAAAGAAGGCTTTCCCCTTCTTCAGTATGTTCGTTCACACTTCGCCCTTCAATTAGCAACTTTCGCACAGCATTTACATCTCCTTCTGAACAGGCTTCTGCCAAACTGCGACTATTAAAGGAAGAAATTTCAGAACGTCACTACATACAAAGCATACTGAGAATTTCTGACCAGAAATATATTACTTTCCCGAGTCAAACTAGATAGTCCACGAAGTGACAAAGATCCCAATTAGTTTGAGGATGCCTACACATTCTGCCATGACTTGGCTCTTTCTTTAAAAAACACTAGGTCAGTATTTCCTAGACATGTCACATTTTGCCATATCTGCAACTATATCTTCTCTTCAGGGTCTCTAATCAATTTTAATGTATGGCAACTACATGTGAAATAAAATCCCTATGTGCAAGGCTTACTCTAATGTAACAAATTAGTAATACATAGACTCAAGCAAATGGTTAAATTTCTAAATAAAAGTAAAGTAAATAAAAGGCTGGCATTCAAAAGGCATTTTAAATCAGTACAAACATAAAGCTGAATAAATTCCATAACATTTAATATTTGGAATATTTTGTTAAACAAAAATTGGGGGCAGAGGGTGCAATTTATGTCATTTTTAATACTCGTAAAATCTTGATACTGTGTTCCACCTACTTGAATCAGCACTATAACATACCCTATGAAAGACTCTGATTTCCCCCTTCAGTCTTGTCAAGCCCAGCAGCCACTATATTCAAAAATTCTCAGGGTTATGCCATTACTATGGCAGGGCAGTAACCTCTAAATGCCAAACTAGCAATG
Organism: Phalanger gymnotis; assembly: GCA_028646595.1. Lineage (NCBI taxonomy): Eukaryota > Metazoa > Chordata > Mammalia > Diprotodontia > Phalangeridae > Phalanger > Phalanger gymnotis. Next base: position 310,235,646 of record CM053623.1, on the reverse strand, counting down.
AGAAATGATGCTAAAAGGAGGAAGGCAAACCTACTCAGGAGCAGGAAAATAGGATAAACAAAAAGGATGGTGATAAAGAGGTCAAGAGGAAAAGTTCCATCTGCAACAGGTAAACTACTCAAAATAGATTATATTTATAAGCTGGTAAACAATTCTATAATCCTTTTTATACTTGTATTGGAGTTGCAAAAGGAAGATTGTGATACACAGTGGAAAAAATAATCCAAGTGCTGAAGAAAAACTATTAATACTATACTCTATTTTAGTCATAAGACAAATAATTTTTAAAAATTTAATACTAATCTAATATCCAAACTATTTCTGGTTTAGATGTTCAAATTGGTATAGCTACCCAATGACCACTGATATTTCTCTCTAACCCAACAGGATAGGAGGTTAATAGGAATCTTGAGCAAGGAAAAGATCACAACATTAAAACATAGTTTTAAAGTTAACATTCCAAAACCAGTCACAACTCAGTGTCCTTGGAAGGATCTCTGTTCTGGCCACACCCCTAAGGCTCAGTTTGGAGGCCACTCCTTCCCAAGATTCAATTATCATACCTATGCACAGCATTTTCAGATCAGTTTATCCAGACCTAATCTCTCTCCAGAGCTCCAGTCACCCCATATTGCCAATTGAAATTCACAAACTGGGCGCCCTATAAACACTTTACACACAACACATCCAAAACTGAACTCACATCTTCTCCCACTCAAAAACCCTCCCTTGTTCCCAATTTCCTGATTACTGTGAAAGGCACTACCAACCTAACCTCTCCAATAACCCACACTAACAATCTCAACCCCCTAATGATTCATGCCCAACCCCCTCATATTCAATCTGCTTCCAAGTTCTGTTGATGTCACCTTCATAATAGCTTTCATATATGTCCCCTTTCTGCGCTCTGACACTGTCACTGCTGCAGAATTTCACAGCCTGGATTCCTTCTTAGAAAGCTCACAAGACTGAAGGTCAAATAAAGTAAGTAGCCAGACTAAATGTCTATGGAGAGACTGCCTGGTGGAAGCTTCCTCTCTCTTCCTAATACAGAGATTTCGTTACTATAGCCTTCAGGCTCTGACAGTGCACAGCCAAGCAGCATCAGTCCACATCTTTTAACTCGACCAATCAATGGGGTGCAATCCCACCACAAAAGGAAAGCTAGCTGCTTATTGGACTTCCCGTAATAAGAGGTTCAAGTTTGATGCATTCACCTGCTTGATCAATCAAGTTGTTAGTGTGGTTGGAAGGTCTTCTCAGAGGAAAGAACAGGCTTGCCAGCCCAGACACTGCAATGTTCCATCTGTTTTTTCTCCCTCCATACTACCATGCTGGCGCAATAGCTCATCACTTCATGGCTACACTACTGCAGTAGCATGCTGGTTGGCCTCCCTCTACCCAGCTAAACAGCCATGTCCCACTCCCCATCCCAACCTCCCAATTCAATAAAGTCAAGTGGTTCATTACCACTAGGATTGAATACAAAATCCTCTGTTTAGCTTTTGAGTTGCTGGTCAGTCGTTTTTTCAATCATGTCCAACTCTCTGTGACCCCATTTGGGGTTTTCTTAACAAAGATAGTGGAATGGTTTGTCATTCCTTCTCCAGCTCATTTTACAGATGAAGAAACTGAGGCAAACAAGGTTAAATGACTTGCCCAGGGTCACAGAGCTGATGCCAGATTTGAACTCATGAACCTAAGTCTTCCAGATTTCAAGCCCAGTGTTCTCTCCAGGGCAGCACCTTAGCTTTTGCTTTTAAAGCCCCCTTCATAACCTGGCCCCCTTCTATCTTTCCAGTCTTCATAGACTTTACTCCCCTCCGTACTACACTCCATGATGTAGTGAAACTGGCCACCTTGCAGAACTTTAAGAAGCTCTCCTAAGTGAGTATTTTCATTGACTGACTCTTAGGCCTGGAGTGCTCTCCTTCTTCCTTTATCTCCACCTCCTGGCTACACAGGCTTCTTTCAAGCCTCATCTAAAACCTGCCCTTTTTTCAAGAATTTCGCTTGATGCTAGTGCCTTACCCCATGCTATTACCTCCAATTTACCTTACATCTTGTTTGTATGTATTTGTTTCCATGATATTTCCTCAGAATGTATGCTCCTTTGAGGAAAGGGACTGTAGTGTAAGGTATGGTAAGGAACTTAGCCTCTTAATAAAAAGGACAGATAATTCAGTTCCTTCCTGGACCACACCCCTCCAGGAAAGTAAAGGGTTTTTCCCCCACTCCACCCTATCCACGAATCACTATCAACATTTTGGAAGAGTAAGGTGGGGCAAGGTACTGCATATTGCATCCTAAAGTCCAAGAACTCTTATCTAAATTTTGGTTACCACTCCTTAATCCATTTCCCTAAAATAGGCCTTTTGTGTTCCACCCAAACCATCTTCAGCCAGAGAAGGGTGTTTTTAGAGCAGAGAAATATCAGTCCTCAAAATTGCTTCAGAAACTAAAAAGGAGGTTTTTAATGTGCTTCCTTCCTTCCATACAGGCTATTTTTACTTACTCTCAAAACACTCTACCATTTTCCCTACATTTTTAAGGTTATTATTAGAAAATACAATTTAACATTTACAGATGATTGTTCCTTGAGAGAAATATTTAGTTACAAACTAAGAGGAATAAAAGTGGAGCCTTCTGGTGTCAGAAGTTACATAAAAGAAAAAAGGTACCAACCACATTTTCTCTACATGCTAGTGTTCAAAAATCCACTGTTCCATACAACTTTCACATATACTGAAGATGGTGATGCTTTAAGTCAGGATGCATTTGAATGTTTTACAAAAATAATCACCCATGTGTATTGAGTTAAGGCTACATCTAACAGGGGATACACAAGGCAACCACCAGCCCCCTATTCACTCACTTGTCTGTGGGGCCAGCACTGGCGGTACTCTCGGCTCTCATGCGGGTAAGGGCAGCAGCCGCTTCATCCAAGGCACAGCTAACAGAGGATGTCAGCCTCCGGAGCACTTCCGGATCTGCAAAGGCTTTACCATCAGCAGTAGATAATTTGCCAATTCCTTCATGGTAATTTACCAGGCAGATCAGGACACATCAAAAGCAAAAACAAGCGAAATTCAAGTTACTTAAATCCAAACAAAAATGGTCAAAAGTCAGAGTGGCTCTCCAAAGAGAAAGGTTAGAGAGAAGACAGGTTGAAGTTTAACGGAATAATCTACAAAACGAGGAGCAGTCTGGCGGAGGCTTTCTAAAGCTATAAATTGCAGAGCTGAAGAGATTCTTCATTGGGAGTAGAAGTTTCCTCTAGAAGAGGTTCCTTTAAGTAAAGAAATCAAGAGCCTCCCCCCTCAAAAAACCAACAAAATTCTAACTGTTGTTTTGAAGTTTAATTGAACAATATTGGGTAGTGCTTAGAAAAGTGGTCACTCGAAGCTAGTATTCAGGTCAGTCATCTTTCATAATGACACAGCTATATGCCATTAAGTAGCTTGAATTGCTTTACTCAAATTGCTCAAATATCTACTTATTTCAATTTTCTTTAGATATTTAACTAGGATTTCCTCCTACCAAAAATGTTTACCATCATTTAATAAAAGATTTGATATCCTATGCTTTTACTTTCTGTGAAGCAAATTTTTACAAGCATCAATTCAAAAAAATCAAAGTACATTTCGATCTCCACAAACACAACAATAGCATTAACATTTAGCATACTGATCTCAGAACTTACAATGCTGATGACTGAAGATGTTTATGGAAAAGGAATAGAATTTAAAAGTATGATTTGGAAAGGGGAAAGAAATTGTTCAAGAAACACTCAGTTCTTAATTATGGCAAATATGCAAGAGTTAATTCAGGACTTAAGATTAAAACACATTACCTGCAGCCTCAAGTAAAGCTTCCAATCTAGCCTGTGTTTCAGGATCTACAGTTCTGAGGTCTGTACCATCAGCTGTACCAGACAAAAGTAACTTGGAAGCAGTTTCCAGCATTGGATTTTCCAAATCATCCTGATCTAAAATGAATGACTCCACCTGAAAAGAAAAATTCACATAAATAAAATTCCTAATTACAAAGCCACCTGAAAAAATCCACATTAATAAAACTCCTAATTACAAAGAGGATGAATATGTAAATGAACTCGAACTCACAAGGCATATTCTCAGTTATATAACTTGTCTAGGAGAGAAGATTTCATTTATCAATAGATGTATCACAAAATTATTACCTAGCCTTACACAAATTTTGCTCTCTGTACAACTTGACACTTTGCTTAGTATTTATAAATTTCTGATTTTTAAAAAATACTATTTTGTATAATCTTTTGTTGTTGTTCAGTTGTTTCAGTGATTTTCAACTCTTCATGAGTGTCTAAGGCCTGAACTCAGAAAGATGAGTTGTCCTGACTCTAGGCCTGGCATTCTATCCACTGAAGACAAGCTGCCCTAATAATCAGCACAAGGTACATAAATGAAAAAACTCAACCCAATTAGCATTTATTAAGTACCTATTACATACAAGATAAAATGAAGAAAGGAAAACAGAGCAGGTCTCAGAGCAAGGAGAAAATGGACTCAAATCCATATTCTGACAGCGACTGGCTTGTGATTGCTGAGGCAAGTTAACTTCTGAAGGCCTAAGTTTCCTCAACCACCTGCAGCTGCATCCAAGCAAATCATGCTTCTAGGGAAAAAATCTCAGCATCAGAAAACTTCCTAGCCCAGAGATCATCAGCTTTAGGGACTCACCTCGCCAGCACCCCCTTGAATGGAAAGCTGAAGGGCAGAGCCCCTCCCAAAGCCTCCAGCAGCTATGCCGCTAGGATGTGACTCTGCTCTGGTCAAGCCCCACTGGCCACGGTACCTTTTCTTCCTCGCCCTGCCTTTCCCCTTTTTCAGCTTCACTGTTCATGTTGTCTCCCCCCATTAGATGGTAAGCTCCTTGAAAGAAGGGACTGTCTTTTGCCTCTTTTTGTATCCCCAGCATTTAACACATTCTTGTCTTATAGTAGGAACTTAATCAATATTTAATTTATAATAGAATCTATAAAATGAGGGGGTGGAAGTAGATGGCCTCTCTAAGATGGCTTTCTAGGATCTAACTTCTCAATGTTCTAGGATAATAGAAGAGCTGGGCAACAACAATTAGTAGAGGACATTTCCTCACCAAGTGTTCTCTACCTCCGTGAAATCACAGGACTGGACCTTTAAAAAAAATAAAATAAAAAAGACTGGTATATGTACTAGGCAAAAAACAGTTTGGATCTTCAAGAATCTTACCCTTCCGTTAGAAGAGAAACAGATAATTGTGCATATGCACATAAGAGAATCAAACAAACATCCTACTAAGTGCCTACTATTTGCAAAACCTTGGGTATACAAAAAAAGAAGCTCTCTTTAAGAAGCTTACATTATAATGGGCAAACCAATATATACGAAGCAAGCTGGATACAGGATAAATGGAGGGAAGGTATGGGAATTAAGGCAGGATTTTAGTTGGGACTTAAAGGCATAAGAAGACTGGAAAAGTAGGAGGGGGCTGACTGGTTTATGAAAGGTTTTGTATTTGATCCTGAAAGCTACAGGGAGTCAATGGCCTTTCAATAAAGGGGATGTCATGGTTGAACCTATGCATGGAAAATGGACGGGAGAGGTGAAAGACAGTGTCAGAAGACACAAGGGGACGTACTGAGAAATGCTGCAAAGGTACAAACAGGCTTTGGCAAGCAAGAACTTGGACACTGGGAGATGGGAGTGAAGAATCCAGGATGACTCCTAGGTTGTGAGCCTGAGGGAGTAGGAAGATGATGTTGCTCTGTAGAGTAACAGGGAAAGCAGAAGAGGGAGACTGGGAGGATGGTGGGGGAAGGGGGCAGCAAAGTCTAATACGGCATTTCTAAAAGGCAGTTAGAGGTTAGAGAAGAGGTTGGGAGAAGGATGGATAGGTTTGACAATTATTAGCATAGAAATGGTAATGAGATCCCTGGGCTGATTAGATCACCAAGTGGTGTAGTGTGGAGGGAGAAAAGGATTCTGGGCGGAACCCTGACAGGACACCAACAGTAAGAAGGTTTGATAAGAATGAAAATCTATCTAAGGAGACCGCAGGGAGGAGGGAGCCAATGGAGCAGTAAATAATAACCAAAAGAGAGCAGTGTCCTGAAAAACTAGAGAGAAGACTATGTCTAGGAAGAGAGAGTGATTGACATGGTCAAACGCTGAAGAGAAGTCGATGTGAGTGAGGATTGAGAAAAGGCCCCTGGATTTGGCAGGTAAGATCTCTGGTATCTTTAGAGAGCCAAGTTTCAGTAGAATGATAAGGTTAGAACCTGAACTATAAGGGGTTAAGAAAGATTAAGAAGAGAGGAAAGTGCAGGCATCTACTGTAGATACCTACAAAGGGCAGAAGAGATAGGACAATTCTGAGGGATGAAAGAAGTGAGAGTTTTTTCAGGATGAAAAATTTCAGGAAGGAAATAAGCAATTGTAAAATGCCTAATATGTGGCAGGTGTTAGTAAGTAGTTATCCCCATTTTACAGCTGAGGAAACTGAGGCAAAGAGAGGTTAAGTGACTTGCCTAATAAGTTTTCTAAGGTCTGAACTCGGGTCTTCTGGACTGCAAGTCCAGTACTCCATCCACTGCACCCCCAGGCTGACAATAGAGTGCATAAGGAAGGGAAGGTTTCCCACAGGAAGTGGGAACTTGAAGGAAACTGGGCATTCTAAGAGAAAGTGAAGAAATACTACCTTCCAGGCATGGGAAGTAGGATTGTTTGGCTGGACAAAAAAGGTCTGCAAAGAATAATGGGATAATTAACTTTCTTTTGTATCAGCAAAGCTTAGCACACTGCCTGGCATAAAATCAGCACTTCAATACTTTAAATAACAGATTAAACATCAGAAAGCACAGATTGCTCTGGGTTTTAGGGGCACTTGAAGCTCAAAATCTACAAGGGAGCTTAGGATTGACTGGTGGGGGCCAAGTAATGCACTAAATATATTTTATTATATTAGAAGTAATTTTAAGGTACTGTAAATACTGAGAGTTTCTAAAGCATGGATGATTGTCCCTTTCATGTTAATTTGACAATACCTTTTTTTTTTTTTGAGGAAGGCAGGGCAATTGGGGTTAAGTGACTTGTCCAAGGTCACACAGCCATTAAGTGTGGATTTGAACTCAGGTCCTCCTGACTCCAGGGCCGGTGCTCTACTCACTGCCCCACCTAGCTGCCCCTTGACAATAGTTTTCAATGTATGTCACTCCCAACTGAGGAGGAGAATCACAAAATAGACCTCTGTGGTGAGATCGACCCCCCCCCCCAGCCCCGCCCCCAATCTCTCCACACCAGGTTTTATGAACAAGGAGACAACAGGCCTAAAGAAAATAAAGTCATATAAAATGTAAGGTACAGATTAAGAACCAGAATCCCACAGCTTCCTACTAAATGAATGCTTTCTGAGTATTTATTAAATATACTGTTTCATTATTTACAATCATTAGTGAAAAGTCATCTCAAAAATTCAATATATTGCTATTTATAAAATAAATGCAACAGAAATAGACTGAATGCACTGATCAGGAAATACTGTATAACTAGCTGGGTCATATCAGGGACAGGAGGGAGAAAAACTAAAATACTCAAAAAAAAAAACAAAACCCGTAAAAGACTCAAATCTAACTGTCTGAATAGTTCTATAAACTCTGACCTTCCAAACTAAATGAGAAAGTATTTGGCATCTTGGCTTCATAAATATTATTTAGAAAATTTTACTAAAAAGTTTGGAGACATCCCTCCCCCCATGTATCAATGAATTACGAACTTTCTTCCTAAAATTCAGAAAGCAAACATAATACATGAGTTTTGAAGTTTACAAAGTGCTTTACAAATATTATCTTCATTTGATATGATTTCATTTCATATGATCTTCACTACTGTGCTAGGAGGTAGGTGTTATTCTATGGTATTTTACAGTTGAGTAATCAAAGGCAAGACAGATTTAAGTGACTTGCTAAGAGTCACAGAACAATTTGACATGAAATATAGATTATTTTGAGTTTTACAATCTACTGTAATAGAAACTATTACACTATCTAGAATCCAAACAGATAAAAATGTAAGCTCCTTGGGAGCAGAGGCTTACTTAATACAGGGAGCACTTAAATGACTAATGAACTAAAGCTTTCACTGAAAACTCCAGAGTAAATAATATATCTGAATTTTAATTGTATTTTGCAGTCAAAGTTATTTATAAAGATGGCAAAGAAACTATGTCACTAGACTAAGATTCTGAAGACATGAATTTTCCATAGTCAAGCATGATACAGAATATTAAAAAGTTTATTTTCAGAATTAAGAAACTGTTTTGGGGCAGCTAGGTGGCACAGTGAATACAGCACCAGCCATGGAGTCAGGAGGACCCGAGTTCAAATTTGAGCTCAGACACTTGACACTTAATAACTGTGTGACCTTTGGCAAGTCACTCAACCCCAATTGCCTTGCCTTTCCTCCTCAAAAAAAAAAAAAAACAAAAAAAACAAAAAACAAAAAAAAACAAAACGAAAAAGATAAAGAAAACGTCTTAGGTGGAAAGGACCCTAAGGTATGCTTGCCATCTTAACTACTCAACGTAGCCACAATGAATGCCCTCTACACAATCTCTAAGAGATCACTCAGTCTTTGCAAGGAAGAGATCATCCTAAGCGACCCAAGCAATTTCTCTGTGCCAGTCTCTCTCCCCCTTCAGGGACTTAAATAGGATGGTAAGGGATTTACATTTAAGGATCCTGTTTAGAGTTTGCTGGGTTCCTAGAGCTCCTGCAGTATACATTATTTATTTTGTAATGACCAAACTAAAGCTCAAAGGATGACTTGAGCAGTCAGTATCCAAGCTGCTATCTGAACTCAGGTCCTCCAACTTCCAAATTCCTGACTCTACTAGTAATATCTTTTATAAGAAACCTTTAAAAGTTTTTTTTTTTTGGAAATTTCAATACGTAAAGATAAACAGAAACAGAAATGTCAGTCATTGAACTAAGCTATAGTCTACCTGTCTCCAGAAATTGTCCAAGGTGATTTTTTATTTTTTTTCCGGGGGGGTGGGGAGAAGGGGTGTTATTTTTTTTTCACTAGAAAATATTAAGGAAGAAGAAAAGAGGCAGAAAAGGGACATCGAATGCAGGTAGTAAGAAACAAAAAGACGAATTTGTAAATAATATTAAATAACAGTTCAGGACGACACAAAAGATGCCACAAGGCCACATGATCAATTGGCAATTCAGAGGCATAAAAGTTCAGAGGGTGATGAAAAAACTTGGTCAAGTAGTGATGGAGAAAGATTTTATGAAACAGGCAAATGTGAGCAAGTCTCACAGAAGGAACATGATCTGATCAGAAAGAAATGGTATATGGACTAGAGAGAGGGAATAAAAATAGCCTATTGCCTCAAAGAGGGGAACAATGAGTGATTCCACATCACCAAACTGTTGGAGCAAAAGCTAACTAGATGACATAACCATTTGCTGAGTGTATGATGAAACTTGAGGTATGTGGTGCATTTGACCTATCACAAGTCACAATCTCTGAGACTTCAGGATCCTCATGTATAAAATGAGGGGATCAGATGAGGTGACCTCTAAAGGTTTCTTTCCAACTCTAAAATGGATCCAGAAAAATCAAAACAAAGGTAAGTACCTACTAGACGGCAAGGACTTTATTGATACAGACGGCCACAATGCTCAAGTAGTTTTTGATCTCTGGGGATGATACAGCACCTTAACAAACAAGCGAATATGGTCTACATACCACACAAAACATACCGGGAAGGGGCTGTAACAGCTAAGGAGAACCGTAAAGGAAAGGCCTTCTGAAGGAAATGGCACTTTGAGCTGAGCCTTGAATGGCAATAAAGACCACCTGAAGGAAGATGGGGGAAGGCTTTTTAAAAGCAGCTAATCATATCAAATGAAGATAATATTTGTAAAGCACTCTGTAAACTTCAAAACACTGTATAAATACTAGCAATTATTGTTATTATTGTTACTACAAACAGAACAAGAATCACAGAATCTTCTAGATCAAGGGGAAGGACTCTGTCAAACCCAACCTTTAGGACTATCACTTTAGCCACTGTGGAGGAAAGAAACTAGATACCACAAGACCAAGTGAGAGGCTATGAGAGTAGTCCAGGGGAGAAGTGATTAAGGCCTGAAAAGGACAGATGTGGCAGATGTTAATAAAGTGACAACCAAACTACAAGTCCCTGTGAAGAATGGCAATTTATTGGATAAGGTGGGGGAGGGAAGAGAGTGAAAAGAGAATAAGAAGAATGAGTAGTAGGTTGCAATCCTAGATTACTAGAATAGTACTCTCCTCAATAGAAAAAAGGAAGTTAGCCTGAGGGTGGGGCAGCTGGGTGGCCCAGCAGATAGAGTGCTTGGGCTGAGAGTCTGGAAGGCTCATCTTCCTGAGTTCAAATGTGGCCTCAGACACTTACCCTGTGACCCTGGGCAAGTCATTGAACCCTGTTTGCCTCAGTTTCCTCATCTATAAAATGACCTGGGGAAGGAATCTGCAAACCACTCCAGTATATTTGCCCCACCGCCCCCCGGCCCCCAAAACACAAAACCTGAGGAGTCACAAAGATTTAGGCACAACTGAGATAAACACCAACAGTTATAGTTAGAGAGGATTTGAGAAGAAGATAATGAGTTCCATTCTGGACATGTTAGTTTGAGATTTCTAAGGAAAATCCAAGTAGAGATATCCAGCAGTCAGTAGGAAAAGTGGGACTGGAGCTCGGGAGAGAATTGAGCTCAAAATGTAGTATAGGAAGGGGAGTGATCATGTTCTTCTTGCAAATAAGCTTCTTTGGAAGTCCTCAGCTTGAAAGCTATGGAAGATGAGAAAAGGAGTCAGTCTTTCATCATCTTTAAACAACACTTTCTGGAGCACCACTAACTAACTTCTGTGGGCCTTCTGTCAGTGAAATGAAGATCAAGAAGGATCAGCACAGTAAGAAGGAAAAGGAATCAGAACAGAGGAAGGTCATGAGACTTCAGGAAAATAAAAGAATCTAGAAAGGGAGGGGCTGGGAAATAAGGAGACCATGTAGTCGGAAGTTCCTTTCATGGACGAAAAGGTGCCCTTGGAAAACCAGCACACTTCATATTGGAGTGGAGGGAAGAGACACTGAGCTGTCACTGCAGGCATGAGATGATACGAAGAATTATCTTAGGGGCTAAAGCAGGACAGACAATGCGGATGCAGTCAAATGTAACTGAGTAGCTTAGAAAGTCACTGGTCAATGAGAGGAACTCAGGGCCTTTTAAGAAGAAAATTACAGAGCACTGGAGCACCTCGTACCTTGTGTAAGAGGTATTAATTCACACAGAAAGTAGTGCCTTGAATTCAATCTACAGGAAAAAGATTTCTTCTGACAACCCAGGAGTGTTATGAGCCTACAGAACCAGTAGGTGGAACATAAGTTGTCTATTTTTATATTGATACATAATGGACTTTTAACTGGTTAAAAATACCTGACCCTCTCCCCGCCCCGCCCCCCAACTGCTAGTGCCCTTACTCTCTTTGCCTTTACTTAATCTGCTCATATTAATTTTGTATTTATTCTTCTATATATTATGTGCACATATTGTTTCTCCTGATAAGCTCTGTGACAATAGGGATTATTTCATTTTGTGTGCATGCATGCCTACATTTATAGTACCTAGCACAATGCTTAGCACATTGGAGACATTGAACAAATGTTTGCTGATTGAATGACTGTACCCAATCAGACAGGTACAGGTAGGATTTGAATGAACCCTGTCTATCTCCATCACCAGGAGCCCATTATAAGGTTCTGGCTAGGGGGTGGAGCCCAGATGGCAGCTAGAAAACAGGGACTCGCTTAAGTTCTCCCCCAAATCCCTCTATAAGGTTCTGGTTCTGCAGGACTAGACAAGGGAGGTAAAATCCTGATTTTCAAAAAACGAAAGAAAGAAAAGTCTCTTTATATAATATACAATTGAGTTTGATTTCAAGTCCATATAAAAACAAAGGCTAATTAATTAGTAGCCATGTAGAAAAGGGAGATCATGAAAACAGGTTATGCCAGACTCATTACCTTTTCTGATGAGGTTGGGCTAGCAGCTCTGAGGAATGCTCCAGATATAGTTTACCTTGATTTGAACAAAGCATCTGACAGTCTTTCATGTGATTCATTTGTTTGATGAAAAGAGGAAGACTATGCTATAGCATAGGTAGGTGAATTTCGAAATAACTGAACAGCCACATTCAAATGATTTTGAATGTCAATATGGAAGATATGATGTAGTGTATCACAAGTGCTTGGTCCTGTACATTTTTTCCAAGGCCATTTTAGTCACAGTATATATGTCATATTTATCAAATTTGCAGATCACACAAAGGTATCAGGGAAAATTAGTTACAAAGGATGGCAGAGATTGGTTTAAAAAGATCTTTTCAGGCAAGGATTTTGGATTAAATCTAGTAAAGTAAAAATAATAGAAACAGTCTAACATTTGGGTTAAAAAAAAATCAGTTTCTCAAGAACAAGATGGCAGGTGTTACTTCTCCAAAAGAACTAAGGAAGTTTAGTAGAATACAATTTGGGTCCATAATGTGACTGGGCAGTGAAGCATAGTCAGAGTGTATTCTGTTTTAGGTTACAGCCTCCATGAATGAACCCCTGGTTAGATACCATCTGGAATACTATATTGAGTGCTGGGCATGCTTTAGAAAGGACCAGTTAAAGGAACTGAGGCTATCTAGTCTGGAGGAGATTCAGTCTTCAGGTATTTCAGGAGATGTCAAGGAAAGAATTGCTTGGCCTGCAAGGACCTAACAAAGGGGATGGTAGCCACAAAATATTATGGCTCAACAGAGTTGGAGTCATCCCCAGATAGAACTGTCTTGGCTGGCAACTTAATAGGTTTCAGAGAGGATTCTTAGGGAGATTCAGTTTCTAAATGGCCTCTAAGGAAGAAAGACCCTTTCAATTCTGAAATTCTCAGGGGATGGGATCCAACACCAAGGTAATGTCTGAAACTTAACGTAAATATAACCTGCATTTGGTTTTTGCGAATTTGAATTTTGTATTTGACACATTGATAAAACTTTCATACGAGTATATAAAAAACTAAAATCAATAAAAGCTATTGTAGATATATTCAAAGTAGGACTTTTAGAAGGCAAAATCCTCCATAAGCAATCATCTTTTATTCCTGAGGTACATTTCAAAAATACCCACCAATATATTACTAACCCATTATGGTACTAATACAACCTTTCACAGATAAAAACGCAAATTTATTATGACAGTTTATTCTGATTAGATTTACTAAATAAGCAATATTCAGACAGTCTTTATTAAATGCTTACTATGTGGCAGGTTCACTGAAAACACTAAGGGGCTTAATCTCTGCCCTCAAGGAGCTTACATTCTTGAAGCTTCTTCAAGTTCATCTAGGAGAAGAATGAAGACATGCTTGTTCTGGACCAGTTCTCTTAGATAGCACAAATAATCACTTTATTTGGCTACATTGATACTGACTTTCACGTATATATCACTTCAGGTTCCCTTCTTAAATATATCCATGTTGGTTGGAGAGGAACAGCAGAGTTAGAAAAATCCAAGTCCTGCCCAGAAACATTCTAGGTGTGTAGAAATGCCACTTAAGTACCCCCAAGGCACTATAAGCTGTAAAGCTTAAAACAGAGAGAACAGCATATTGAGTACTCCCTCTACAATGATTAAAATCAAAGATTTTGTCTACCCCATTCTTTCTCTAAAGAGAGAAGCTGAAGCTTTTTAGCTTTGAATTGTAGGCAAAAAACGTCATTTTTCCTAAAGGACTCAGGAAAGACTAGAAATGCCAATGGGAATCAGTGAAAAGCTTATACAACTGTTAATAGAAATACTGGCATGTTTTGTGCAAAGAGTATTGTGTAAGGCACTGGGAAGATAATATGAAGACTAAAGAAAAATAATACATGAGGCACAATACTTTAGTGAAATAAATTATATGCATCCACATATTGGGGGCAGGGGAGGAGGAGAATGCTTCAAACTTCAGAAATTGATATTTGTCCCCAAATAGACTTGGGTGGTACAAATTTGACAATTTTATCAAAAATGTTTATCTCCATTTAAAAAGAAAAGAACTGCATGTGAAACTGCTTATTTTCATTACACACAATCCATCCGGAATATTAGGTATGTAATAACGTCCCGCTGGTCTGTGTTTGCTTCTAAAGCACCTTGTATCTTCTTCTATGCATTCTTTTCCATTTTCCTTTTTGCATCACTCTCCCACACTCCCTTGTCAAGTCCTCCATGAGTTTCATTCTTCACCTTGCATGAATCATCATTGATGGTTGGTCCTCTAAGATTTCTCTGAAATCAGAATTCACATGGCATCCTCCACATGATA
>CM053623.1:310209672-310220721 GCA_028646595.1 Phalanger gymnotis | reverse complement strand
CTGGTCTGTGTTTGCTTCTAAAGCACCTTGTATCTTCTTCTATGCATTCTTTTCCATTTTCCTTTTTGCATCACTCTCCCACACTCCCTTGTCAAGTCCTCCATGAGTTTCATTCTTCACCTTGCATGAATCATCATTGATGGTTGGTCCTCTAAGATTTCTCTGAAATCAGAATTCACATGGCATCCTCCACATGATAGGCACCCCTCGATTGACAATTCTTCACTACAACAAAACATGTCGTTAGAAATCTAAAGATTGGGAACTGGATAAAAAAACAAACAAACTAGTGTTTAAAACTAATGGGTAAGGTTGCACAAAAAAACAGTAATAAATATGAATAAAAAGAATTATTAGATTTGTGTGAGATAATCATAGGAACTTGGGATCATACATGGAAGACCATGTAATCCTTAAAAGCAACTGGGGCTGCCCAGAGTTTAACGTTAAAGGTCACAAAAGTAACAAGCTTCTGCCCTCAGGCCATCTAGACCCTCCTTTCTTTCTAGAGCTACCAATACACCCTAATTATTACAGCCGTCAATACATGCTGCTGTACAGCAGCCACTACAAATTTATGTTACATAATCTCAAATAGGTGCTCACTGCTCATCACTCCTCAAACCTCCCCTTATCAGCCCATGTTTGTAGTGAAGAAGAAACACACAGGAAACATAGCAAAAAAAAAAAATTCTGCAGGTCAGGATCAGGAGTTTAGAGGTAAATGTTAAGGGAGTAGAGAATGAGTTCACAATTGCCTTGACCTCAGCAAAGGTCATCTGATGAAAATGAATGTTAGGGCCTTCAGAAGTAACAAGAATATCCAAAATGGCAAACATGACTGTCATGAGGAGATTAGGAACTGAGATGACATTAGCATAAATTTCTAATGGTTACCAGTCAGCATAACTTCATAATTTTTCTCCAGAAGCAGAACATGAACATACAAATTACATGGGAAGTGGGGGGATAGAGAGACACGTGCCTGGCACAATAAAGACATAAAGCCAACTGTGTTGTCAGAAACTTATGAAAGATATAAGGAGAGAACTTCTGTATAAATATTTATACCTGTGAAAAGTTTAACTTGAGTCTTCAAGATAAAAATAAAATTACCTTCAAGGAGTTGCCACAAGACACTGTTTTGTAAAAAGTGAATTGAACATCTAAATTAGCAGCTCCTCCCCTCCAGTTTTGATTCACCCACTTCTTCATTCTCTTTTTGCCTGCAAGTGTTGACCAACAATCTCTTCTGCCCTCAAGGTAACACTCCCACTTTCTCCTATAGTCTTCCCCTATTCCCTCTATAACTAGGGGTTAGGTTTTTCTCAGTAATTCTGTTACTGCAATAGAGGTGGAGTAGGAGCTATGTCTGGAATTAGCCACATGCCAGGAAGTGGGTGGGAGAGGGAATCGTTTGCCAATTTGTGCTTCATCAGACACTCAAATCCACATTGACATTTCCAATGCTTTTGGTGCTCCTTAAAGTGTAAAAATTGTCAGTCCTAGTATCTGATGAGAAAGCTTTAAAACCCAAAGATCACATTAGATGCTGCTAAACTGGCTGAACACACTGTTTCCACAGCAGCTGCAAGGGACACCTGCATTACCACTGTACAGTTACATGGAACACTAGAAGCAAACAATGAGTTAAAGAAATTACAAAATAGTTGACAGGGACGAAAAAGAATGTTTAATTACCTACTAGAAAATGCTTACTGTAGGTTAACCAGCACTCTTAATTAAACTTTCCTAAACAGACCTGGAGACACAGGGATCCCAATTCTCCATGAACTGTTGGGGGTGGGGATAAAGGACACGCAGGGTGGCAGTGATATATTTTTTAAAGGGCTAAAATAATCCTATTTATATTTACTCGGAGTAGAAATGGTATCAAAGGGAAAAGCCAGAAAAGAAACTTTTGCCATAAAACCTAAGCAATTTCAGTGAAGCCTGGAACAGTTGTATGGACTACAGGGGGTATTTCCTAACAACGCAGAATAGTAAAGGCCAAGAACTTGGCAAGATGTCCCACCTCTTATTATTGTAATAGTTAATGTATCAAGATCTGTGCAACCTGTCTCCTTACCAAGGGTGGTGGATAGATGATGTGGAACTTTTGCCCCTGTATAGGTGTGTTGGCAATCAAAATAGGCTCTTAGCACTTAGTTCAACCAAGTGCCCTTGAAGAGTTTGGCCTTTATTTCCTTGATTAAATTATGAGTCCTTGAAGACCTCCTTGCCTCAAGGGAAAGCATAGTTTACATGAGTTTGAGTGACATGTTTGTGACACCCGAGGCTTTTAGACCATGTGGGTTTAAGTCACATGTGTGACTCACCCTTGACCCTGAAAAAGATATAAAACCAGGGTTTGGCTTTCTCTTTTTCGCAGCTCTGACCCCCAGCCATGGTGGTGCGTGTGACTCTGGGCCAGCCCTTGTTATGAGTTCCCGGGCTGAACTTAGATGTTGGTAACTATGAATTGTATTTGGCCTGTTTGTCGATGTTTGTGATTTGTTTGTATTTGCTCAGAAGTTTGGGGTGCTGGCTTTTTCCCCTGAACTAAGTGAATGGTATTTGTATACTGAATTAAAGTAAGTTTGTTAACCCCTTAACCTTGCTTTCCTTAGTAAAGCAGATCAAAAGAACCTGGGCTTTTGCAGCGTTTCTGTGAGCTGGTTGTTGATTTTAAATCCCCCACAGCAGCTGCTAGCCAGATTGTTGAAACAAGAGATGGCTGACTAGACCCAAATTATGGGAATTCTGACAAGTTTAATTGTAATTACAGCTCAGAGGCGTACAGCATGTAGTATATGACCATAACAACATAATGACAAAATACCACACTATAGATCTCCCCACCAATCAAAATGCTAGAAAGTTTAAAAAAAAATGACCAGAGATGGGATGGTTAGTCCACAGGGTCTCTATATCCATAGCCCTTGTACACTGTGCCCAATGCTAGGAAGCGTGCCTAGTAGTTAACCAGAATAAGCCGAAATAGGCAAAAATAGCCAGACATTAAAGTGCATGTGAAAGTTTTTATGTATGTTAAGCATAGAGATCTCTCAAAAGGTGCAGGATCACTCTTCTGAGTGAATCTGGAAAATCTGTTTCCTGTTGCCCAGGTACAATGTGAGACTCGACTCACTAAAGTAACCAAAGAGCTTTTTTAAAGTATGCAATTCATCTTAATCACAAGGCAGAGGAAAACAAGAAAGAAGAACAAAGGACTGCCACTGTCCCATCACTCCCCATGCCGATTCAAAATTTTCTGGGCCCTTGTCTCCTCCACACATGATGTTCATGATGTATGTTGTATACTAGGAATTTGTTATAGCTAGCCATTGGTCAGCCTCAATGAAACCCCTTTGAATTAAATTTGGGGTAAGTAAACTTCCATGAAAGCCAGGCAGCAGTATAAGCTTCAGTCTCAGAGTCTCTTATCAACCCTAACCAGAAGCAGAGAAAAATATCAAACTTTTGCCAAAGGACCTTAATTTAGCTTCACACAAGAAACCTAATATGGTGACAGCAAATTTTCACTGATCCATTATAATTAAGACAGCAAAGACTCAGAAAACAAAAAGGTGCTCCTGTAGCTGTGGAAGAAAGGATTGCACTTAGATCTGAATGTAATGTGGGTCTCTTGAATTCATGATAGCTCCAACAAATAAGGAAGAAGATATAGCTCAACAATCAAATCTCTCATCTCACACCCAGTGCTCATAACATCAAGCATTCAGGCAGCAACAGGGTGGAAAACACCAGGGTCTGGATTGCAGAATGGCTAGAGCTCCATAGCTGCAACATTCTAAGGCTCAAGCAGGAGCGCCTAGCCAGTCTGCTCAGAGGCAAAAGCCTAAGATACTATTAATAGCTTAAATATTTATTAAATGTCGTTTGATTATTTAACAAAAACATATGATACAACAGATCTGATGGAAGCAAGATTCTATAGGGATAAAAGAAAGGTAGCTATGTCTTAGTTTTCTAAAACTAAAGGAAAGATGGGGCTACAAGGCAGTGGAGTAGCAAGTTAAAGATCAGTAAAATATATTAAGAAAATCTATGATAACAGGAAACATACTTGATTTAAGGAAATAATAAATGCTATACATTTCAGAGAATTATTTAAATTTGATTGTCTTGTTCCAAGTCCCATCGCTTTTTAAAGCATCCATCTAATACTATAGCTTAATGTAAAATTTTTCTGGGTAAAAATTAGATTGTGAAATCCCCAACACCAATGAGAGATGAGAAGATACCAGCAACCAGTCATTAGGAAGGCTTTGATAAATACTAACATGTTCCCCCAACTCAGTGAATGTTCCTGATCACTGTTCCTTAAATATGTCTCAGATATCAATCTTAGCTATTAATCTCAGCCATCTCAAAAGTGCTGATGTCCTGAACAGATAGGATCCAGGTAGTCCTCTGCAGGCTTATATTTGACAAATCCTGTTTGTATTGTTAGCTACTTGTCTATCTCCTCTACTCTTTTACAACAGAATTTATCATTTTTAGATATTTTTATCTCCACCCTGAATTTCCTAAACAAGGGAGGTGCTCAATAAATGTTTGCCAAAAGAATGAATGCCAAGTCATTATCATTCTATGATAACACTGTTCTATGGGAAAAGAGGATCTCCTTTTCAAAGATAAATTTTTAATCACACACAGCAAGAACACACTAAGGAAAATCAAGGGTGGCCTTGCTTTTTTCAGGGGAAAAAAGTGAAACTTCAATCATTTAGGTTTGTTTTGCCAACAATAGGAACACAAGAGTTTGAAAGAATAGCTAACATTAAATCGAACAAGTTCAAGTTGTCCAACACTGGAAGAAACTGAGGGGATTTCTCCCCATTGACTGGAGGAAAAATTGGCGTTCTAAGATGTTGTGTTGATTCACAATTCCCTAAATACATTTCTTTGGAGAGTTAGGGGACTATGGCAGTGGGGGGAGAGAGAGAGAGAGAGAGAGAGAGAGAGAGAGAGAGAGAGAGAGTGTGTGTGTGTGTGTGTGTGTGTGTGTGTGTGTGTGTGTCTGTGCAAACAGGAAGAAACATTGTAAAGTTTAATTTGGATTTGAGTCTCAAGTCCATCTAAAGTCATCTACTTTAAAATGTCCCAAACAGCTCAGAGGATATGAACAGGTAGTTCTCAAAAATAAGAAATGCAAGTTTGATAACTTGCATTTGTTTGCACAACAAAATGTATAAGTTATTTAACCACAAATAAGAGAAATGCAAATTGAAATAACCTGAACTCTTAAACACACCAGACTGGCAAAGAGAGCAAAAAAAGGCAATTGCTGGAGAGACTATGAAAAAATAGGCATTGCTGTCCAAAGCCTGAAAAGCAATTTAGAAGTATCTCTCAAAAGATATGCAGTAATAAAATCACACACAAAAATTAAAACAGTACTTTTTGCTTTTACTTTTTTTTTTTTTTGCACTTTACAAATTTACACAAATTCAACGAAATATACATCTCTGGAAAGCACTGGTGACTTTAAAAAAAAGCAGAAATCACTTCAGCAGTCAATAGCTACAATATTTGTTCCCAGTTTTAACACACAGTCTTAGTGTAGTTTTAGGCTTTTAGGTTCAGTCAAGTCTGATTTAGACTGAGGCTTTCTCTCCCTTTAAAAAAAAATGGTCATAGTCATTCATTTTCTCCCCTCACAATACCTACTTCTTAATCTGTCATCAATTGTCTTTGAAAAGACAATTTCTTGGCTGGGTACCAGAGTGAATTCAGTAACTATTATTAAACTATTTTATTATTAAACTATTTACATATAGTAACACATAATATATATTAAACACATCTACAGAGCCTTCTACTGTAGCTGGATGTGAAAATGGACTATCACAATAATGGTGATCCATGAACAGGCAATTCCCTCAAATGTGCCTTTTTTGAGAAAGTGGGTGGGGGGGTGTTTTAAAAATAATTTCCAGAAGGGCACAAGACAAGTGAAATAAAGTCATGTGAGATTCTAAGGATTTTCTTTACGACAAAAGAGAGGCTACATGGATAAAGCACTGGACCTGGTATGGGTTCAAATCTTATGTCTGACACTGTGAAAGTCACCTAACCTCAAGCCTTAACACCTTCACCCTCTTTGAAATGGGGTATTAATTCTGGTTCTAAGAGAACAGATGAAATAAAATATGTGTATCATTGCTACTCTTAGTTTTCCCATCTTGTGGAAAATTCAGATAGAAACAGTCCTAGGAAATGTCACTTCTATACCAAGGAACCTGTTTGTCTTAAGAGAAAGCTCAGCAATCAGGTCAGTCTACTCCAGGCAAGCGGGATAGCTAAAAACACAGAAAGGGGTTGTTGTATCAAAAAGAAAATGATTTGTCTAGATTGCAGAATGCAGGAGGGGTTATAAAGGTTTTAAAGCATTTCAAAAAGCTAAATAGCAGAATTTATATTTTATCCTAGAAGCAGATAGAAGATAGAAAGCCACACCAAAAACTCCAAAATGTCATGACATAAAAAAAGATCAGGTACTTTTCACAGACAAAGGATAGAGGGGATCACAAAAGATAAAATAGATGACTTTAATAATAATGAAGAAACAAATCCTTGAAATCCACCATATGAAAAGAATGAGCTAAAAGAAATGCAAATCAAAAAAACTTGTAAGTTTCAGCTCATGTTGGTAAGGATTATGGGCAAACCAATAATTTATTAGTGGAACTGATCAGACTGTTCTGGAAAGGAAATCTGGAATTATGCAAATTAAGTGACTATATCTACAGTTATAAAACTGTATGTTCATACATCTATATATAGATATAGCTAACAAAAGCTAACAATATGGATATCTATGGATAGAAATTTGCATTAACAAAAAACATCCATTTTCTTCAAAATATCAATGTCATTCTTAACCTGCCTTCAAAAACTCCTAATTTATCTTCCTGCTCCTTCACTCCAATGAAAGACATTTTTGGCAGTGTATTATCTTATATGGCAAATGGCTAGGGTAAGTGCCCATCAACTGGGAAATGGCTAAACAAAGATGTGGTACATGAATGTAACAGAATTTTGTAGGAAACAAAGAACATGAATGATATAATGATATAAATAATAAAAAATGATATAAAACAAAGCTTACAAACAGGAAAATAATACACATAGTAATTACAACAATAATGGAAAGAGTAACAACAAAATAATCAAAACTGAACAAACAAACTTGGTGCCAAAAAAATAAAATTTCCCCCACTCCTTGAAGGGATAACAGATGTGGAACACTGGATATATCATGTCAGACTTTTTTGATGTGTCAGTTTAAGTTTTTTGTCAGGGAAGAGAGAGGAATGTGATAAACCTTTGTTCTTATTATTACACAGGTGTGCTAATAGATTTAAACATGGTTTTCCCATTCAGCTTTGACTTCATGATGTATATCTTTGCATTCTTTAATGATACTAAATGCCAAGGAAAGAGGAACAAGCTATTTAAATGTGTTTTTTCAACAATGGCATGTAGCATGTAGTCTGTAGATATCAAATAAGATGTTTTGGTTTGACTGCCTATTTTATTTAGAAGCTGTAAGTTAGCATAATGAATTTTAAAGCTAGGCAGAATCATAATGGGCTTAAACTGGCTTCTTGAAATATGCATGCCATGTTTAAATCAATTTTTCTTAACATTGTAGTGTTGCTGGCATGTTTTAAATTGAGAATAGCTTTCTATTCCAACATACCAAATATTCCATATTCCAAAATGCCCTAGTGTTTCCAGTACAGTTTGGTTTATTTTAGATTTTATGCAAAAATGCAGGACTCAAAGCCTCTTACTATTACAGTCCATTCAGCTGATTACCTAATCCATCACAAACCATCCTTTACACCCAGACCCCCCAGTTTTCTTAAGTTTTGTACTGTGTGAATTTGTATGCAGCAGACTCCCAGAGAAGATAAATATATATATACGCGCACACACACACCTATCCAAGGCTCTCCCAATCATGATCTGACTATTAGAAGGTTCAAAAACTTGAACTAAACATGTACAAAACTTAACTCCAACCCACACCTCATCATCCTAACTTTGCTTTTAATATCAAGAACAGGAACCTCCTTCTAATCACTACTTAGATCCACAACCAGGGTCATCAAACCGTTGACTTCTCAGACATCAACAGATATTCAGTTAATTACTAGAAACTCTCATTTTTTTTTTAAATCTCCATAATCTCTTATTCAAACTGTTACTACAATCCAGGGTGACTGTCCTCATCACCTCTCACCTGGACTACTGCAACTGCCTCCCTGTCTAAAACCTCTCCCCATTCCAATCTGTTCTTCACAGAACCACTGACCTGATTTTCTTTTCTAAAGGACAGGACTGAACATGTCTGTCCTGTCTCTGTCTCTCTCTCAAAACTCCAGTGCTCCCTATCACCTCAAAAATAAAATTAAACCCTTCTATTCAGCATTTGAAAGAAAAATCTTTACTACCTAGCCCCTTACTTCTTATGATTCCAGGCTTTGGAACACAATACTCTCCTCCAAACACACTACATGAATCTACCTCCTGTTTCACAACTGCTGTTCCACCTCCGGTCTCCACATATTTACTCTGGCTGTCCTCCCCTTCTACTCCCACACTCCAGTGCCTGGGTGGAATGCTCACCTCTGTCTTGGAATCCCAGGTTTCCTTTAAGACTCAACTTGAGTACCACCTTCTGAAAAAAGTCTTTCTTGATCCCCTACTAGTGCCCTCCTTCCCAAAAATACCTATTTATTTTGTGATTGGTCTCTCTATATATACATGCTGTTCCCCTAATTAGAATAAGGTCAGGAGCAATTTTACTTTGTAAGTTATACAGTAAACATTCATAAAAGGTTGCTTACATCAAAATGAGGAAAAATAAAACTGATCACTAATGTTCTCATCTTTGGAAAACAGGTTGGATGCCTCCCATTAAGGCAGATTCTAAAAGGAGTAAACTTCTACTCATTCATATGAAATGAG
Organism: Phalanger gymnotis; assembly: GCA_028646595.1. Taxonomy (NCBI): domain Eukaryota; kingdom Metazoa; phylum Chordata; class Mammalia; order Diprotodontia; family Phalangeridae; genus Phalanger; species Phalanger gymnotis. The sequence goes on along the minus strand of CM053623.1, from coordinate 310,211,715 downwards.
TTTGAACCAAACAGATCTTATGGGCTCTGCGGCTTTCCAGGCCCCTCCTTTGCTTTCTCTTTCTCCTTTGATCTAACTTACACTATCATTGTGCTCAACTTCTGGGTACTATACAGATCGAAATAAATTTTTCGCATTCACTTTCAAGGGATTCTTACTTCTCAAGCCTGTTTTTTTTATTCTTTGACTCCTTGTATCACCTTGATCTTTTTCACTGTTATTTTCAATTGCTAAATAAGAAAATCTTTATTCCTTTCCACATTTTTTTTTATCTTTGTTCAAGTTTTCAGTCGTTTATGTACCAGATAAATGTTGATATAACCTTCCAATGCATCCCCCAAAACCATCACCACCACCACTATCATCATTAACGCTAGGCACGAGAAACTCAACAGTTATGAACAGCCAAAGCACACTATCTTATGGCTAACAAAACATTTTACTAGAACAGTGGTGTCAAACTCAAATAGAAACAGATTCTGCTGGCTACACGTTAACTTTCATGGCATTTTTATTTATTTGTTGGTTAAACATTTCCTGAATTACATTTTAATTAAGATAGGCAAGCTGCAAGTTTGACATCTCTGTACTAAATTACCTGTACAGGAGAGTTTTACCGTTTAACAAAAATACAGAATTGTATGAAGGAAAAAATTTTTGAAGTCTATCATCCCCTGGAGAACAATGAGGGCAAAGGGGGCTGCCCACTATTTAGTGAAGTTAACTACCAGCATTGTTCTTCTTTCTGTTTTAGGTGAAGAAGCTTTGAAAACTGGGCACATCTGGGAGCATGACCAGTGCCTGACTTTGTGGTCAGCCGTAACACAATCAGGGACCTGAGAGAATGGACTCCAAAGTGGCTATGCTGTATTCCGAATGAACTTGGTAGGCAAATGTCATGTGAAAACCATGTTAAGTTTGAGCCCACTATCCTCAGAAACTGGGCTTAGAGCTGGGAGAGACAGTGCTTGTATTTCTATTATTATTCTAACTTCAAAGTAAAGGCTCCTGGTTTAAAAACTATAAAAAATGATGGGGTAGTATAGGTAGATACAGATAGGCCCACATTTTATAGATGGAGACCCAGAGAGGCTAAAGGGTTCTTCAAAGAGGTCCACACCAAGGCCCTCTGACTCCAAATACAGTGCACCTCTGTGTTGGTAAGCAAAATGGGCTCCTTAGCACTTAGTATCCTTGAAGAGTTTGGCTTTTGTTTGCTTTGAGTAATTCAAGTGTATTTCATTGAGCCTTACTAGGTGCTAAGCCCCAGGACCTGAACCCTATTAGGTGTGGAACCTATGTGGGTGTGGATTGGTGAGTGGGGTGGGGCCCAAGGTGCGGCTGGCTAAGGGGAGGTGCTAACTCCAGAGGCATGCCCTATTAAGTGTTAACCTAACCTATGTGGATGTGAACCTTCTAGGGTCCTAAGGGGAGGGGCTAACTCAAGAACTAATCATAGCAGCCTAAATTCTGGTCATTCAGATGACATGTGATGATGTCTGAAGCCCTACAAGAAGGGAGGACAGAGCCATTTGTGCAGGGCTCTTGAGATGGTGTTGATGAGGAGATTCCGGGCAGCTGTAGCTAAGGAGACCTCCAGCTTGTAAACCTGGATGCTGAGACTTTGTTGAACTCTGGTAACTATGTATTGGGACTTGAATCAGACAAGGTCTGCTGTCCATGTTTGTAATTTGTTTGTTTTTTGTTCTGAAGTTCAGTGTGCTGGTCTTTTTCACCTGAGCTAAGTGGATGATATTTGTATGCTGAATTAAAGTAAGCTTCTTAACCCCTTCACCTTGCTTTCCTTAGTTAAGCAGATCAAAAGAACCTGTGCTGTTGGCGGCTTTCTGGGTGCTGGCTGTGGGTGGATCTTTCACCCCCACAGAAGCTGCTAGCCGGATTGTTGAAACAACCTCCTACCTATTACTAATTACTGCCTATTACCAATAGAGAACAAGAACGCACACACTCTCTCTCTCTGGTCCCCCCCCCCCCCCCCCCCCCCCCCCCCCCCCCCCCCCCCCCCCCCCCCCCCCCCCCCCC
>CM053623.1:310151359-310209572 GCA_028646595.1 Phalanger gymnotis | reverse complement strand
CACTAACTTGTACTTTCATCAAGGTACAATGTAGGAACACAAGTAGCACCAAGGGTCTTCATTATCTCTTCTTACACACTCAAAAATTTAAAACTAGTAAGATATATATCCCTGAAAGGGAACACTAGAATAATTTTAGGCTTTTTCAAATTTAAAACACCATATAAAATAAAGGAAAACATCTGTAGGTCTTAGTAATAAGAAATTTGAATATTTACAATAGTCACTTCTCAGTAAAGGCCTAGAAAATTCTGAAATATATGTTTGTTGAAAAGACATTAAGAATTTTATCAATCAACAATCATATATTAAAGACCTACTATGTGCCAGGCACTGGGAATACAAACACAAAGAATGAAACACTACTCAAAAGAAGCTTCTATCCTATGAGGGAATGTACAGACTAAATACAAAATAAACACAAAGTGGTTTGGGAGAGAGGGCACTAGCAATTGGGAGGAAATCAGTAAAGATCTAGTGTAGAAGGTGGTGCTTGAGCTAAGGGTGGAAACAAGAGAGGAATTCTATGAGGTAAAGACAAAGGAATTCATAGCAGACATGGGGGGGTGGTCAGCATAAAGTCATAAAGACTGGGAGGGTAAGGCCTTTCAAAGCTTAGAGTTCATATTCAGTCTAGAAGCAATAAGAAGCCAATACTGCTTAGTAAGTAAGAGAGGGACATGGGCAGATCTGCACTTAAGGGAAATCAACAGTTCAGCAGTGTGGAAGACACCCTGGAATGAGGAGACTTTAAGCATGGAGATTAACTGCAATAGCCCAGGCACAAGATGATGAGGGCCTGAGCTAAGGTGTTAATCATGTGAGTAAATAGAAGGGGATGGGTGTGAGAAGTATTTTGGAAATAAAAAACAGCAAGATATGGAAGCCAATTGGCTATGTAGGGTGAGGGCCAGTAAGGAGTTTAGAACCTAAAAGACTAGAAAAGGATGATGTTTCAACAGAAACATCAAGCTTCTGTTTTGAACTGGCAGAGTTTTAAATGCTTCTGGGACATCCAGTTTGAAATGTTGGATACTAGGTCCACTATACACAGATGTGATAAATAAACCCACAAGAGCTTATAAGCTACCTGGTCATAATGAGAGAGAGTATAGAGTAAGTCACAGGAATGCTGGACATGGATGATGAGCCAATAAAAATGCCTGAGTAGTAGCCAGACAGGTAGGAGAGCCAAGAGAGAATATTGTATCTCACACAGTTTTATATTCAAATTACTGATTTTATATGTTAGTTATCTAAATCTTTATTCCCTCTTCCTGCTGTCTTGACAACTTCCCAACATGTTAGTACTAGCATCCAAGAAAACAGGAAATAGGGAATCATAGGCAACTCATTTTTCTACTTATTAACTAAGATTTTAGAGAATAAAATTACATATAGTATTATTTATGCACTGAAGGTAAATGTGTAATTTACTAGACTGGCAAAAATGGAAAAAAATGCTGAACTGAGAATCACAGATGGGTTTGAATCCTTCCACTGCTACTTACTTTGCATGAATCTCTAAGGACTTCCTTCACAACTTCACTATGGAACCAGACTAAATGATCTCTAAGGCACCTTTTAGGTCTACATCTATGAGCCTATGACCACAAAGAACTAAGTGCTAGTAAAAGTCAAATAAACATTTATACAGTACTTATACAGGTATTCATGAGTAGTGTATCAGTGGTGATTAGAGATGAGGAAACTGAGGCTAAAAGAAGAAGAAAAATAAAGGAGTATCACTGAAGCTTTTTTTTAAAGGCAGATAAAGAACAAAAGCTTTACAATTTGTAGAATTAATACTTTTCAAAAAGTTGTACATAACAGAGCAGCTTCAGGTACAATCCTCATTTTCTTATTCTAATTTTTAAATGATATTTCTCATTTGATTTGGAGGTGAAGAAATTGTATAAGAAATAAGCAAATTGATAAATAACCCTAAAGGGAAAAAAACCCAAGGAACATCAAAGTGACTTAGCTCTCAAAGTCTTCTGCCTTTACTTCTAGCGTTCTTTCAACTATTCCAAAGAGTTCTGTTATAAGGCTGTCAAATACATATTGTCTAAAAGTTTCTTGTATATATTAAAGGTACAATGTAAGGCTTTTAATAAGCAAGTACACTATTGGTGGAATTCTGAACTGGTCCAGTCATTCTGGAAAGCAATTTAGATTTCTGCCCCAAAAACTATTAAACTGCATATGCCCAGTGATACCAATACCCTGAAGAGATCAAAGAAAGAAGAAAGGGACCCATATGTACAAAAATATTTATAGCAGCTCTCTTTGTGGTGGCAAAGAATGGAAACTGAGGGGGGATGCTCATCAACTATGAAGTGGTTGAGCAAGTTAAGGCATATGAATGTGATGGTGGTTTAAGAAATAGTTTCAGAAAAAAGGTGGGGAAGACTTGTATGAAGTGGTGCAAAGCTAAGTTAGGAGAAGAATTTATGCAGTAACAATAATTATGAAAATTATAAAAAGTTATAAAGTATCAGTAACTCTCACCAATACAATGGTGACTGCCTACAATTCCAAAGGCCTCATAATAAAACATGCTGTCCAGCTCCAGAGAAACAAGAGATGAACTCTGAGCGCAGATCACAGCATGTTCTTTTCCTTTAATTTTTTTTGAACATGGTTGATGTGGGAATTTGGGTTGTGCATATTTGTAATGGTTTTTGTTTTTCTCATCTTCTCAATGGATGGCAGAGAAGAATAGGATAATTGGGAACTGAAAATAAAATTTTTTTAAAAAGCCAAATGCTGTTTTAAAATGTAAATTGTATTATAACTAGTTTCAAGAATATTCATTAAATATTTACATACAGTTTTTAAATTGTCTAGAATGCTTTAACAAAAACAAAAATTGTCACTAAAATTAACCTTTAATCACCTCTCACAACCTCTTTCAAGATGTAGGGGACTCTAGGTATAGGGTAAGGCTTACAAGGTCAGACTTTTTTGATAGACGTGTGGTTTTACAGAACTTCTTTTTTCTTTGTTTTTTTTTTTCTTATTTTATTATACAGTAGGCCTGCCAAAGGATTTTGGGTAGCCCTTGAAAAATGTAGAGGAAATCCTTTGGCATGCTGTAAGCGGCCTGTGGGCCACCCAGGTTGGACAGATCTATTATAAGGGACAGCTGTCCAGGATGGATGGAGGAAAAGTAGAGTGGGAAATCTTTTCTGAAAAATAAAATTAACCTTCAAAAAATAAAAAGTTATCTTTGGGAAGAATAATTTTTCTATGAAATTCCATAAGTAAAATTAGGACAATTTTATATAGGCAGTTATCAAGGCGTTATTAACCACATGTTAAGTGAATTTTTAAAAGCATACTATAACAAAAATTATCAAATTAAAAAGTCAAAACTGGTGAAGACAAATGTTAGGTTATCTCCTTCACCTCATTCCCCAAACTAAAAAGAGTATTCCCTGGTAACAAACGTTTCACTGTTCACTAGATAATTAGGTGGTACAATAACAGAGGACTGGACCTGGTGTCAGGAAGACTTGGGTTCCCACACAAGGATGTTGTGGGCATCAAATAAACTATTGTCTGTAGAGCACTTTACTAACTTCAAGACATAATATAAAATGCCAGCCATTATTATTACGTATTATTAAAGACTTATGTCAAGAAAAAATCCTTAAAAGAAAAAAATTTCAGCTCTTAATGTCTAAAGAGCTAATATTCAAATTTGTTTACTTACTGCATGAGACACACTTTTAACTAACTGGTACTCTGGCCCCAAAAAAGGTCTAGATAATGATTGGCTTGTTCCCTTTGCACTGTGAACTACTATAATTATTTACAGATTTTAGAAAAAAAAAATAAAACTTCCTAACTTCTACAGAAACTTTTCATTCAGTATCTCAACCATGAAACATTCAATTAAATGAGAGACAATTATGAAGCAAACAGTTAAGCAGAGTAATAAGAAATTACTTAAAATTCTTTGATGCAAAGATATATATAGATACATATAGATATATATATACACATATATGAAGGAAATCCATTAATTGAAACAGAAAAATTAAGATAGTCACTAATGTCTGATAGTACCCAACTGATTTACAAGTAATTTTCATATGAATGTTTAAAATTTTAATTAAAAAAATGACTAAAGGACAGTTAAGAATAACTCAAAAATCTACTTCAAATGCACAAGACTAACAATACTGAAAAATAAACTTGGGAAAATAATAAGCAATGTGGTTCAATGAAGTTAACATATTAAAACTTCAAACTATTAATTATAAAAAAAACTGATAAAAATGTTGATAGTAACTTCAAAAGTATGCCCTTAAAAACTTCTGAAATACATGCATGTGTGCTACTAGATTTTTATAATGAATTGTATTTTCTAAGCTCTGCCACTGAAATTTGCTCAGTGAACACGCCCGATGGGGATCTTTTCACCTATCTGTAAGCAGAGCTTTTAACCATTCCCCTTTCTAAAGAAATTCAGTAAGAGTGGATGAGGAAAGCAGAGTCAGAAAGAAACAGAGAAGAAAATGAAATTCTACTAGAAACTAACAACAGCTTTTTGGAGATGAGGGGAGGGTGCTGGGAAATGTCTGTGAGGAGATAAGTAATACAATGGAATCAGTTTTCATTCTGCAGAGCAACCATAAGGATCTTACTGCAATGTCAGCTCCAAGCACTTACTGAGGGACTCCAGAAAATGCTCATTGATCATGCAGCCCTTGATAATGCGCATCCTCTTTTTTCTCCCCTATCAATCCAGCCTGCCTTCCCTTTGTAACCTTCCACCCCCAAAGAAATAAGTTTATCTCAGGGCAGCAGAATGGCAATCACAAAAATTAGTTTAATATTAGCTGTGAAGAAAAACAAACATCACCAGTCTTTTTTCTTTAAGGGACAATATAAAGAAAAATAATATCACTGCAGATAAAAATGGGATTTAAACACATAGAATAACTTGATAATGTAAACTATACGGCCTAACCCAATTCACAATTTCATAGATGAAAAATGTAAAATAGGTTCTCAAAAGGAGATGAGAGGGGAAGAAAACATGATTTTGATAAAATATTCTGGTGACTAAACAGGAGAGTACAACTTACAACTAACTGTTCAATAGATGCCCCCCCCCAAAAGATATCAAAATGTTTCTCGATTAATTTAAATCATTTAAAAGCTTTAAACTGACTAGGATCAGCTTCAAAAACGTATTTTCTTATTTTTAGACAAAGGTGTACTGGCTAACTTGAGTAACTGGAATGAAATAGCAGCTTATTTTATCAATCATAAATAGCTAGCTGTTTTTAATATTTAACTATTAAACAACTTTAGATCTAGATTAATTTTGCAACATAGGACACTACACACACTGCTGCTTTGTAGACGCACTTCTGTAGGTTAGTGAGTTAACCTAAAGGTCAACAGTATATGAAATTTTTTTTATTAAGAGCTCTCCTCCCCTTTTGCAACACCCTAAATTCACACAAAACACTAACATTCACTGCACATTCACTCAGTAATCTGAGAAATCAGCAATGGTACATTTTACAGAAAACAAGACCTGACTCTTGCTTTATATCTAAGTTCTCTTTCTTCTTGCTCTAAGCTGGTCAATCTGGTTTTTTAAAGTCCATCTACTAAGCTCTCTTTGTTACGGTTTTGCCTTCATCTCAATTCGCCAGCCTAGCCCTACCTCCAGAATGTCTTCTAGAACATATGCTTCCATTTCAGCCGCTGTCTCCACCATGTTTTATCAAACTGCCATGTTTCTTACTGCACTATGATTAGATCACTGCCAGCAGGAACACTCCTGTGTCAGCAGCCAGGGAACAGGAAATGGAATGTTCCATTCGACGGGGCAGCAGCGGCTGTGTCAGCTCGGGGCTCCGGCATCTACCAAGAGGGCGGGGGACGCGGGGCGGGCTCTTCTTTTAAAGACACAGCGCTCTATTGAGAATGAACTTCAGTTAAGTCAACTCCGGGGACAAAAGAGCTTCTTTCAGTCGGCTCCGGCCGAGATCAGTGAGTTCTCTTTTCTCAAAATGCTCAGGACTCCACCAAGCCCGGGCTGAACCAAAGGGCTGGCAGCCGTTGCAGAGCCCCGGGCATCACGGGCTCCGCGGAGGAAGCGAGTGCAGACACCACGAGGGTCCTAGTAAAGCAGCAGCACGCGGACGACACGTTGCGGCCCTGGCTCAAACACCAGGGCCGGGTGTGCAACACACACACACACACACACACACACACACACGGTACACACACGGTACTCCTTTTAGAGCGCTTTTTAGGTAGAAAAATAAAGTGCTTGACAGGCTTCCATTTACCCTGACTCCCAATTTGTGAGTTAATAAACATTGATTGAATGCCTACTATGTGCGCAGCGCAGTGCTAAGCCGGGAGGGGGAGATGGCAACCATAGCCCCTGCCCTCAGAGAGCTCCCCGTCTAAACGCGAAGGAGAACGAGCAGACATTGCAGGGTAATTGACAGGAAAGGAGAGGGGGCACCTGCCCTACAGTCCGCCCTCCTCAACTCTATGTGGAAAGAGCCCATCGCTAAATTTCATCTTACAATTTATGGAAATGCATAAATATTTTTACAATATGTGTAAACATATTAACGTATTTTTGAAATGAAACCTGGGGCGATGTTCACAGAGGAACTCCACAGTGCAGGCTTGGCTCATCGATGCTGGAAGCCCTGGGTTGGGCCACTGGTTGTTTGGCCATGAACCCCTGTGAGAAGAAGGGAGGTTGGGGAGGGGGGCAAGAAACGCTGTCTAAAAGGACGCCCGTCTGCAAAAGTCTAGGGAGAGTCCGGCCAGAAGCAGAATCTCACCTACTTCTGAAAATGACAGGAGACTGAACAAAGGCTTGTCTCCACTTGCCCGTCCATCTGCCATCGGTGGCAACACCATGCAAGTGTGATACCATTTTGCTTCTGTCCTGGAAAGCTGAAAATGCAGCATGACTCCTCAACATGACAGGAAACCACATAAATGAGGGTTCAGAAGTAATCAAAATAAATCCTAAAGGAAATTTTAAAATTTAATTAAAATTTCTTACCCCATCTCAAAGTACGTCTTCCTAAAAATTCCCCACCACCTTTTGCTGACCTTATCCTCTGCATTTGTATCTCCTTCCTCTGAATTTGGACAATCCAACTTCCAGCCAAAATGGTGGTCTGAACAGGGGCCCACCAAGCAGTTTATCCAAATCTAATTCAGCAAAAACCTAAAATTCACCAAACCAGACCAAGTAATGATGAAGAAATGCAGTAACTTTTTCCCCCACAAAGAAGTGGACAAAAAGTCAGGTCACAGGCAAATCCAGCACCACCAGAGGCAACCTATATATAGCCTCTCAACCCAATCAGAGAAAAGTCAGAGACTGTCACTTCCTGGCCTGGAGTCAGGAAGACCTGTGTTCAAATATAAAGTCAGTCTCTGAGATTTACAAACTTTGAGTCCCTAGGGTAAGTCACTTAGCCTGTTTTCTTCAGCTTCTTTAGCACCCACACTGAAAGGTTGTTAGGAGCGTCAAATGAGATAATATAACACTATTTAAAAAGCTTATTCCATTCCCTCCTCTCCTCCAGCCAGAGGCAACAACAGTGGGAGAGTCCCCCAAGAAAGGCCCAGGGTACCTGGAAATCCACAGTGGCAGGGGATGGGTTTTCAGTCTTTAGGGAGCTGTACTGACTTCCAAATCCACAGTATTCTATCCTGAGATAGCACAGAGAGCTCTGAAGATCCAAGGCTGTGATCCTCAAAGCTACAGGGGACCTTAACCTAGGGTCAAAAAGATTGACCACTCCCCAAAACCACAGCAAGAGGTGGAACCTACCCCAGGCACAAAGCTCTGAACCAAAAACTAAGGCTGGAGGGGGAGCAAATCAAAGAAAACACCAACAATATGTCAAATCTAAAATCCATAACATCTATATCAAAGAAAATAACACCGAAAGCATTTAGAAAAAGTTCAAGTACCAAGGCCTGGAAGGTTCTACTAAAATACAGAAATCTTGGAATATGATACTCCAAATAAGCTCACAACTAAAATAAGCAGAGGTGAATATAATCCCTTCAGATAGAAAAATGGATTTGTAATTGATTAGAGAACTTTCAAGTACTTCTAATGAATAAAATCTGAGTAAAAACTTTGAAAGCAAATTTAAGTCAAAAGAAACCCTGAAAAGGTAAAACTTGGATTACAAGGAGCTATATGAAGATGCACTAACATTCTAACAGGTGAAACATTCCTATATACAAACACACATGCCCAAAGAGTATAGTGTAAAAATACATTAAAATCAACAAAGAAATGATCAGGGACGGGAGGAAGGCAGTGAAATGGGAAGAGAATACTGGAGAGGGAATAGCTGCAACCAAAGTTAATTTCCTGATCCTAAAGGGCAGACTGGGGCAGGAAGGTGTTTACTAGAATCTAACAGATTACCTCTTAAGAAAAATGGAGAATGGTTGAACAAATTATGGTATAAGAATGTAACAGGTTATTACTGCAGTATAAGAAATGTCAAAACCAAGACAATTTCAGAGAATCCAGCATATTGTGAACTCCTGAAGAACAAGGACAGCAACAGTGTAAAGAAAAACAACTCTGAATTCTGATCAATGCAATGACCAACCAATTATGTCTCCAGAGAACCTATGACGAAGTGTGCTACCCATCTCCTAACAGACATGCAATGAATACGAGGTACAGAGACTTCATTTTTGGACATGGCTCTGTGTAGATTTGTTTTGCTTGACTTAGCGTTTTACGAATCTTTTTTCCTCTCTCCTGTTTTACTTAGGGTTTGCGTATTACAAGTTTTTTTTTCCCTTGCTTCCATTTTATTTAGGTAGTAAAGTTTTAGGGAAAGGAGCCAGGGCTAGCAATTATGATGCCGCACCCCACCCCCCGGCCCCAAAAAACATTATAGTAACATTTTTTTAAATACACAGAACAGGAGGCAGAAAAGGAAACGTGGAAATGCAGAACAGTTTTGAAAGTATTAACTATAATTAACTCTATACTATATAATTATAGAGTTATATATGTATATATAAATACATACTTTTTAAAAAACGAGCAGTACAAAATAGAGATTCATCATTTAGAATCATCTTTTCATATTTTACTATGTTAATGGAAAAGCTCTTGAGGGGCATTAACTTTAGAATTCTAACACCACCACTCCCTCAAAAAGAAAAAAAAAAATAAAAGAGTCAATAGAATTATTCAAACAATCAAGGCTTGAGGGAATGAGGAACAACAAGAAACTCCATGTCTTACTGACTCAGATTGTTTGAGAGAAATCTGATAGCTGATATAGAAAGAAGGAAAAAGGCATAAGGTTCTTTGGAAGTCCTCAGCTTGAAAGCTAAGGAAGATGAGAAATCTGAATCAGTCTTTCATGATCTCTTCATCTTTAAACAACACTTATGGGAGCACCATTAACTTCTGTGGATTTTCTATCAATTATTTGCTCAAACTACCTCATTTTCCCTTAAAGTATATGTGACTAAACAAGTAAACTATGCAAAGAAGATTTTCCTATATAAAGATGATAATGTGGAATAAATTTGCACTGATTTTTCAAACTCAATTACATTAAAAGAACCAAAGTATCGTTTTGGATTTTGCATTGTCCATGAATCTGGGATATTCATGTTATCTTACTATTTGTTTATGGAAGTTCTTTGTTAAATTTACAACAGAGTTGACCCAAGCTAACAAAATAAACTAAAAATACACATTTTACACACAACCGCATACAGAAGTGTAATGATTGCAGGAAGAAGTACATTATCACATCAATTTTATCTAAGTACTGAGGTACGTTTTAGGGTCTTCCAAATGATAATGCTTTAAAGGTATGTATCCACAGTTATTTTCTAGGACTTCATCAGGAATTTTCATTGAATAAACTTGCTGCCAAAATGTAAAAGTAGTCCATGGAAAATAAAGCAATTCATTATTTTCAGATTTCTAATAAATGTTAATACAAATGAATGACTAACATGTACATAGTAATTTAGATTTGCAAAGTGTGTTACATGTATTAGTCTTTTTGACGAAGCAATGTTTAACAAATAAACACTTTTTCAAAGCAGATACAAGCTCCTCCATAGCAAACTGATGCAGCTAGCGTCTCCTCCCAGTAGAAGAGGGGAGGAGTTAGGATTATATATTTAGAGTCAAGAAGAGCCTAGAGGTCAGCTAGTCCATTCTCACTGAGAAGGAAATGAAGGCCCAGAGAAGGTAAGTGACTTGCACCAGGTCACAAAGGTAATCCAGAGGTAGAATTCAAATGCAGACTCTTAGATGCTGCCATCCCACACACTTAATCACCTGTCACCCTACACAGACTTCAAGTTATGAGTTCAATGAATTCTGACGTTCTCTCCCCATAATCTCACCTTAATATCCAAAATTCCTTTAATAGAGATAAAACAAAAAAAAAAATTGTGATTAGAGAATAAATGCTTAAAATGAAATATATCCACTAAATAATACACTAAAATTAACTCACACTAAAGTATGAATTGATACACATGAATGGCATCACTTTTTTTACAGTTTAAAAAAGGCTATGATAGTGAACAGCATTAGATATATTATATACCTGAAATAACAGGTAGATGTCACAGAAAAGGGGGAAAAGGAGGAGAAGCTGGGGACATAGGAGATAAACCTGGGGAAAAACATAACGATTTTGCCAAGAGACAAATCCCGTTTATATCTTGAACGGTACCGGGTTAACAGAATGAAGCCTCATGGGAAATATTATTGTCCAAGTAGATATGAAGTTGGCTCACTTTTCATAACTGAAGGTTTCTCATTTTTTTTTTTTTGGACAACATCCTTAAACATGAATTTCCTTTCCCAAGGATTTGTACATCTAATCACTGAAATATTAGTGTTTAAATAATCTATGCTGAAGGAAAGGGTAATACATTTACACAGAACATTTTCAAATAAAGAAAAAATTGCAGTCCTGCCCTTCTGCCTTCACTTACCCAACATTAACTTTTTTAAAATCACTGTGTCTTTACAATAAGCTCTAGCTCATGGGTTTAGCTTCCATAACATTATCCTTAAAGATCAGTGCTTTTTAAAAAATTTGTCTTCAGTTGCCTGCCTATCCTTCACCTCTTGATCAAACAGTCTCTTTACAACAACTCATCGAAGTCTCTGTGTCCCTTTAGGCCACTGCTTGCCTCCCAAATCCTGGGCTATGACAGCACTTCTAGCTGTTATCTGCTCAAGCCTACGGTAAGAGCAGTCTCTTATTTATCTTTCACAGACACCAAGATGGCATTTCTGCTACAGCAACCAGTTTTTATATTGATCAAAATCAGGACCAGAAAAACCAGGACCATTTGGATTCAAAAAGATCTTCCCTTCCCAGTCACCCTGTGATCTGGGTTACAAAGCGTCACCAGTCATTCGCTTCATTTCTGCCTTTTAGTCTGTTACTGCATGACTTCTCTTTCTTCTGCCTTTCATTTTCACATAACGCTGCCCCCTCAATCTCTGTTGTGTATCTGACCTTTCTCCTCTCTTCCTTTTTTTAATAAGAACCTGAAATTGGTGACTAGAGGTACAGAAGAACCCTAAGCAATTTTTAGTATAATGAATGGATTAGAAGAAATATAATGTGGTCTCATGAATGCCTTTTAAAAAATGCCTTCAAAAACTACCAGATGGCAATATTTTTACTGGTCTTTCTATGAGACATCTGTAAAGTGTTAGCACAGTGCCTGGCCACACAATTGGTACTTAATAAATACATGTATTCTTCCCCTTCCCTGCAACGCAGGTCCAGTGCAAAAAGGGTCATCTCTCCAGTGAATCTGACTCCCCTTTCTTTTATTAGGTAACTGGTGACAAACTGGACAGAACAGGGGCCCCAGAGTCAGGAAGACCTATATTCCAATGCAGCCTCAGACACTCGCTAGCTCTGTGACCCTGGGTAGTCACTTCGTCAGCCTCAGTTTCCTCAACTGTAAAATGCAAGTGAAAATAGCACCTACCTCTCAAAGCTGTTATGAAATCAAATGCGATAAAATATGTAAACTGATTTAATATTTAGGAAATGCTTAGTATAGTCCCTAACATACTACTTCCCTATTTCAGTTGTATGAGCCTGTCAAATTTTATTTTACAACTAGTCCACTATATTTTGCATTTGCCTTTTGTATATGGCTAGTGTATATAACTTATTTAGTAGAAAAAGTAAGGGAAAAGAATAAACTAAACACTAAAGAAAACTTGGATTTATTTTGAGGGAGGCAACTGGCTCAGACTTTTCCTTCTCTCTGTAGTCAGGAACCAAGTCCTGCGACCTGTGCTCACCTTTTTAAAAAATAAATTCTTACTGATATCTTTCTTCCCCAGTGTCCCTTCCCCTTTCTCTCCAGAAAGCCACCCCCATATAACAAACAGCATTTTTAAAGAAAATGAAAATAAACAAAATGAATCAATAAAAGGCAAAGGTCTGAAAATATGTGCAATGATACCACACTTCTGATATATCTCAGACTAATCAAATTGTTCAGATGCAATATTCAATGTTGGAAAGACTGTAGAAAGATAAGCACTATACAGTAGTGTACATTGTTAGTGAGGCTATACATCAGTGCAACTATTTTGGAAAGCAATTTAGAATGATGAAAAAATTTGACTAAAAAGTCCATGCCATTTTACTAAAGCTAAGCTTATCCTCCCACAGCGGTCGAAAACAAAGTTCCCATATACACTACAATATTTATAGTAGCACCTTTAGTGACAGCAAAAAATTGGAAATAAAGCAAATGCCTTTCAATTGGGGAATGGCTAAAAAAAACCCCTTGAACCTGAGTGTAATGCAGCATTTGTTGTTGTTCAGTCAATTCAGTCATGTCTGACCCTTAAGAGACTTCATTTGAAGTTTTCTTGGAAAAGACACTGCAGCAACTTGCCATTTTCTTCTCCAGCTCATTTTATAGATAAGGAGACTGAGGCAAACAGGGTAAGTGACTTGCCCAGCTACTAAGTATCAGAGGATGGATTTGACCTCAGAAAGATGAGTCTTCCTAACTCCAGACCCAGCAATCTATCCACTGTGCCATGTGGCTGTACCAATGGAATATTACCATGCCACAAAAAATAACGAATATGATAAATACAGAGAAGCATGGAAAGACCTACATGAAATGATGCACAGTGAAGTAAGCCATAACAATAAAATAATGTAAATGGGGGAAAAAATCAAAAGTGAATCTTGTCAAATCAGAAATAACAAGTATGGATCAAAAGAGCTATGAGAAGAATGCCCACTCCTTTGCAGAGATGAGAGGTTCACAAATGTGATACACTTCACATACTATCAGATACATGCCAAGTTTTGAAACTTTTGATGATTTTTGTTTCCTTTTCTTTTTTAAAAAATGTTATTTGTTAAATGGGATGGTACTCTCAGGTGGGGTTGGAGAGGGATACTGGGGGAAATTTTTGGTAATGTTAGAAAAAAAAGACATCAATAAAAATTTTTACAAGAATAAGATTAAGAAGACTAAAACACAGTATGAGCTGAATCTTGCAATTAACGCTAGGGATAATTATAAGGATCTTTTTTTTAGCTATGTCAGAGATTACAGAAGGCACAAGGAAAACTGCTATTTAGAGGGAAAGGTCATACATGATGATGAAAGGTAATGGAGAGAATGAAAAGAACTGAAGTTTTATTTTGCTTCCATTTAATCTATTGGAGTCAGTGTCTTTTAATGGATAGAAAGCTGAAGTCTATGTTGACTTCATATCAACATTTTTATCAGTGCCTCAGATGAAAATATAGAGAGAATGTTTATCAAATTTGCAAATGGCATGAACCTAGAATGCACAGCTAATATGCTAGTTAACAGAATCACAATATAAAAGATCTCAGACAGGAATGATAATATGAATTGTAAAAGATGGAACTTAATGTGAAATATTATACCTGAAGTCAAAAAACATCAACTACAAAAATTCTGAGAGAGACAAGGACAGAAAGATGTATGAAAGTGTCTATGGCTAAAAGAATGAATTTTAGTAGACTGCAAGCTCTGTATGTGCTAATAAGATAAAGTATGGGCTCCAATTTAGAGAGAGAGGGAGAGAGGGGGGAAGAGGGGGAGAGAGAGAGAGAGAGCGAGCGAGCAAGAGAGAGAGTGAGCGAGAGCGCGCGTGTGTGTGTGTGTCACCCTCTGTGGATATAAGCAGCTTGTCAAAGGGACACAGGAAATACTTGGGAAAAACTTTATTATCCTATAGAAATATTCTAAAAGTAGTAGTGTTAGTGAAAAAACATATGGATTAGAGAAAGAATGGTAAGGGAAAAGAGTGGAGCAGGAAGGGGGTGGGGGAGGATGGGGGATGTTACATATGATAAATCTGAAAAAGACAGTTAAAGGAATAGTTCCTACTGACCAAAACCAAAGGAAAAAGGTTTGAAAATGAAATCCTTTTCATACTGACCAAGAAAAATATTAGCAACAATTCAGTTAAATATAAGCTAATGGATTTCTATACTAAAAAAACACCAAACTGATTTCCAATAAATGAAATTACAAAATTTTCTGCCTACTCTTAGAGAAGCATGTCTCATTCTTAGTAAACATGCTCAAAAAGCTTTAACACCATTTATAAAATCTTATATGTATAAATCAGGATTCAGTCTCAATCAAATCCAAAGCAAGAAACAAACTGGAGGATGAACACAATATGCAGGTATCTCTTTCAAAAACTATACTGAGAACAAAACTGCTATTGCTAAAAAAGAATCAGGGATCTCACTAATTTATTTGACTACTCTGATAAAGACTTAATAACTTTATCATACTTAAAAACATGTACCAAATAAAGTTCTTTATAAAAAATTGTCTATTTTATTTCTTATGTGCATTTGCATGGTAAACTATATTGAATTTATTTCCTTTCATTTTTAATATGGTGGCTGCACAGGTTTCCTCAAAGTCAAAGGCCATAAGGGCCAAATATGATAAGGAACTTTTGTACTAGATATAAAAACATAATGTGGCTAACCAAATGGAAGCTTAAACATACAACCCCATGATATAACTGCTAAAGATTTTTCATTTACAAAATATACCATCTCAAATCTCTAACCAAAATCTAGATGTGAAGGTTAATGACATTAAATACATACACATGCACATTAAAAAACCAAACTTTCAATAAGCTCCAAGTTAATTCCAATCTTGAGCAGCCTTTGTACCAATGATTCCTCTACCTATTTTCATTACTTTCATCTAGTCTAAACTCCTCCCTAAAATAAACAAATCCTTATCTTGCTTTGTAAAAAAATGAATATGGGTGCCAAGAACCAACTGAATTTGATTTGAAAAGTGGGAGGCACAGAGTAGACAATCATGGAAAGGGATGCGAGATTTTCA
This sequence comes from Phalanger gymnotis, assembly GCA_028646595.1. Taxonomy (NCBI): domain Eukaryota; kingdom Metazoa; phylum Chordata; class Mammalia; order Diprotodontia; family Phalangeridae; genus Phalanger; species Phalanger gymnotis. The sequence continues at coordinate 310,194,134 of CM053623.1, read as the reverse complement.
ATAATTATTCAATTCTAACTTTTTTAAAAATTCACTTTTAAAGAATATCATCTGACCTTACCTATAGGGCACCCTGTACATAGTAGATCTTCAATAATATTTGTTGGATGAATCAATTTCATAAGCATTGAATATAATCAACTATTATACACCATGGATACCATTCAGTCAGGTTCTCATTAATGTCAATCAAATTAGTTATCACTTTAAAGGGAATTACTTGCTTGCCTTCCATAATTTCAAATTATCCATTTATAAAATCATCAAAAAGTGTGGAAAATGCTTCCATAATTATACCCTATAAGCATACATCTAAAACATTTACTTTTTGTAAATGAAAAATCTTTAGCAGTGTAGGTAATCTAGCAACTGGGCTTGTATATTTATTTTCAAATAAATAGGTATTATTTAAAGAGAACTAAACAGCTTCTTTCGGTTTCTTTACATTCTCTAAGTAGCTACTTTGCTGGGCTGTGAGATTCAAACCTGAAGATGACATATGTAAAGTGCTTTGCAAGCTTTTAGGCTATTCAACTGCCTGTTATTGTTTGCAAGAGTCAGCTCAAAAATTCTGATTTCCCACATTTAGCAATTATCCCTCAAAGCTGCTGAAAATGAGCAATCCTGGACTGGCCGCATCGGAAAGTATATTGAGAGCTGGCCATTATGCTGAATAATATTTTTAGTAAACTGATAAAGGATCAGGTAAAATACATACATGAAAGTCCCTACCCTAAACCAGTAAACAAAGGGAAGGAACAAACTCCTTAGATTTTACACTGGAGACATGTCAAATGAAAATCCCTCTACCTTTACAGGCTCATAGACCCCAGACCTAGTCTAACTCTCATTATTTTAATAATAATAGCTAGCATTTAGCACTTTGCAAATATTACCTCACTCTGTCCTAATCACACCACTGGGAGGTAGGTGCTTTTATTATTAGTCCCATTTTTCATACGTGGAAACTGGGGCTGACAGAGGTTAAGTGACTTGCCCTGGGTCACAAAGCTAGTAAACATTCCTAAGCAGGATCTGAACTAAGATCTCCAAGCACAGCAGCACCTACCTGACTCTACTAAGGAAGCTGAAGAACAGAGTTAAGTGATTTGCCCAAAGTCATACATAGGTTCCTTATTGTTTATCCTTCCTTCTTGAAGAGGACCATAGCTTCAGGGAAGTTATACCATGACATGCAAGTGAATTGGATTTAATGAGGAAGGCCGCACAAAATCACCAGCCTCACTTTTTCCTCCCAGAGAAAGGATCTGGACAAGACCAGGATGACTGGAGATGGCCTTAGATGCAGTGGGAGCCCTTAGCTCCTGAAGGGTTTGAACCTAGGTCCTCAGCCTCTCGGGGGCGCCATAGTGCACAAAGCACCAGGCCTGGAGTCCAGAAGTGAATATAACTGAGCCAATGTCACGGACCAGGCTGATAGGGCATGGATAGAGCACTGGGCTTGTAATCATGAAGACTCATCTTCCTGAGTTCAAATGTGGCCTCAGACACTTTCTAGCTGTGTGACCCAGTCACTCAACCCTGTTTGCCTCGGTTTCCTCAGTAGTAGTCCTCTAGTCTCCTACCACCAACTGCCTATTGGGCATTTCAAAATGGATGTCCTGGAGGCATCTCAACCATCATCCTTCCAGTAACTCAGTCTTCCAAGCAAGCAAAGAGTCGCTCTAAAGCCCCTCATTTTCCCTCATATCCAATTAGTTGACAAGGACTGCTCATTCTACCACGACATTTCTCACATGTGTCCCCTGCACTGTCCTCATATAGCTACCAGCTAAGCTCAGGCTCCACCCCTTCTGGATTACTGTCATGGACTCCTTACATGTTCTTCCTGGCTCGCCATGTCCCTACTTGAGTCCATTCTCCACAAAATAAAAAGACAGTTGCAGACAGCACAGGTTTGCCCTGGTCACTCCTAGGCACCATAAATTCCCATGGTCCTCATGCCCTCTAGGATCAAATGCAAAGCCCTCGGTTAAAGCATTTGAAGCCCTTCATAACCTAGCACAAACCTACCTTCCCCGTCCTCTTAACGTTATCTGTAGTCCAAACAAAATAGCCTTTTTTGCTCTTCTTCTACTCTCTCTTCCTTTTACTGGGACACCATATGCCTAGAATGAATGCAACCCATATTTTCTGCCTCTTAAAATCTCTTCTTTTCCTTAAAACTCTGCAAAAGCAACAACTATATGAAACCTTTCCTGATTCCCCTCAGCGTTCTAATGCTCTTGCCTTCCCCAAAATTTGCCTTTTATTTGTCTATATATTTTACATATACTTTTTAAGCATGCTGGCACCCCCCAATGTAATAATGGCCCCTTGAGAGTAGGGAGCGTTCCACTTTTGACTCTGTATACCCAGCACTCAAGCACACAGTAAGCATTTAACAAATGCTAGCTCATCAATGATTTAGTTCTGTTCCTTTACTTTGTACCTTGTCCCTCACCTCCCTGATGTAATTGTCCTTTTTAAGAATGAAGGACAAACAATTCTGTAAGAAATAAAATGACTACAAGTTACCTTTGGAGCCCTGGTTCCATAGCACTTTGCTTAGGCAAAAGGAACGTAACTACTGAGAATCCAAATATTTCACTCTGTGGTTCCTGCTGGGTTCCATGTACAAGAGTGGACTATCTAGGCAGACACATACCTAACAGCCTCAGGTTTCATAGGAACTACAGTGCAGATGCAGTGTTTTGTCTCTTCTGCCATCTACAGAATTATCAGTGGTGCCTGTGGCACATGAGATAAGACCTGGCATGTGCATATTACTGTAAAATGCAGCTTCCCCCAGAAGGCTGGTGCTCTGAGATTGTCCCACCACAGAACATTTCTGTGGACTACCTAATTTCCTTATATACCAAAGTTATGTTCCGCACACACACAACATAGCCCAAACACAAAAGACATTACTGCCAATATCAGCCTTAATTAACTCTTCAGACACTCCAAGGGAGTTTGGTAGTTCTGTTCATCCAAGTCTCTCCAGACTATCTGTTCTGTTGTTTGGCCACAGAGCAATGATTGTCTTTTAAATTCATCATCCATGCTCATCTCAACCATCCCAACCACACCCAGATCCCCAACCAAAACTAAACATCAATGCACAGAATCTAAATGTTTCCCTGCCAATACTGTCACAGAGACCTCACTCACTGACATGCAGCCTCAAGCTAGACTTCTTGAGCCACCGAATTGGCTTCTGTCCTAAGAAGGCTGCCACTCTATTGTAGCCATGCCCCCCTTTTTCTTGCCATCATTTTCCCTTATTAGTATTAAGACTATTCCTAAGACCCACTACCAAAAATTGAGAAATATTGTCAACATCATACAAAAGAACTCTTTTTTAAAAAGTAACAGATACAGAAAAGTCCATATCTCTTTATTCTATTGTCATCATTAAATGAATGACACAAACCTTTCTAACATACAGTTTCTATTCTTTGTGTTTGTTTCACAAAAGACCTCCTTTACACTGGTAAGAATACTGTAGATCAGATAAATAGAACAGAAAACTATGAAGGCAACAACAGTTTACAATTAGGTACTTTATACATATATTGTGTTAAAAGTACTACTCTCCCTCACATTTACATCCCTCGATAAATGAATACTGCTTACACGAGAATACATAGACACAAATTCACACACATTCATAAAATGGTTAGGATCTTTGTGCTTCTAAAGTTCACCCCACTCCATCTCCCACCATGGAATCTGAGTTGGCATTTCCCATGTAGAACTGGAGGATGGGGGTGGGAGGGAGATGTAAACACTTCCATTGGGCCTTCAAGTTGTTACTTGAGAGAGCCACCCAAAACCAGTATCTCGGCACTTGCCAATTAAGTGTCTTTGTAATGCACCCTATCCCACATTTTTTTGCCTTCATCCTTAAAACAAGATGAAGTCTCTTATTTTCATAAAGTAACTTCATGAAATTAAAAAACACTTGTTCCTTGGAAGGAAAGCCATGGTAAATCTAGACAGCATACTAAAACACAGAGACCCTTGCCGACAAAGGTCTGTAGAGTCAAAGTTATGGTTTTTCCAATAGTAACATGCAGCTGTAAGAATTGAGCTATAAGTAAAGCTGAGCGCTACAGAACCTACACTTTTGAATTGTGGTGCCAGATTAGACTCTTGAGAGTTCCTTGGACAGCAAGGAGATCAAAACAGTCAATACTTAAAAAAGTTAATTCATTGAAAAATATTCATTGAAAGGTCGAACACTGAAGCAGAAGCTTAAATACTTTGGCCACATAATGAGTAGGCAGGACTCATTGGAAAAGACCCTGAGGTTAGGAAAGACTGAAGTCAAAAAGAAAAGGAGACAGCAGAGGATGAAATGGATAGACAGTGTCACGGAAACAATGAACATGAACTTAGACTTCAAGAGATAGTGACTCCACAGCAACAATAACTTCACAAATAAAGCATAGTCCAGGTGATCTCACAGAAAAGATCCTCCAAATCCCTGTGAATTAACCTTGAGTCAATTATGGAACATTCCACTTTCATCCTCTCATTCCCCATAACCAATCATAGTGCTCAAAAACAGATAGAACAGTTGTGAAGGCAGAAGTAGCACATTAATACTTTGTTTCCCCACCAACTGCGGTCACAAAATCCTTGAAAAGGAGAGAACATCTCCAACACATATCTGAGATTTCTGACTGGCACACGATCTCCCCAAATATAGATTTACATTTGCAGCATAGGACTCCAATCTGTAAAGAATAACGCCTAATAAATTTCCTCTGGACATGTGCATTTTATGTGTAGGCTTCCTTTTCTTCCCCATAGTGATGACACTTAGTTATAGAGGCATAAACATTCAGTTATAGAGGCATTTGCTAACAAATGAAGGAAGAAAAATGGATAGAATCAAATAATCTTTTGATATTCGTGCTTTGCAAGTAGCCCTCATTCCACTTGCTATGAGTGTTTCTAATAGTATACAAAACAATTCTCTTCCTCCCTGCACTCCATCTTCCCCCTTCCATTGAGAAAATAAGAAAAGCAAAACCTGTTTTTGTTGTTATTCAGTCTTGTTGGACTCTTCGTGACACTATTTGGAGTTTTCTTGGCACTAGAGTGGTTTGCCATTTCCCTCTCCAGCTCATTTTACAGATGAGGAAACTGAGGCAAACAGGATTAAGTGACTTGCGCAGGGTCACAGAACTACTAAAGTGTCTGAGTTCTGATTTGAACTCAGGTCTTTCTGACTCCAGATCCACTGTGCCACCTACCTTCCCTAAGCCCCTGTAAAAAACAGATCTAGGCAAGCAAAACAAAATCCAACTCTGACAATACTCAAAAAAAATTTTAATCCATTCTCAGTGTCTATCACCTCTCTCTCAGAAGATATGTAGCATTTTTCATCACCCACCCTTTATAATTGTGTTGATTAGAGTTCCTAAGTCTTCCAAAGTTGTTTGTTTTTACAATATTTTTGTTACTGTATATATTGTTTTCCTGGTTCTACTTACTTCTTTTTGCATCAATTCACACAAGTTTTCCCAGGTTTCTCTGAAACCATCCCCTTCCTCATTTCTCAAAGCACACTAGTATTCTACCACATTCATACACTTCATAATTTGTTCTGCCACTATTCTTTGTATTTGCTTTTAATAATAACAATAATAATATTTTTCTTTGTTTAGTGTTGAAATTCTTTTGTTTTTGGTGAAAGGACAGTGTAATGCCTGGGAGATTACAGGACTCTTCCCTCATGCTTTAGGGGAGGGGGAAGGAGAATAAGCATTTATACAGCACTTAATCCATGCCAGCCATTGTGCTAAGCACTTTGTAAATATTTTCTCATTTGATCCTCACAGCAACCCAGCAAAATTAGGTGCTATTATTATTGCCATCTGACAGATAAGGGAACTGAGGCTGACAAAGATTAAGTGACTTGCCCAAGGTCACACAGCCAATGTCTGGAGCAGGATTTAAACTCAAGCCTTCCCAACTCCAGGCCCAGAATTATATCTACTTTACTACTTAGCTTTCTCTTTAAAATGCTAGTCAATGTTTAAAAAAAAAACACATAGGAGAGAACAGAAAGAAGATGAGATCTAAGTACTGCCAGGCAATGCAGTTTTGAAAATAACATGTAGATTTATATGCTTTTTTTATTTTAAAGCAAGCAGGACGGAAATTCAGTTTCATAGAGAATCATCATTTTTATGATTTGCTGTATGTATGGAAATATTTCTTTCTGGGTTAAGTTCAATGTGAAATTTAAAAAACATTTATTAGCTCTTCTCCTTCTGACAGAGGAAGGGTGCCAACAGACAAGGGAAACTGAGGTCTCCCATCGATACTACAAAAAAGCTTTTTGAAAGCAAGAGCTATTTCTTGTCCTCGTTCTTGAAGCCCCAGCAGAATTCCTTGCATACAGTAGGTGCTTAACTGAGGCAGATAACAATTCTGCTACAATAAGTCCTGGGCAGACCATAGCCAAAATATTTGCAGTCAATTCCAGGGACTTAATTTTAGGACAAACACTGAGAACTGAAGCATATCTAAAATCAGGCTTTCACAAGAATGATTAGAATACAAGAAAACAGTATACATTAAGATCAGTCAAAGGACCTACCTGTATCTGTTTAACCTAGAAAAGAGAAGCCTTGAGGGTACATGTCAGCTTCAGGCATGAGCAAGCCTGTTCTGTGACTGGCCCCAAAGGGCAATGGTGCAATCTAACTAAAGGGAATTCTTTTTTCTAAGCTCAGCAGAATGAAACCCCAAACAGCATCCCTTTACAACTGACTACTAAAGCAGTAAGAAGCCTGTGGAGAGTTTGCTACTTGTCTCAGAGAAAGGAGCTAGAGTGACAATTTCACAATCATTCAGACCCCTTCCAGGAAAACGCAGCTCCTACCAAATTCGAGATAACTGGAGAATCTTGGCCTAACCTCGTGGAAAGCAAAGGAACTTACAGAAGCCCCCAAATTCTGAGAGAGGCAGATATCCACAACATGGTTCAGTGGAAACCAAGCTGCCTGCACTCTACCCCTTCTCTTGCTGCCAGAATTTGGACTCTGCCCTAGCACCTGGGCTCTGATGAATGTTCTTACCTCATCTGGCCCGGAAACAAGCCATCTCACCACTTCCCAATCATTTCTAAACCAGGCAGCCACACACATATATCCATCACCCTCTTTATAAGGAGTTATTCCCTCAACTAAAACACAAGTACCTAGAGCAGGAACTGTACCATCAGGCCTGCTTATTTCTGTAGTTTCCTTATTGGTGCCTGGCCTACAGTGATGATTACTTTGAATTGATGCATTTTGTGCCTTATACCCAATGAGCTTGGACAAGACAGAACATCAACACTTCTTTTTCTAAGCTCACTGGATAAAAAATTCTTTCTGACAGGAAAAACCATGTATGACTCTCATCTAGTCTCCTGAGTAATAACTGCTGCTCAGTTTCTCTCGCTGGATCCCCTCTGCCACCTGCCAGCTAAGGAATCCACCTGGACATTCCCAGAGGGTTTGTCCTCATCACTCTTTTCTTCTCACATACTCTCTCAGTGATCTCATCCAATCCTAGATCACTTACCATCTCAACATGCACCAGACTCCCAAATGTCCAAACACTGCTATTTCTCTACTCCTCATGACAACAATGTAAAGACAGTTTTGAAAGACTTAAGCTCTCTGATCAACAACAACAACAACAAATTACCAGCCACAACTCCAGGGGACCCGAGATGAAGCATACTACCTACCTCCCACAGGATGATAGATGCAAAGGACAGAAAAAGGCAGAATATTTTAGATATGGTAAATGTGGAAAACTTGATTTGCTTAACTACATATATTTGTTAAAAGGATTTTGTTTTTACCACCGCTGCCCGCCGCCGCCACTGCCACCAGACCCGATGAAGGGGGGGGAGAGAAAAATAAATTTTTGTCAATTAAAAAAATAATTTTTTTAAACCTCTCCACTCCAGTTCCACATCGACAACTGCCTCCTGGACATCTCCACCTGGATGTCCAATCACAGACAAGATGTTTAAAAGAAAACTTGTAATCTTGCCTGCCCCTTCCCCTCAAACCTAGCCTTCCTTCAAGCTTCCCTAGTTTTATTGAGAATACCACTATCCTTCCCTGTCTGCAATCAGAGACATTCCTGACTCTTCCCTTTCCCTAATGCCTCCCCGCCGACCCTATCTTTGAAGCAGGCACCAAGTCTCATCAACTCTACTTCCACAACATATTTGGCATCTATTCCCTTTGCTCACATGGCTACTACTTCACTCGCCCATCACCTCTCACCTAGACTGCACAAGAGCTTCCTAAATGAACTTACTTACTTGCATTTTCTCCCCCTCTCCAATCCACTCTCAGAGCTACCAAAATAAACTTCCTAAAACACTGATATGACCCCATTACTCCCAAGTCTTCAAGCTCCCAATTGCCTCTAGAATAAGAAAGAGACACTTAGTCCTGCCATTTAATGCTCTCCAAAAGCAAATCCTATCATAATTATCATAATCACAGCTAAAATTTATGTGGCATTTTAAGGACCAACCTTTGAAAATGTATTTCATATCATTTCCTTTCACACATTCTATGTTCCAGACAAACTGCACATTTGCACAAACAGCTATTTCCCAAGCTTAGAAATCCATTCACATTTCCATGTCTTTGAACAGATAATTTCTCATGCCTCTTCAAGGTTGTGCTCAAGGGTCACCTCCTATGTACAAAGACTTTCCAGATCTCTTCCCATATCCACTAGTTAGCCTTATTCCTTCTCTTCCAATTACCTTGCATTTACTTCTCTGGATATTCTATCTGGATATTCTATCCCCTTCATAGATAGAATTAAAGCTACTTAAGGGCAGGGGTGTATACCCAGAAGCTTTTAGAGAGTAAGTAGTTAAATACATGTTGAATAGCTGAGAACAAAATACCCTGTAGATACAGGCAAAAATCTAGCCATTACCAATAAACTAAACTTCCTAGAGGCAGGAGATAATCCTTCTAAGTCAAGCAATAGCAATTAAGACCAACTTTTAGGCTCCCGGTACCTAGGTTCTTACAATCCCTGGCAGAGGCAGACACTTTGTAAAGATGTTTGCACCCATTTGCCTAGGCACATGTTAGCAAAAAGTAAGAACAAATTAAGTACCTGCTGAAGCTACTTTCTATAATCAGCAATCCAAAGCATAATGATGCAGGTTTAAAGTGCAAAGAGATATGCACAATAATCTGAAGATTAAGACTATTTTGGAAAAGGGAATTCTAAAAAAATGTGATACTTAACTATATAATAATAGAAACATAAGAGCACTACGTGCCAGACACCGTGGTAAGCGATTTACAAATATTATCTCATTTGAACCTCACGACAGCCCCTTAAGGTAGATGCTATTATTATCCCCATTAAACAGTTGAGGAAACTGAAGCAAACATGGGTGAAATGACTTGTGTCTGAGGTCAGATTTTTGAACTCAAGTCTTCCTGATGCCAGCCTCAGTGCTCTATCTAAATGTTCTACTTCGCTGCATCTTCTGGGATTTATAGAACTATCAATGAGAGGCATCATAGTAGAGTAGAAAGAGTGCTAGTGGGAGTAAGATCTGAGTTCAAATTCCGACTCAGGGATTAACAAATCTACGTAACCCTGGGTAAATCACTTAACCAAAACCTGTTTCTTCAGCTGTAAAAGCATTAACAATAGTACCCAACCTCAAGGTTGTTAAGACAATCAAATGAGCATATTAAGATTTCTATAACCTTAAAGTAATATGCATCAACTAAAAATACTTTAATATTTAGAAAAACCACCTAATCTATAGTTCTATTTTACCAAAGAGAATTCAAGTAATGATTTGACATTTACTCTTTCATTTTCCTATCATTCCCCCACTCCCCACCAGTACTTGCTCTAGGAAGCAGAGCCTGAAACAAACAAAAAATCACACATTTAAATAATACAATTTTTTTCCTACTATAAAATCGGCAGGTCAAAATTAAACCTGATAGCTTTGGTTTAATTCAATTGTCAAAGACAGAATGGAAAAACATTGTATATATGAGCCTCAGCTAGAAAAAGAACTAAGAATAAAATACCAAAAAGAGAAGATACTTCAAAGAAACACTTGTAAAAAGCTATACAGTCTACCACAATAGTATGATTCAATTCATTAAATATGTACTCAACATATAATATATGCAAACACATTGGCAATTCAGGGGATAAGATACGTAAGATTCTATCCTCAAGGAGCATGTAATCTAACAAAGGGAAAGAGACTGTAAGACATCATTTATCCTTTCAGTGGTGTCCAACTCTTCAAGACCCCTTTTAGGGTTTTCTTGGCAAAGATCCCGGATGGTTTGCCATTTCCTTCTCCATCTGATTTTACACATGAGGAAACTGAGGCAAATAGGGTGAAGTGATTTGCCCAGTGTCAAAAGCTATAAATGTCTGAGGCTGGATTTAAACTCAGGTCTTCCTGACTCCAGGCCCTGACTACATCAACTAGCTGCCCCAAACATAAGACATATAACCCATATAACTATAGTACATGATAGATTATAATAAGTGCAATTAGACAAGGACAAATAAATTTCCAAGAGCAGGAGAGATGTCAGACAAGAGACAGATCATACTTCTGGTTTTGGGAATTGGCGTGGGTCAGCAAAGGACAAGAAAGAAGACACGAAAGAGGGAGCAAAATGACATAGACATTGAATGAATGGCACAATTTTCACAGGTTTGGGAAAAGGCAAAGGAAGGGCCTCTAGGAAAACGAGGGGTGGGGAAGGAAGTGTATACTAGAAAGACTAGATAGAATATGCAAAGGAATGGAGAGCAGAAAGCCAATAGCATACTCAGCAAATTGCAAATAACTTGGTATTCCTATGTTGCTAATTTTCAATTTAGTCATATACTGCCTTGTCCTATTATTTAACTGCTTCTGGAGTACATGTCTGTCTTGCCAAAGGAACATGCTCCTACAGGACTGTCTTATATTCCACCCATGGCATCAGTCACTAGCACAAATATATTAATATTAGCACATGACAGACTAGTACAGTGACCAACACAGAAATGAGCACATGGTAGAACATTCAATGAACTACTTGGAAAACTGAACTGGATTAAAACTGTTCACTATATAGAAATAAAACAATTTCTTGCTCCCTCACCTCTGCCTCCAAAAAAAAAAAAGTCCATATCTTTATGATAGTGGTTTTTAAAATTTGCTCTAAAAGCACATGGTTCCATAAACCATTTCCAAAGACATAAGAAATAACAGAATGAGTCAGTTCAACTTGTCATCCTAGCTATGACAATGACTCCACTACTTGAGCAGGTGACATGATGGGAGCAGAAAGACTGTTCAACTGGAAGTCATAGGAATTGAGTTCAAATCCCAGCTCTGCTTGTGATCTATGTAATCTTCAGCAAGCTTCTCTTCTAAGAGTGTCAGTTCCCTCTTCTTTAAAATGCCACAGTTTGGAAAAGCTAATTTAGTATAAAATCAGAGACCTAGAATTGGAAGAATCATCAGAGGCCACTTAGTCCAATTATATCCTTGATTTTATAGATGAGAAAACTCAAGCCCTGAGAGGAAAAAAATCTTGCTTACGATCACTCAAGTAATAAACAAGGTGGAATTTGAGCACACTCACACAGGTATGGGTACACATACATTATTCGTGCATATATATAAGATAATAAATATATATAATTACATATGTATGATTTATATCTAAACATATATATAAAAGCTCCTAGACCAGGCACATGCACATACACACACGGAACACACACACATGCATAATATATGTACATATAATACTATACATTTAGTTACAGCTATAGTTATATTTAATAGTTTAACATACTGTTTCCTTTCTTGTACTCCTAACTCTAAATCCAATGACCAAAGCCATGTATCTATAGACTCTCATACTATATTTGTGGACAAGATGGAGAAAAATGGATTAGATGATTTAACAATCTGGCAAATGCAAGAGTGGCCAAAAGAACAGACCCAAAGAATGGTGGAGTTGATGTTAATTTGGAGTGACATTCCTAAGAGAGTGAACTAAAGTCAACCACTGAAAATTCGCATAAGCATGATACATTTCCTCATGTAGGAGGAGAAAAAATTTTGCTACTCAAGGTATAAAAAACCTAAGGTTTCATGGATATAGAGATATAGCAGGTACAGAAGAATCTCCTTCTGCAGGGCAAGTTGGCACTACCTGAGCAGCTGACAGTGTCAGGGAGTTGCTTAGAACACTGGAGGGAAAACGCTGTGACCCGCCCAGGGTCTCACTGCCAGGATGCCTTAGAGGCAGGACTGAACCCATGCCTTCTGGCTTTAAGAGCAGTTCTCTCTCCACACTGCCTCTTTTTACTAATCAAACATATTTAAAATGAACAAGTGCTCGACTATGAGTACAGAATGGATGTTTTAACTGTGCAGTTAGGGATAGCATAGCTAATTAATTTTTCCATATAAATTGGAATAAAGTAGATAGATTTGAAACTAGAAAATACCTGTATAGTATGCATTTTAGTTTGGACTTGTGATTTCACTGGCATAAGGAATTCCATCAAGGAAATTCCTTCTACCAAGGCAGATCAGCCACTGTCCTGAAGTCTTAAGAGAGCTGACTGGAACACAGAAAGGTTAAGAGATTTGCCCAGCATCACACACTCAGTATGTGTGAGAGATGGATCTTCCTGACTCTAGAGTCCAGTTCTCCATCCACTATCCAATGCTACTTCTCCTGCAATCAATAAATCTGTTTAATGAATACTGTAAATAGACCCTACCCATTCACTTTCAGACTTTCTTTGCTTTACTCAATGCTAATAGTATTTATATATAAAATGCAAAATTAGGAGGATGTGTTCTATAACATTTTTTATTTAAAAACAAACATACCCTGGTGGCTTCTTAGCAGGATAAATTTTACAGTTAGACAAATCTATTTTTAGAAAAAAAGGGAAGAGAAATGTTCAAACAAAGACTAGATTTCTACCTGTCAAAGACGATAAGAAATATTCTTGCATGACATGTAGATTAGATCTGACGACATCCAAGGCCTAAGTTCCTTATGAAAAAGGAAAGAAAATATTGTGATCAATATGCATTAAGCTTGAAATGGTCATAAGAAATCACCAACAAGCATTTATTAAGTTCACACTACATACTAGGCACTACTGTGCTAGGTATGAAGGAAAAAGAATTTAAGAATCTCTAAATCTATCTTATGAGATAGGAAGAAGGAAGAGGAGACCTGACAAGCAGTGGAAATTCTGTCTACATGGCTTTATAAAAGTCACTTAACTTTTCTGTTGCTTCCCCTGTAAAAGAACTAGATTGGAAGTCCTCAAAATGAGTTCAAAGATCCCTATGTATGAGGTATGTATGGGTCACAACCCAAGCTAAGGTACACCACTCCACACCCTTGCTGTAATGGCCAGTATCTAAATGTCTCAAACACAATTCCAACATCCATTATAGTCTAAACTCCCCCTCTCCATCTCCTCTCTTCCTTAACGACTACCTAACTTTGCGCTAGAACCTCAGCTTCCACAACAGTTGTACAATTCCCCACCCTCCTCAGCATATGCACATCCTGCCTTCCAAACTGGGAAGTAGAAATGCTTGCACTTCCAGGCAGCAGCCAAGTAAGAGCCTCAGCCATTCAAGGTTCCTCCAGTGGGAGTGATTTTTTCAGAATTGAAATTCATCTCCTTAGCCATCGGTATCGATCAAAATAACTCAAAAATTAATTACTAATTATTGTTTAAAAGTCCTTCCCATTCCCCCAGAATATTCACAAAGATTTTTTTTTAAAGTGAAGAGATCATGATTCCTAACTCTCCAGTTTTCAATCACTGTTTAAGTAGCATTTTGTCAACGTAATGAGATATGGAGTGACAATGAACGTTTTTTGTATCCCTAAGATTCACTAGTTATCCCTTAGAAAAGTACTTAAATTAACATCTGTTGAACAAGATCTACACATTTTTCTTTTTACAAAAGAACAAGTGTTCCAAATTTATTGACCTCAGCTGTGATAACTAGTGGCTGGCTACCTTGCCCTACTTAGACATTAAAATAAAAAACCCCACAATCTTAATATATCCATTTCAAAGTAAAGGTGACATTTAAAAAATGTTTTTATCTTGTTTTTACATTACCTTTTTCCCTCTCTTATATTCCTTTCCCCTCTCTTAACATTTTTGATCTTTTATTTTTATATAACCTTTCCCCCAAGATAGTCCTTCCCCCTCCCTTGCCCTGAGAGCCGCCCTTTATAACAAAGAATTTTTAAAAAGGAAAAAGAGAGTTTAGCAAAACTATCATATCAACCAAGTGTGACAGCATATGTAATGTTCCACATTCATAATGTCCCGCCTCTGCAAAAGGATGGCAGTGCATTCTCACAGCTTTTCTTCAAGGTCAAACTTAGTCTTCATTGCACAGCATTCAGTTTCAATGGTTTGCTATTGGTGTTCTCTCCATTTATATTTTTGTGGTCCTTCGATATATAGTTTTTCTGGTTCTGCTTATTTTACAGAAGTGATTGATTGCTTCAGTTCATATAAAGCTTCCCATGCCTCCCTATGGACTTAACGTCACATTCATGTACAACAATCTCTTTAGCCATTTCTCAATCAAGATATCTACTTTTGTTTCCCCAGTACTTTGCTACTCCACATATACACAAGCACAAACATATATTGGTATACAATGAGCCTTTCGATCTTTGATCTTCTTGCAGTGCATGCCTAGGCTTAGACGGTAGGGATATCTCCAAATAATTCTAAATTGCATTTCGGAATGGCTGAAACAATGCAAAGTCTTTCCACAATCCCTCCAACACTGATTACTCCCGCCTTCTCATCCTATCTAATGTGCTGAATGTAAGGTAGAAACCTCAGATTGGTTTTGATTTGAATTTCCCTTAGTAGCGATTTCGAACAGTATTTTACATGGTGTTCTGTTCATAATCTCCAATTCTTTGAGAAATGCTTGTTTGTATCTTTTGACCTTTTACCTACTGAGAAATAATTTTTAGGGTTTATATTTGTGTTGATTATCTATAAATGTTGGATCAAAGGTATTTTAACAGTAAATGAGGAAATAACAAGTTTTACAAATGAAACATGCTATAGAAAGCGTATTTTGAAAACAGATATTTGGAAATGTTTCCACCATTATATGATTTGATTGCCAAAAATTACACTTCGAATATAAAAATTCACACTACCTGCACTTTAAAGACTCGGAAAAACAATTTCTAAGTTTAAAAATCTTTCAATAAAGAGGTGTAGTATGCTTTGAACCAATTTTTAAAAAAAATATGTAGAAAGAGACACCTTCTAATTTGCAAGAACAACTGATTGATATCAGGGAAGATGGAAATTTACTTGCCAACTGAAAAATGAGTGTCATGAATGAGTCAGTTTAAAACCTGTAGCCAAAGACACAATTCTCCCATTTCAGGCTACAAACCTTTATTAGATTATCTTTTTCAGCTATGGCAGCCATTAAAGCCAACTACTAAAATCAGTGAACTTAGAACCATGTACATGTATATAACTTATAAGCAAATTGTAACACTTATTGGGAGTGCTTCCTTAAAATTTTTTTATAGTCAGGAATGCCGAATCAAAATTTTCTGTTAAAGAAAAAGCACCTTATAAAGCCAACCTAAAAGTAAACTCTGTTCATCCATCTTAATGAGATTTTGCATGCAGTTTAGGGAAAAAAAGTTGATAACCACTTCAGATAAGTATCAGAAGTCCTCAGTGTGAGAGAAGCATATATTAATACTGTGATTATATCAGCCTAATCTGAATTCAAATTAAGTTCAAGAATGAAAGATATTATATGTAAGGAATTTGCTCTTTTCACTCTTGAACCAATGTCTTGTAACTAACCATATTTCTGCCTATACAATATACCAAATAAGAATAACAAGTCAGGATATTATATAAAGTTTTGAAGATTATGATTAATATAAAAACCCTTCAAGATTCATTGACTATAAAGTTCGAACAAAAGAAATATATGCATTATATAGTCCCAACCTGGTACCCACCCACATCCCATCCCTCTAAATATTTCAATCATCTCTAGGCCTTATTATCATATTGTCCTTAAGGCACAATAAATCAGAAATGCACAGTATTGCAGGCTTATATTTTTACGGGGAAACTGCTCTAGATCATTAAGATGTTCAATAAGAATGTCCTAAACACTCCCCTATATGGAACATCGCTGTTTATGTTTTTTTTTCTTTCCTCCTTACCTTTAACTACAATAAGAGACCTCACCTCCAATTACATGTAATTGCATGCAATAGATTTCCAACTCCGATAAAATTAGTCAGCCATGATTTCCCTTTATGAAATCACATTGTCTTTTCCCTTAATACATAACTTTTTTTAAGTGTTTGGTAATCTATCTTTAATTACACATTAAATCAGTTGTCTAGGCATGAAAGTGCAATTTATTAATCTGAAACTGCCTTTATTTCAGGAGTTGAAAGTTTATAACAATATTCTTCCAGTGATAACACACCATCATTGAATATCACATTCTCCAAAAAATTAAAAAGTAGACAGTCACCCAAAGGGCAATGGAGAACCAATCAAGCCATAAACAAGAATGTGTTAAAGTACAGGACTCAGTATGTCAGCAAATTTGGAAAACACAATCGAGGACACTGGATTGGAAAAGAGCAGTTTCTATCCCAATCCTAAAGAAGGGAAATGCCAAAGAATATTCAAATTACTGAACAATTGCTCTTATCTCACACCCCAGCAAGATTATGCTTAAGATTCTGCAAGCTAGGCTTCGGCAATATGTGAAGTGAGAATTACTAGAACAGCAGGCTGGTTTTCGAACAGGCAGAGGAACTAGAGACCAAATTGCCAACATTCAGAGAATTACAGAGAAAGCAAGGGAAACTCTTTGGTGCTCTTGAGTATAAATAATAGTGCTGTGTTTACTTCTTTTTCATTTATTTTTGGGGGACTACAAAAAAAAGAAAGAAAGAAAAGAGAAAGCAAGGGAGGTTCCAGAAAAACATCTACTTCTGCTTCATTGACTACACTTAAGCCTCTGTGTGGATCAGAACAAAATGTGTTAAGTCCTCAAGGAGATGGGGGTGCCAGATCATCTTACTTGTCTCCTGAGGAACCTGTATGTGGGGTAAGAAGCAACAGTTAGAACGGAATATGAAACTACTGATTAGTTTAAGATTGGGAAAAGAATACAAGACTACCATATATTATCACGTTATTTAACTTATATACAGGGTACATCATGTAAAATGCCAGGCTGGATGAATCAAAAGTTGCAATTAAGGTGACCAGGAGAAATATCAACGATCTCAGATTAATACCATTTCTAATGGCAGAAAGTCAAGAGGAATAAGAAGCTTCTTGATGAGGGTGAGAGAAGAGAGTATAAAAGCTGGCTTGAAGCTTAGCATCAAAAAACTAAGATCCTGGCAACTAGTCTCATCACTTCCTGGCAAAAAGGAGAGGAAATGGAAGCAGTGTCAGATTTTATTTTCTTGGACTCAAAGATCACTGCAGATGGCAACTGCAGTCATGAAATTACAAGAGCCTTGCTCCTTGGAAGGAAAGCCATGGCAAATCTGGACAGCATACTAAAAAGCAGAAACACTACCTTGCCAACAAAGAGCTATACACTATATAGTCAAAGCTATGGTTTTTCCAGTAGTAACGTATGACTGTGAGAGTTAAGACTATAAGGAAAGCTGAACCCTACAGAATCAATGTTTTTGAATTGCGATGCTGGAGAAGACTCCTGAGAGTCCCTTTAACAGCAAAGAGAGCAAATCAGTCACTACTTAAAGAGATCAATTCAGACTATTCACTGCAAAGTCATATACTAAAGCTGAGGCTTAAATACTTTGGCCATATGACGAGAAGACAGAACTCACTGGAAAAGACTTGATGCTGGGAAAGACTGAAGGCAAAAGGAAAAGGCAGAGGATGAGGCAGATAACAAATACCATGGAAACAACAAATGTGAACTTAGGGAGATTTCAAGAGACAGTGAAGGATAGAAGAGCCTGGTGTCTGACCATGGGGTCACTAAGAGTTAGACAAAAGTGAAAGGCTGAACAGCAACAAAAATTAAGTGTCTGCTATATGCCAGCCAATGTTCCAGGCACTGGAGATACAAAGACAAAAATGAATAGTCTTTAACCTCAAGGAGCTTCCATCCTATCACAAGAATGTATATAAGTATATGGAAAATATACAGAAAGCAAAGGAGCAGCCTGACATTATAGAGAGCTGGTCTCAAATCCAGGGAGACTCAGGTTCAATTTCTGTCTCTGACACATACCGGCTGTGACTCTGGGCTGGTCATCTAGGCAACTCCCTAAAATTAAAGTGACTGAGAAGGTGCCAACCTACACTGGCAGGAATTTCCTCACCTGATAGTTCCCTATAAACATTAAATCTAAGGCCCAGTTCCTATTCCTATATAAGAGAAAGAAAAAGTCGTTTTCGTTATTGTTTTGGGAGATGCTAGCAGTTATGGGAACAGGAAAGACTTCATGTACAGAGTAGCACTTGAGCAATGTTCTTTAGTAAACAGGGCAGAGATGAAAGGGAAAGCATTCCAGCATGGGATGCCAAGGCCCTGATATGGGAGGTAGAGTGTCATATGTGAGCAACAGCAAGGCCAGTTTGGCTAGACCATTTGAGAAAGGAAAGGGATAGAGTATAATAAGGCAGAAAAGGTAGGTTAAAAAAAGTCAAACTGAAATTTATATTTGATTCTAGGGGCAACAGGGAGCCCACTGATCTTTTGTTTTGTCATTTTGTTTTTCTAATATCAGGGAGTGATATGGTCACATCTGCTCTTCAGGAAAATCATTTTGGAATCTGTGTGAAGGATAGCTTAAGAAAGGAGAGAAATTTAAGGCAAGGAAGCTACTGCAATTGTCCAGGCAAGAGGTAAAGAGGGCCCTGAACTAGGGGGATGGCCATGTCTGTAGAGAAGTATAGATGGGAGTGTGAGAAAGTATGAGTAGGCTTCAACATATTACTAATGGAGAATTATGTGCAGGACATATAATTATAATAAGCATCCACCCCCAAATAGATGAGAAATGTACCTCTTTCCTTTTTTTTTTTGGTATAAGTGGAGGCACTATGAGGGTGTATCTTTGCACATACTGCCAGTCTCAGTTGATATCCTGGTTAGTTTTACTGAATTGCTTCCTCCCCTATCTTTTTTCTTTTTTATTCTTTGTCACTAAAGATGGCTCACCAGACAGGAGGAAAAGGAAAGATACGATTGGCAATAAAAATGGTAGTTTATTTTTAATTAAACATCATGAATGACATCAGAGATGCATGCTCAGAAAAAAAAGCGTTCAAATCTGGTAGCCAGAGGTAGGAATAACTAACGGACCTTTGTTTGTAGTTGGTTTCCACACCAATATCAAGAGAACCAGAGAAGTCCTCTAGCATATTGGTGACAATGCTACAAAAGATTTATGGAAGGATCTAAGTCAAAGGAAATAAAATCAGAGATCCTTTGAACATTAAAGTAATTTGAATGCCCGTAATCCGTCACTTCTTTGGCCCACAGACCACATGTGAGGGGTTATGCCTTTTTGCTGAGAAGCAGCACGGCATAGTTGATTGAGAACTGGCCTGCCTGGTTCCAAAAGTCCTATCTCTGACACAAGTTAGCTTGGATGACCCTGGGCAAGTCACATAGCTGACCCAGGCAATTCTCTACAATTGTGTGCTATAGAATTTATCAGGAGCTTCCTAGACCCATGAGAAACCATAGGTGAAGACCAAAAACATCAGGGCCATGGCATCACAGCATTAAAGGTGAAGGAATCACAGAAGGTGATCTAATCTAACACCCTCACTGGAAACCATAGAAATTTCCAAAATTACACAAGTACTAAGCAGCTGAAGCAAAACTAGAAACCCTGATCTGAGTCTAGCATCTGAGGCAAGCAACAAAATATTTAAATAAGCTTCTTGACTTTAAGCTTCTTAGCATTTTATGTTCTTTTTTTTTTTTAAGCCTGCTACTATCTGGTTCTTAAGAACTAGGTCTAAGTGATTTAAGTCTGGTTAGGAATACATCTATTTTTAAACTACACATAGCAATAACATACATGGCATGATTTCCAAAAGAAATGCACTGTATGAGTCTTCAAGAATTTACATAGTAGCATATGAAGCCATTGTTTTCCAACAACTGGTGCAACATGACTTAAGATTCTCCTATATCTGAGCAGAAAAGGTACATTCTTACTCAATAATTAAACCCCCATGCTAATAAAATGACATTCACATTTTTATAAGAATAAATGAGATGTAGAAATCAAGGGGATGTCCATTAATTGGGGAATGGCTAAACAAGTCATGGTATATGAATATAATGGAATACTATTGTGCTATAAGAAATGGGGAAGATACAGACTTCATAATAACCTGGGAAAACTACATGATACAATTCTAAGCGAGAGGAGCAGAACCAGGAGAACACTGTACACAACCACAGACATATTGATTCTGTGATAACTAACTTTGATAGACTTGGCTCTTCTCAGCCATACAAGGTTCAAAGACAGCCCCAAAGGTCTCTGATGGAAAGAGCTATCTACATCCAGATAAAGACCTATGGAGTCTGAATGTGGATTGAAGAAAACTATCTGCTCTCTCTTTTTTTCCTATATCTTTTGTTTTGATTTTGTTTCTTCTTTCTCATGATTCACTCCATTAATCATGGTTCTTCTTTACGACTTGACTATTGTATAAATATGCTTAATGCAAAGGCATATGATGAACATATACAGGATTCCATGCCGTCTTGGGGGGAGGGGAAGAAAATTTGGAACTCAAAAACCTGTGTAACTGAGTGTTGTAAACTGAAAATAAAAAAAATCTAAAAACAAAAATGAGATGGGTGGGGGGAAGAGTACAAAAAAAAAGTCCAACCTAGCAAAGCAGAAAGCGATTTTTATTTCTGGGTAACCCAAGTCAGGCTCCAAGTGTAGCAGTGGTACTTGTATCTACAAAATACCATTGGCATCTCTGGTAACTTGTTTTTCTACAAGATGAAATCTATTCTGCCTAAAGTATTAACAAAAGTGTAGCAGTCAAGGAATGAGGCAAAAATATACAAATTAATCTGACAATCCAAACAAAACAATGGCAGCTGCTGACCCCTATTGGCTCCATAAAGTAAGTCAACAGCACCAGGTAGCAACAGGCAGATGCAAATTCAAAAGTAGAAACATACATAATCTCAACCTTGCCCAAACTATTTTAAAGACCTTAGGAAAACAAATCTCACCTCTACAATTATCTTCCCAACTGAACCACTTGTCATTACATTGTAAAACCTCTAAAAGCTATTGAAAATAGACAAACTAATGAAAAAAAGATGCATATAGGTAACTTTAAAAAACCACTATATAGCGTCCCACATTCTCTTAGGCCCCAAAATATCTTCCTTAGGGTGATGGGGTGCCACTGAAAGCTTGAAAGATCAATCAAAACCCAGTAAGTCAATTTCTTGGGCCATTTATTAGTCTCTCTGGAATGTTGTATGTTGTGCTTTCTGATCATGACTTATTTGACAAAATTTCAATTCCAGAAGATAATGGTTTCTAGGAACTGATCAAGGAAGGTCAAGCTAACCCTAACTAAATGAAAGTGGTTGTCTGTGACAGATTTCATTTGAAAAAATGAAGGTACAAATGTACTTTCAAAGCCAATGTAGTAGTATAAAGAACCCTGGATCAAGAAAACCTAGATTCTAATTATAACTCTGTTACTCATTACCTATGTCACTCAATCAACAAGCATGTATTAAGTGCATACTACGTTCCAGGCACTGTGCTGGGTATTGATACAAAGAACAGAAAAAAAAAGTCCCTGGTCTCAATAAGGAACTCCAAGTCTAAGGGTGGGAGACAATATGCAAACTACAGACATACAAGATAAATTGGAGAACATCAACAGAGGGATGGCATTAAGGCACCCTACAGAAGTTAAGATTTTAGCTAGGACTTGAAGGAAGCCAGGGAAGGAAAGAGAAGACAAATAGGGAGACTATTCCAGGCATGAGAGATAGCCAGTGAAAATGCAGAATTAGGCGATAGAGCACCATGCAAAGAACAGTAAGAAGGCCAGTTTCACTGGATCACAGGGTACAAAGAGGCAACAAGGCCTAAGAAGACCAGAAACTTCGGAAGCCACGTTATGAAGAACTGTAAAACAACAGATTTTGTATTTGATCCTGAACATGAAAGTGAGACAGTGGAGTTGATTTACATGGCGGGGGGGGGGGGGGGGGGGGGGGGGGGGGGGGGGGGGGGGGGGGGGGGGGGGGGGGGGGGGGGGGGGGAAGAGGAGTAGAATGATCACAGTGCATTAAAATTTAGGAGCATCTAATTGAGAGCCGAATGGAAGATGAACTGGAACACAAGAAAATTTTAGGCAAAGGAACCAGCCAAGTTATTGTAATAGTCCTGACATGAGGTAACAAGAGAAGGAGCAAAGTCAAGGGGAGACAACTCAAGGGTCAAGTGTCACCCTTAACAAGTAATTTCACCACTGGGCCTCATTTTCCTCACAAAAAGAATGGAAGATTAGCACAGATTAAGGTTGCTTCTAGTTAGGGCTAGAAAACCCTTAGCCACCAAAATCCAATAGGGATTTTGTACGTGGTTGTTTGCACGGTGTTTCCTCCATTAAACTATGAGCTCTTGAGTACATGGACTGCCTTTCAGTATTCTTTGTATCGCCACTGCCTGGCACATAGGTAGGCATTTAATAAATGTTTATTGACTGACTGAAGAACAACAGTTTAGGCATATGTCAGAAAGTACTTTTTCCCAGGTTTATTGCCACAAACATTTGTCCTCAGGTCAAGGCTACTTGTTCCCCCCACACAAGAGGCTTTTATTGACTCAACGAAGCCTGCTCCACCAGAGGGGCAGTGTGGTACTAAGAGCAATGGCCTAGGGCTCAGCAGACCTGGGTTCTAGCTCCAAAATCACTCTACTTCTCAAAAGACTTGCATTCCTCCACTTGCAAAATGAGGAGTCTGAACCAATTACCTAGTCTAAGGTCTAATCTATCTTAAAACATTCTAAGTGTCAGGCACTATTGCTTCAGAGAGAGATGGAGAAGTTATTTAACAGAGGAAACAAAAGAATCTTTTGGGGATGCCTGAATAAAGTTTGGGGAAGATAGAGCTCTGTGGAATTAAGCAAGGGTCTTATTATATAATAACTAATAACAATAATAACTTATATTTACATAGCACTCTAAGGTTGGCAAAGCACTTTACATACATTATCTCACTTTATCCTTTCCCTAGTCTTGAGACATCAGTGCTGAGGTTGAGCAAGGTTAAGTAACCTGCTCAGGGCTACACAGCTAGGAAGGAGGAGGGATTTGAACTCAGGTCTTCCTGAGCAATACTCACCACCTGTCTTAGGCAGGGATCTGGTTACTAAACACAAAAGCAATCTATCGGTGAGGTGGCTGAGGAAATCGTTCTACTGGTAGTGTTCATGCAGAAACAAAAGCTGACAGAAATAAGAATGAAATTCAAAGACTAGAGTGTGTAAAGAACAGCTGAGTTGCTGGAGGAAAAATAGCCAATATTCATAATAATGACAACCGGTGACTTACACAGTTCTTTGAGGTTTACAAAACACTTTACAGAAATTATCTCCTTTGATCTTATTCTAGAATCTAAAGCTCCTGTAGAGTACGGACTGTTTCATTCTCTGTATCTGTATCCCTAGCACCTAGCCCAGTGCCCAGCACCACGTACATGCTTAGTAATAGTCTGTTAAAGGTTATTTCCATTTTACAGATGAGGAAACCAAAACCCAAAGAGAGCAAGGGACTTGCCCATGGAAACCCGGCTGGGAAGTATCCTAGCTGGGACTCCAACACAGGCCTTGCTGCCTCGAAGTCCAATGCTCTTTCCACTACTACATGCTGCCTCCAGGGTTCATCCTAACCTAACATTTTCCTATTTATCAGTGGAAAGGGTTCTGGATTTGTAGTCAGGTTTGAATTCCAATCATCCCTTATGACCTGGGGGACCTTGGGCAAGTCACAGGACTTCTTTGGACTGGAGTCTCCACGTCAACAAAACATAGGGGGTGTCTGCCAGGGTGTTGGGCAAAACCATTCCCAAGGGGCAGCAGCTAGGTGATGTAGTAGAGTACATGCCCTGGAGTCAGGAGGACCCGAGTTCAGATCCAGCCTCAGACACTTGACACCAGCTATGTGACCCTGGGCATGTCATATAACCCCAATTGCCTTGCAAAAACAAAAACATTTCTAAGGTCCCTTTCCAGCTATCCATCTAAACACAATGCTACTTCTCACTTGATGACCTTATATTCAGCTCTCCTGGGTTCAGTGACCATCCCTACGCCTATGACTCCCAAAGCTTCATGTATCCAGCCTAATCTCTTACCAGAATCTAGTTCCAGACTACCAATTGAATACAGGAATGGCTATCCCATAGACATCTCAAATTGGACATGACCATGGAAGCTTCCTTCAAGCAGGGATCTTTCCACTCTTTTCTATCTGCCTTGTCAGGGCCTGGCATGGTGTCTGGCACTTTAGGAGGTGCTTATTAAATGTCTGACTGATCAGTGTCTAAAATAGAATTCCTTATCTTTCCCCCCAAATGCACTCCTCTATAAAAAACTTCTTTACTTCTGCTGACAGCAAGACCATTTTTCTAGTATTTCAAGTTCTTAACCTCAGTGTTATCCTCAAGTCCTCACTCCCCGCCCCCCCCATTCAATCAGGTGCCCAATCTTCTTGTTCTTTCTACCTCCACAGCACTACTCTGAGCCCTTAGCTCAGTCTCTTACCTGTACAGTTGCAATAGCCCCCGACTGGTCTCTCCCCACTCCAGTACATCCTTCATAAAACTGTGATTTCCTTGAGGAAAGATGTCATTTTCCTACCCAATAAACTTCAGTGGCTCCCATTTTCCCCAAGAATCAAATATAAACTCATCTACTCAGCTTCAAATTCTTTGGACAACATGGCCCCAACCTATCTTTACAGCTTCATTCATACATTACTCCCCCTTCCTGCACTCCATGGTCCAGCCATCAAGTTTTTCTTGGTTTCCTTTACAGATGGCCTCCTTTCTCTGTTGTCCAATACACTGGCTGTCTCCGATGTCTAAAATGCTTTCCTTCATCATCTCTTCCTCAAAAACCCTGTTTCCTTCAAAAATCAACCCAAGTATCTTCCTATCCATGCCTTTCCTGATATCCCTAACTGCTA
Source organism: Phalanger gymnotis (assembly GCA_028646595.1). Taxonomy (NCBI): domain Eukaryota; kingdom Metazoa; phylum Chordata; class Mammalia; order Diprotodontia; family Phalangeridae; genus Phalanger; species Phalanger gymnotis. The sequence goes on along the minus strand of CM053623.1, from coordinate 310,168,754 downwards.
GTTATTCTTTCCATCTCTAACCAAACTTGTATTGATTTCACATTCATTCCATATATATTTATATGAGTATACTAGGTTTACAGAGCCAATAACCTGTAAGATGTTTGAAAGGACTGCATCGTTTTGGGTTTGTATAGTTAAGCTCCAGCACACTAGCTGGCAAATTGTAAGGGCTGAATAAATTGCCCGTTGGTTACATGTGCCTATGATATACTTCCTGGACAATTATTATTTCACTGCCCGTATTTTCAGCCCAGGTTTTTTTGGTTCTGAAAATGAATTCTCTCTGGGCTGGCAAAATCCATTCTGAATCAGATAAAATTTAGAGGACTACCCAGGTCTACTAATACCTTTTATTTTTCTGTTTTATTACCTCAATATATTGAGGACAAAAATCTGAGGTCAGCTACCTATAAGAAACTGGCACTGATGAAACAGATGCCCACAGCACAAAAAGATGCTATTTAAATGAGTCTCCCTCTCGAATTAAAGGGGGTGCCTTCTCTTTGCCTGCGGTGGGGGGAGGGGAGGAAGGGGTGTCGTTTCTAAGACACCTCCTGAGATGGGGCTGGGAAGCGGTTCTCCCAGACCCCGGCTGCCCCCACACACCCTTCCTGCCCAGTTAGCAGCCCCCCAGGCTTGGGCCCCAGAAAGGGCTCAATCTCGGGCAGCCGGCTCCGGCTGGGAGGGAAGGGCCGGTATCGCCCCCTGCCAGCGGACCCGTGAAAATCCACGAGCGCTATTATGAAATCAGATCAGTGGGGCAAGCCAGGCTGGAGAGTCCAACAACTCAGCCGACATGGATGGCCGGGCCAACCTGGGTCCGGATGGACCTCGCTCCTGCCGCCGTGCCGGCAGGGGAAGGGCTAGGAGTCTGACCCGGTGTGCTCGCCCCCCCCCCAGGAGTCCACCTCCCTGGCCCCCAAATACGCACCTCGCACCCCCCCCCCATCACGGCAGCATTGCATAATGCACGCACGCTGTCAATCGTACTTGTTTCCAAAACCCTCCGTGGGATATGGGGGATGGGGGTGCGGGTGGATGCCGACCCGGAGCCACTCGTGCCCGCGGGGGAAAATCCCGCAGTGGAGCCGGTATGGAAAAGTACCGCCTCGGAGGCGCCTGTGACAGGCCGGCCGGGCCCCTCAGCGTGACACCCCGGGCCCGAGGCCCCGCCCCGCCTCCCGAGGCCCGGGGCAAGCCGGCCCGCGCCCCCACGTGCAGGGAGCCCCCCCAGCCGAGCCGCCCCCCCCTGGCCCTTGCCTCAGACACCTCCTCCTCCTCCTCTTCCTCCTCGTCGTCGTCGTCCTCTTCGTCTTCGTCGTCTTCCTCGTCCTCGTCCTCCTCGCTGTTGTTGCTGCTGGGGCCGCCGGGGCCAGGGCCCGGGCCGGCGGGGCCGTGGTCGCTGTCGCTGCTGCTGTCGCTGCTGCTGGGGGGGCGGCAGGTCCGACTGCGCTTGGGCTTGGGGTTCTGCGGCGGCGGCTTCTTCTTGAGGAGCAGGTCACACACCCGCACCAGCCCGCGGGGGGCCGGAGACGAGCCGCCGCCGAGCTCCCCTGGAGGGGGGGCGGCCGCGGCCGCGGCCGCTACCGCGGCCGCAGCCGCCGGGGGGCTCCCGTCTCCCTCCGCCTCCGCCGGGGCCGTCGCCTTCTCCATCCCCGGGACCAGGCCGGGGGGCGCGGGGGCTCCGCTCAACCGCGACGGGACCACTCCACGGTCGGGGCCGGGGCTGCCGCTGCCGCCACCGCCTCGGTCACCTCTACTGCCGCCGCCGCCGCCGCCGCCGCGGCTCCGCCAGCTCTCACCACCTCTCGCGATACTGAGGGCGGGGAGCCGTAGCGCCCTCCGCGGGGCGGGGAAGGCCGGAGAGGGGGGGCTGCGGAGAAGAGGGAGGCCCAAGGGGAGGGGGCCGAGCAGGGAGACGGGCCCCAATCAGCCGGAAGGACGGAGGCTGGCAGGGAGGGGAGGGCTTCTCTGGGGCTTCCGTTCCACGGCGCTGTGGGACAGGGCCGCCGCGCCGGTGGCCAAGCTGCCTCGGGTGCCTTTCCTCTTCCTTCCCTCTCAAATACACCCACACACACCTACCTTCCCTCCCAGCTCCTATCCCCTCACCTCCCTCTCTGGCTCCCTCCCTTACCACCGAGGAGAGACTACTACGCAGACGCGGCCGGAAGTGTCTCTGACGTCATCAGGCCTCGCCGCACGCTGCGCGCGCTGGCTATGGAGCAGCCTCTCACGGGAGCGGCTCTTTGGGGAGCAGAGTGCAGTGGGGGTGGGGGGTGTTATGGAGAAATCCTACCACCCCACCTCCAAGGAGGCGACCGCGAGCTCTAGGCTGGTCTAGGGCCGCAGTAGAAAGGGCTCTTCGGGTCTGAGTAGGCTCTGCGCGAGAGTGGCTGCTCAAGAGGGCAGAGGTGCCGCTGGAGGAAGGGGACAAAGTTCGCCCCAGGGGCCCCCCCCTTTCTCCCCAACTACCCCTCGGTGTGGAGAGTCCTCTGTTGCCTGGGCCGCCGTCGGTCTTCAGTGTGCCCCGGACTCAGCGGCGACCTAGACACGCAGAGCCTGGAGAAAGGATGGGGTAGACAGGTATACGTAGAGAATGCATGGATAGATGGATGGAGAGAGAGAGGTGACGGAGGAACTATTAGGCACGCAGATACTTCAGTTTTCCCATCTGCAAAGTGGGGATTGTAAGCAACGTCCACCCCCGGTGCGTCTGCACCGGACAGAGCAGTTACTCTGGGATGTTTTCCATGTGTTCTGAGCAGCTGTTGTTTCCACCTTCATTAATGAAGGGATCCCTTCCCCTCTCTCCCCCACAGATAGACATCCTTTATAAAGAACGAAAAAAAGTTCAACAAAACGAGCCTTGTGGCCTCCTGCTTTCCTTCGCAGAGGCAGCTGCGTTTTCTCATCTCTGGGGCCACGCTTGTTCTTTATAAACAGAAATGCCCAGGAAAGAGAGTGTTCTGTGAAATGAAAATGGATGGCATCAGCTTTAGCCTGGAGTCTCCAAAAAAACATTTTTGGTTTGCACCGTTTTGAATGTTCCTTCCATATAAAACAGCAAAGGTAGGACAGCAGGCAGCTAGATTGGCAGCAACTTAAAAATTTGCATCTTTAATGTAGGTTTGTTTTCTTCCCAAAGGAAAAAGGTATATACAATTTTAAAGAAATGTGATTTTTCACGGTTTTTTTTTCCTTTGGCCCATAAGAGACAATTTGGAATCACAAATAGCATTCAATTGGGGCTTGGCCCTGTGACTTCACAAAGATAGCTTAACCTCTCAGGGTGTTGGTGTATACACCTGCAAAGTCAGGAAGTTGGACTAAGTGATTTTTGCCTCTGGAATCAGAGGACAGGATATCACATCCTGCCTCATACACAACCTTTTCACCGTGGCCAAGTTACTTAACCTCCCTTGAGCATTAGTTTCATCATCTTTAAAATGAGATTGAAGTAGATGATCTTTGAGGTGACTTCCAGCTGTGAATCTGTGATTCTCTGAACTCCAGCTTTCTGTGATTCTGATAATTCTCAACAATTAGTAAGGATAAAATGTTCATAGACGCACCCCCCCCCCCCACCAAGATTACAAAGGTAGTAGGGGCAGAGCCAGGATCTGAACCCAGGTTTTGGAATGCCAAAGCCAGCGCTTTTCATCATGTGTCCCAGATTCTGGTCTCTCCACTTTGAGATGTTTTCTGTTTCCAAGCTTATTTAAGAAAATCAAGCTTATCTTCCTCAGTCATTTTTGCAAAACTCAGTAAAAGAAGATAAAACAATTTGATGGTTATACTGCTTTCAGCAAAAAGCTGGTGGAAGATGAGGAGAGAGTATATGTAAACTATTAGAATTTAATCTTTGTGAAAGAAGTTTGAGTAGATCACCTCAGACTGCCTTTTGAGCTATCATCTCCCACTGGGTCTACCACAATGCCTTACACAGAATTGTTTCATAAATATTTGTCAACTTCACCAGTTTAAAGCATACTAAAGAAATGCACTGTTTTGCTGCTAATAGGATTTATAAAGCACTTTAAAGTTTGCGAACCTCTGTACATGTTATCGTTTGATCCTCACAAAAGCTCTATGAGGAGGGTGCTCTTATCCTACTTTTACTAGAAAGGAAACTGAGGCTCACAGAGGTTAAGTAATTTGCACAGGGTCCTGCAACTAGCAAGTGTCTGAGGCAAGGTTTGATTTCAAGTTCTCCTTTCTCCAAATCCAGCACTGTTACAACCTGTACCATCTAACTGCCTCCCAAAAATTGTAAAGGGAAAAGTAAAAGGGGGCAGGGCAATTGTGGTTTTGGAATAGGAAGTTTAATCAGGCAGAGAGTGAAAAAAACAACCTGCCAACTCTTATGTTCTATCCACCGGGAGCCAGGAGAGGGTGGTTCTTAGCCTCTCTCCTGCAGGGAGAACTACAATTCTCTTCAGTCCCTTCTTCAGCCAATGAAAGTCTTCACCACAGACGGAAGAGAAATGGGGGATAGGCATGTACACAGAGCACCTCTGACAATACTCTTTATGGGAAAGAGGTAAAGTGGAGCCTGACATATTGGAGAGGCTTGAGACAATGCACCTATATTTTAAAACTGGTTTTAGTCTGGTAACCAAGTAGTTAGGAGAAGCCTTTTTGATTGGCTGACTTACATGAACTGATGCTGAGTGAAGTGAGCAGAACCAGGAGAACACTGTACACAGTAACAGTTACATTATGAGATGACAAACTTTCACAGACTTGACTCTTTTCAGCAATGCAAGGACGTAAGACAGCTCTAAAAGATTCACGATGGAAAATGCTATCCACCTCCAGAGAAAACCACAGAGTCAATGCAGATAGAAGCACACTATTTGCTCTCTTTTTTTGTTGTTTTTTTTTGTTTGTTTCTTCTTTCTTGTGGTTCCTCCCATTGGTTCTAATTCTTTGCAACATGACTAATGTGAAAATAGGTTTAATATGAATGTGTGTGTAGAGCCTATATCAGATTGCATGCCGTCTTGGGGAAGGGGGAGAGGAACAAGAGAGGGGGAGAAAATTTAAAATTCAAAAGCTTATGGAAGTGATAGAGTGCTTGGGTGCTTGTGCTTGGACCCCAGTTCCAAGACCACATTTCTTCCTAGCTTCAAAACACCATCCCTGACAGTTTTCTGCCCAGCCCAAGGACACTTCCTAGCAATAACTCATGAGTGGGCCGCAGTGAGACAAACTGCCTTTCCCCACAATTACTCATAAGCGTGTCCTCAATAAAACAAACTATCTTTCCTCATCACAAGAACAAGCTGACCTCTGAAGAAATTGACTTGCAAAACAAAACTATGTTGTAACCACAGAATTATCATGTATTGATTTCCAGACTTATCGTATTCAATCCACACATCAAGCTATAGATGTCAACTCTCAAAGCTATCTCACTACAGACATAACAGACCAAAAGCACACCCCTGAGAAACCCCTTTCCCTGGTTTCCAGTAGTGAATGATGCCTGTGACCAAGGTTGTAAGTTATCACCTAATTAGCCTATCTACCAGATAATCCACTATTTTTCCAATATAAGCTTCAGCATCATTCCCATTAAGTTGCAAGTACCTTATGGAATACAAGTTTCCTAAGGAGCTCTGCCCATTACATTGGCGTTACAATAAACCTTTGCCATCTTGACTTGAAGAATGCTTAAGTCCGTGAATTCATTCCAGATGACCTATACTTCAGTCCCTGAGGGGTCCCGATGCCTCCCTCAAACCACATCAGAAGTGAATGTTGAAAACTACAAATAATTTTTTTTTTAAATAAATAAAAAGCCTAGGTATCGTATTTCAAGAAATCATGAAAGAAAACAGCTCGAACATATTAGAACCAGAGAAAAAAGCAAAAATAGAGTATGCTAGTCAAAATTCTAAAGGAAACCCCAAAATGCAAACTGTCAATAATTTCATAGCCAAAATACAGACCTTCTAGGGCGAAGAAAAGAGAATACAAGCAACCAGAAAGGAAGAGTTTAAGTACCGATGAAACTCAAATCAGGATCATACAAGCTTTGCAATTGCCACCATAAAGGAGAAGATAGTAAGGAATGCAATGTTCCAAACAGCAAAAGGTATAGGTCTACAATAAAAAAAATTACATACCCAGCAAAACTGAGTATAGTCATTTAGAAGAAATGGATTTTCAACAAAAAAGAAGACTGCCAAGCATTGCTGAGTAAAAGAACAGAGCTGAGTAGAAACTGAACTTCACAAGAATCAAGAGAAACATAAAAAGGTAAGCATGAGTAAAAGATTAAACTGGAATACACTCTATAATGGAAAGAGTGAAAAAATACAAGTGTCCCTTCAGAATCCAAATGACGCCAATGGCCATGGAGGAATCAAGCTTGGGAGTGATTTTGTCATGTTTTAATAATCTTAAGAAAAAAGGAGGTGCGGAGAGATAACACTAGGGGAAATGGGGGAGGAAAGGGAAGGGAATTTATCTCAATTTACATCCAAGTAGAAGTCTATACAAATGAGGATAGGGTTGGAAAAGTGGATATCACTTGCTCCTCACGTTTACCTGAACTGGCCAAAGGAGGATGGAAAACAAAAGAGTTTGGGATGCAGATTTATCCAACTCATTAAGGAAATGAGAATAAATACAAAAGAGAACAAAGGGAGGAGTAGCTTTGGGGAGGGATTAGTCATGAATAAACAGCTCAAATCAAGGATCTTGAAGGGGGATTTAAAAGGAAGTAAGAGGAGGAATCTGTGCCATAGAGCAGGTGGAAAGCAAAGGGAGGAAAATTTGGAAGAGAATTGGAGGAAGGGAAATACACATGGATACTACAAGGTTCTCTGACACAGGTCTCAATTTTCAAAGGAAGAAATCAAAATAGTCATATGAAAAATACTCCAAATTATGAATAATTAAATGTAAACTAAGGCAACCATTATATTGGCAAACTTGACAAAAGAAGATGACAGTTGTTGGAGGAGCTGAGTGAGAAACAACGTGTTGATGCACTGTTGCTAGAGCTGTGAATTGGTACAGCCGTTCTGGAAAACAATTTGGAACTATGTCCCCAAAGTTACTAAATTCTGTATACCTCTTGACCCAGAGATACCAGTACTAAGCCTAAAAGGTCAAAGAAAGAGCAAAAGGTCCCATATGTCCCAAAAGTGAATTGGCTCTTTTTGTTGTGACAAAGAAGAGGAAAACTAAAGGAGTGCCCGTCAGTTGAGAATGGCTAAACAAGTGTTTATATATGAAGGAAATGGCACACTATTGTGCTGTATGAAATTTTGAAGGGGACAATTACAGAAGAACCTGGGAAGACTTTTGTAAACTGATGCAGAGTTAAGGGAGCAGAACCAGGAGAACAATTTTTACTGTAATGTCAATGTTGTCTGAAAAACTTAAACTCTTATCAATACAATGATGAATCATGATTCCAGAGTGATAAATGATGATACAGAATACTACACAACCCATAACAGAGGTACATGATGGATGCAGAATGAGATGCATATTTTTTAACATAACCAACAAGGGAATTTATTTTGCTTGACCATACTTGTTACAAGAATTTTTGTTTGTTTATTTTAGGGACAAAAAAATAAAAGCTTGAAAATGGTTTCATAAGTAAATATGAAGGTCTTTGGAAGGCATAAATAAATAAATACTTGTTGAAAGACATTCCAATCCCTCAGCATACCCCAAGAACCCTGAGGACGTATATAGCCAGCCTTTCTCTTAGATAACAATGCTAGAGATCTATTAACTACATTATATTTTCAAAATGAATATCCTTTTATTAAAGTTAACTGATGCTAAGTGGTTCAATAGAACTGAGAAGCTGGTCTTTGGCATCTGGCAGTGGGGGAAAAACACAGTGAGAGCTCAAGCTAATGTAATTATAAAAAACCCTCAGAGTTCAGGGTACCCCTAGAACCAACAGGTGGTGAGATATCTGCCTGACTTTGGTCAAATTGGATCACAGAAGGAGATTGGGAGATATATGGGGCCTCATCCAGGAAAAAAAAAAAAAACTCAGTACTTAGCATCTTTATAGGCTCACGGAGATTTTCTGCCTGTGATTTTTGGTTTAGTACATGCTAGTTTGCAGAATGCTGAAGAAATTTGAGAGAACTTTTTTTTTTGTTTTAGGCTTTAATATTTTGTCCATTTTCCTGGAGTTTCCCTGTATGTCACTTTCTTTTGAAATGATTTTTGCAGACTTTTTGCATTTGTTCTTTTATTACTGGATCCCATATAAGTCTTGATATTGAGAGGTATGAAGTTTGTATCACTGAAGTGCTTGTGCCTAATTAAGAAATGTTCATATTTTTCTTTTTTTGTTGTTGTTTAAACAGATCTAGACTGTTTGTCTTATTGTAAGGTCCTTATGTTCTGAAGGCTAAGGTTTACATGGCTGCCTAAAAGCTTTAAGTAATCAGCCCCCAGTGCTTATTCCTTTTTGGGGGAACCTTGCCCTTCTTTGAGGTTTATTTGGTCTTGTTTTGGCAGCTTATTTCACTAACTGGGTCTACTTTGTCCTCTTGTCAACTGTGTTTAGATTTCTAGTAGAATTTCCATTGGCAGGGATATCTTTTGTAATACAGACCCTGGTGAAATTTGTCTGGACCATTAGGAGCATCACCTATGATATAAACACCCCATAGAGGGAAATTTTGGTGTGCCCTGTGGAGAAAAGAGACACAGAACATTTTTTCCCAGACCAGAGATGCTGGCATTATGTGTTTAAGAGAATCATGGAAGCATTTCACCCAGAACAATTCTTGCTTTCTCATCTTAGAGTAAATGAGTGACTTTCAGGGGACCCCAGTCCTAAATCCTTTCAAGGAGATCTCCATATAGTTGAGGATTATATTTAAGGACCAGGATTCCTTCCTAGATAGGAATCTGATTTCCTTTTCTATATTGCCTTTGGGCTGGGGAAAGCCATTTCCTTGGCATTTGTACAGTATGAAGCTAGCAGTAATCTTTGGTAAACTTTGTAAAATACTGTTTGTTTAATCTGCATACCTTTGATTTTGGGAACAATTGTGATTTTTGCCTATACAGGTAGGACTATATTAGATCCTGCCACATCTAATATTTTGAGACTCTTTCCAGGATGGTACTAGGGAAACATGTGAAATTTATGCCTCCTCAGAGGCCCCATAGGATTGTTCTGGACTGGGGACATTGACAATGTGTTCAAAACATGCCTCAGCTAATTTGCCCAGGATGGCAAATTTTTCAAATGGGAGATAGTATAATGGATAGGGCTTAGTCACAAAGTGCCTCTAATTCTACTTGCCTTAGGGAGGAGTCTGGGGAGCCTGCTTCCAAGAGAATCATGGTGACATGTAATGAATGTACCCTGAAGGAATTTTAGAACATGCATAGTCATCCTGTAACTGGTTCTGGCCTGTTAACCACTTGGTGAACAGCCACCTCATTGATTGGCAGCATGGTAGGAATGGTACTTGAAGTACCTTCTAAAGACCTTCATTGCCTTCTTTGTCTCTCTTGGATGGATCTCTGTTCTTGGTCCAATTCCTTCACTCATAGCACCTGCTGACGTCTTTGGCCTTCTCCTGAGGCTAGTTAACAGGTGACCCTATGAAAACTGGCTTTAGTTCTGTGCTTCCTCCTTGGTTCTTCGATTTTATGTGAAAAAGGTTAGTCTATAGGCGAGTATCAGAAGAAATGAACCTCACAATACTGAGCCTCCTGGAGTTCCAGGATTCCAGGAGTCTGGATCCATGCTGGGTTTTGCGACCAGCGTTAATGCCTCAAGCATCAAGCAGTAACCTTCAGGGCCCAGTCCATCAGTAGCTGAGGAAAGTCAGACATCCATGCTACCTTTGGACATAAGTTAGTGGGACCAGTATTATATTGAAACTGTCCTAAATCTGAACCCTTGGAGATCATAGCGAACATGTCCCCAAAGTGTGTGTGGCAGGGGAGAGAAATGTTTATACTTTTATTATTTCAGTATCTTCAAAATAAATACCACTTTGTAAAAGCTCATTAAGTGATTTTTAATGAGACTAGAGTGTTAGTCTCTGTTACTTCAGTGGAGAGAAGGAGATATGTTGTTTCAACTAGAGAAAAAACATCTCCAGCTGGGTGTGTGTGTTAGAGCTAATTCATATAGGCTTGGGAAAGCTGGTTGTTAAATTTCATGATTTGTTGATTATAAGGTATTCCTAAAGTCTGGACACATAGGCAAAAATGCATATTTTCAAGAAATGAATGAAATTTCCAACAATGTTTTATTTAATTTGAATATTAACAAATAACAGCTTCAATATGATTTCCATCATTTGCGGTGCAAAGGTTGATGCGCTTTGCAAGATTCATGTAAACTCCATGCAATAACTCCACATTGCCATCAATTTTAGCACATTGACTCTTTATGTGTTCAAACAAGTGTGTTGCACCTGTGATTTTCATTGAGTACACCTTCTCCTTTAGCATACCCCAGTGAAAGAAGTCAAGGGGGCTAAGGTCTGTTAATATTCCAAATATTTAAAAATATGCATTTTTGTCTATATGTCCAGGCTTTAGCGACACTCTGTAGAGTTCAGAAAGTGATGGAAAAATGGAAAGCAGATTAAACTTAAAAGTGTGTCATACATTTTTAGGGAGCTAGTTATTAAACATTTACCAGCATACTCCTGTCTTCAGCCCCTCAGGATAACCCTAGAACTTGGAGGGGTAGATGTTGTAAGCCTTACTCCAGGACAATAATTTTAGCTAAAGAGATACTCAGTATAGAAAGTAATCTACGTACACCAATAATAATAGAATAGAATAGAGCCCTTTAAGGTTTGCAAAGCACCTTACATAGATTATAGCTTTGACCCTCATAGTAATAACCCTGTGAGATAAATGCTATTATTATCATTCCCATTTTCCCACTGTTTGAGAGTGTCTGAGAGTGTTGAAGAGACTTCCCAAGGTCACACGGCTAAGAATGATAACAGCTAACCTGTATGTAATATTGACATTGTACCAGTCATCATGCTAAGTGTTTTACAATTATTGTCTCATTTGATTCTCACAACAACTCTGGGAGGTAGGTGCTATTATTATCAATGTTTTATGGATGAAGAAATTGAGGCAAACAGGGTTAAGTGAACTGCCCAGGGTCACACAGCTAGGAAGTACCTGAGGCCAGATTTGAACTGGGTCTTCCTCGTTCCAAGACAGGTGCTCTTTCCACTGTCCTACCTAGCTAGTAATTGAGGGAGGATTTGAATCTCCCATTCCAAGTCTTGTGGTCTGTCCGCTGTACCATTTAGTAGCTTTTGACCAAGATTAGAGCTACTCTGTGAACTCTTTTTAGAACTCTTCTATGTTAATAGTTATAAGTACTCTTTGACTGTCTCCTGAGTCCCTTAATTCAAATATCTTCTTAGGCCTACTCATAGCCCCTGAATGAGGCAAATATTCCTAGGACTCTGCTTCCTCAAATGAAGAAGGAGCCGAGTGATACCGTGGTAAGGAAACGCTTTTAAACTACCCCATCCGTCCTCTCTCATAGGAAAACAATAATAGAGAAGACAGAAAAGGTGAGCGACTCATGTCTTGCTTTTCCCCAGAAATATATCACAGCCTGGTATCTCTATGTAACCAAGCTTCACCAAAAAATTGCAAAGAAATCTTGTCAAATTATTCCATAGCCAACCTCATTACCTCAATTTCCTATAACGTTTTGCCTAATGTACTTTTGTGATATCAATGAACACATTAAGTAGGATATGCACATGTGGACTTTTTTTTAATTTTTAAAATTTTTTTAATGTTTATCTGTGGGTTTACAATAAATAGAATGCTCTAGAAATCTTCCTTTTTATGTTTTTCCTCTTTTCGATAAACTCTGGCGCTCCATGCATTTCCTTCTGATGCCTAATTAGAAGGTATACAGATTATCTGTCTAAATCAAGCATTATCTGATATTTGCTATAATATCTACAAACTAACAGTAAAAATAGCTAGCCTGCTATATGCCAGTCACTGGGCTGAGGACTTTATGAATATTATGCCTTCTGATCCTCATAATGACTCTGGGAGGTAGGTGCTAATATGACCCCCATTTTGCAGCTGAGCAAACTAAAGTAGAAAGAAGTTAAATGATTCGTCCAAGGTCACACAGCTAGTAAGTGTCTGAGGCTGAGATTTGAACTAAGGTCTTCCTGACTCTAAGGCCAATGCTCTATCCACAATATCACCTAACATTACCTTTAAGTAATACCATTTTAGTAGTTACCACCAGCTAGATGGTGCAGTGGATAGAACACTGCACCTGGAGTCAGGGTAGAGCTGAGTTCAAATCCAATCTCAGACAGTTGCCTGTGTGACCTTGGGCAGGTCACTTAATCTAAGTTTCTTCATCTGTAAAATGAGGATACTAGTAACTCCTACCTCCAAGCATTGTTTTGAGGAACAAATAATATTTGCAAAATGCCCAGTATATAGTAGGTGCTACATAAATACTGGTTATTTGTCAACATCATTAGAATGACTTTCATGATGAGAGATTATCAGAAAGTGTGCAGCCAATTACCCTTGAGTTGAGGAAAAGAAGAAGCAACAAGTCAAACTTGAGTCACTGAGAGCAAGGGTGCTTAGGCAAGTTTGGGGTTTTTAAAAAAAATTTTTTTTAGCTTAATTCAAACAAACCAAAGATTAACTTTCTAATGATGACCTTACCACACCTTTTGTTCTGGCTTGAAATCATTTCCATTCTGGGACAGAGATCTTATCTTGGAAAGCTGAAACAAATACACAAATCTCTCAATTCTCCTCAAAAAAATTGCTCAAAATAAGAGAATTTTGTGTTGTGGCAGTTCTGCTATTGCACACATAGAGTTGGGGGAGGACAGGATAAAGGCTGAACTTCGGGTTTCATTACTGAGGGAACTCCCAGGGTAAGCCAATTCCCTGGACCAGATTTTTCCTGAGTTTTCTTAATATTAGTTCTTTCCCTCTGCTGATTCTCTCCACTTTATCCTGTATATATCCTGTTTGTATAGCATCGTTTGCATTATGCTGTGACCTCCTTGGGAACAGGGACTGTGTCCTTTGTCTGTCTTTTTATTCCCAGTACCTACACTTCCCAGGTTCTTAATAAATGCTTACTGACTGAGTGACCCTAGGCAAGTCACTTAACCTATTTTAGCTTCAGTTTCCTCATCTATACAATGATGATAATAACAGTACCTGGTTATTCTCATCTATATCTTGTCACTGGACCCAGATGGCTCTGGAGTGAGGCTGATGACTGCACAATCAGTCACTTAAATCCAATTCACTCTCATGTCCCAGCATCACCTCCCTGATATCCTTGCCCTCTTTAAGAGCAAAGGACAAACAACAACAACCTACCTCCCAAATGATTTTGTTATTAATATGGCTAATTAAATGTACGATTTTTCTGATGTTCAATTGACTATTCCTGGTATAAATCCAAGCTAGTCATAATGAATGATCTTTGTGGTATATTTATTTAGACTCCTTGCTAATATTTCATTCAAATTCTTTGTATCTATGTTTATTGTCTATATAGTTTTCTCTTTCTGTTTTGATTCCTCTCTGCGATTTACATAATGTTGGAATTTGATTTTCTTTATTTTTTATTTTCTTTTCTTTCTCTCTTTATTTAATTTTTTTAATAGAATTCACTGATGAACCTTTCCTGTTGCAGAGTTTTTTTTTTTATTTCAAAGTTGACATAGCTACTTCAACTTCTTTCTGTGAAATAGTGTTGTTTAAAATCTCTGTTTCTTGTTCTGTTAAATTGGCCATTTTATATTTTTGTAAAATATTTGTCTCATTTAAATTGTTGGGTTCTTTGGCTGAGCAAAAGAAGTTTTAAAAATGTTCTTTATTTCTCATGAATTCTTTTTTATTTTTGATACTGGTAATTCACTTTCCTCATTCCTTTTTTAAAGCAAATTAGCTACTGGTTTTATTGCTTGGTTTTTCCTTTCTAAAAATCAGGCCCTGGTTTTATTTAATATTTAAAAAGCTTTACTTATCAATCAATTTTGTTAATTCAATTTTTGTGTTAAAATTGTTAATCTCTTCTTTGATTTTCAGGTTTCTTATTTAGGTGTTTAATTGGGGTTTTTAATTTTTTTTGGTTTTCTAGTATTTTTAGCTGCATTCTCAATTTATTGGTCTGTTCTTTCTCTTTTTATTAATAAAATATTTAGAGAGAGTTTCTCCTATATATTCCAAAATTTTGGAATGTTATCTTCATTATTGTCATTATCTTTAATGAAATTATCTATTATTTCTATGATTTGTTCTGTGACCTACCAGTTCTTTAGGATTAATGTTAGTATGCAAATGGTTTTTAATACTTTTTTTCTGGTGGTTTTTTATTTAATATAATCATTTAATATAGTTTTGTAAGGATGTTATGGGATGGGATAACCCTGTGTTAGAGGAAATGAGGAAATAGATGATCTCAGATCTCAAAAGGCTCCTTTGACTTGATGCATTCGTGTAGTAGACAGATCCAAAAGAACAATTTATACTCTAACACAAACATTACAAGAATGAACAATTTTAAAGACTTTTTTAAACTGATAAAGAATGAAATTAACAGAACTAGGAGAACAACTCAGATAATAACAACTTTAAAAGCTGTAAGAACGAATTGACCACCCACAATTCCAGCAAACCTGCTATCCATGAGAGCAACTTTGTGGTTTTAGGGGGAAGACTGAGATCTTGATATTTTTGTATATAGACATTGGAGAAATTGGTTTTGTTCGACCATGCATATTTGTTACAAGAAATTCATTTTTTTCTTTGTTTTTCCAGTGAGGTGGGGGGTAAGAGGGAGAAAATCAGATTTCTATCATTTTTTTTAAAATTCTAAAATAGAGAGGTGGAGGACATGTACAGATATGGAATGTTGCATGTCCTTTCAGATGTGGTCACAGTACTGTTAGTTTTACTTTATTACAAGAGGCCTTTCTTAAAGTGGGAGTAACCCTCACTGCTCTTGACTTATAATGGCTGATGGAGTCTTACCAACCAGTTAGGACCTCAACTCATGAAAGCTCTGAGTAGTGCTATCTATAATGCCTGAGTTAATTGTCAAGTACTTCCTTAAGGTGATACAGTTCTACTAAGAAATCCTGGTGTACAGAGAACCCCAAGATAGCAGACTAGTGGAAAGCTACCAAGTAGTTGAAAAACAGGGCAGCTTGCCTATTTACAAAATAGCCCTAGGGAGGTTTAGGCCCTACAAAGATAATAGGTCATCGCCAACTGTTGGACTTCTGATGAGTGGGTGAAAATTAGTTACTTAGAGCCTACTCTCCCATTGTAGGGAAGATGCCAAAGCAACATGATTTCTCAGAAGATCAGGATTTTGATGAGAATCGAATAGGTTTGGGTTTGGGTAAGCTTGTATTGGCTTGCAAGGGCCAGCTATTAAATTTCCATCATGAGCATTTCCATCTTGGAAATAGGGAAACTACAAATCAGGGCTTGATTTATAGATTTCTTGACTGGACTCTAGGAAGTGATGGAGAGAATGTTACTAATGCAGGTTAGAACTTAAAAGCATGTCGTGTATACATATGTGTTTTCTTTCCAGGTGTACAAGTTGTTAAACATTTACCAGCACACTCCTGGGTGTATTGCTTATGAGGCCATGGTAGAAGTGCCACTACTTTTTGGTCATCAACCAATATAACTTATAATGCTTTGAGAAAAATGGATAATGTGGTCATGGAACTTTGCCAAGTATATCTGACCCTGGGGAGCCTCTGTTTAGACTGAAGGGAAGGCTGGACCCAAAGATAGCTCTTTTCAACCTGATATTCTAATTGTGGAAGCTTCTATAGAACAGAAGGTACCATTAGGATAAGATGATAACTAATTTCAACCACCAATAAGTTCAAGACTGAGACTGCAGGCCAGTAGGTCTAATAGTCATCCTGGACAATTCATAAGCTCAAACAGGAACATAGATTTGCCAGGGACCAAACTCAGTTATGGTGCTTATGATGTAATTTGTTATATGCACTATACGTCTTGTATTGTTTTGATGTGAATATGTATTCTAATGAATTGTTCGTGTTGCATGAGCTATGACTAGTGGAATGCAATTCTAAGGTAAATATCACGTATTGGGTAGCTACATGTGTCTTGTATTCAGCCTAACCATATTAATTTTATTAACATAGTTAAAAAATAGTCATTGTAACTTTGTGAACTATGTGAAATAATAATTTTT
Source organism: Phalanger gymnotis (assembly GCA_028646595.1). Taxonomy (NCBI): domain Eukaryota; kingdom Metazoa; phylum Chordata; class Mammalia; order Diprotodontia; family Phalangeridae; genus Phalanger; species Phalanger gymnotis. The sequence continues at coordinate 310,152,499 of CM053623.1, read as the reverse complement.
GTATGTGGATTTGTATGTCCACAAACAGTGTACTCTATATGATTAGTGGGAATTGAAAATTTTTCATTGAGGGGAGGCTGTAAGAGTATGGCAAAAGGCCCTTTGAGTCTTTGGCCTGGTTATATCCCCATATGAAAAACTAGTATATTTTTTAGGCAAGTAGAAGAGAAATATGGGCAGCTAGGTGACACAGTGGATAGAGTGACTGGCCTGAAGTCCAGAAGACTCATCTTCCTGAATTCAAATCTGATCACAGACATTTAATAGCTGTGTGACATTAGGCAAGTCACTTAACCTTGTTTGCCTTAGTTCCTCATCTGTAAAAATGAGCCAGAGAAGGAAATGGCAAACCCCTCCAGTATCTTTGCAAAGAAAACTCCAAATGGAGTCATGAAGAGTTCCATACAACTGAACAGCAAAAGAAGAGACAAAGACTCCGCATCTTGGGCTTAGATTATGTCCAAGCTTTTTCTCCATCTTCTTATTCTTATGGAAAAATAAAAGAGATAAATTGGGGGTGGAGCCAAGATGGCGTCCAGAAAGTAGGGACTTGCATGAGCTCCACACCAGGTCCCTCCAAAAAGCTATGAAAAATGGCTCTACACAAATTTTAGAAGTGCAGAACCCACAAAATAGCAGAAGGAGGCAGGGCTCCAGCCCAGGACAACCTGGATGGTTGCTGGGTGAGGTCTATCATGCACAGAGCTGAGAGTGGAGGGGAGTGGAGCTCAGCGTGGGTGGTGGCAGGACCAACCAGACCAGGAGCCAGGTGGAACAAGCCCTAATGCCCTGAATCAGTGAGCTGTGGCAGTTACCAGACTTCTCAACCCACAAACACCAAAGACAACAGAGAAGGTTAGTGGGAAAAGCTGTGGGGACAGAGTGGAAGGAGTTTGCGGTTCGGCCACTGCCTGGGAGCAACAGAGGTGGTGCAGCTACAGAACTATGGCTGCAGTTGCTTCAGGCTCCAAGCCCACCTGGTGGGAGGAATTAAGTGGCAGATCAGAGCAGGAGTGCAGAGCCTGCTTAAGATTTGTGTCAGGTCTGTGTTGGGGGTTCTTGGGGAAGGAGGAGTGCTGGTGTGGCAGAGCTGGCTCTATAGAAATAGCTCTGAAAACAACAGCACAGCTCCTCAAGCTT
>CM053623.1:310134708-310150859 GCA_028646595.1 Phalanger gymnotis | reverse complement strand
GACAGGGTCAAGGGAGAAAATTCAGTAAAGGGGCATAGGTTAGGAAGGAGCAATATATAGTTAGTCTTTCACAATGTGAGTATTGTGGAAGGGTTTTACATAATGATACACATGTGGCCTATGCTGAATTGCTTGCCTTCTTAGGGAGGGTGGGTGGGGAGGGAAGAAGGGAGAGAATTTGGAACTCAAAGTTTTAAAAACAGATGTTCAAAAACAAACAAAAACAAGTTTTTGCATGCAACTAGGAAATAAGATACACAGGCAATGGGGCATAGAAATTTATCTTGCCCTACAAGAAATGAAGGGAAAAGAGCATTTAAGGGGAGTGGGGTGACAGAAGGGAGGGCTGACTGGGGAATGGGGCAACCAGAATATACGCCATCTTGGAGTAAGCAGGAAGGTAGAAATGGGGAGAAAATTTGTAATTCAAACTCTTGTGAAAATCAATGCTGAAAACTAAATATATTAAATAAATTTAAAAAAAAAAGAAAGAAAAAGAAAAGAGACTTAGGGTTTGAGATTTCCAGGAAAGAGATTTCTGGGGAAGCCTGAATCCCAGAGTTTTTGGTAATTATTGGTGATTGGTAATTACCTAAATTCTTATCTAGCAAAGTGATGTCAAACTTAAAAAAGCAAGGCAGCAGATATTGACTTTGAAAACCACAATTAACATATTTATTGCTTTTTTACTTATTTTGTTAAATATTTCCGAATTCCATTTTAATCTGGTCCAGACTGGATCTCACCCATGGGCCATTTATTTGACACTTTTGGTCTAGCAATCACAGGTTAAACCTGGGGAGTTGTATGAACTCCTCATCAAACGGTATTATAAGTACTCTGACAGGGACCCAAGCCCTCAGACAGAAAGAAGAGTCCAGACCAAAACAAAAAACAAAAACTAAACTTCTGATATTCTAGGTAGCTGGAAAGACATTGAGCTCTGTTCTCAAGTGCTTGGTACCTGGGGCTGAAAGTGTCTTACTGTGGAAATAAGAGCCATCAGTAGCCAAGACTAAGGGAACAAGAAAGGAAAATCCTGAGAGGAGGCTTTTTAACTGGTTCTCACTTAAGGAGTTCTGCCTCTTCCAAAAGATCTGAGAAATGCTTATGACCTTTAAGGAATCAAACAAATGAAACAAAACAAAATCTGACAATACCCATTATTCCCTGAAGAAGGGATGATGATAATGAGTATTTAGATAGTGCAGAGCATTGGGCCTAGAGTCAAGAAGACCCTAGGAGAGTCACTTCACCCCATTTGCCTCAGTTTTCTCATCCATAAAATGAGCTAGAGAAGGAAATGACAAACCACTCCAGTATCTCTGCCAAGAAAACCCCAGATGGAGTCACAAAGAGTCAGACACAACTGAAATGACTAAACAACAAAAATGTTCCAGACACTCTGCTAGGCACTTTACAAATACTATCCTATTTGATCTTTACAATACTGAGAGGCAGTTGCTACTATTAACCCCATTTTATAGATGAATAAAATGAAGCACTGAAGGCATTCTCAGTGCCTTGCCCAAGACCACACAGCCAGCAAGTATCTGAGGCTGCGTTTGAACTGCAGTCCCAACCCTTTATCCACTATGACACCACCTAGCTGCCAAGGATTTCAGCTGGGCTAGGAGCTGGGGGCAGTGGAGACAACTGGACTGTATGCAGGGACTGCTAAGGAACAGCCCCCAGAGTGAGGTCCCTTGAAATAATATGTAACCAAGACTCTGGAAGAGTGGTGACTGGTGGAAACAATGTAACATTTGATGGACAGTCTAAAACCAGTCTAGCAGAGATAAGGAGCCAGGCAGATCTTGACCTTGAGAATTGATGTCAATGGCTCAGCTCCATTTGAGGAGGGGTCTCCCTTCCATGTTTGTGCTCTTCCATGCTCACATGTGCACCCTGAGTATGGAGCAGTAGGTACTTGTAGGCTAATCTAGCCCAGGAATTTGAGAAAATACCTTGTCCCTTTTTCCACTACTATTCCATTTCATTAAAATGTTTTTGTTCTAAGCTGTGGTCTCTGGCTATTAAAGGTAAAAATCATTGGTGGGGAGTCCTGGGGTGATGCAGGCTCCCAGAACTTAGAACCTGAACTATGAGCTGTGCTTAGCACTTTACTACCATACCATTTGATCTTCATAGCTACCCTGGGAGGGAAAGTAGGTGCTATTATCCCTGTTTTACAGGTAAAAAAAAACTGAGGCAGACAGAAGTTAAATGACTTGAGTCATATGGCTATCAAGTGTCTGAGACCAAATTTGAACTCAGGTCCAGGACCAGCTGCTGGATAGATAGAATGCTAGACTTGGAATCAGGAAGCCCTGAGTTTGAATCCCATCTCAGATCCTTACTAGCTGTGTGATCCTGGGTAAGTCACTTCACTTTTACCTGCCTCAGTTTCCTCCTCTGTAAAATGGAAATAACTATGGCATCTACCTCCCAGAGCTAACATAGTGGTTTCAAACCTTAGCGCCATATAAATGCTGTTTATTGTTCTGATTCTTCTTGTGAACCATGAGCTCCAAAGCCTCCTTTGCAAACAAAACCAGCTCTTATTTCAAGAGCCCCAAAAAGCCCAATTGTTAATCAGCAAGTATGAAACTTAATTCTTAAGGAGGCCGGCCAACTGTTGAGAAGGCTGAAACTTCCTCTCCTCTTAAATAATCTGACTGTATTGGCTGTGGTCTTGAGATCCTTTCAAACCTGGGTGCTGAGCATACCTGGGATACTTAGACCCTCTTTAGATTTTTTTTTCAGGATTCTGATTACACATGGATGGAAGGGATGAGCAAAAGTAGCTGCTCACCATGGTTCTCCCTCCCCACCCTGGTGACTCAGTTGCTCGAAGGTACCATTTTCCACCCTCCTCCTACACCAGATGTCCTTAGGACAATGAACTGACAGGAAGGAAAAGGAATTCCATCTTTGCAAAGAGAAACATGCCACATGGTAGAAGGTAGAAGTAACATCTACTCCACATGGGTTAGGCTAGTTTTCCCCTGAAAAACCAATTAAATCATTCTCCAGATGTAATTGGTGCAGGGAACTGAGTCTCAAATCTGTTGACGTCTTCCCACTCACCTAAAGAATGATCAACCCAATACACAAGGAGTTGAGGCTACTGAGATTGGATGTCCTGTGGCCAACTGAGTCAATACATTTTTAGTAGGAGCTGATGGGGTGGTGGGACCTGGAGCCCCAAAAGCCCTAAGACCATGTCACTGAAAGTAACCCAGCCTTGTGAGAAAATTTTCCCTTGTTGCAGGCCTGACTCTGTAATTCCCTTATCAGAGCAGGGAGAAGGATGCCTGCCTAGCCAAGGATTTTTGTCTCTGGCTCACCCAAGGACTCTTCCTCCCTTCAGATCCTCAAGGTCCATGCCTCTGACAACTCCCTCAATGTCTGGTGTACTCCCTACACTTTCCCATCCATAGCTCCCTAAGATGCCTGGACCCTTAGTTAGCTAATTAGCATCCCTGGCATTCCTTTCCCATGCCCCTTTTCAATATAGGCTTTAGATTCACCCCCATTAAGTGGCAAGTTCTTAAAAGGAACTTCGCCCACTCTTATTGGTGTTACGATAAACTGTCTCTTGACTAAAAAATGACTTATGTGTGTGAATTCATTCCAGGCGACTCTGCCTTGGCATTCTTGAGGTCCCAGCACCCTTAAGCACCCCAAACCAGCACCTCTTCAAGAGCGATACCTACCAGTGTCCACCTATGTAGGTTAAGCTAGTATTTATTCCTCAAAAGGAAAGGAAGCTGTGCCTAATGCGGCTGGGTACAGCAGTGGGTAGAGCATTAGACCTGGAGCCAGGAAGACCTGAGTTCAAATGCTGCCTCAGACACTTACTAACTGTATGACCTTGGGCAAGTCACTTCACTACATTTTGCCTCAGCTTCCTCAACTGTAAAATGAGTATAATAATAGTATCTACCTTTCAGGGTTGCTGTGACCATATATAGCTGTGACCATATATATATATATATATATGTATTTGAGATAATATTGGTGAAGCACTTAGCACAGTGCCTGGAATATAGTGGGTGTTTAATAAATACTTATTCCCAAATTGTTAATATGGCTTACCAGTTACCTAAGGGCATAAAAGGGGCCAACCCTTGAGGAATCAGGGCCCTTTGTGAACTTTCATGTGCTGCCCTGCTGACCAGACAAATGTCTGTATGGAGAGAGAGAGAGAGAGAGAGAGAGAGAGAGAGAGAGAGAGAGAGAGAGAGAGAGAGAAGGAAGGAAGGAAGGAAGGAAGGAAGGAAGGAAGGAAGGAAGGAAGGAAGGAAGGAAGGAAGGAAGGAAGGAAGGAAAAAAGAAACATAAATCTTTGTGGGACTGCTAAGGAAGCATTTCACTCTCACCTCAGCTCTGCAGTGCCCAAATAACTCACTCGAAGTCCATGTCTGTTGGCAAGCCAGCACATGGCTTATCCTCCAGTTGAGGGAAGATGCAGTGATCTTCTCTAAGAATCATTGTATTCATTTTCTTTTCTTCCTTTCTTCCTTCCTTTTTTCCCCTCCTTCCTTCCATCTTGCCACTTTCTAAATGTGAGAATTGGTTGACTATAAATATTTGCAATGAATTTTGTTTTTCTTGCCTTCTCAGTGGGTGGAGGAAGAAGAGAATTAGGAATTGAAAATAGAATAAAATTCAGTTTGAAAAAAAAGAGAGAGAGAATTCCATCTTTTGAGATTACTGTTAAGACACCTGTGCTGAGGGACACAAAGCAGAATAGGAAGCCTGAGACTTGAAGTAACATTCTGAGGCTTATCAACCTTTGATTCTAACGCACATTTAATACCTTGGTGCCCTCCTTTCCTAAGCAACTATTTAAAATTATGCCAGAGGTGTGCTCTTGAATGTTTGTAACCAACTCTCTGAAAAAATTTTCATAACACACTTTTAAGTTCATTATTCACATTTTCTATATCACTTTCTTCAGTTTAAACAATCTATTTATTGAATTTGCTGATTTCCTGAGGCATAAAATGCTCACACTAAAAGTTTAACAATTGCTCTCACGAGCTGGTTCAATCTTGCTTTAGTGTACCCCTGCATTAGATATTTCAGACAACCCCCCCCCCCGGAAATCCTTAAGAAAGGAAACTATCTATATATACTAGAACTAGAGAACAAAGTAAGAATAGATAGATTCCACTGCTTATCTCCTGGGGAAAAAATGAAAGCATTCAGGAATGTTAGAGCTAAAACTGAGAAATTACGAGTCTAAGAAAAATAATTCAATTGGCCAGAAAGAGTTCAAGTACCAAGAAACTATAATTGGAATCACACAAGATTTTACTGCAACTACTTCAAATTATACAAAATCTTGGAATATCTTCTGGAAGATGAAAGACAAAGACTTGCAATGAAGAATAACCTATCTGAAACAATGAGTGTAATCCCATAGGATGGAAAAATGTTCAAGACAATATAGGACTTTCAAACATTCTTAACAAAAACACCAAAGCTGGGTAAAATCATTGAAACCTAAACACAGGAGAAAAGGGAAACCTCAAAAAGACAAATACACTTGAGCGATTGGCAGGGCCAAAATAATAATGAAGAGTATACATATGAATGAGAATAAAACACACACACATCCCTTCAAAATACCTGTGTATACAAGGGCCACAGAGAGAATTAAGAAGGACAAACACGACATGGGAGGCAGAGACAAACAGAATGGATTAGAAAGTGGACTCCAACAATAGGTCGATTATATAAAGATGTGAAGCACAAAGAAGCAGAAATATTAAATACAATCTTTTACCAATCCAATACAAGAGCAATTATTACTGTTAAAGGGCCCTTGAAGAAATGAGTCATACTTAAATGCAGACAAAATAAATTAACTCCCCACAAAACGTTGGACAAAGATAAAAACCACGCAAATGATAAGTAATTTTATCAAACAAAATGACAATGATAAGACATGTCAAAACTTTGGGGAATGCAATCAAAACAGCCCATAGTGGAATTTTTATTTTTCTAAATACTTTCATCAACAAAAGAAAGAATAAATCAACAAATCAGGCATGCAATGAAAAAAATAAGAACAGCAATTTTAAAAAATCCCTAAATGCAAAAATAGAAATTCTGAAAATCAAAAGACAGACAAAATTGTTTAAAAACATAGAGATCGTTAGGGAGGGAATTATAGGAAGATGGCAGAATGTGGCAGAAAACTACTGGGCTCTCCCAAATTCCTCCACCAGTAACTTAAAATAATGCCTCAAAGTAAATTTTAGAGCAGCAGAAATAATTAAAAGTCAGAGTAAAGCAGTCATCCAGGTTAAGATGACTTGGGAAGACATTAGGAAAGATCTGACCTTGCAGGATGGTGGTCTGGCATGGTTGAAGATACTTCTGGGCAGATACTACAGAGTCAACCAAGAGCAAGTTCTGTAAATAGCTGTGTAGTTGGCAGCCCTAGCTTCTGAGCTTATCCCCTTTAGATGGGATGGGGATTAGGCAACTGGTCAGGGAAAGATTGTAGGGGCCCTCTCCTGGTGCTGCATGCAGGGCCCAGGCCTGTTGACCAGACAGGGACCACAGGGCCCTAGTCTGTGGCTGTGGGTGAGGAGGAGCAAATAAACACTAGCAGGGGTGGGGAATCCTTATATTAAAGGGTTTTGTTCTGTGAAGTTTAGATTCAGTGAAAGGGCTGTGCTTAAGGACCTAGAGGGTCATATGTGGCCTTCAGGCTGCTGGTTTCCTCTACCTCTGCACTAGTAAGTGCAATCACAGAGGGTTGGGGGCCCTGCTGTTTGTGGTCACTCACAGGAGAGCAGAGTCCATGGTTTTGGTTCCAGCGCAGAGGGGCTAACTGACTGGAGGAAATGAGCAGTTTGGGCTGCCAGTGGTTCTGGAGGCCTTTAGAGGAGCATGTGAGGGCACACATAATCCAAGGCATGAGCTAGAGGAGCAGTTACCACATCTGGCCTTGGATTATAGAATAATGGAAGAACCAAGAGATCAAAGATTCCAAGATAGAGTTCAGAAAACATGAAAAGCCTGAAGCTTGAAACATTATCTCCTACACTCTGGGACCAGAGCCTGATTCTAACATAAGATTAACAGCCAAAAAATGAGTAAAACACAGAGAAAGAACCTAACCATAGATAGCTACCCTGGTGACAGAGAAGATCAGGGTTCAAACTCAGAAGAAGACAAAACAGCTTCTTGTAAACCTCCAAAAAAATGTAAAATAGTCACAAGCCCCAAAAGAGTTCTTAGAATAGCTTTAAAAATCAAATAAGAGAGGTTGAGGAAAAATTGGGGAAAGAAATGAGTAATGCAAGAAAAGCAAGAAAATTATTAAAAGAAAGTCAAACATTTAGAAATAAGATCCAAAAATTCACCAAAGGAAATAACTCCTTAAAAATTAGAATCAGGAAAGGAGAAGCTAATGATTTCATAAGACATCAAGAAATAATAAAACAAAATAAAGAATAGAAGAGAATGTGAAATATCTCATTAGAAAACAACTCACCTGGAAAACAGATAGAGGAGAGATAATGTAAGAATTGTTGGACTATGTGAAAATAATGATCAAAAAAAGAATCTAGAAACTATACTTCAAAACATTATTAAGGAAATTTGCCCTGAAGTTCTATAACTAGTGGGCAAAATAGAAATTGAACCCCCCCCCCCAATTCACTGCTTAAAGGAGTACAAAAATGAAAAATCACAGGAACATTATAATTAAATTTCAAAGCTCCCAGGTCAAGAAGCAAATATTACAAGCAGCTAGAAAGAACCAATTTAAATATTGTGGAGCAGTTGGGATAACACAAGATTTAGTGCCATCTACATTAAAAGGCTGAATGGCATAGAATATAATATTCTAAAGAGCAAAGGAGTAGAGTTTGCAACCAAGAATAATTTACCCAGCAAAACTGAGTATAATCCTGCATGAGAAAAATGGATATTTAATGAACTAAAGTACTTTCAGGTATTCTTGGAGAAAAGACCAGAACTTGACAGAAAATTTGACTTACAAGATTCAGGAGAAACATAAGAAGGTAAACATGAAAGACTAAATGTGAGGGATTTGATAGAGTTAAACTGTTTACTTCTTATAAAGGAAAATGATATTTGTAACTCTTAAGAATGTTATCATTATCAGGATAGTTTGAAAAAGTATACATAGGTAGAAGGCTTGGGGTAGTGTTCATTGTGATGGGATGATCCTAAAAAAATAAAATTAGGTTGGAAGTGGTAAAATGGAGCAAATTATCTCATGCAAAAGAGGCATGACTGAAAGAACTGTTACAGTGGAGGGGAGGATAGAAGGTAGGGCATGTAACATGGAAACCTTATTCTTTTTGGAACTGTGTTTAAAAAGGAATAACATATACATTTAGTAGTGTATAAAATCTTTTTAACTTACAGAGAAATAGTAGTTCAAGGGGAGGGGACTTTTAGAAGGATGTGTGGATTAGGGAGAAAGTAATCAAAAGTAAATTAGATTTCTGAGGAGGCACAGAGTAAAAAAGAGACAGATGAAAGGATGAACAGTGAAGAAAAATGAGATGAAGGGAAATACACAACTAGTAACTATATCTTTGAATGTCAATGGGATGAACTCACCCATAAAACGAAAACAGACAGCAGAATGGATCAAAAACCAGAAGCTGACATGTTGTTTACAAGAAAAACATTTGAAAATGAGAGACTCATGTAGAGTAAAAATAAAAGGCTAGAGTAGAATTTGTTGTGCTTCAGCTGATGTAAAAATAAGTAGGAGTAGAAATCATTATCTTAGGTAAAGTTAAAGCTTAAACATGTTTAGTTAAAAGAGATAAATTGGTAAACTATATTATGTTAAAATGTACCAAAGATAATGAAGTAATATCAATACTAATGCTATAGAATTTGAATTTTTAAAAGAAAGGGTAAATGAATTTCAGGTAGAAATAAATCGCAAAACTGTAATAGTGGGGAATTTCAACTTTCCCTTGTCAGAAATACATAAATCTAATAAAAAAAGCCAAAGAGATTAATACATACATTTAATTAAAAATCCATGGAAACACAGATTAAAAATTAATTGGAGACTAAATAACCTAATCTTAAAGAATGTGGGTTAAGGAACAATAAAATAATTTTATTCAAGAGAATGAAAATAATGAGACAACATTTCCAAACTTAGAGAATGTGGCAAAAGCAGTAATCAGGAACATTTCTATCTTTAAATGCTTACGTCAATAAAATTGAGAAAGAGCAGATCAATGAATTGGGTATACAATTTTAAAAAACTAAAAAAAGATAAAAATTAAAAATCCCTAATTAAATGCCAAATTGGAAATCTTGAAAATTGAAGATGAGATGAATAAAATTGGACATAAAAAACCACTGAATTAATAAACAAAACTAGGAGTTGTTTTTATAAAAAATCTAACAAAATAGATAAAAATATTTGTTAATATGATTAAAAAAGAGTGAAGAAAACCAAATCACTAGTATCAAAAATGAAAAGAGATAACACACTACTAATGAAAACAAAATTAAAGCAATTGTTAGGAGTTATTTTGCTTGCTCACTTGCCAATAAACTTAATAATTTAATTGAAATGAAAAAATACTCACAAAAAGAAAAACATAAACTGCCCAGATTAACAGATGAGGAACTAGAATATCCAAATAAACTTATTTTAGAAAAAGAAATTGAAAAGACTTTAAATGAACTTCCTAAGAAAAAAGTATCAGGACTAGATGGATTTACAAGTGAATTCTACCAAACATTTAAAGATCAACTAATTCCAATATTAAATAAATTATTTCGATTAATAAGCAAAGATGGAGTCCTACCAAACTCTTTTTATGAAACAATTATAGTGCTGATACCTAAACCCGAAAGAGCAAAAACAGAGAAGGAACATTATAGATCAATTCTACTGATGAATATTAATGCAAAAATCCTAAATAAAATCCTATCTAGACTACAGTAATACATCATAAAATTAAAATTATAACAAAGTAGGATTTATACCAGGAATGCAGGGCTGGAACAATATAAGGAAAAGTGTTAACATAACTGATTACATCAATAACAAAAGGAACAAAAATCACATGATTATATCAATAGATGCAGAAAAAGATTTTGACATTTGTTCCTATTAAAAACATTTGAAAACATACGTATAAATGGATTTTTCCTTAAAAATGATAACAAGTATCTACCTAAAACGATCGGCAAGCATTATCTATAATGTGGATAAACTAGAAGCCTTCCCAATAAGCTCAGGAGTGAAACAAGAATGCCCATTATCACTAATATTATTCAGTATTGTGCTAGAAATGCTAGCAATGACAGTAAGAGAAGGAAGGAATCAGAACAGAAAATGCAGTAATAAAAGTATCTCTTTTGGCAGATGATGTGATGGTATACTAGGAAAATCTTAGAGATTCAGCTAAAAAGCTGAAACAATTGAAACAACAATTTTGGCAAAATAGTGGGATATAAAATAAACCCACATAAATGATCAGTATTTCTATGTATCACCAAAAAAGCCCTGCAAGAAGAGATAGGTCATTTAAAATAACTGTAGACAATATAAAAATACCTAGGAGTATACCTGCCAGACAAATCCAGGAACTATATGAACATAATTAAAAAATACTTTTTATACAAATAAAATTAGATTTGAATAATTGGTGAAATATTAATCGTCCATAGGTGGGCTAGTCCAGTATATAAAAATTCTACCTAAATTGATCTACTTATTCAGTACCATCCCAATTAAATTACCAAAAAAAAATTTACTGAGATAGAGAAAAATAATAAAATTCATTTGGAAGAACAAAAGTTTAGGAATGTCAAAGGAATTAATGAAAAAAAATGTAAAGGAAGGAGGTCTAGCAGTGCCATATCTTAAAATGTATTATAAGTTAGTAATTATCTAAACTCTGCAACTGGCTAAAAAATAGAATGGTGGATAAATGGAATAGAGTAGAGATACAATACAGAGCAGTAAATTAGTATAGCAAGTGTGTGTTTAATAAATGTAAAGATTTAAGCTTTCAGGATAAGAATTCACTGTTTTGTGAAAATTCTTCAGAAAATTGGAAAGCAGTCAGATGGAAACTAAGAATAGACTATTATCTCACACCATTTAGCAAGATAAGGTCAAAATGGATACATGACTTAGCTATAAAGTGAGATGTCGTAAGTAAATTGGAAGTACATGGAACATTATACCTGTCAGACTCAAGGACAGGAGAACAATTTATGAATAAACAAGAGATGGAGAGCATTGTGATATATAAAATGAATAATTTTGATTACCTTAGACTGAAGAGTTTTTGTACAAATAAAACCAATGTAGCCAAGATTAGAAGGAAAGCAGAAAATTTAGAGAGGGAATTTATAGACAGTTTCTAAGATAAAGGCTTTATATCTCAAATACATAGAGAACTTTTTCAAATTTATAAGAAATTTGAGTCATGTCCCAACTGATAAACAGCCAAAGGATATGAACAGGCAGTTTTTGGAGGAAGAAATCAACTATATACAGTTGTATGAAAAAAATACTATAAATCATTATTGATCAGAGAAATGCAAATTGTAAGAATTTGAGTTTGAGATACCATCTCAAACCTATCAAATTGGCTAAAATGATAGAAGGGGAAAATAACAACTGTTAGAGGAGATGTAAAAAAATTGGGACACTAACACACTGTTGGTGGTACTGTAAACTGATTCAACCATTCTGGAGATCAATCTGAAATTATGCCCATAGGGTTGTAAAATTGCACATACACACACACACACATATACACACACACACACCACACACACACACACACACACACACACACACACATATATATACCCTTTGACCCTGCAATACACTATTGGGTCTCTTTCTCAAGGTGATCAGGGAAAAAAGAAGAAAAAACTTATATGTTCTAGTGTATTTACAGCAGCTCTTTTTATGACGGCAAAGAGCTGGAAATTGAGGAGATGTCCATCAATTGGGGAATGACTGAATAAGCTATGATATGTGATTCAGATGGAATACTACTGTGCTATAACAAATCATCAACAGGATGATTTTAGGAAAACATGGAAAGACTTGAATGAAATAATGAAGAATGAAATGGATAGAGGCAAGAGAATATATACAGTAATATCAACACTGTTTGAGGAGTAAATGTGACTAAGCCATTTTCAGTAATAGTAATATTCAAATCAACTACAAAGGTCCTACGAAGGAAGATGCTGTCCAGCTCCAGAGAAATAACTGATATTTGGAACTATGTACTGAATAGTTTCACATATATATTTGTATCAAACATTGGTCTTCTCTAGGGTGAGGTTGAGAGGGTGGAAAACAGCTTGGAACTCAAATGTAACAAAGTACACATACACACACATATATAACTGTAGAAATTGAAAGCTATAGTTTTAGAGAATATTGGAAAGATTTGTGTAAACTGATGCAGAATAAAGTGAGCAGAATTAATTTATACAATAGCACTGATAATTTTAAAATGAACATTTCTTTTTTTTTTTTGAAGGAAGCTTGATGACTATTTCCTTTCTCTAATGAAGGTCTTTGCAAGACCTTGACTTGAAACAATAAAAAGAAGAGCCATTCTACTGATTTAGAGACGTGCCTCAGAATGCAATAAAAAATGGAAAATTTTGAAAGTCTTTAAAACTCTGGTTAATGCAATGACCAACCATGATTCTTGTCTACCAAAGATGAAGAATGCATCCCATTTCCTGATAGAGACAGATAGACTCAGTGTGCAGAATGAGACATATAATTTTGAACATGGCCAATGAGGGAATTTGTTTTGCTTGAATATACATATTTGTTATAAAGGTTGGTGTTTTGGGGGAGGGAGTAGAGGGAAAGGTGTAAGAGAGAAAATAAAAATCAATTAAAAATAAAATTTGATAATGATAAATAAAAAATAGCTAATTTGATTAAGAGAAGAAAACCAAACAAAAATAAAAAAATTAAAAAAGGAGAATTCACAATGAAGAACTAAAATTATTGAAAACGATTTTGTCCAATTATATGTCAACCAAACTGATAAATTAAATGAAATAAATGAATATTTACATAAAGTATATAATGCCTAGATTAATATAACATTAAGCAGAGAGCTTAAATAGCTCAGTCTAGGAAAAATAAATTGAACAAGCGATAAAAGAACATCAAACTCAGCACCCCCTCAATAATGCAGGACCATGTCTAATTAGAAGTCATTTACGACATTCTAAGAACAATTAATTCTAATGTCATGCAAATCATTTGAAAAACAAGAAACGTGAACATTTTATTTTATTGTATTCTGTCAAAAAAATAGCTCTGATACCTAAACCAGAGGAAATTAAATAAAATGATGAAACAATGTATCCAACAAATAATTGATGCAAAAAAATTAATAAGCTTTTTTCATTGAGGCTATGGTAACACGCTAAAAAGATTATACACCATGACTAGCTTGGATTTATACCACAGAATGCAAGGTTGGTTCAGTATTTGGAAATTACTGTAGATCAAATTAATTACAAAGACTAAAATTTATGATTATGTCAATAGATGCAGAAAATGTTTTTTGGCAAAATACAACTTTCATTGAAGCAAAAACACTAAAAAACATTGGAATAAATGGAACTTTTGTTAATATGGTAATTAATATCTCTTTAAAACCAACAGCTATTATCTGTAATGGAGAATCATGAGAGGCCTTTCCAATATGATCAGAGGTAAAACAGGGATATGCATTATTACTGCTATTTTTTGGAATACTTCTATAAATGGGCTAGCTATAGCAATAAACATTTTTAAAAAAGAAACCGAAGAAATGAGCTCAGGCAAAGAATAAACAAAATTATAATATCATTTTTTTGCAGGTAATGTGAGAGTTTACCTATAGAATCTTGGAGAGCAAATTTTAAAAGTGCAAACAATAAATTCAGTAAACAACAGATATTAAATAAACAAAAAATAATTAGATTTTCTATATATTAACAAAACCTATTACGAAGGGACAGAAAAATGAATTATATCCAAAATGACAACAGAATGTACAAAATATCTGGGATTTCTTCCACCCAAGATATAGGAATGATATCAATTCAACTGAAAAACACTTTTTGCACAGATATAGACAAATTATTTGAGAGATTTTAATCACAAATGGTTGTGCATTGCTAATATTTTGGAACTGACAATATTGTAGAAATTTATTTACAGTTTCATTGCCATACCAAACTACTAAAGGGATAATTTATAACTCTAGGTATAATGATAAAAACATTTGTTTGAGGAACAAAAATAGTGGGAAAAAGTGAGAAGGAAGGTGACTTAGCAGTACCAGATCCCAAACTATCCTACAAAGTAGCTCTCATCAAAACTATTTGGTACTGATTAAAATAATTTTTAAAATTGATGACTGGAACAGATTAAATACACAGGTATTGGAAGCAATCTAATAGATTATCATATTATTCATCAAAACCAGGGATACCAATTAGTAAGAGAAGTATTTACTCCCCCTGCTGGATATGCTGGTCTAGCCAAAATTAGGTTTAGGCAATAAGCTCCAAATGATTAAATGACCTAGATATAAAATGACCTAGCCGAGAAGGTTATAAAATGATCTAGATAACACAAATTAGAGGATCAGAGAAGGGGGAAATTTTCGCAACTAGGGATAAGGGGAGAGTTCTTAACCATAATTGTGAATAGCAAGAGAGAGAAAGAAGTAGTGACTTAGCAGAGCACGGTGTACATATGATGAAAAAGAAGAGAGGAAAATAGAATCTCTGTCTGGAAATTGTTGACTTTTTCCCCCAGCTGGTGAATCTTTAACAAAATAAAAGACAATCTTATTATTTTTTAAAGTATATTTTTAAAAATTTATTTAATATATTGTTTTCAGCATCGAACCCCATAAAAGTTCGAATCATGAATTCTCTCCCCATTTCTGCCCTCCTGCCCATTCCAAAACAGCATATACTCTGGTTGCCCCATCCCCAAGATAGCCCTCCTCTCCACCACCATACCCCCTTCAAATCCCCCCTTCCCCTACTTTCCTGCAGGGCAAGACAAACCTCTATGCCCCATTGCCTGTGCACCTTATTTCCTAGCTGCCTGCAAAAACTTTTTTTTTGAACATCTATTGTTAAAATTTTGAGTTGCAAATTCTCTCCCTTCTTCCCTCCCCACCCACCCTCCCTAAGAAGTCAAGCAATTCAACACAGGCCACATATGTATCATTATGTAAAACCCTTCCACAATACTCATGTTGTGAAAGACTAACCACATTTTGCTCCTTCCTAACCTATCCCCCTTTATTGAATTTTCTCCCTTGACCCTGTCCCTTTTCGAAAGTGTTTGCTTTTGATTACCTCCTCCCCCTATCTGCCCTCCCTTTTATCATCCCCCCCTTTTTTATCTTCTTCCTCCTGCTTTCCTGTGGGGTAAGAAACCCAACTGAGTGTGTATGTTATTGCCTCCTCAGGTCAAATCTGATGAGAGCAAGATTCACTCACTCCCCGCCATCTGCCCCCTCTTCCTTTCCTACAGAACTGCTTTTTCTTGCCACTTTTATGCAAGATAATTTACCCCATTCTATCTCTCCCTCTCTCAATATATTTCTCTCTCATCCTTTAATTTGATTTTTTAGATGTCATCCCTTCATATTCAACTCACCCTGTACCCTCTGTCTATATACATACATACACACATCCATATATATATATGTACATACATACGCGTATGTATGTATATATATATACACATACACATATATGTATATTCCCTTCAGCTACCCTAATACTGAGGTCTCATGAATTATACACATCATCTTTCCATGTAGAAATGTAAACAAAACAGTTCAACTTTAGTAAGTCCCTTGTGATTTCTTTTTCTTGTTTACCTTCTCATGCTTCTCTTGATTCTTGTGTTTGAAAGTCAAATTTTCCATTCAACTCTGGTCTTTTCACTGAGAAAGCTTGAAAGTCCTCTATTTTGTTGAAAATCCATATTTTGCCTTGGAGCATGATACTCAGTTTTGCTGGGTAGGTGATTCTTGGTTTTAATCCTAGCTCCATTGACCTCTGGAATATCATATTCCAAGCCCTTCAATCTCTTAATG
>CM053623.1:310114000-310134208 GCA_028646595.1 Phalanger gymnotis | reverse complement strand
CTTAATTCCTCCCACCTGGTGGGCCTGGGGCCAGAAGAAACTGCAGCCTAATTCTAAAGCTGCCCCACCTCTGCTGCCCCAGGGGCAAATGGCTGGAACCGCAAACTCAGTCACACAGCTTTTCCCACTAACCTTCTCTGCTGTCTTTGCTCTTTGCGGGTTGAGAGGTCTGGTACATGCCACAGCTCAGTATTTCGGGGTGCCAGGGCACTCTCCGCTTGTCTCCTGGTCTGGTAGGTCCGCGTCTGGTCCGTTCGCGCCGTGCGCCTCAGCTCCGCTCCCCTCGGCTGGGGGCTGGGAGGTCCGTGTGGGACCAACCTTACCCAGAGACCATCCAGGCTGTCCTGGGGTGGGGCCCTGCTTCCCTCTGCCACTTTGTGGGTTCTGAAGCTCTAGAATCGGTTCAGAGCCATTGTTTTATAGGTTTTTGGAGGAACTTGGTGGGGAGCTCACGCCAGTCACTGCTTCCCAGCTGCCATCTTGGCTCCGCCCCCCCGAAACCTTTTTTTTTTTTTAAATTCTTCTTTATGTATTGAAATGATCATGTTTGTTGATGACTGCTAAATTCATCATACTCAAATAGCCACAATATCATTAATCCAGAAGTTCTCCCTAACGACACAGATCACAACTTATCCATAACTTTACATTTGTGTGGAGTGGTTATCATGTAAATTATTCTCTTGAATAATTGCCTTTGCCTTTGTCATTGCCTTTTTTTTTTTATCATCCTCATTCTTCTTGTCCTCTCTGATGCTTTGGCAAACTACTGATTACCCTCTTCTCCTGGATGCTCTTCGTTCTCGATTCATGTGACATTGTTTTCTACTAGTTCTCTTCCTGACTTCTCTTCTCAAACTCCTTTGTTGGATCTTCATTTGGGTCACACCCATTAAGTGTGTGTATCGTCCAAACCTCTATCTTGGCTTCTCTTTTCTTCTCCCTCTATAGTATTTCAGTTGGTAGTTTCATCAGCTCACATAGATTCAATTTTCTTTTCAATCATGATGTTTCCTAGATCAGCTTACCTAGCCCTAATCACTCTCCTGACCTTTAGTCTTACATTTCCACTGCTTGTTGTCATTGAGCTGGATGTCCTACAGACATCTTAAACTTAATACTGAACTCATTATCTTTTCCCCCAAGTCCTTCTCCCCTGTTCCTAGGCTTCCCTATCATGGTTGAGGGTACCACCAGCCTCCTAGACAATCAGAAAACTCCTTACTCTCTCTTGCTCCTTTTCCCTGCAAAATACAATCTGCTGCCAATTTCTGTCAATTCTGATTTCATATACGCTTCCTTCTCTCTTTTGACACTACCACTACCCTAATACAGATTCTTATCACCTCACACCTGGACTATTGCAATAGCCTTCTGGTTATTCTTTCTGCCTCAAGTCCTTCTCCAGGGTGACAGAAATGTAAGAAGGCTAGTGAAGTTCAGAAGTCAGTTACAAATCAAGAAGATTGAGAAACCGCATGAGATGAGAAGGAAGACTATGGGTGAGGACAAGTAACTAGGAATTTGGCTGGGGATTCATGTTTCCGACTTTTGCCTTTGGCTTGAGGGCCATACTGTGGCCAAGTGGCACATGCCCTCTACTCCCAAGGGTTAGGAGTTCACTGACAAGGTCAAATTGTTGTTAGAATTGGTGAAGGATCACAAGAGAGCATGATGGACAAACATGTGTGGGCGAATTCTTTGGTACAAAATAGGTTGTACTTGTTCCAGGTTCCCCGGAAGCACTTTCCCAAGTAACACTACACTGATTGATTAAAATGTTGCCAAATGGATTGTTATCTCATAGTGGTTTTTTGACACTTTGTTGTGGGAGCTTTCAGAACATTATGTTCAAGTAGCAAGGCGGTTTGAGGTTAGTGTACCAAACAAAATGACAGTTGTATTTTAATATTTATGATTCCTTCCTTTTGTGATGTTCCCCAAAGAGCGAGATGGAATTTAATGTTTTAACTGTTCCAACTCAATTATTTACCAACCAGTACCTTTTTATTAGCCAGCTAGATCCAGAACATATTCATGTTATGAATAACAAATTGGATGTTTATTGTGGTTTATGGTATGAGATCCTGCTTCAAACTCTATTTCTTGTAAACTTCTTTCCATTTTGCCAGCACTTTTTGCCAAATACAAAGAAGTTGTTCTTGGGATTAATTATTTTTAACACCAAAAATGTCTTTTGGTTGACTTCTGTCTTGACATTGCAATCTATCCCTCTTTATTTTGTTAATTTTAATTTATGGAATAAAACAAGCATTTCCATAACGTAGTGTAATAAAAAAGATCATTAATGGCACATGAAACTGCAAATGTATTATGTACAACTTTCTATTCCTTTTAAATAGATAATAAAGTTGTGATGTAAATTTCTTTTTTCTCCCCCCCTCACCGAGATGACTATCATTAGACACAAATAGGGCACACATATACACATATAGTTGAAATTATTCCATACATACTTCTGTTTATTAATTCTTTCTCTGGAAAACATCTTTCTTCATACGTCCTTTATAGTTAATTTGGGTATTTGTAATAGTCAAAATGACTTATTCCTTTAAAATCATTCTTAAAATAATATTGCTGTTACCATATACAATGTTTTGTTGGTTCTGCTTATTTAACTCTTCATTATTTCATGGAAATCTTTCCATGTTTTTCTAAGATCATTGAGCTTATAATTTCTTATAACACAGTAATATTCCATCACAGTCATATACCATAATTTGTTCAACCCTTCCCCAAATGATGGTCATCCCCCAAATTTTCAGTTCTTTGCCATCACAAAGATAGCTGCTGTAAACATTTTAGAACATATGGGTTCTTTTCCTTTTTCCTTAATCATCTTTGGAAATAGACTTAGCAGTGGTATTGCTGGTCAAAGGGTATAGGTAGTTTAATAATTCTTTGGGCTTAATTCTAGATTGCCAGCCAAAACAGTTAGATCAGTTCACAATTCCACCAACAGTGAATTAGTGTCCCAATTTTTGCACATCCCCTCCAATATTTATCATTTTTCCCCATCTATCATTTTAGCCAATATGAGAGATGTGAGATGGTATCTCAAGGTTGTTTTAATTTGTATTTCTCTAATCAATAGCGATTTAGACATTTTTCATATGTCTATACGTTGTTTTGATTTCCTCGTTGGAAAACTGCCTGTTTATATCCTTTGACTATCATTTTGGGAACGATTTGTATTCTCATAGATTTGACAAAGTTCTTGATATATTTTAGGCATGAGACCTTTATCTGAGAAACTCTAAAATTTTCCCCCTAACTTTTTACTTTCCTTCTGATCATGGCTATATTTATTTGTAGAAAACATTTTAATTTAATATAATGAATTATCCATTTACATTTAATTTTGCTCTATATGTCTTGTTTATTCATAAATCATTTGCCTATCTATAAGTCATATAAGTAACATGTTCCATGTTCTTCTAATTTTCTTGAAATATCTATCTTTATATCTAGGTCATGTATCCATTTTGAACTTGTCTTGGTAAATGGTGTAAGATATTGGTTTCTGCCATATTGATTTCCAATTTTCCCAATGACTTTCTCTTTTTTTTTTTTTGCCAAATAATGAATTCTTATCCCAAAGTCTTAAATTTTTACCCTTGACAAATACAAGGCTATTGTATTTATTTGCTGCTGTAAATTGTATGTCTATTCTGTTCCATTGACCTACCTTTCCATTTCTTAGCCAGTACCAGATAGTTTTGGAAATTGCTGACTTATAATATGATTTAAGATCTGGTACTGCTAAACTTCCTCCTTTTATATTTTTTTCTACTAATTCCTGTGATATTCTTGGCTTTTTGTTATTCCAAATGAATTTTGTTACTATTTTTTTCTAATTCAGTAAAATATTTTTTTTTGGTAATTTAATTGGGATGGTGCTGAATATATAAATTAGTTTAGGTAAAATCGTCATTTTTATCATATTGGCTCAGCCTACCCATGAACAATTAACATTTCTCCAGTTATTTAAATCTGATTTCATTTGTATAAAAAGGTTTTTTTTATAATTTTGTTTGTATAGTTCTTGGGTTTTTTTTTTTGGCAGGTGTACTCCCAGGTATTTTATACCATCTAGAGTTATTTTAAATGGGATACATTTTATTGTCTCTTCTTGTAAGGTTTTTTTGGTGATATGTAGGAATGCTGATGATTTATATGGATCTATATCCTGGTATTTGCTAAAATTATTAATTGTTTCAGCTAACTTTTTAGTTAGTCTTTGGAGTTTTCCAAATATATCATAATATCATATGCAAAAGAGATGGTTTTATTACCTCATTCCTTATTCTGATTCTTTCTATTTCTTTTTATTCTCTTATTGCTGTTGGTAGGATTTCCAATACAATACTGAATTATACTGGTGACAGTGGCATCCTTGTTTCACACCTGATCTTACTGGGAAGGATTCTAGGTTAGCCCCATTACAAATAATGATTGCCGATGGTTTTTGATAAATGCTTTTTATCAACTTAAGGAAAAATCCATTTATATCAATACTTCCAAGTGTTTTTTAAATAAAAATGAGTGTTGTACTTTATCAAAAGCTTTTACTGCTTTTAATGATATAATCATATCATTAAAAACTTTTGTTATTGATATAATCTATTCCTCTTAAACATCTCCTCTTCCATTGGGTGTTCCTTTGTGACAAATAAACAAATTTTTAAGCAAAACCAACAAACATAATTTTTTTGGAGTCCATATATCTCATTCATGTCCTTTTCCTCTACTCAGAAAAAAAGAGGTGTTTTGTATGATAAATTCTTTGAGACTGAGAATGATGATTGCAATTAATCAGTTTGACAAATTTCTAAGTGTTTTCTTTATATTGCTATAGTCACTGAATATATTGTTTTCTTCTTTCTACTTACTTTGCTTTACATTGGTTCAAGCATATCTTACCATGTTTATCTAAATTCCTCAAATTGATAATTTCTTATGAAATAATACTATTCCTTTATATTCTTATACCACAGGTTGTTTAGCCATTCCTCAATGGGAGGGGAACCTATGTTGTCTCCACTTATTTTTCCTATCAGAAATTGCGATAATATACTTATTTTATCATATATCTCCCTATTTGTTATTCATCTTCCAATCTGTCTTCTCCTCAGGAGTATTTGCCAAATTGTGTGTTCACTGAGTCAATGGGTAGCTATGGATACTTCAATGACTTTTCTTATGTGAGGATGGAGTTATTTGAATACATGAATCAAATCATCCTACTCCACTTAAAATAAGTAATAAGATACCCAGATAACTTAATGAAATGAGAATAAGACTTAACCAACCAACCAAAGACTTTAGATTAATTGTGAAATATGCTTGGATGATTGAAAGTGTCTAGATCAGCTGAGAAAACTTAATTAGCCCCTTTGGGTCATCTATAAATTAGAAGACCAATTGGGAACCCAAGTTATTCAGTCATCTAGTAGAATTTTGGATTCCAGCAAATAGTGGACAAGGAAAGAATATTCCAGCTAAACTCCCTGAAAGGAGTCACTTGAGTGGGTGAGCACTTCTACTTTGGTTTTGGTTTCTTTACCCTCCCTTGCATGGAGGAGGACCTGGCAATCTTTGGAGGATCTAGAGGAGTCATTGAGCTAGAGCACCAGAAAATATATCTTTAACCCCTCAGGGTGCTTATCCCAACTCTCACTTTCCTTGATATGTCTGGTACTCAGAGTATGGCTACTACATCCTGTCAGAGCTCTAGCTCTACCCACCTGCACAAAGCAACAGATATGTACTCTACACTGCCATATCAAGGGAAGGTGATTGGAAGAGGTGGCATTGGGCTTCCTTTTGTTTGGGGTAGATCCTAGGTTATGGAAATCCAAGGCTATAGAAATTCTGCCCAGATCCCCCACCCACCCCTGAAAAAAAATCAGTGGGAGTTGATTTAGTCAAGTCAGAGAAAGAAGGAGTAAGAGAAAAGGATAGAACTGGGTTAAGGGGCCAATATTAGTAGCTACATTGGGCATAAAAGAAAGGGACCAAAATCCAACTAGATTTAGTTCTATTCCTTCAGAAGCTATTTAAGATAGGGGCTTAAGCTGGTAAAAAGTAAATTTCCCCAAATGGGAGGAGGCTGAGGCAGCTTTGCAGTCTATCTTTGAGTGGATTACCTACCATTAAAGGGAGAAGAGTCAAAAAGAGAGGGCTAGGTAAAAAAATATGCACACACATATATCATATATATGTATACACACAAACAAATACACACACATATACATTCGCACATGTAAATACATATATCTGCATACTAAAGCCAGGAAAGTTTTCAAGAGTAGTAAAATTCAATTGAGTACATAGAACAGAAAGAGAGAAATTAACAAAGAGGATATCAAAATTATAATGAAGGGTGGGAACTAAAAAAGGATTATGAGCTTTTATAAATAAATATTACAAAACAAATGAAATTGAACCAATATCTAATGAAAAGCAGAACTGTGGAATTCCAAGAGCATATAGAATGAGATGCTCCATAATGGTTTAAAAGTGAAATGATTACTATAAAAGAGCAAGCTGAAAGTGAACAAATGTTAGACTATATGGGCTATACCAGAAAAGAAAAACTAAAATCCATTATGGTGAATTTCTCCAAAGATGTAAAGAGAGAACAACAGATTTGGACCACAAATATTATTGTTGTTCATCCTTCATTCTCCAAGAGGACCAATGACATATGGAGGGTGATGTCTTGACTTTCATAGGAATTGGATTTAAGTGAGGCAGAGCTATGCAAAGCTATCAGCCTCACTCTCTTCTCCAGAGTCATTGGAGTCTAGTGCAAGATATAGGTCAAGATAACTGATGGTGGCCTCAGATTCAGTGTGAGACATTGGCCTTTTTAAGCTAAGGTCTTTTCCAGGTCTCAATTTCTCCAAGCAATGTCCATTCAGTAATTAAAGACTAGGTAAGAATTGAGTCAAAAAATAGCCTAGTTTGCCCTCACGAAAGAATCAATCTGGGAGGGAAAGATCCTCAGAAACAATTACTATTTGCACTCATTCCGAGCCATCAGAACCCAAACAATGTAATACAAATATACTGAGGCAGACAACCTGGAAGCAAAGAAGTAAAAGGCCATAATGCTTGTTGGTGGAGTTGTGAACTGATCCAATCATTCTGGAGAGTAATTTGGAACTATGCCCAAAGGGCAACCAACCTATGCAACCCTTTGATCCAGCAATGCCTTGACTAGGTCTGTATCCCAAAGTGATCATAAAAAGGGAAAAGGACTCATATGTACAAACATATTTATACTTTAGCTCTTTTTGTAGTGGCAATGAATTGAAATGGAGGGGATGCCCATCAATTGGGGAATGGGTGAATAAGTTGAGGTATATGAATATAGTGGAATACTCTTGTTCCATAAGAAATGATGAGCAGGCATCTTCAGAAAAACCAGGAAAGACTTTCAAGAACTGATGCTGAATGAAGTGAGCAGAACCAAGAGAATACTGCACACAGTAACAGCAACATTATGTGATATCCAGCTTTGTAAAATTTAGCTCTTCTCAGCAATACAGAGATCTATGACAATTTCAAGACTCATGATAGAAAATGCTATACACATCCAGAGAAAGAGCTATGGAGTCTAAATGCAGATCGAAGCATACCATTTTCTCTTTTTTTTTTCTTTTTTGTGGTTTTTCCCTTTTGTTCTGATTCTTTTACAATGCAACTAATGTGGAAATATGTTTAATATGATTGCACATGTGTAGCCTATATCAGATTGCTTGCTCTCTTGGGGAGGGGGGAGAAAAAATTTTGGAATTCAAAATCTTATAAAAGTGAATATTGAAAACTAACACAATAAAAAAGGATAAAAGGCTATAATGCTAAAAGAATCTATGATCTCTACATGTGCAAGTCATTGATCACAAAGACAGGTTATACAGAGACCACATAAGGATCATGTTTTCCTGAAGCACATGACAAATTGAAAAACCCAAGCATCACCAGGCAGGAAATACTACAAGACTGCCTATAAATTATAAATAAAGAAAACAAAGAACCAATTAAAAAATCCACAGAACTCAAGGTGCAAATAAGAAACATGTTTCTGACCATAATCAATGCAGAAATTTGTTTTGCTTCACTGAGCCTATTTGTAACTAGAGATCCCCACATACCCCCATAATTGGAAGGGGATATAAGAAGAAAAGAAAATAAATCCTTGTTAGTTGAAACTCTTTTACTCATTAGACTAACTCCAGAGGCTCCCTATCATTTCCAAGATCAAATACAAAATCCTCTGGTGTTCAAAGCTCTACATAAATTACCTTCCCCCCTCCACCTTTCCAGTCTTCTTACACCTTCCCCCTTCCTCCCCCACCCCGACTCCTCTAGTACTCTTTGATCCAGTGACACTGGTATCCTTGTTGTTCCTTGAACAAGACACTCTATTTCTTGCTCTGGGCATTTTATCTGATTATCCCCTATGCCTGGAATGCTCTCCTTTTTCATCGCTACCTCCTGGTTTCTTTGGTTTTGGCTGAATAAAATCCCATCTTCTATAGGAAACCTTTCCTGATTATTCTAAATTTTAGTGGGTTTCCTTCTTTTGATTATTTCCAGTTTTTCTTGTCTATAGTTGTACATATTTATTTTCATATCATTTTCCCCACTGGACTGTGAGCTCCTTGGGATTGTCTTTTGCATTTCTTTGCATCTCTGGTGCTTACCATCATGCCTGAAACATAGTGGGTGCTTAATAAATGCATATTGACAGATACAAAAAGCAAGACTCCACAGATCACCTCAAGAAAAACAACAACAAAAGCCTCAACCCCTACACTTCAAACTCTAAGACATAAGGTGGTTAAATAGAATAATTCCAATGAGACTGAATTCAGCAAGTGTCTAGGAGAAAGTCCTTCAGATAGAAAAGAAAGTAAATTTGAATATCACAAGGTTATTTTGCACACATTAGAAACCACAGAAGGGAACAGAATAACACATTCCCAAAAGGAAAGGAGCTCTAAATAGAATCCAAAATGACTGTTTTGCAAACTTGAGCCTTATCATCAGTCAATAAGGATGAATGATCAACACAGGAGAGGCATTTGAAGTGTTTTTGTAACAACAATAACAACAAAACAGATGTGACAGATTATTTGACTTGCAAATACCGCAAATAACACAAGAAAGGAAAATAAATGGAACAGCAATCTTTGTAGAATAAGTAATGAAATAAAGAATAAATAACAAAGCACATTATATATCTCTAGGTATTTTTTTTAATGAGAAAGACTGACCTATTGGATTAAAACAGCAGCAGTGACAAAGGGACCACTATGAGATTGTTTTTTTAAGGGCAAAATGGGGAAAAAATGAACAAGCAATTTAAAGAAATTGAAGTAAAGGAGAAGTTGCCATGAAAGTCCATAGGCTAAACCCCACAACCCTTTTACAAATGAATCAACATATTTTGTGGGATTAAATTGCAGAATGGGAGGGAGTAAAAGGGGAAAGAGGAGGTGCAAGATAAAGGAGAATGTGTGTGATCCAATGAAGTCCAAGAGTGAACAATGAAGGGAAGATAATGCTTGTGTTCTCTCAACAGGAAGAGGGAGAAAGAATGGGAGAAATAAAAACAGAACGATATCGACACAGAGAATGAAAAGGGGAGGCCTCAGACCCAGTGTGAGGAGAGGGTTACATTGAAGAGCACTCCTGTGGAGGAAGAGGCATACTTTATATGAGGAAATGAAGGCCTTACTGTGGGTGTAAATTGAAGAGAGTTCATGCTCAGGGAAATAATTTCCTCTCCTCTAGGAACAACAAACATTATATTTCAGGAAAAGTAAAATCAGAGTTCTTTGGAGAGGAGCGGGAACTGGCACTCAGAAGGGTAGGAAGATGTGGAAGCAGAGAGGAGATAGTTTGGCAAATGGGAAGGAGAATAATTATGGGGAGGGGAGGGTGTAGAATTGGACCCCATGATTTGGCATACAGGGTAATTTCTACCATGGGGAAATCCTCTCCTCTCCTCTCCACTCCTCCCTTCTACTTTCTTCTCCTCTTTTTTCTTCTCTCTTCTCACCTTATGAATTGATATTATTAAGTGAGACACAAATATGGGCAGACTGTGGCATATATGTCCATGCTTTCCAAATTGAGTCTGGCCTTTGTCTTCACATTATTCTTCACAATGGTTATTCAACAGCTCTTTTTCTTCTGGGAAGTGAGGTGGGCAGTGGAGAAAATAATGGGCTGGAGTCAGTAGGGACTGAGTTCAAATCTGACCCAAAACACTTACTAGCCGTGCTACCTGGGGCAAAATACTCAACCTCCATCTGCCTTGGAATTGTCAACTGTAAAATGGGGATAATAACAGAACCCACTTCTCAGGGTTGTCTTGAGGACCAAATGAGATAATAACTGTGAAGCACTTAGCACAGTGCTGGGCACATAACAGGCATTATATAAATGGTAGCTATCATCATCATCATCATCATCATCATCATCATCATCATCATCATCATCTTCTTATGGAGAGAAAATGAATTTTTTCTGTTGGCCAAAATACATCATCACCAAAGTAATTAGGCTTTGCTGCTCGTCAGTACAGACAATATTCATGCAGCCTGCGTGGGTGGAGAACACTGCCTCTTCCTTCTTAATTTGCCTTTGGTTTTGACTCAAATAGTCTGAATGATTTCTGGATGTGCCATTTGCTCCTGGTGGATTCTTGGGATTTCTTTGTGGTTTACTGTAATGTGATTCTCCTCTTTCAAGAGACAGAGATGGAAAAGGAAAGGCCTAATCTTAGCCTGGGGACTCTATGCCCCCTACTTCATCAAGACAAGACATTTAGTATGAGTCTTTTTCTACTTATATTTTCACTCTGACAGGCACTATTTCTACACCCATTTTCTCATATATTCTTTCAGTTTCATGAGTGCTAGTCTTCTTAGCTAGAATATGAGCATCTTAAGGCCATAAACTGAGCTAAACTCTTTCATATTCCCCTCCTCGAATGGCTCCTAATTCTAGTGCACCTAAAATTGTAGGTGGATTGATGAAGAATTAGGAAACAGTATAAAATAGGGCATCATTAAGTGTCAAAATTTTTGATGTAGAAGGTCAGAGTTAGGAGAGATTTATTTGGTTCTTGGTAGTCAGGGAAGACTTCCGGGAGTTGAGAAAGATCTATAGAATTTTGATAGGTAGTAAAATGAAAGAAAGAAAGAGAGAGAGAGAGAGAGAGAGAGAGAGAGAGTGTCAGTCATGTGGGTGTGTGATTAAAAGCTTTTCAGGTACACCCAGAACCACTATACCACTCCCACATGCTTTTTGCTCCTGGCTTATCTTTTTAATTATCTTTTTTTCTGGGTTCAAAGATAGCGTAGAGGGTATAGTCCGGAATATTTCCAAATTTGCAAATTTGCAAGCCAACCTTTTTTTTTTCCCAATGAGATAGTTTTCACTCTTTCAGTCTTGAGCCATGAACTTATAGGTTGAGATACAATCTCTATTAATGGTGTGTATTTTAATAGTAGTATCATATTACAGAAACATGGAGAAATATTCATGTGAGATCTGAAAGGCTTCAGTGAGTTTCACAGCTAGATCCATGTTCTTCTGCTCTCCACTTACTTCCCAAGGTGCCTCAGGGAGTAGGAGTTGGTGAAGAAAATGATTGAAATGAAAATTCTAGTTTGAAATTTCTCAGACAACTCAATTTAAATAAATGGATGTCGAAAATTGCTTTTACATCTAATTGTGGGAAAATAAAATCCTAAATTTAAAAAAGGAAACAAAATAAAGGAAGAGAAATTTCCCAAACTCTATGCTCTAGGAAAAGCAAAGGGAAGAAAGGAGCAGTTGACTAGACTTTTCTCTTATCAGCAGTCTCAGTTGCCAAAACTGCTGGTTCAGCTTGGTCTCATCTCTAGACAGACATATGCTGATAAGTAGTTAACAACCAACTCTATGAAAACAAACAAACAAGTGTATTCATGACACAATTTAAATTTAAGCTGCATTATTAACATTTTCTCCACCACTGTTTTGGTACTTCTACAAAGTTTATTTAGATGAATAGATAAAAGATTTTACAGTACTTTCTAAGGCTGTTTCACATACTTAATCCCAATAGAACCGAACAACCTCATGAAATAAGGCAGATATTTATATTTTACATTTTATAAATGAGGAAATTAAGTCACTTGCAAGAAGTCATACAAATAGTCAGTAGAGGACATGGTATGAGAAATTGTTCCTTAGTCTAGTTCTCTTTCATCTTACAAATTCAAGTCTGAGCACCAGTGATCTTAAATCTCTTGCTTTATCCTAGTGCTTAGTGTCCTGGGTAAGGAGTCAAGAAAATCTGGGTTCACTTTGATGCTTGTAGCTGTTAGGAGACTGTAGGAAGTCTGACCTCTGCCTGTATGAGGTTTGTTTATTTATTTGAATTTATTTAGTATTTTATTTTTCTCCCATGCAAAAACAATTTTTAACATTAATTTTTTTTAAAACTTTGAGTTCCTTCGAACTTGTGAAAATCAATGCTGAAAACTAAATGTATTAAATAAATTAAATAAATAAATTTTAAAAAACCAAAAAGCTTTGAGTTCTGAATTCTTTCCCTTCTTCCCTCCCCACCTCACTCCCCTCATTGAGAAAGAAAGCAATTCAATACAGGTTATACATGTGTAGTCATGCAAAACATTTCTACAATAGTCATTTTGTGAAAGAAAACATAGACCAAACAAAACCTTGAAGAGAAATAAAGTAAAAAGATTATGCTTCAACCTGTATTCAGATAACATCAATTCTTTCTCTGGGGATGGATAGAATTTTTCATCATAACTCCTTCAGAGTTGTCTTGGATCATTATATTGCTGAGAATAGTGAAGTCATTCACAGCTGATCATCAAACAATGTTGCTGTTACTTTGTACACAGTACATTTCGCTTTGCATCAGCCCATACAAGTCTTTCTAGGTTTCACTGGATCAGTGAGTACATGGGAGTGTAAGACATAAGAAGACTGGAAAGGTGGGGTGGGGGCAAATTATGAAGGGCTTTGAATGCCAGTCAGAGGATTCTGTGGTGGATCTTGGAGGTAATAGGGAACCTCTGGAGTTTCTTGAGTAGGGAGGTGACATGGCAAGTCACTTTAATTTCTGTGTGCCTCACTTTCCTCAATTATAAAATGACTATAATAATAACATCTAACTCACAGATTGTTGTGAAAATCAAATCAGACATTATTTGTGAAGCACTTGGTACAGTGCCAGGCATGTAGTATACACTATATAAATATTATCTATCATCATCATTATTATTATTATTATTGTTGTTGTAACAGTTTAGGTGGGCGGTGATAAGGGCCTATACCAGGGTAGTGGCAGTATCAGAGGAAAGAAGGGGAAGACGTGTTACAAGCAAACCAATAAGCTTTGAATTGGATATGGGGGATGAGACAGAGAGTGAGGAATTGAAAATGGCACTTATTTATAAGCATGAGAGCTGGGAAGATGATGGTATACTTTACATTATTAGATAAGTTAGGAAGAGGGAAAGGGCTGGTGGCAGGGGAGAGATAATGAGTTCAACTTGGGATATGTTGAATTTAAGTTGTTTATAGAACATGCATTTTGGGATATCCAATGGGCAGTTGGAGATGTGAGACCAGAGGTAACCAGAAAAGTTAGGGCTGGATAAGTAGATTTCAGAATGATCGGAATTGAATCCATGTGAGCAGAAGAAGTCACCAAGTGAAATAATATAGAGGGAGGAGAGAAGAAGGGCCAGGACACCTATGGGACATCTATGGTTAGAAGCTATAATTTGGATGAGGATCCAGCAAAGACGAAGAAGGGACAGTAAGATAGATAGGAGGAGAACCAGGATGGAATGGTGTCCCAAAAATCTAGACAGAAGAGAGTATGAAGGAGGAGAGGGTGATCAAATAAAATCAAAGGCTGCAGGGAGGTCAAGGAGAAAGAGGGTATGATCTGGAGAAGGAACCAGCAAAGGAGTCAGAGACGAAGCAGGTAGGAGGGGAACCAGGAGAGATGGTGTGCCGAAAACCTAGAAAGAAGAGAGTATCGAAGAGGAGAGGGTGAGCAAAAATTTCAGACTGTAGAGAAGTCAAGGAAGACGATGATTGAGAAAAAGCTATCAATACACAAGCCTTGAAGCAATAAATGAAGGAAAGAATGATAACTCATTTATTAACCATTTACTGTGTACCAGAGCTGTGTTGAATGATAGTGATATAATAGAAGAAAACAAGAAAGTCCCTGACCTCTCAAAGGTCACATTCTAATTGAGGAAAAGAACTAGATGGATGGGGAATTTGTGTAGTGTTATGGTTTGAAAATGTCCTGGAAGAGAAGTGGATGCCTGGTTTTGAGCAAGATATGGCAAAACGTCCATCTACCAGAGCCCATGGTCTCAGGGTCAAGGATGAGGAAGGGGAAGAGCTTACATAGGAAATCAGAGTCTGGTTTCCCAATGTCCCTAACACTCCAATCCTGGAGACAGCTGTCCTCAAGGAAATGCAGTTCCCTATTATCTAGAAACAATACCCTCCCAGCTACTGCTTTATTCTCCTCAAGGACCGGGTGTTCTGCTAGCCTCAGGGGTGGCTCAGACAATTGTCAGAACAGTTATTAAGGTATTCAGTTTTCTAGGGTGTATGTGTCTTGGACTAATTTCCTTTTATCTTTAGAACCTTCTTTTCCGGCTTAATAGTTAAATTTCTGCTACTCTACCACACTTGGAGTATTCATTTCCTCTAGTTCTAACAGAGATTTAATGGGCAACATAGAAGAGCAAGGTCAAAACCTTCTCCAATGGGTATCATGAAACAAATATGCAGAATGAATTGAGGGTGGAAAACAGACTGTGAAAAGGAAGGAAAAGAGGGAAGAAACAAGCATTTATGTTCCAGGCAACCTGCTAAGTGCTTTATACACATAATCTTGTCAATATTATTGAGTCATTTAGGAGGCTGTTTCACTTGCTCAGATGTGATGTCTAGTGGACTTGATAGTTGTTTTTAGTCATATCTGACCCTCCATGTCCCTACTTGGGGTTTTCTTGGCAAAGATCTTGGAGTGGTTTGCCATTTCCTTCTCTAGATCATTTGATAAATGAGGAAACTGAGGCAGACAGGGTTAAGTGACTTGGCAAGGGTCACATAGCTAGTTAAGTGTCTGAAGCTGGATTTGAACTCAGGTCTTCCTGACTCTAGACCCGCTGCTCTATCCATTGTGCCACCTTTGGCATCACCACGCCAAAGAATAACAGAAAGCAACTTATACAGGTGAAGTAAGTGACAACATTTGTCTGATGGGATGGGGGCATGAGGAGCTTAGTTAAAGCACAGCAAGAGGAAGAAGCAGTTCAGGGGACCAATGGTGGGGGTGGGGGGGGAGGCAAGATTCAGAGGAGAATCAGAAGACAATAGTTTCATGGAGGTCAAGAATCAAAAGTAACCTAAAGTAGGCAAGTTCAGTGCTGTCAACCACATCACCTGCATTTCTGTCTGTACAATGCATTCATTCTTATCTTCCCTGAAGCAAGATTGCCTTGGTGATATATTTTAGCCAGCAGGAGATTCTGTTCCCCTACAGAGAAAAGAAAGGAAGTAAAATTTTACTAAGTATCTACTATAATAAGGACCATGCTGAACTCTTTACACATATCATCTCATTTGATTCTCACTACTCTGGAAAGGTAGGGGCTTTTATGCTACCCATTTGACAGTTTAGGCAACTGAGTCAAACAGAGTTTAAGGATTTGAACTCAGGTCCTCATTGTGCCATCTAGCTGTCTATGAGTCAGCACACTGTAGAATGCTGGACTTGGAGGCAGCAAGAACTGGATTGAAATTCTGTCTCTTATATTGATCACTTGGGTAAGTCACGTCACCACAATGACCCTCAACTTGTTTATCTGTAAAATGGGAATGCTGATATACGCAGTATTCATCTCACATATTTGTTGTGGGGCTTAAATGAGATAACACATGAATTATACCCTTCGGTAAATTTTAAAATACTATGCAAGGTGTACCAAAAGTACAGTTTTAAGTTTTAGTAACTCTTTTTGTAATTTGTTTTTTATTTGTTTCAGTTGTGTCCAACTCTTTGTGACCCCTATGGGGTTTTCTTGGCAAAGATGCCAGAGTGGTTTGCTGTTTCCTTCTCCAGTGGATCAAGGCAAATAGAGGTTAAATTACTTGCCTAGGGTCCCACAGGTATTTAAGTGTCTGAGACCAGTTTGAGCTAAGAGCTTCCTGATTCCGGGCCCAGCACTCTATCTACCAAGCCATCTAGCTGCCTCCTGTTAACTAACAAGTAGCTATTACATATTATAGCTATAATAGCTATTAAAGCTTAAACATCAGTATTAAATAATTGTATTTAACAACCATAATAGCTATTAAAGGCTAACATTGCACTAAGACTTTTGGAGCACTCTATATAACTGTAAGTTAATATATACCCCTCACTCTCCATTTATAAGAATATTGACTCCAAGCCAATGGGCTGGTTCTCACTAAGAAATGAAATGAAAAAAGCTTCTCAGTTCCTTTAGGAAGTCCATCAAGTTGGGAACTATTGAGTTGGTTATTTACCATTGGACCTAATGATTGGCCTTCTAGTGAAATTTTCCATCTGTGGGTGGAAGACTTAATCACCAAACAGGGGGGTTTATGTCCAAGGGTTTGTTTAGCTTAATGAGACGCAGCAGCTTCGAGCTTTCCAAACAAAAATGGTCAGTTCAAAGTTCTGTGAGCAATGCCAAGCAAGACTGGACCTGTCAGAGCCAGGCTGCTGTTGCTGCTACTGTTGATATTCTGCAAAGGTTTCAAAGGTTACCACCCGAGGTTTGAAAACTTGTTTTGTGAAATAGCGATAACCTTGTGTCTCCTCTGCTGGGAGTCCAGTCCCTTTTTTTTCACCATATAGTAATATCCTGGCCAGTGCCAAGCATTTCAGTCACAAATGCAAAGCAGTTGTCATAATTATCATCATCATCATCATCATCATCATCATCATCATCATCATCATCATCACCAGTTACTTGATTTCTGCTATAAAGGCACTCCCCCAACACCATGGAATACAGGGGCCCAAAAAGCTCCATGGCTTTGAGTTAAGACAATAACAAAATAAGATTTATTGGTCTTGAATGTTCTTCTTACCATTTCTCCCTTTTCTCCTTCTTACTCATTATTGATCATTATGTGCTTATGGATTAAAAAATACTAACTGGAGGATTCTTGGTCAGACAAAGTCAGATATGACACTGTGGTTTTGCTTGGTCTTGTTGGTTCGGCAGGTTTTCATATTACTTGATTCCATTGGCTTAATTTTGGGCATTTATGTGCTGGGTTCCTTTGAATCAGGCTTCTGATGTCTAATAAGAAAGCTATTGTTTATAATAGTTGGTATTTAATGGGTATCGTGGTGTAACGGATTGAAAGTTGGCCCTAGAGTCAGGAAGGCCTGGATCCATGTGCTGTCTCTTGGCTTTACAATTCTGGGAAAATCTCTTTTAATCTCTAACTGTTGCAGGCAACTCTAGACTCTATGTTTCAGGAGAGTTGATAATTTGAATCAACGCGTCTTTCCATGGAACATTATGTATTATGAGGGATCTCACTCACTGGGGAGTTCCCTATGCCAGTGAAATCACAACTCTAGACCAAAAAGAATAATTTGTTTCCTCGTAAACATGAAGAATGGGTTCAACTTTCTCCTTATCACATTCCATTCATTAAATTACCACAAGTATATATAACAACATAAAGCTATTATAACAAACATTTCTTCTTTGACTCTCACTTAAGGTTTTCCCTCCCTTCATCTCAGTCAATTTCCTATATTTTGTTTACTTTCAATTAAAACAACTAAACAAGCATTTATGAAACACCTACTATGTGCCAGTGCCTGTGGTAGACTCCAGAGAGATGATAAAAACCACATAGTTCCTGTCTTTAAGAAGGTTGCATTTTGTCTTATAATTTTTATTCGTATATTTTGTTTCTATACCAGCTTCATTTCAGAATATATCCCTTCTTCCTCCTCTATCAAATGTAGCAAAAATTAAAAAAGAAAGAAAAACAGAAAGCTGTTTAGCAAAACCATCTAAGATATGGACCAAATCTTACAGTATATGCAATGTTTTTCACACCCATTGTCCCCCATCTCTACAAGAAGGGGAGGGAGGCGAATTTTCCCATTTGAATGAGCTAGATGGCCCCATCTCTGGTACCAGGTATGGTCATTATAATTTCACAACATTCAGTTTCCTTTTGTTTGTTATTTCAATATACATTGTTATGGCCATTGTGTGTGTGTGTGTGTGTGTGTGTGTGTGTGTGTGTATGTGGGTTCCATTTAGTTTACTATACATCAATTGAAAATCTATTGGCAACTTAAGGGAGATCTGAGTTCTAATCTTGCCTCAGATGCTTACATACTGTATGACCATGGGTAAATCACTTCACCTCTGTCTGCCTTGGTTTTCTTGACTGTAAAATGGGGGTAATATCAGCACCTACCTGCCAGGACTGTTATGAGGATTGAATGAGATAATATTTGTAGAGGATTAGCAGAGTGCTTGGCACATAGTAGGTAATTAGTAAATGCTTATTTCCTTCCTTCCTTCCCTGCATAGAAATGTCACAATTCACACTGTCATTTGTCTTGCCATTTCCTTGGTTCACTCTTTCTTGCTGCACCAAAATAAAACATGGCATTTATCCAGATTGGCATTCAAACATAAAATTTGTTCAACTTAGGTGTCTTCTCCAACATTGGTACCTTTTGCTTATATTTCCATTCACCCTTTTCTCATGTTGCCTTTATAGCTACCTAAGCTACAATGGTATGTAGATGAGAGAATACTTGACTAGCAGTCAGAAGAATTGGGTTTCTAATCCCAGCTCTGCTTGGGGAGAGGCAGGAACATTGGACTTTAGTCTCAGCTCTGCTACCATCTTGTTTTGTGAACTTGTGCTAAATCATAGTGAAGCTCTGTTTCCTCATCTGTAAAATAAGGGTAGTGAATAAACTCCCTTCAAAGCTTACCTCAAAAATTATTTCCTTGAAGATGCCTTACCTGATCCTCCACATTGACTTTTTATTTATTTCGTATATAATAGGAGCAAATGGATTAGCCTCCAGTGATATGTGGGACCTTGGGTCACTTCTGTTGGGCCATCTGTGTTCCGGCTTAGGGCTGAAGGGCTTGACACTTTGGGACAATGCAGCAAACCTGGGGGTGGGGCCATTGATCCTCCTCATTACAGAGGAAAGAGCAACAACAAACATGCATGGGAGAGAATTTTCTGCTAAGCCAGGAAGAGTTGCTCGCTCAATAGACAAAAAAGTGACTCCACCTACTAAAGGAAATAGTATAGATGAGAGCCAAGGAAGAGATGAAATGTCAAATCAGTAGCCCTGCAAAATACTGCATGCTTTGATATTTTAAGTATCAAACTCCTGGAAGGGCATAATAATGATTATAAGTCACTACCAAATGTTTCTATCTTTGTCATTTTGTCATTGGGAGTCTTTTCTGATTCAAGCATTACTTTTGTGTGGAGGAAATAAATAGTTATTCTGTATTTGATCTACATCATACTCCCGAGTACTTTACTCACCCTTTTGGTGAGATCTGAAACATGGACCAAATGTAGGCTTTAAGTGATTTTTCCTGGGGCTTCATGATGGAGGCATAGAGAGCCAGAGGTGATGAAAAGTGCAAAACCTTTCTGAGACCAGGCTTCTTTTAGGACTGACCCTGTTACATGTTCATGAATCCAAAGTTAGGGGCATAAATGAGATGATTGGGCAGAGAGAATGATGAATATTATTTTTCTTACTAGAATGG
The DNA here is from genome assembly GCA_028646595.1 of Phalanger gymnotis. NCBI lineage: Eukaryota > Metazoa > Chordata > Mammalia > Diprotodontia > Phalangeridae > Phalanger > Phalanger gymnotis. The sequence continues at coordinate 310,114,292 of CM053623.1, read as the reverse complement.
ACTAAGTAGACTAAGTTGAGGATAGGATAACAAAGTTACCTATTCTGTAATGACCTGGTGAAGGCAGGGTCATTAAGAGGATCTCTGTTCACTCAGAGAGATGTGAAGCCACAAAATTATTTTCAAGAGGGGAAGAATGGGCTTTAATATGAAAAGAAGGATAGAAAGATGATGGCTGGAAATCAGGGACTGGCCTAAAACTCTCCCCCAGGACCCTCCAAACACCTATAAAAATGGCTCTGAACAAATTCTGGAACTGCAGAACCCATGAAGTAGCAGAGGGAAGCAGGGC
>CM053623.1:310083227-310113500 GCA_028646595.1 Phalanger gymnotis | reverse complement strand
GAAAGGAGGTCCAAATAGAAAAGGAGGTCCAAAAGACCACTGAAGAAAATACTACCTTAAAAATGAGATTGGAGCAAGTGGAAGCTAGTGACTTTATGAGAAATCAAGATATTATAAAACAGAACTAAAGGAATGAAAAAATGGAAGACAATGTGAAATATCTCATTGGGAAAACCACTGACCTGGAAAATAGATCCAGGAGAGATAATTTAAAAAATCATTGGACTACTTGAAAGCCATGATCAAAAAAGAGCCTAGATATCATCTTTCAAGAAATTATTGAGGAAAACTGCCCTGGTATTCTAGAGCCAGAGGGTAAAATAGAAATTGAAAGAATCCACCGATTGCCTCCTGAAAAAGATACCAAAAAGAAAACTCCTAGGAATATTGTTGCCAAATTCCAGAGCTCTCAAATCAAGGAGAAAATAGTGCAAGCAGCCAGAAAGAGGCAATTTGAGTATTGTGGAAACACAATCAGGACAACATAAGATGTAGAAGCTTCTGCATTAAGGGGTTGAAGGGCTTGGAATATGATATTCTGGAGGTCAATGGAGCTAGGATTAAAACCAAGAATCACCTACCCAGCAAAACTGAGTATCATGCTCCAAGGCAAAATATGGATTTTTAATAAAATAGAAGACTCTCAAGCTTTTTCAGTGAAAAGGCCAGAGCTGAATAGAAAATTTGACTTTCAAACACAAGTATCAAGAGAAGCATGAAAAGGTAAACAAGAAAGAGAAATCATAAGGAACTTACTAAAGTTGAACTGTTTTGTTTACATTCCTACATGGAAAGATGATGTGTATAATTCACGAGACCTCAGTATTAGGGTAGCTGAAGGGAATACATACATACATACATACATATACATAAACATATATATATATGTATATATATATGCAGAGGGCACAGGGTGAGTTGAATATGAAGGGATGATATCTAAAAATTAAAATAAAATTAAGGAATGAGAGAGGAATATATTGAGAGAGGGAGAAAGGGAGAGATAGAATGGGGTAAAATATCTCTCATAAGAGTAGCAAGAAAAACAGTTCTGTAGGAAGGGAAGAGGGAGCAGGTGAGGGGTAATGAGTGAATCTTGTTCTCATCTGATTTGACCTGAGGAGGGAATAACATACACGCTCAATTGGGTATCTTACCCCACAGGAAAGAAGGAGGAAGGAGACAAAAAGGGGGTACAGTAGCAGGGAGGGCAGATAGGGGGAGGAGATAATCAAAAGCAAACACTTTTGAAAAGGGACAGAGTCAAGGGATAAAATTGAACAAAGGAGGATAGGATAGGAAGGAGTAAAACAGTTAGTCTTTCACAACATGAGTATCGTGGAAGGGTTTTGCATAATGATACACATGTGGCCTATGTTGAATTTCTTGCCTTCTTAGTGAGGGTGGGTGGGGAGGGAAGAGGGGAGAGAATTTGCAACTCAAAGTTTTAAAAGGAGACGTTCAAAAAAATTTTTGCATGCAACTAGGAAATAAGATATACAGGCAATGGGGCATAGAAATCTATCTTGCCCTACAAGAAAGTAAGGGTAAAGGGGATGGGGGGGAGTGGTGTGACAGAAGGGAGGGCTGACTGGGGAAAGAGGCAATCAGAATATATGCCATCTTGGAGTGGTGGGGAGGGTAGAAATGGGGAGAAAATTTGTAATTCAAACTCTTGTGAAAATCAATGCTGAAAACCAAAAATATTAAATAAATAAAAAACAATAGTATTCTCCCCCCCCCCAAAAAAAAAAAGAAAAGAAAAGCAGGACATAAATTCTCTGTCTATGAAGGCAGGAAGAGTTTTTTGTTTTTCTTTTTGTTTGAGATTTTGTCCCTGTGAGGTACTACATTATTGTTCAGTTGTTTGCTTTGTTCAGAGTTCTAAGACAAACAACTACTCTGACTCAGAGTTTTGAAACAGGAATTTATTTTGAATGTGATAGTGATAAGTTATAGCATACTGGAGACATCATCATCATCATCATCATCGTAGTAGTAGTAGTAATAATAATAATTGCTAGAATTTATGTGGTGCTTTGTTTGCAAATTTCTTTACAAACATATCATTTTATGTTTTACATGACTGCATATGTATAACCTATATCAGATTGCTTACCATCTCAGGGAAGGGGGAGAGGAAGGAGGGAAGGATATACTTTGGAACTCAAAACTTTAAAAAAAGTGTTAATTTTTTAATATGTAATTGGGAAAAAATAAAATATTACAAAAGTCCAAATATTTTATTTTATCCTTATAACGAACCTGGTAGCTAGGTGCTATTATTATTTCCATTTGACAGATTAAGAAAATGAAGGAAATATGGGTCGAATGACTTGCCCAGGTATGTGTAGCTAGGAAGTGTCTTTGCAAGATCTGAATTTAGATATTCCTGACTTGATCCAGTAGCATCCACTGAACCTCCTGAATGGCAGTATGGACAGATATGAACATAAGAACTCTTCCTGTATTATGGAACAAATGTCCCTCTTTTGGTTATGGACAGAAAATGAGACTTTGGTCATTAACCCATAAATAAGGCTTGGGTAGTTTATGGAGAGGATTCAGAATCTGAAACAAGAAAGAGGAGAGAGAAGGAATCAAAAAATAGATATCTGGATTCCAAGCTGGAATGATGGACGCAATGGTATCTATTAAGGAGTAAGTTCAGCTGAGCAGAGGAACAGCTGGTATATAGAGACTCAGAGCAGATGTGGTAGTTTGGCTGAAACATCTTGCCTAGTGTGGAATTAGTAAGTTGGACCAACCAACTTATCAGTTGAAGTGTGTGTTTAACACAGAACTTATTTACATCAAGGAGTTATTATGAGACAGAAAGAGGGCACTGAGGTTAAAGTTCCAGACTTATGAATTACCTTAAACACGTGTTTTGTTTTTTTCCCTCACTCGTGTCTCCTTGGAAGGTTTCAACAAGTAGGTGCCTATTTCCCCTTCTCAATCCCTTTCTTCCATCTCTCAGATAATGAGTACATTGGTGGGACAGTTTCACTCAGGTTTATGTGTGGATTGTGATATTTTGTCATTTATACACTTGATTTGGTATATGAGTACTGTGATGTTATGATTTCTTTTGCCTTATTGCTAAACAAATGGTTATGTTTAACGTATATGGGATATTCAAGAAAAGATGTACAATGGGGGCTTCCACCTAAGATGAACTCATGAAAGGTGCAGAGGAGTTCAGTTCTCCCACTTTTTCTCCAGCAATGATCTAACCCCCCCCCCAACAGATGAAACAATGACCAAAAGCTCAAGGAAAAATTTCACTAAGCACTTTCATTCAGGCAAGGACCGAAGAAAAAGATAATCAAAAACTGTGGACACTGGAAGAGGGATTGTGACAAAGAAGCTAGCATGAACAAAGGTAAATGGGGTGGGTGGTAGAGGGAATAAGCATTTATATAGTGTCTACTATGTTCCAAGCTCTGTGCTAAATGCTTTACAAATGTTACCTTATTTGACCCCAAGTCCTAAAGTCCACTATGTGTGAGCAATAAGCAGTGCTCTGACTACAAAGACCTCAGGAGAGCAGTATGCTCCAAGGGACATAGAAAAGGCAGAACCTTGATCAAGAAAGCCTGGGGGTTTCCTAGAAGACCAGCAAGTGACCGGATCAGGCAACTACCTTTCTCTAACTAGAGAAATGGAAGCCTGCCAGTGCTCTGAGAGAAGATTTATTAAGGGAAATGGAAGCCAACAGAATGGTCAGGATGAAAGAAGTACTGAACATTTCATTGAAGAGTGTGGGAGAGGGTAGAGGTAGACCTTTGTCATGAATCTCAAATTAAGAGCTGAGACTACATATGAGGAAATAGATGAAGACATTGAACACTATGAAGATTATTATGTGCCAACTATTGCCCAAGAGGAAAACTCAGGAGAAGTGAATGATAGCAAGTAGAGTCTTAGAGGAGAAAATTTCTGTTGGCCACAACAGAAATAAGAGATTATAGAAAAAAAGCAAGCTATGGAGGAAAGACTTTAAAGTAGGATTAATAGCTTCCAACACAATGTAGTAAAAATTATTCAAGAAATGGGCTCCCTGAAAATTAGAATGTGCCAGACAGAAATCAATGACTCCATGAGAAAACAAGAAAAACAAAAGATTGAAAATGTAAGAGAAAATTAAGGTGTTGCCTATGAAAAATGACTGAATGGGAACACGTAACAAGAAGAGATAACCTAAGAATCATCAGGCTGCTTGAAAACCACCCAAGCTAAAACAAACAAAACAAATAAAAAAGCCTGAATACTACAGTATTTCAAGTGATCATGATCAAAAACTACCTAAATTTATTAAAACTGGGTGGTAAAATGAAAGTAGAAAAAATGTACAGGTCACCTCCTGAACATTACCTTAATATGAAAACTTTCAGGAATGTCATAATCAAAACTCAGAGTTTACAAGTAAAAGCAAGTACTGCAGGTAACCAGAATTATTTCAGGTACCAATATACCATAGTTAATATTGTATGACTCAGTAGCTACCATTAAAAAGGAGAGGAGATTGTGGAATATTATATTCACAAAAGGCAAAAGATAAAGGTTTGTGATGAAGACTAACTTGCCCTGCAAAACAGACTAAAATTCTACAGGAGTAAAAATAGATCTTTAAAGTAATAGAAGACTTTCTCATACTCTTGCCACACAGATCAGCTGAGTACAAGCTGTCAAAAGCAACCTCAGAAATCAAGAGAAAAGTTTGAGAAAATCTTTTGAAAAAATATTTGAGCACTTGTAAGGAGTTATATGATTATGAAGTGCTTACATTATAACAGCAAGAGAAGAAACAAGTGTCCCTTAACAACTCAAATGTTTTTAAGGGTCAAATAAAACTTTTGCTTGTATAGTATTAACAGAAGAAATAAAACGACATCTACTAGGGATGAGGAAGGGAGGAAAGAGAGAGAATTTATAACTGGGATGCATGAAAGGAAATAATATGCGTGAGAAAAGGAGTGGAAGGGAGAACAAACATATGAGCATTGTGTTCACTTGAAATAGACAAAGAAGTGTTCAATACATTTGTACCCATGCATACCCACACAAAATGTTTGATGTAGAAATACATTAAACTCAATAGGAAAATAGGTGTGAGCAAGGAAGGGGGTATGTTTATGGTGGGGAGTGGGGCGTAAGATCAATGAAGGTTAAGTCAAAGCAAAACAAACTCTAACATCAGAGGATGGACCATGAGGGAGAGGGCATTAAAAGGAAGGAAAGAAAGAAAGAATATGGACCTATTATTGGGGGCTGCGTGAGAAGAACAGGAGACAAAATGGAGACAAATTGCTTCAGCTAGAGGTTACTAATGTTAAGTAATTTTCTCTTTCAAAATCATTACAAAGAGGGGAGAACATCAAAAAGAGTAAAAGCATAAGAGGGTAGAATGGATGGAAATACAAAATCAATGCTTATAAACATGAATGTGGTTGGGATGAATTCATCCATAAAATCAGAGGAGAGTCAAATGGATTAGGAAGAAGAATGTAACAACATATATTGTTTATAAGAATCATGCTTGAAACAAAGATACAGATAGTTAAAATAAGAGGCTCATTCAAAGTTTATTAAGCATGACATATATTAAAAAAAGCAGAGAAAGTAACCATATCCTCAAAACATGAGAGAAAAAATATACATGAAACTACATTATGCTTAAAGTCCTCTTAGATAATGAATCAATATCAATACTTGATATATGCACACTGAATTGTCATTCTAAATACTATATTCTAAATAAATAGTGTCTAAATACTTAAAGGAAAAAAAATAACCTAATTACAGGGAAAAAAGTACAGTGGAGTTATAATAGTGGAGAGCCTCAATGCACACACCTTAGATCTAGACAAATTTAACAAAAAGATAGACAAGAAAGAAATTAAGGCCCTAAATAGAATTTTAGATATTATTGATCTCTGGAAATTATTGACTGGGAACAGAAAGAAATATATATATTTCTTAGTTGTGGATGGTACTTTTACAAAGATTGATCATGGATTAGGGCATAAAAATCACATAAACAAATTCAGAAAATCTGAAATATTAAACTCATGTCTTATTGACCACAGTGTAACAAAATTATAATTAATAAAAGACCTTTAAAGAAAGGATTAAATCATTTGGTGAATGATTTTAGTTTAATCATGATGAGAAGAAATATGTGGAGACTAGGGGAGAGTCCAAGACAAAGTCTTGAGGGTACACCCACACATAGGTTAATGGAAAAGGATGATTGACTAATAAAGGACACTAAGAAGGATCAGTCTGAAATGTGGGAAGAAAACTTCAAAAGAATAGTGTTACAAAAACCCAGAGAGGACAGAGTATTCAGATGGAGGGGTTGATCGACCATGTCAAATGCTGCATGATGACCAAAAAGATAAGAAATGAGCTGGGTGAAAAACAAAGTATAGAATCAATAGAGAATTTCATCAATGAAAAATATGAGACAAGACAATGTAACAAAACTTTTGGGATATATTCAAAGAAGTCCTTACAAGAAAATTTATATCTCTAAACATTTTAATCAACAAAAGAGAGAAATAATAGTTCAATGAATTGGATATGCAACTAAAAAGCAAGAATAGCAACAAAATCTGAAACTCCAAGGGAAAAAAAAAACAGAAATTTTGAAAATCAAAGAATGGATTAACAAAATATAAAATAACCTCCCCCGCCCCAACCAAACCATTAAGTTGATAAATAAAACTTGTTCTTAAAAGAAGAATTAAAAAAGAATAAAATAGGAAAAATAAAAAAGAATAAGATAGATGGTTAGCTAGCATAATTTAAATAGGAGAGTGAAATTAAATTGTCAATATCAAAGTAAAAAAGGAGAATTCATAATTTAAGATGAGATAAAAGAAACTATCAAAATGATTTTACCCTGTTATTTGCCAACAAAACTGACTGATGCTACATGAAATGAAAAAAAGGTATGAAAATATAAAATACCCAGATTAACAAAACAAGAAAAAAATTTAAAATAACCCAATTTCAAGAGAAAAAATTGAATAAACCACAAAATGAACTCTCAAAGGAATCTCACCTCTTACTCTTCAGGAATGGATGGATTTTTAAGTAAATTCTATCAAATATTCAGATGTCTAATAGCTGTTGATATGGGACTGGGTGCTCAAAAGAACAATCAAGGCTGGCAAAGTATATTTGTGATTCAGCTAAATAGAGATAATAGTTTTCTACATGGGTCTGATGAGATTACTAAGAAGGAGAATGTAGAGATAGAGAATAGGGGAGGGTCCAAGGCAGAGTATTGGGGTATACACACACATCATCTAATGGACAGGGATGATTAATCCACAGAGGAGACTAAGAAAGATCAGTCCAAAAGGTAGGAAGAAAACCACAAAAGAAGAGTTACAAAAAATCAGAGAATGGAGTATTCAGAAGGAAGGGTTGATCAACCATATAAAATGTGATATTGTGGTCAGGAAGGATGGGGAATGAGAAACCACTGGATTTAGCAAATAATAAGATAATTGGTGAATTTGGAGAGCACAGTTTCAGTCTGAATAGGAGATTTCAAGGGGTTGAGAAGGGAGTGGTAGGTGAGAAGGTGGAGGCAATGAATGTAGACAACTTTTTCTAGGAATTTAGTAATATAAAAAGGAGAGATATAGGATGATTGTTAGAGGGGATGGAGAGTCAAGAGAAGATTTTTGAAGGATGGGGAGATCTGGGCATGTTTGAAATCAGCAGAAAAGGAGCCCATAGATAGTAAGCAGTTGAAAATTAGGGAGAGAGAGAGAGAGAGTGTGTGATCCAAGGGGCATGAAGAGGTTGGGATGAAGGGTACAAAGAGAGTGTCTCCCTTTGTAAGGAGGTATACTTCATTCCCTGGAGATGGAACAAAGCAAGAGAGGATGGGGGAGTGATGCTAGGATGATGTGAAGTGTGGAATTGGGGAGAAGAAAGAGTTCATGTTGGGTAGCCTTAACTTTTTGACAAAGTGCTCTGCTAACAGAGAAGGGGAAAGTGGGGTTAAAGGTCACAAGAGAATGGACAGGATTTTGGAGACCTTTGGTAGGGAGTAAGATAGAGAGTTGATCAGGGAAATGTAAAAGGAGCTGAAAGTATCTCACTCTGGTGAGCCATCAAAGTAAGCCTTTGGTGAAGGTTTGTCGATGAAATTTAACAGGCTAATTTAAACTCTTTCATGTAGCTTCTAAAAAGAATTACCTTCATGGGTTCTCCAGCTGGTGAAAAGGTGGCTAGATAACAATTTATCAGAAAAAAATTTTGAGCAGCTAGGTTGCCAGCTCAATGTAAGTTAATAGTGTCTGATCTAGCAACCAAAAAAAGGGTAATGCTATCCTATGGCACATTAAAGGAAGGATGGTATCCAGGACCAAGGAAGCAAAAGCCAAACTGCCATGTTCAGACTAGATACACCTAGAGGATTTGGCTTAGTTCTGGGCATTGCATTTTAGGAAAAAAACATTCATAAGCTGGAAGTTCCTCAGAGGAGGAAACCGAAAGCCCAATGTCTCTGAATCCATGCCATCTAACACCTGGTTGAAGGAACTGCGGGTGTTCAACCTGGAAAAGGAAAAAAAAATTAGGTGCATCGTCACATATTTGAAGGGATTAGATTTGTTTCTCTTTCTACCTAGAGGGCAGAATGGGGAACTGAAGGTAAAAATCTTAGGGGGTAGATTTAGGTTTGATATAAGGAAAATCTGACTGAGAATTAGAGCTATTCCAAAGTGGTGGGGGCTTATTTGAGAAGGAGGGGGTGGGGGTTCCCCTGATAACAGAGATCTTCGAGTTAAGGCGCTGTCCTAAAAGCCTAAGAAACCCATTGTAGAGTATGTTGTCTAGTGATTCTTGCTTAGGTATGGGTTAGATTTGATGGCTTCCAAGCTCCTTTCTTACTCAGACAGTCCATGTGATCCTGAAATCTTTATTTATCTATCTATCTATCTATCTATCTATCTATCTATCTATCTATCTATCTATCTATCTATCTATCTATTAAAGTTAGCTTCATTGAGGAGGGCAATCCTGAATGAATGATATGTATGAATGTGCATTTTTTTCAGTTTACTCTTCTATGGCACTGTTCAGTTTACACTTCTATGGCTCTGTCCAATTCTTATAATCACCTTTAATTGTCTCAAAGAGTGATAAAAATTGAAATTTATTTCAACTTGTAAATTCCCTAATTTCTAATTTTTGTGGAGGGATCATATTGAAGCCAGGGAAATGGTGATTGGGTGTATTAGGCTGGGAATCATTCTTTCAATTGGGAACAATTTCAGTGGGGTCATTGGAACAGAATAAAAATGGCCTGAGTTTGAAAAATCATCAGTGAGGCAATCTCTCTTGTGCTTCTTTCCTAAGAATGAACAAATAACATTGTATTATCAAGAAAATTCCAAGTGATTTGTAGCCAGTTGGGATACGTGTGTGTGTTTGTGTGTGTGTGTGTGTGTGTGTGTGTGTGTGTGTGTGTGTGTCTGAGTGGTGCCCAACTCTGTACAAAGACAGCTGGCCACAGCTGTGCCAAAGTACAAATACACTAGATCTTTCTGAGAATTCATAAAGCAGACTTGGGGATGAGCTCTCATCTCTGCTGTTCTCTGCTCTTGGCCCCTGGTGATTGCTCCACTTGACAATTCAGTCAGCCTGTCTTCCTCTCAGTAGAGTCTCTCAAGGCTGATGAAAACCTTACCCTTTTAATACATGACTTGCTTGCTTCTAGCCTTTGATCCTCTCATGTCTCACAGACATATCTCCTTTCCTTCAGACTGAAGTAGATTGGATTATTTTCTTTTATTAATTGATTCTAGGATTTAGAAAAGGGTTTCTGAATTCTTAGAACCCAGTGGTACTAGTAAAGTAACAAATCAATATGTTTTACTTTAAGGAAACCCAGTATACAGAAATCTAGATTTTCTGAAACAGATGAGTTAAGGGGCAAGTACTTATATTCTACTTCTTCATTTTAGAAAAGCATTTGTGGTAGATTTTCATTAACCAGTTTCCATGGCCTACTTACAATATCAAGTCAAGCTAATATTTATTAAGCTCTTACTATGTCCTTGGTATCATACAAAACCATGGGGATATAAACACAAGCAAAAAACCAAAGACAATCCCTGTCCTCAAGGAGCTTGCATTCTAATGAGGGAAAATAACACATAAATGAGAACTGAAAAGCAAGGGAGGGGAAGGCTTGGCATTTTGGCCAAATCTGGACAACTGAGGATGGCTACTCTAGGCTTCGCCTCAAAATGGAGGCCCCAAGAAAAAAATCACCAATAAGAGAAGGAAGCCTAAGAGGAGGAGAGAGAAGGCAGCTGAAATATGGTGGCCATGTCTGAAGAATAAATGAAATATAAATTAATTCACAACAGATATGATTTATACCTAGTTTTTTAGGTACATTTGTAATAAAAAGTGAGACACCTAAGGAGTATGTCAAAATATTTGGACTTCATTCCCTCCTTCACTAAAAAGAAAGAACAATCCAAATATATGTTTCTAGTGTTATATGTTAGCTAAAACTTGTATGCACATTACATATGAATAAGGAAATGCTTAAAATTTCCTGAAACCTGAAAGTAGAGGTTACTACCTAGGGATTATGCTTATTCCCCTTTTCCTTTTTGATTTTTGACAGTAAAATATGTAAGAAAATGATTTCTCTTTAGTTCTAGCCCTATTCACCTTTCTTTCAATCAGCAGAAATGCACAGAGCCTGGCCCATAGTCCTCAGCATTCGGACCATGAGAGGAGGACTTTCCAATGTAGCCTTTGTACTTCCTTTATGCCTTTTTGCAACCCCACTTCATATTATGTTTATATGTCTCTTATTCCCTATTAGGATGCTACCTCCTTGAAGACAGGGACTGGGTCACAGTAACCTTTGTGTCCTCCTCAGCTTGCAGTGAAGTGCCTTGCACAAAGTAGGCATTTAATCAATGTTGCTAAGGAAATGAATTAATGAGTATGGCTTACTATAGGCAACTCTTCAGTTTCTAGTTTGTGATTAACCACTGGGCCAATTGCTTCCCTTTAATGTTTCTACACGTGAAAGATGGACAAAATAGAGAAACAGAATACATTTTCTTGGTGTTTCTGTTGCTTGTCAATATCACATCAGTCACTCCAATTAAACAAGACTCTTTTAAAGGCAAATGGATAGGATCATTGGTGTAGTTAGTCAACAAATATTTATTAAGCACCTACCATGTGTCAGGCACTGTATGGATGTGTAAGGGAGCTCAAAGGCTGGCTAACTGCCTCATTTTACAGATGAGGAAGATGAGACCCAAGGAGATGAAGTGATTAGCTCAAGGTCATAGGGTCAGGGATTTAGAACTGGAAGGGCCATTTAATCTAACTTCCTTATTTCACAGAGGATAATTGACTGGCCCAAGGTCATATAGGGAACAAGTGTCAGAGGTTGGATTTGAGGCCAGATCTCTGACTCCATAGTCATTATCGTTTCTGTGGTACCGAACTGTGTCCGTTGCAGTTTTATTGAACTTATCGCTTGGTGGTTGGGCAGTAGGGGAAAATCACCGTAACAGAACATAGCTGTTCAGAGGAGTCACTTACCACCCCCATTCTGGGGTGATGTGAAATGATTTGCTGGCTCTTTGCTCAGGAGATCCCCCTTTTTGGAGCAGAGGTGCTGGGGTCAGCAATGTTCTTTCCCCCCAAGAGTAGAGACTTGTTGTTGGAGGTCATATCTGCATGCACTTTCTGTCATTCATTTGCTCAGAGTACACTTTTCATTGGTCAGAGTTCAGTCTCTGCTGATTAGAGGTCTAAATATGTTTACTGTCTGCCCAGGCCTTGCAGAATCTATGTTAAGGGGTTAAAGTATAATCATCCCAGCCACCAGCCCTGTAAGCAGAGGGTGATCTAATCCAATACGGAGACATGGCTACATGAAGTCAGGTGGCTTTCCAGTTGGGGCTTTGCAAATGGCTTTAATAAAAGTCTCAAGAGCAGGGCAACCAAAAAGGTTCTAAAGTGACAAGAATTGAGATTAAAAATGTCAAGTGATGAGTGCAATCTTTCTGCAATATGACCTGTATTCATCTTCAGCAAACAAAAGCCCTAAAATTACAAAGGTGGACCATGGACGTTTTTTGTAAAACATTTAACTCGCCTTGAAATCAAGCACATAACATGTCTCCTGGGATGGCAAACCTGGCATCAGCTGTGCTGAATGCTTTTTAAGTGTGGCTTTAAATTTGAGTTCACTCTTCCCCAGGAACTCACATTCTAGATACAGCAAAAGTCTCCATAATCTCTGCGGGGGAGGGGCTATTGAAGATGATAAGTGGATTCTGAATCCATCACCAAATCCTTTCAATTTCCTTTCCAACTATTTCTGCTCTTGTCCTCTTTTGCTTGGTTACTCTCGCCCAGACCCTCTTCAATTACTTCATCCTGGGATCTCCAAAATGATCTCCTTGTATCTTCCCTATACCTTCCTGGAAGGTTAATCTTCACACTTTCATTAGGTCACTCTCTTGTTTAACATCTTCACTGGCAGGAGAAATTCTGCAATTCTTGGCTTCGTACTCAGGAACTCCATAAAAAGACCCCAACCTACCTTTCCAATTCAATTATAACAATCTTCTAAGAGCCGAGATAGTCCAATTATTTCTAATATTGTTAGTTTGATTCAAGACATGAAATGGGGGAAGTATCATTAAGGTCAGCTTCTAAAGCTTCCTTGTCAGCTTGTAAAGTGCTTCAAGAAGTCTTTACAATGATATACAACATTAACTATTATTCTACCTTTTTGCTTATTTGCCCATAGTGGGCACTTAATAAATCTTTGTAGATTTTAATTTTATTGAAAAGTGTTAGATAAAGGTTTCTTTTTGTTATTTTCCTAACAAAGAGGATAATTCCTGCCTTTTTGGCCATTATTTGTAAATGCATCTGCATAAATTATTAAATGATCAGAAAATAAAATCTAAGAAGAAAGTTTGCAGGATCATATGTAATATCACTCACCTCACTGCCTTGCCCATTATAGGTGCTCAATCAACTTTTGTAGAATGCACAATTTTGGGAAAAGAGATCCTACCTCTGAAGACCCATAGGGGACCACTGAGACCCAGCCAAGGGGTGAGGGTTCTGTGGTCTTTAGGTCACATGGCTCATGATTGACTCCAAGTTTTACAGAACAAATCCTTTTATTAAGGGGATTTGTTCTGTGAAGTTTAGATGTAATCAAGGGGCCCTGCTTGAGGACCTAGAGGCCCCCATGTGGCCTTGAGGCTGCAGGTTCCCCATCGCTGATCTAGCCCAATCTCTTCCTTTACAGAGGCCCAAGGAGGTGAAGTCAGACAGGTTTGACACCGGATATGGGATTTGAACCTGTGCCCTCTGAGTACAGGACCACTATACCTTCCACTGTACTATGCTGTCTCTTAAAGGATTGCTTGGTAATAGCCTACAAGTGCTTCCTGGCTTTGATAGAACCAGGATTTCATTGCTGGGAGTATTCCCTCTAATGGTACAGATGGAAACTTATCCAAGCCTTTTCATCCTATGTGACTCTTGTTCTTAGCTATAAATTCTCCATAGGCACTCCACCCAATGTGTCTTCCTTTGATTCTCTGACATTATGTGGAGACCAGTAGAGGATAAGGGTTGCCCATTGGTTATCTTTAATTCTTGCCCCCCTTTTTCCATCATACAGCTCTTTGATTATGTCCTTTATGACACTTCTCCTGCACAATTATTCATAGGCAATATGTTGTTGCCTGTTCACTACTGCCCTTTGAGTGACCCATGACTAATTTTGTTTTTGGACTCGACATACATGTTTCTACTTGATAGGCAGGATCACCTAATGGGAAGAATGGCAAATTTTTCATCAGAGGACCTGGATTGTATCTCAGCTATGACACTTACTAGCTGTGTGAAACTGAGTAATTCAATTCACCGGTCATTTATTTCTGACTTGCAAAATGAGATAATAATATTTGTACGATGTGCCTAGTTCACACAACTGTTGTGAGGAAAACTACTTTGTTAACCTTGAAGTATTAAATAAATAGGAGTTTTAATTTTCCTAAGCCCTCTCTAGATTGTAAGCTCTTTGAGTTTTGTATCTTAGTGCTTTAGCATAGTGATGTAAACATGGAAGGAAATTAATAAATATTGGTTGGATTAAATTGTAACAATTGAAGTTATTATTCAGCAGGTGGTGTAGGCACATCTCTTGAGGACAAAGGAAATAAACCCACTGTGTCAGGAAAGATTTGTCTTAGGTATAAAAATTGTTTGCTGAGGTTGGTGAAAAAGTAGCTATCCTTGGTTTTCAGAAAAATACTCAGACTGTGAGGACTGAGGTATGTTGTTTCCTCCTGAGAGAATGTAAGCTACTTGAAGGCAGGGATTATTTTATTTTTGTCTTTGTATCACCAGTGCGTAGCACAGTGCCGGGCTCATAGTAGATACTTAACAAATGCTTGTTGATTTGTTGATCGTTTGACTAGGAGTGACCCTTAGAAGCCATACTACTGTACTATTCCATATTATTCAGGCAAAACCACATATAGCCACACCATTCAAGACAAGTCAAATCAGCAAACATTTGTTATGCACCTACTATGTGTCATACACTGTGCTACACACTGGGGATAAGCAAAAAGTAAAAATAGTTCCTTCCACAAAGAAGCTCATGGTCTATGGGTAGAGACAACATGAAAACAACTTTGTACAAAGAAGATATATCTATATCTGTCTCATCTATATCCAAAACCATATCTATATCCATGTAACCTATCTATCTCTATTTCTACATATAAGATAAATGGGAGAAAGTCAACAGAGGAAATACCATCCTATGTTATAATACCACTGCAGAAATATCTACTTTGGTAATTTATTCTACTTCTTTGTTTTTTGGGGGTCAGGGTTGAGGGGCTGAGGAGTGTTCTCTCTAGGCTGCACTCCTGACTCTTCTGGACTTTCAGACTTTCTCTTTTATGCCCCCTTGCTGAATCCCTTCATCCCACTCCCTCTTTTCATCTCCCTTTTATGTATTGTCTTCTCCTATTCGAATCTAAGCTACTTGAAGACAGGGGATGTTTTTCTTTCTGCTTATATTTGTATCCCTGGATACTTTCAGCCCAGAAGTATAATGGGCAAGATAAAGCCAAATTGGAGCCCAGGGTGGCTCAAAGGGTGAAGTCCAAAGTTCTGTGGGGAAGAGAAGGAAATGATAGCCAGACTGGAATGTGGTGTAGAGATGGCTTAGGATGTGCCAATAAAAGAACATGGAGTCAGTAGAGAGTCAAGAAAACTTTTGTTTATGATGGGCCAACCCTTCTCAGAGAGCTGTGCAGTCATGTGATTTATGGTACTTCCCTGAATGGCCAGAGGGGAAGAGTCTTCCTTTTCTTCTCTGTGCTGGGGCTGTTTGCCACATTGCTCCCTGGCTCACCCCTTTTCTGATTCCTGTTCTGTCACTCTCCATTTTCTTGATTATAGTATCCTTCACTTCTCAGATAAAAAACTTATGAATAAAATTAGGGGAGAATGGCTGCAAAATTCCCAAATCCTGGAACTATTGCATAAGTGGATATGCTATATGGGATGTGTTCTAGCTCCCAAAATCAGATGTCTGCTCATCATTGCCTCCTGCAAAACTCTGCCTTTCAGAGGTACATTGGCACTCCCCATATATGCCCTAGAATTTCCAGTTCCTCTTGCTTAAATGAATATTCCTCTAGTGTTTTAAAAGGGTGGCCCCGGTGGAGGCACTGGAAGGTGTTATTGTTTTTTGTCCCCAAAGTAACACTCTGGTCAATATTGGGCAAGCAGATAAAAATGTCTTGGTTTTATTTTTTTTTTGGGGGGGGAAGGCAGGGCAATTAAGGTTAAGTCACTTGACCAAGGTCACACAGCTAGTGTGTCAAGTGTCTGAGGTTGGATTTGAACTCAGGTCCTCCAGACTCCAGGGCTGGTTTCTTTGACTCACTGCACCACTTAGCTGCCCCTAAGCAGATTAAAATGTCATAGTGTAAAGCTACTTCTCCCATACTGAACAGCTCCTTGAAGACTGGCATTGAAATCTGTCAAAAAGTTACTTGGTACAGACCAGATGGTGTAATTCTTTAAACTGTCTATAGTCAGTCTGAACCATTGTCTTTCACTAGTGCTATGACAAGAATGAAAGTCTGTTCCCTCAACAAGCTAACATTTTACTGGGGGATATAGCACATACACATATAATTTTAAAGTATATACACAGTAATTCCAAGGACAAGAGAGTGCTAATAATTGGGTGTTAGGAGAGACGATCAGTGAAGGAGGGGGAGGGGTGTCAGTGAATAAATTATCAGAAGGGATAAAGGCTTTGATAATGAAATGGGTTGTAGAGCCTATCTAGAAGTCTCAGCACTACTGATTGGATCCTGGGACTTTGGATAACAAATTGGGCCAGTAAGAAGACTAGTTCTTAAGGGCAGCTTGGCTTTCTATCCTTTTCCATGCTGTTCCACTAGAAGAAGGGAAAGTCAAGGCAAGTAACAGTCATTCATTAAGTGCCTACTGTGTTCCAGGCACAGTGCTAAGTACTGGGGATACAAAGAAAGGCAAAGGCAGTTCCTGCCCTCAAGGATCTCACAGTCTAATGAGGCAGCAACGTGCCAATAATTATGTAAAAAAAACACTTAGGTTGAATGACTTTATTCTTAAGACAACCGGAAATACAAGAGATTGCATTTATCTAGGATGAGGGATTTCCTATTCTCTCATCTCCACCCTTTGCTGGATTCATAATTTCTTAGCTTCCTAAAGCACTGGTCATGATTATAAGACTTTCCTTTGCTGATATCTAAGAAAACAGGCTTTACTCAGGGTTATAGCAACACTTGTGCGAAACACCTAAGTCCACTAAAACTTGGAAGTCTTAGGTGAAGTGGAAGGACTAGAGAGGGATATAGGATGATGATTTGGTGTTGATAATAGTCTATAACTCTGGAATATTTTAGTTTCTCAGCTCTCTTGGGCCGTTGGCCAGCTATGGTGTTGGAAATACAACAATGCTTCTTCTCCAATATGCTATTACACTCTGTCCATTTGGGTCAGCCATCTAAGTTGCATGGCCTGTTTTGGATCAAGTTATGAGGGAAAGGTAGGGACAAGAGGTGAATGTGGGAAGTGAAGAGGCAAGAGTTATGCACTGAATCATGTTTCTACAAGGAATACATGTGTAGGACTTCATTTCCCACCATTATTTTCAAGGTCAAATGGGTTTTTCGGAGGACTGCAGGTGAACCTACAGAATCACGACCTTCCTGGGTGATGAGTCTGATTGGCAAAAAGGATCTACCAAATGAGAAGTGATACCGTGAGATCTGGGAGTGGGGGGCAAGCTGATAGAAGTGGCAAGACTTGAAGCGATGTCAAGCTAGGGAGAGAGGGGATGACCACAGGGTGGTGGCTGTGGTATTCTGAGTTCTGAAACTGAAAATAAGAATCTATAACTCTACAGTGGTGGCTACAAAGCTGATATGAGAGTTTTCAGCTATCTCCCAGCCTGCCTCCAAGGAAAGACTGCAGGAGGAAGATAGCACTCTATTCCAAGCTTCTACCAATCAGATCACAAATGGAAAAATAAATGTTATGATTTCTGTTATTCTGGGAGAATTACAGGGATTGAAATTGAATTAGATTATAACCGCCCAGAGGTGTAGGTGAATATTTGCCTTCTTTTCTTATTTCTTTTGATCCTTCATATCACTCCATTTCTTCCTCTTCCCTGCCCCAATTACTCAGGGGTTTAATCTTGTGAAGTTAATAACAGGATGGTAGAATTTGAGAGTTGGAAGGGATCTCAGCAGCCCTAGTTTAACCCACACATGGAAGGAATTCTCATGATAACATATTTGAGAAGTGGTTAATCAGCTTCTACTTGAAAACCTCCAAGGAAGGGGAACCCACCATTTCTCTAGGCAGCCTTATCCCACTTTTGGACAGTTCTAATTATTAGAAAAATTTTTCCTGACACCAAGCTTAAATTGGTCTCTTTGCAGCTTTCACCCATTGCTCTGAGACCAAACAGAAGAAATTCTCCATATGCCAGCTCTTCAAATACTTGAACACAGTTATCATTTTCATCACCTTCTAAAGGCTAAATATCTCCAGTTCTTTCAACTGATCCTGGTTGTCCTCCTCTGGATTTTCTAGTTCATCAATATCCTTCTTAAACTGTGGTGCTTAGAACTGAACCTGGTTCTTTAGGTGCATACTCTGCCTGCCAAGGGCATAGTAGAGGGGGACTCATGCCTTCTAACCTCTAGAAGCTGCATTTCTTTTAATGCAGTCTAGAATTTTGTTAGCTTTTTCGGCTGTCACATCACACTGCTGACTCATGTTGAGCGTTCTGTCCACTAAAACTCCCAGATCATTCCCCAACCCCCTAGAACAACTGCTGTCTATCTGTGTTTTCCCCATCTTGTACTTGTGAAATTGAAATTTTGTACTCAAATATGACTTTACATTTATCCACATTGAATTTCATTTTGTTAGATCTATCCTAATGCTCAACCTATCAAGGTAATTTTGGATCCTGACTCTCTCATACAACTTTGTGTCATCTGCAGATCAGATAATCACATCACCTTTATCCGAGTTACTGATAAATATGTTAAACAGCAGGAAACCAATCATAGATTCCACACTGACATCAAACCATTAACAGCTCCTAGTGGAGTCTGGCCATCCAACCGGTTCTTATTCCTCTTTAACTCATATCTCTTCATCTTCTTCACAAGAATAGCATGAAATACTTCATAAGCTATGATAACATCTAGGTAAATTCTATTCATAGAATTCATTCACCTTGTCCCTTAGTTACTAATCTATCAAAAAAGAAAATGAGGTTAGCCTGACTTGATTTATCCTTGATGAACTCCTGTTGGCCCTTTGTGATCACTACTCTCCTTTCTCTATGTTTGCCAGGCATTTCTTTAACGACATATTCCAGAATTTCCCCAATGATTGAAGTCAAGCTTACTGGCATATAATGTGTTCTCCTCTTTTTTGAAAAATCTGGATGACTATTTGCCCTTGTTGTACTACCTTGTACCAATCTTGTATTACCTCTCCTATTTCCCATGATTAATACTCCCTGTGCAACAGCTTCAGTCTTTTGAAGGAAACCTAAATAAGAAAACAGAAACTCTTACTCTTGTGAAAAGGGGAATTTCAACGGTAGAAAGAGTCAGCAAAAAGAAGACACCCTGGTTTTATTCTCTGTGCCAGAGATCATTAAAGGTGGAAAGGAAGAAAGGGCCTGTGATTATCAGACTCACACAGGTCATTATATGGTGTCCGGCTCTCAAAGGTAAAAGTATACCTTCATGCATAAACACTAAGCAAATAGTGTTGCTTTAGAACACAGCAAAACTATCAGATAAACAAAAACTAGGCTGAGCTTAATAAAAAGGTTTTAATCCTTCAATGATCTATCTATACAGGCAATGTTAGTCTGAGTTTCAAGAATGCAAATCATTCCATAAGTGTGCTAAACCATTTTGGGAAGAGTTGTGAGGGAAGGAATAGATGCTTTGTTTATTCCAATGTCATCTGAAAGGGTCAGCTACAGATCAGCAAATGCTTTAAAAACAGTTTTTAGAAAAAAAATCCTTCCATTTGAGGAAAGGCCGGTGGGGATATTTCATGAACATAGAGGGCATGCAGAGAGTAGGGTCAGCTCTCCATGAGCAGTTTTAACAGAAGTACCTACCACAGCAGCTCTCTGATGAGCTAGTGACAGCTGTTTCTGGATTGTCCCCAAGAGCTCTGATAGAAATGAGCTAGAGAAATAAAGCCCTTCTGAGAGACACACCCTGTGCAAACACTGGTAGTCTCAAGCTCTCAGCAGCCTTGAAGGCCAAGGCAGTTTTCCATAAGGAGAGATTCCCTCAGGCAGACAATGCTTCATGAAGTTAGCATGGGAATACTGCTTTAACTTTGTGCAGTGTTAGCAAAAAGGCTGCAGTCCTTGAATAAATAATCATGTTTGTTAACGCCCGGGTCAATGTTTGTTTCCAGATACTGTCTATTTCATGACGTGACTTTTATGCCAACATTTAGTAGACCTGCTGAGTGAGAGGTTTGGGCTTATCAATGAATCCGTTAGCTCGAAAGATATTAAAGATTGAGTCTGCTAGCTGCTGCAGTTTTGGTAAAACAAGAATAAAGTTAAAACCTCATATAGAAATAGGAACATGCTTATTGGATTAAAGAAATAGGTGCCACTATCATGAAAACTCTACATGTATGAATTAGAGAAAGCAACTGGTGAGAAGGAAGAGGGTTGGAGCAGTTTTAAAATTCCATAAATAGAGCAGTAACATTTTGGATGGTGAATGCTATTCTCAATATTAGCAATAGACTGTGATGGTTTCTCTATGGCAGAAAGAGATGCATGACTGCGTATATTGATTTTTTGTCATTGGCATTCATTATTCTTATAAGAGACAGTTTCCTCAGTTTTTATTCCTACTCTATAATAAGAACTCCAAGAGGAGGTGATGTGTATAAAGGTCTTAAAGAGAAGCATGCTTTAAGAGGGAGCAAATATTTTTTCTTTGAATCTTGAAAAAATAAACCAACAAATTTATTTGAATAGTTTACACAAGTTTAAATCTTAATTCCCCAGGAACAAAGCCCATTTAAAATTTAAATCATAAATAAGCATATTTGTCCATTAAAATATCAAACCTAATTACATATAGAATAAAATAAAATATTTGTTAAATACTTTTTATGGAGCTTGAAAATTCAATGAATCACAACTCCCCAACTTGCTCATTGTATACCTTTGGATCAATATTGCATCCTGCTGCATTTTGGACTGTTATTACATGCCAGACAACTGATAACAGAGGAACTCAAACTGCTCCTTGATATTACCCTTCCACAGAGGCACCCAGTGTACTTCTGATACCTCTCAGGGTGCTCAGAGCTTCACCATGATAAAACTCTGCACGGAATTCCTAAAACATAAGTTTGGCCTGCAACTCCTCTGTGTTTGCTGGGTATACATTTTTTATTTGTTTATATATGTACATATTATTTCTCCTGATAGAACATAACATCTTTGAAGGCAGATTTGATTTTGATATTTTTTCTTTGTAAATGAGTACAATAGCCAGGGCTACTTCATAAATGCTTATTGATTCATTTATATATTAAATATATTTTTTTTATATATTTCATTATTTTCCAATATATTTAAAAAAATAGTTCCAAAATCTCTCCTTCTCTGCTTGACCTCTTGAGAAGGCAAGCAATATGATACTGATTATACATATGGAGTCATGCAAAACACATTTCCATATTAGCCAAGTTCCAAAAGAAAACACACACACACACAAGAAAAAGAAAGAAAATGAAAGAAGCATGATTCGGTTTTCACTTAGAGTTTACCAGTTCTCTCTCTGGAGGTGGATGTCAGTCTTCTTCACAGGTTCTTGGGAATTATCTTGGATCATTGCCTTGATCAAAGTAGCTACGTGTTTCTCAGTTGATCATCATTACAATATCGATGTTACTGGATACAATGTTCTCCTGTTTGATTTAT
Organism: Phalanger gymnotis; assembly: GCA_028646595.1. Lineage (NCBI taxonomy): Eukaryota > Metazoa > Chordata > Mammalia > Diprotodontia > Phalangeridae > Phalanger > Phalanger gymnotis. The sequence continues at coordinate 310,091,875 of CM053623.1, read as the reverse complement.
ATAATCTCACAATTAAGTAAATATTATACGATTTAGAATTCAAATAAAAGTGCAGCTTAAAGTATGGATGTATCATCTAAGAAGGGTAACACATTAACTCATTACTGTCCACTGAACACATAAGGATGAACAAGTTTCTCTAGTTATCTAGGCCATGGCCTAGAAGAGACCTGGTTTGCAAGGGAAGAAATTCTGGACAGACAAATTTTGATGTGACGAGTTTGGCAAAAAATTGGAGTTTTGGGAGGTAGGCCTGGCTGGAGTGCCATGATGGAACTTTGGGCAGCTAACATAAAATGATGGTATGGGTTCTTCAGGAGGAGGGGGAAATTCAATAAAGAAAACTTTCACCTGCTTAATTGTTTTACTTAGGATTCTCCACTAAAAAAGGAATAAAACAAAGCTATGGTTTAATTTCCAGTTGTACTTGGATTTAGTCACCCGTTATAGTATTCCTTTCTTAGGTCTTCATACATGTCATTTAAAGTTCCATTTTGTCAACATGGATTCCCCACCTATCCCCTTTTTTAGATAAGCAGAAGGAAAAAGGAAGTGCTTAATTTTCAAACCCAAGCCAAACCAAAATTTAAAATCTCAGCTATTTTCGGCTATTAAATATTCGGCTAAATATTCGGCTATTTTTTGTGCAGAAAATAGAAACATTAGCCTAGGGTTTGAACTCTGCAATGGTGTATGACTGGAGAGCACAATGATTCTATACTACAAGAAAGGTGTTTTTTAATGTCCTAGTTGAAAATATGTTATTAAATAATTTAAAAACTACATTTTCTAACTTACATTTGTAGCTTTAGCCTTCAGTTATTCAGATTTCTCTCTCTCTCTCTCTCTCTCTCTCTCTCTCTCTCTCTCTCTCTCTCTCTTTAACTCTCTCTTCATTCTGTCCCCTCAACCTTAACATATATGCTTTTGCTAGTCATCTTTGGTGGTTAGTTAACAAATAGTTGAAAAGATTTAACAAGAATATTTTCAGAGGTACTGTGGTACATTGGAAAGAGAACTGAATCTGGAGTCTGAAGACCTGGGTTCAAACACCTCCTCTGACATAAACTACCTGTATCACCTTGGAAAGGTGGTGCAGTGGACAGAGCACTGGACCTGGAACGAGAAAGATCCAGGTGCAAAATTGGCCTCAGACGCTCACTAGCTGTGTGACTCTGGACAAACTCCATGAATCATTATCTGCCACAGTTTCCTCATCTATAAAACGGCATGTAGCTAATAATAGTATGTGGATCCCAGGATTGTTGTAAAGATAAAATGAGATAATATTTGTAAGGCACTTTGCAAAACTTGAAGTGCCAAAATGCTCACTATTTAATTACCTTATCTCTTGGGACCCAAGTTTCTTCATCTGTAAAATTGAAGGGGTTGGACAAATTAGAGAGTCTCTGAGGCTCTTTTTAACTCCAAATTGTTGATCTAATAACTAATAGATCTCTTTCTAAGACAGTAAGTGTATATACGCTCCCAAGCCCTGGCTGATTTTTTTTTTTTGCAGAAAGAAAATCTAGGTACACTTATATTAGGAATCCACTGACAGATGGCAGAAAAGGATCTCTTGTGATCAAACTGATTTACACAGAGGGCTGGATTATCAGAATCCTAATCCTCTGGTAATTTCAGTCAGTAAATAATCCATATTTAGTACCTACTTAGAGCTATAGGCATCAGATAAATCATACTGTTATTTTTTCAGATATGTTCAATTTTTTTTTAGTAAGGTACTTGGGCTTAAGTGACATGCCCAGGGTCACACAGCTAGTAAATGTCAAGTGTCTGAGACTGGATTTGAACTCAGGTCCTCCTGACTCAAGAGCCAGTGCTCTATCCACTGTACCACCTAGATGCCCCTAAGGTGTGTTCAATTCTAAAATATTAAAGCTACTCCAAAATTACTTAAACATTTTGCTGGAAAAGAAGAAAAACCGTCTTTGTGTATCCTGTTCAGACCTGAAGATTTGGAACTTTTTTTTTTCTCTGAAGTTATGATTATTGCATTAAGGCATCTTATTGCTTGGGGGCAATGGTTTATTCTCTTTCCTGTGCAACAAGCATTCATGGAATATGTGTTGATGGTGCAGATCTAGAGTCAGGAAGACTTGACTTCAAATTCTCCATCAGATACTTGCTGGCTACATGACCCTAGGCAAGTCAATTAACTTTTCTAAGTCTCAAGAAGTAATAGAACCTACGTGCCAAGATTGCTGTGAAGATAAAATGATACCATGATTGTAAAGTGCTTTGGAAACTTTAAGCTATGCTAGCGATCATCATCATCATCATCATCAAAACACCAATCTTTATGTAACTACAACAGACATCTAAATACTTCTGAGGGCTACACATTTGATTTTCAGCAAAGCTTTTGACAAAGTCTCTCATATTATGCTTTTTGACCAGATTAAAGAGATACAGGCTAGGTGGATTCAGAGCTGGTTGAATGACCAAACCCAAAGAATCAATGTCAACTTCAAAGGGGGTCTTGGGGAGGAATGCCCCAAGGATCTGTCCTTGGTCCTGTGCTGTTCAATATTTTTATCAATGACTTAGCTAAAGGCATAGAAGAGACTCTCATGAAATTTCAGATGATGTGAAGCTGAAATGGAGAGCTCATATGTTAGATGACAAAGTCAGCCCCCACAATCGACTTGGCAGGCTTGAATGCTAGGCTGAATCTAATAAGATGACATTTAATATGGACTGATATGGAACTCTTCCCTTGGGTTAAAAAAAAAACCATGTTCAAAATACAGGATGGTGGCACGGGATGGTTAGATAGAAGTTTGTTCAATTAAATAATTGGGGGGTTCAATGGACTCTAAACTCAATTGGATGCATGAATGAATGAAGCACTTATCAAATGTTTACTACTTGCAAAGCAAGGAAATACAAATAGATAAGAGGCTTACATTCTAATGAGGGTTACAGAAGGTTTCACCTGGAAATCAGATGGGAAGATCCCATAGCCCTTAGGACACAGTGGAAAAGCAGATGGCAATACCTCTTCTTGAATGTCATTGCCACTTATACCATCAATTACTTTCTGATATTGAACTGAGCTGCGAACATGATAGCCAAAAAAGCTACTGCTCTCTTAGGCTCCATTGAGAGGCACAGTGTCCAGAATGAGGAAAGTCATGGTTTCATTGTACTTTGCCCCACTCAGTTGACATCTGGACTTCTCTGTTTCATTTTGAGGCTGTATTTTAGGAAGAACCTTTACAATAGCATTAAACATAATAACTGACATTTATATTACATTTCAATGTTTGCAAAGTGCCATACATAAATTGTCATTTGATATCACAATCATTTAAGATAGGTGCTACAGGGCTTATTATTTCCATTTTACAGAAAAGGAAACTAAGTTTCAGACAATTTAAATGTCTGTGCCATAGAGTAGACAGGTAACATGTGGTGGGGGTGGGATTCAAACCCAGAACTCCTGACTTCAGGTCCAGTTTTCTTTTCACAACACCAGGAAAGTGAGAATACTTCTAAAAGTGGGTGGCAATGATGGTGAAAGAATTAACCAAAGAGACTGAGAAAGAGAAGACCTGTGGGGGTAGTGACAGCAACTACAAGTGTCTCATGTTGATGGAGGAGTCATCTTATTATGTTTGGCGTCAATGGCCCTAAATAGGAAGAGTAGATGGAAATTCAGAAAGATAGGTTTAGGCTCAAGGAAAGGGAAAACTTCCTAACAATTGGAGCCATCTGAAAGTGAAATGGATTGATTTGGAAGATGGTGGTTCCACTCTCATCAGAGGTCCTTAAACAACGATTGGATGACCACTCATCTGTGATGTCATAGATAATATTCTTATTCAGATACAAATTAGACCAGGTAGCCTCTGAACTCAGATTCTGGAACTGTGTGATTAGGTCTCCCAGGGTGAATCTAAACTCCTTGCAGAGGGAGAGTCTGCTAGCATTAGGAATTGGCTTCAAAATGAATGGAATTTTCCTTAGGGGTGTAAGAGAATGTGGAGAAAGGATCCCTTTTTTTCTTTTTGAGAGAGAGAAATTTACCAGAAAAATACCTTTGTTTAGGTAAAATAATTAGACTAACAATGCTAATTGAATTGTCCCCTCAAGTTTGTTTTTCATTTGTTCTTCTCTTCTTTGCTCCTTTTCCTCCTTTTCCCATATTCATTTTCCCTACTTCTTTTCTTACTATCCTACTCCTCCCTATCGTCTCTAGCCTATATCTATCCACAACTTCCCAAGGATATGAGCTTAGTGTCTTATCCCTACCTGGACTGCTACTTGAATACTCAGGCTGCGTCAGTCTGATGAGGGGTATCTCAGCATTTTCAAGGTTATGGTCATGTGGTTCTAAGCTTTTGATTTGTACGTCAATGTTGCCAAGATCTTTATTACTACCAATCATTTTGACTATTTCTATCATCATTTCTAAGGACCACAAATGAAGCCAAGTCAAAGAAATAAAGTGACCTTCAGAAAAGGGAATTTCTTTTGAGGTCTGGCCTGGGATTGGTGATGCAAAGTTCTTGGACATCCATTTGTATTCTAGATGGTCTAGATGCCACTCTCTCCATTGGTTGCATTCTGAGCCATAGGAAGACTTTTCAACCTTCAACACTTCCTGAGTAAAGATAAGAATGAATGAAATGGAAGCCATCTAATTCTTTTCATTTAGGAATTTTTTTTCCAGACCCTCATTACATTTAGGTAAGTTCAGCAGTGGAAATGGTTTGCCAAGGCACATTTCTGAATTTAGGGCCCCTGTTCATGCAGCTCTCCAATCCTAGCTCTCAAGTTGGTTAAAATTTTGAAACTCTCACAAACTAAAATGTCCAAATGGGAATCTATGATGAAGGACATGGTACTGAATAAAAGGCAGGAATATTTTAGATCCTTGTTTATAATTTGATAAGGTATTTTACTTAAGTTTAATGAATTTGCAAGGTCTTTGTGAGAAGAGAGTTCCAAATGGCAAATACGCGCAAGGAATTTGGGCAAACACAGTGTTGGCAAGAATATTCTGGATTCTGAAATCAGTGGGAGGAAATGAAATGTAGAGCTAATAATCTGCAATTATTAGTTAAAAAAGTATATTAATGCATTTCTTCTCTCAACGTCCTACTTTCTCTCCTCTACCAATTCCCACAAATTGTTGACAAGATGAAGTGGGTCACCTTTATTTCCCTTATTTTCCTCTTCAGCTCTGTTCATTCCAGGGAAATCTTTCATCGAGATGCATGTAAGAATCATTCTATTCATGGTCTTTTTTAATGCAGAAAGAGTAGCTAAACAAAGATTGTATTTTTGGGGATTTGTGGTTCTGTCATGTATATTTTCCTTTGGAGGTGAAAAATAATCATTGGATGATTGTATCTATGTAGTGTTAAAGAAGTCATTAGTCTGTCTAATATTGTTAATGAGCTAGACAGGATAGTTTCTGTGATCCTCTTTTGCAGATGGAGAAAATGTAGCCACCATGATTTCTCAAAGTTGCACAATCTCAAAGACAGAAAGGGAACCTATTCCTCCCACCTCTTCAGCTAGGACTTCATCAGCTCTGCCTCAGCATGCAAAAATGTAGAACCATTAGATAAATTTTATAATTAGAGTTGGACAGGACTGAAAATGACTAAACAAACAACAAAAACCCTACGTTAGATTTGAGGAGAAAATAAAGAAATTGCCAAGTTCAAATGATGGTTCAAGAAGTATCTTTGCCATTCAACAATTCTTCAAGCGTTATACTTAACTGAATTTGACTATTCTACAAAGATTTTTTTCAGTGCTGGTAGAGGCACCATCTTTTGAGCTAAATGGATACATAAATCATGCTTAGATTGAGGAGGGCTTCTGCACTTATTGTTTTTCTATCTATCTATCTATCTATCTATCTATCTATCTATCTATCTATCTATCTATCTATGTAATCTAAATGTTCTTTGTTTTATTTCTAGCTAAGAGTGAGATTGCCAAACTGTATAGAGTTTTGGGTGAAGAGAATGTGAACGCCCTGTAAGTATAATTATTGAAAATTTACATTAATTTTCCCACTAAAATTGGTGTGACATCCTCACTTTAGACCTTGCATAGTGGGTCCCTTTCTTTCCTTTCTGCCACCTCACCCACAGAACATATTCAGTTGCCATTGGTTTCTATCTCAGTAGCTAATTAAAGACCTTTTCATCATCTCCTTTGTGAAGCCCTGATATCATTTATGACTGAAAGTAGGCACCCTATATTTCCACATGGATACCAGGGATGGCACCTGAGCATGCAATTGTTACCCCATTTTTCCAGGTAAGGAAGCTAAGGCAGATAGTGGTTGAGTTACTTCCCATTGATCACATGCCTAGTAAGTGTTGATGTAATAAGTGTCAAAGGCAGACTTTGTGCTAAGTCTTCCAGACTTCAGGTCCAGATGTCTACTTGAATTGACTTCGGTTATTCAGTGATGGTCTTACATATAGTGGGTTACCTTCTACACAGAATGATTTTTTTTTGGGGGGGAGGTTAAGAAGATCCTCTACTCCTCCCACAAAATTCTCAACTACTGGCTAATGCTTGGAGTTCTAAGAGAATAAATCTCATTTGTTTAACTGTTAAAATACAAATGCCTCTGGGCTAAACACCACTTTAAACTTATCAGTCACTTAGCATGAAGTATGACTGGAGATTCTTTGAGTAAGGTTTGTATGAGATTTTGAGGATTAAATGAGAGAATATTTATAAAGTGCTGAGCACAGTGCCTAGCACCTAATAGGTACTGTATAAATGCTTGTTCTTTTCCCCCTCTTTGGTAGGAGCAGTGAGGAAGAGATAATATACATTGATCCTTGTAGAGTGAATGAATGAAAAATCATGCACTATGGATTGTGCTAAGGGGTGGAGGTACACACACATAGAGGAAAGCAAATCAGTCCCTGTTCTCAAGGAGAACCCTCTAAGAGAATGCAGCTACAAGGCAGATGGAGAAAATCTAATGGTCCTTAGGGAAAAATAGCAAAGGATGTTGTATTAACTCTCCTTTAATGACATTTCCACTGATAAAAGCATTGTCTGTTTCTGGTGTTGAGCCATTTGACTTTGCCAAGTACTTTGGTGATGAGTTTTCTTTTCTGGCTCTTCTGTAGCTGTGGCTACTGAAGATGTTGGGACTGCAAGCAGCCTCAGAGCCAGTTGCCATAGGTCATCTCTGCAAGGGTTGATCCCTTGTTACTGGCTGTATGGATGTCAGGGGTGCTGGCATTCCTAGGGCTCTTGGGTGCAAGATTCTGGGCTGTCTCCACCTGGGTGTGAGTAGAGGTTGTGGTGGTGGTTGGGGTGCTGCTGGTGGTGGTGGTTCACTGATGAGGCACATGCCACTCCTGTCTCTCTCAGGATGCCTTGATACTGTAGCCAAATTGCATGGTGTGGATAGTCCCCTAGCCAACCTGGATTTGGGGTGGATGCAGTTGGATCCTCAGGATAGCAAACACTTTATGATGGGATTTTTCCATATTTAATGTCATCTTTGCTTTCAGTAACCAAAGGAGATCTTTGTTTCAGAGTATTGATCACATTTGCTCAATATCTCCAGAAATGCCCATTTGAAGATCACACGAAATTAGTCAGTAAGGTTACAGAATTTGCAAAAGGCTGTGCTGCTGATGAGACAGCAGAAAATTGTGACGAATCTCTTGTATCAACCCTGTGATTGAGTTTGACCTCTCTTTATTTCATTTCAGATAGGAGATTAGAGTCAATAGTAATATGTCCCACCAAGCTGTCCATTTCTGTCTTGTTCTTGGACTTCTCACTCAAATACCAGTTCAGAACTATTCCCTCTCATTAAAAAAACTGCAAGGAATTGTTCTGAACTAAGAGAAAGTCAGATAATTTGAGAGGAGGAGAAGACTGTTCAGGCAGCTTCCTCTCTTCACTTCTTGTCTCTTGATTCTTGTATCACCCCAAAAAGAAAGTCAGGTTTGCCCAGAGATTTAAATGGGTCAGTGACTAACCACCTATTTTTTTCCTTCCTAGCACCAACTTTTAGGGTTATGTAAATTAGTAAATTGCCAAGACTTTGGGAGATGTATGGTGAAATGGCAGACTGTTGTGCTGAAGAGCAAACTGAGAGAAAGAGTTGTTTCCTAAGCCACAAAGATGACCACACAGACCTCCCTAAAATCAAAGCCCCTGATTCTCAAACTATCTGCAAAATAGTCCAAGAGAATGAAAACAGAGCAATAGGACAGTAAGTGACATCAGCAAATGAATGTAGAGGGTGGTGGTCCACCATAAGAGACAAGGAGCCCTGGCATACATCATAGGTTTTATTTGTGTGGGACTGAGGGGGAAGTAGAATAAGCATTTATGAAGTACCTACTATGTGCTGGGCCCTGTGCTAAGGGAGTTACAAATATAATTTCATTTGATCCCTACAACAAATCTGTTGTCAAATTGTTGTCAAATAAATGCTGTTATTATTCCCATTTTATGGATGAGACAACTGAGGCAGAGATTATGTGACATGCTGTAGTAGGAAGGCCGAATTTATGATCTCAAAAAGGATCATATAAATATCTGAATGGTTCGAAATCATTGGATATACAGAATTCTCCAAGCAGAAGGCATCAAAAAATTTATTCAGGGCCCAGAGC
>CM053623.1:310056286-310082727 GCA_028646595.1 Phalanger gymnotis | reverse complement strand
AGAGAGAGAGGTAGGGAGAGAGACACAGAGAGATGGAGAGAGACAGAGAGAAAGGGGGAGAGAGAGAAAGAGAGAGAGAGAGAGACAGAGATACAGAGACAGAGAGAGACACAGAGAGAGAGGGGGAGAGTGAGAAAGAGAGAGAGAGAGAGAGAGAGAGAGAGAGAGAGAGAGAGAAACAGACAGACAGACAGATAGGATTGAAGACACAGTTTACAGCAATTTTTCCTGTTGTCCAGTCATGTTCAGTCATGTCTCTTTGTGACCCAATTTGGGGTTTTCTTTGCAAAAATGCTGGAGTGGTTTGTCATTTCCTTCTCCTGGCCATTTCATAGATGAAGAATGGAGGCAAGCAGGGACAAGTGACTTGCCCAGGTCCACACAGCTAGTGTCTGAGGCCAGATTTGTTGTCATGAAGATAAATCTTCCTGATTCTAAGCTTAGTACTCTATCTACTGGTCTTATGACATAGCCCTAAGGAAAATTGGGAAGCAGGTGAAGTTTGTCTTCTTGGTTCTTTTAGGCCCTTTTCCATGTCCTAGGAGGCATTTAGTACTGCCATATTGACTCTTCACTGTCCAAAGTACCCCACTGCAATAACATTTCCAAGTCCACTCTCCCCCAAAAGGCTCCAGTAACATTCCCAAGCCTGCTCTCCCCAGAAAGTTTCCTGCCCTATCAAAATGTACTGTCCTCTTCTCTGTCTCTTTGACACCATACTCTCAGCCTGATGTCTTCTTTGCGAATTAATCTCTCAATATAATTCACATTCAATTGTTAATAATTCAATTCTGTTACCCTAAGGGTGTTTTAATTTTCAAAAGAGGATTCTAAGAGATACTGTTCCATAACCTGAAGGAATGTGTCTCTAATAGTGAAATTTTTGTCACATAGTAAGCCAGTGAAAGTGACGCTTTCAATGTGAGCTCCTTTCTGTTACTCCTCAAATCTCATACATGTTTGTTTTATTCCCAAGTCTAATGCTAATTAGTAAATAGGTAATTTAATTTGGTAGCTACTGAAAAATTTTTCTGTCTTAAATAATCTTGAAACTCTCTTTGAGAACATGTACTATATAATTTTCCAAATGTGCAGAGTACATCCTACCTAGCAAAGATATATAGTTTGTTTCATCAGGATATAGAATGTTAAAGATTTCATATTGTAGATAGGAATAAAGATTGAGAGCTGGCAGGGACCTTAGAGATCCTTACACTTAATAATTTCATTTCAGATGAGGAAACTGAGGCCCAGAGAGGTTAAGCATTCAATGAACTAATCACTGTGCTTGTGGCTGATTAGCTGGAGGTTTTCACACATTATGTTACTAGAAATGAATGTCCTAACTTCAATTCCAATCCACCAAGCAATTATGAGTACCCTATTAGATAACATTAAAGTCATAGGGACACCAAGAAAAAACTCAAAATATCCCCTGTCCTCTAGAAACATACAATGTATTACAGATTGGCAAGACAGTCACTGACCATTCCTAAATTGAATTATTGTCTTCTAATTGTGTCACCTTCATCATAAGAGGAATCAGGAAAGTGACCTTTAAGGGCTTAGTCCAAAAATCTATCACTGCTACTGAGAAAACAAGCCCAAGTGTGCATACCTTATTATTGGTGGGTGAGCAATGCCATTTTTATATAAAGCAGGGTTCCTTAAAATTTTTTGTGTCATGGATCCCTTGGGCACTTTAGTGAAGCCTATAGACCCTTCTCAAAATTATGTCTTTCAATGCATAAAAGGAAATACAAAGGATCACAAATAAAATGAATAATACTGAAATACACCTATCAAAAAATCTCTCTCTCTCTCTCTCTCTCTCTCTCTCTCTCTCTCTCTCTCTCTCCATCTCTCTCCCTCTCTGTCTCTCTCTGGTTCTTATTCATGGAACTTAGGTTAAATCCCTTAAATACTGGCAAAAATGTTACATTAATTTGTGAGGTCTTTATGGGGAATTTACTTTTCATATTAATGAAAATACAGAAATTATTTTTGAAAAAGGTGATTCCTTCTTTCTACAGCTCTCTTCTTTAAGAGAGAAAGTATTAAGCTCCGGTGCAAAACAGAGATTCCAATGCTCCAGTTTAGATAAGTTTGGAGAGAGAGCTCTCAAGGCTGGGTAAGTCTACTGTTTCATTTGCCTAAAAATGTAATTGTTGTAGAAGCAAAGATGGAAAAAGGTCTGGGATTCCAATATCTATAGCTATCACCACTTTTTGTTGTCAATTTCATCACTTCCAAAAAGTAAAAAAAAATCACAAACGAAATTCAACAAAAAGGTAAACTGAGGCAATTCTCCAAGCAAGATGATATTTTTTTAATCAAGGTGTCACCTGCCAGTAAAATGAGTCTAATGACTGCCTCAGTTAGCCCAAAGACAAAGAATTGAAGACACAACTCATTTTTATAAGCATAGGATAAAGAATAGAACAGAGTAGGTTACATCATGGGGTTCAGGACAACTTAATTGGTTACATAGCTGAAGCATAGGCAACAATATGATTGATTAGAAGTTAGAAATGAAAGGCAAGCAACACCCTCTCTATTTCCAGTGACTGAGAGAAGTTCATTGTTCGAGTCCATTGCGAGGTTAAAAGATAGTGGGCCAGTCTTCTTTGGATAGCAAACCAGACATCCATGAAGGAAAGCTTGCCTCATGTCCACCCTGATCCCCCAAGAATAGCAGAATTCTTTGAGGTAATAATAGAATGGTGATTAGGAGAATTGGATTTCTAAACTTGATTCATTAAAGGTCATTGTGTTTCTGCACTAAGTTCAGGGACAAAGAACCATGACTTAGGCAGTTACAGGACCAAATCAATTACCTGGAAACAGGATCAGGAAAAATGACCCAGAATCAATTTAATTATCAGAATTGGACATTTTCTGTTTAGTCCTTGTAATAAAAGTGACAGACATTTCTATTCCAATGTTATAAGTAAGTTATAGAAATGTTTACCCTCCAATTTGGAGTATTAGACAGGCTTTTTGGGAAGGTTTTTTCCCCACAACCCCTCTCTTCATTTCTGTTTGACTCAGATTAGTGCTTCAATTCCTCCTCCTGCCATAATGGTTAGGGTGTTTGGTTCTCTCTAATCCTCTGTCTACCACTTTGGCTCAGGATGTAGTCTCATTCATCCCAGCTATCCCTGATTTTCTTTTCAATGTAAAAGTACTCATCCACCTTGGGTTTGATTGCCTGAAGTACCTTATTGTAGTGGGGTCCCCAAAGTACTCTGTAGAGTCTCTAGGTAACCATGTTTATTAAGTACTTAGAGTTTACAAAGAGAGTGATAGATGTAGCTAATGCCTTCTAAGACCTAAAAAATATAATAATGATGGCCACTGATAACACCAAGGATTGGACAATACTTATGCAGAGATAAGAAAGTATGGCAGAGTGTATGGCGTTGTCCTCTGAGTCAGAATACCTTGGGGTCAAGTCCTATATCTGATACTTTCTATATGTCAACTCATTCAAGAACTTCATGGCAATTTAAAAAATAATTTCTAGGAAATTTCCTTGTAAGTTTTAAATTCTAATAATTAAGGTCTTGTGGACTTTCTCCCTAGGTTCGTAGCTCGGCTAAGTCAGAAATTCCCTAAGAGTGACTTTGCTGAACTTCACAAAATAGTGAATGATCTTTCCAAGATTCATACAGAATGTTGCCATGGTGACCTGTTGGAGTGTGCTGATGATAGGGTAAGTATTTATTGGAATTAACCCACATTGTTGTTAAACAAGATTCTCTATAATGTACTAATATGAGTTTTTTTAAATCAGAAATTTAATAAATTTAGAATCAGAGGGATCATAAAGAATAAATTTGAATCTATAGTTTCTTTCAAATCTCATCTTATTCTGTCAGCCAGCCAGTTAATGGTCATTATGAAGCACCTACTGTATGCCAGGCAGTAGGCTATGCTCAAGTGTCTCTCTCTCTATAGGAAGCCTTTTCCGATCTCCTCAGCTGCTCATTTCTTTGTGCAGAAAATTACCATGTATCGACTTGTACATATTTATGTAAAACACAAACACATATTTGTTATCTCCTTGGATAGAGCATAAGATGTTAGAGGATAACCACTTTTTGTCTTTGAATTCCTGAGGTGTAGCATAGTACCTTGCAAGTGGAAGGCACTTAGTAATTACTTGCTGCTGGTTAAAATACGGGAGGTCATTAGCAAGATGGTGACATACAGTAGACAAGGTTTGTGTCTAGTGTTCTCATTGCTTTCCCCCAACCCCTTGTTATAAAAAATTTATCCTCAAAATCTCTCTATTACTTCCTTTACCAAAATTAGTTCTTTTTTTTTTTTGCTTTTTGGCAGGGCAATTGGGGTTAAGTGACTTGCCCAAGGTCACACAGCTAGTATATGTGTCAAGTGTCTGAGGCCAGATTTGAACTCAGGTCCTCCTGACTCCAGGGCTGGTGCTCTACTGACTGCACCACCTAGCTGCCCCAAAATTAGTTCTTAATAGTATTATTACAATTTTTTTTGGTTCTTATCTTAGAAGAAAAACCCACTAAAGCTCAGGTAAATGTGGCTGCTAGCCAGTTGTTTAGAGAGTGAATAAACATTTGCTAAGCACCTTCTTTGTGCCAGACACTGTGCTATGTCCATCGGGGATGCAAAGAAAGGCAATACTCCCTGTCCACAAAGAGCTTAAATTCTGGTGGGAGGAGACAACATGCAAATACATAATGAATATACAAGATATACATAGAGTACATGGAAGATAATCAGAGGAAGGAAAGCTCTTACAGTTGGAGGATCTCTTAATCCATCTTAAGAAAGCTGTGAAATCTAAGACGAAAAGGCAAGGGGGACAGAGCATTGATGAATGGGGGACAGCTAGTGCAAAGTAGGTCAGTGTCCCTGGATAGCACAGCTTGTGGAATGGAGTAATGTATAGAAAGAGTAGCAAGGAAGAAACAGGCTATGGAGCGCTTTGGATGACAAACACGGAAGTTCATATTTGATCCTGGAGGTCCTAAGAACTCATTAAGTTCACTAAGTGGGAGAGTGACATATTTAGACCTAAGCCATGGGAAAAATCAGCCAAGTGGAGAATGGACAGGAGTGGGGAGAGGCTTGAGTTGAAAGCAAATACTTACGCTCAGGAGAAAGGAGGGAGAATGAACTGGGGGAGGCTGATAAAACCCATGGGGATCTCGACAGGGTGATATATCTGTTTCGGTTGAACTTTAAAGGAAGACAGTGAGGGCCGGTGGTAGGGGAAGGGACTGAAAGTGGCAGGGTATGGTAAGAATCCCTCATTCTCTCTTGTCCCAGTGTCTTTGTGCATATGTTTGTGGGGGAGGGAATAGGCAAAGACTGAGAGAAGGGACATCCAATTCAGGAGGGGGTAGGTAGTGATGATCTGTCTCCAGGGGAATGCCAGGTTTCTGAGGCCGCAAGGATGTGGAAGGAGCTTAGGAGAAGGACAATTTGTTAAAATTCGGGAGGTTCTACAGGTATTCCAGAAGGGAAAGGCAGAGTTGGATTGGAATTCTTACAGTCTTAGAATATTGAGCCCTCTGTTGAACTGCTTCTGTCTTACTGCTTGTAGGTGGCTCTTTCTGACTACATCTGTACACACAAAGACAGCATCTCCAGCAAACTGGGAAAATGCTGTGACAAGCCTCTAGTAGAGAAGAGCCAGTGCCTTGTTGATTTGGAGAATGATGACATTCCTGCTGACCTCCCTGACCTCCTTGCTGAATATGTAGAAACCAAGGATGCTTGCCAAAACTACAAAGAAGCAAAAGATCTCTTCTTAGCCACGTAATCAAACTTTTAATGTTATTCTTCTGTTCCTTTCATATGCTCAATGTTATTTCCCTGACACTCTACTTGTTTCACAGCTGTGGAGCTATTGGCTACTCCTTTCCTTTCCCTCTCCCAAGCCTTTTAGGCAGAAATAGATACAAACCTTGTTCTTTGTGCTTTCTGCTGTACTTAGTCATGGGTTCCACCCAATGACTGTGACTGCGGCTTAATTTTCCCTCGTTTTTGGCTCCAAGAAATATATTCTCTTTCCTTCAACCTCCAGAAGAGGCCAATGATGGCAGGAAGTCATAATGCCCCTGCTTGGCCCAGAGAGGACAGATATCTAGGAACTTGGAGGTAGTTTTGGATGTGTGCTAGCTGGAGGAGTACAAAGGACTGCAAAGGCCCATTTTAGCTCTGAAGCTACCTACTTTGTGGTCTTGGGGCTTGATGACATTATCATTCATTTATTAGGAAAGAAAGGGAAACTTTGAATTCTCCCCTGTCTGCTGAGCTGTTCTTCGTTTGTCCATGCATCCCACCATACAAGGATCCATCCATTCATTCACTCCCTTTTATAGGACAAATATATGTTGAGTGCATACTCCATTCACTGTTCTGAGCAAGGCACTGCACGGGATGCAAAGAAGTAAAAGAGAAGTTAATATTCCAGTGACGTACAGATTAACTGAGAAGTTGATAGCCATCCAGACATGTGACCACTAAGTAAGAGTAGAAGGCAGGATGGAGTTAAATGCCGTAAGCGTGGAACCGGGAGATATATTTCTGGTGTCCTTTGGACTCAGTGACATGCTCTAATATTATAACGGTAGGGCTATACAGGTCTGATTTTTTCACAAAAGGAAAATTTAACGCCATCTGGTGAGTCCATCAATATAAATATCAGGCAAAGTTAAGTCTAAATATTTTATGTCAGAAATTTTTTTTTGTTGTAATTTTACAAAATTTATGGAGCCTTAGAACAGAAGAACAATGCTGGGAGCTGATCATGTTCCTTACCATGTTCACATGTGTTTGATGTTTGTTTTTAAGCTACTTGTATGACAATGGAAGAAGACACCCTGAGCTTGCTCCTACTGTACTACTAAGGATTGGCAAGGACTATGAACACACACTTGAAGAGTGCTGTGCCACAGCTGACCCTCCAACTTGCTATGCCAAAGTGGTAGGTTTCTCACTAGAAAGAGAAAAAGCAAACTACTCTTCTGGGATGCCACGTGCTCAGGATTGCTTGATCTGGAAATGATAGCACCATGTATTAAAAAAAAGAAAAAGTGAAGTCATATGAATGCTAATGGGACCTTACTTTGGGACTCTTGTCTCATTCTGGTCTTTCAAATTGGGTTGTTATGAGCGATGTTTAAAATAATTAGGAAGAGCAATCCAAGAGATAGGAAGGCTGCAAATGAGACTGTCATTCTAGTACAGCTCTTTGAGAAAGGAGGAGGTTTTGTCTCCATTTCCACTATGACAGAATGTGAGAAAGCATTCTGAGACATACTATTTAAGAGAAATTCAATTTATCTGTACAGAAGAATTTTTGAGTTTTCCTGAGGCACTGGAATTGGAATGTTCCTGTATAGAAGTCTTGAAAATCCTTGTTAGATCTTTTAGGTATGCTTTCGCATGAAATTAAGTGAGGTGGATGGAATGAGTGTTAAGGGCTAGTTCTAATATGATTTCTAAACTGGATGTAATCCATGAAAAATAATAAGCAATATATGACACATGTCCACAGAGAACATGCTGTAAGTGCCATTTTGTCCTCTTTCAGGCTGAACATCGGCAAGCTTTAATCGATGATAGTAACCGTGTAATGAAGGAAAATTGTGATCTTTTCGAAAAAGTTGGAGAACAAGATTTTGAAAATGCGTAAGTGGGACCTTGGTGCTTGAACAGTTTTAAATATTTAAGATTAATTAAGGTGTGATTGTGGTTTGTCCTTCATTCTTGAAGAGGATCATGACATCAAGAAGATGATGCCATGACTTGCAACGAATTAGATTTAAGTGAGGCAGGGCTGTATTAAGTGAGCTGCCTCACTTTTTCCTCCAGAGCCATCTGGGTCTAGTGACCAGATATAGATCAAGATCACTAGAGATGGCCAAGCAGGAAAAAAGGCAGCCTCTCATAAAAGGCTATAAAACACAAAAACTTAGATTTTCCTTATTAAATTGCTCTGTAAGCTTCGGTTTTGGTGTTCTAAGAGTAGCACTGTTTTGCTATTACTCATAGACTATGGCAACATGGGTAGAACACTGGGTTTGGAGTGGGAAGACCTGAGTTTGACATTGGGTTCTAACCTAACTCTGATGCTTGTGGTCTAGTCTTGGCCAAGTCCCTAGGATTCAATTTCCTTCTCTGTAAGATGAGGCTGTTGGACTCAATGGCCTCCAAGATCCTTTCTGATCTATGATCACTGTTGAGCTAAATAAGATTCTTCAGCATGGAAAGTTGAAGCTTGAAAGGTGATGTGATCCAATGTTAAAAAACCATGAAAAGAAGCAACAGAGCAAGGAATGCCAGATTTGTTCAGGAAAATATGAGGCTTGGAACATGATCTGAAATGTAAACAAAATGGTTTACAAATAAATGATTTGACTGCTCTTTATAGTGGCTAATAAACTTGTAGAATACCAAGAGGTGGGGGAAAATAAAGAGTTAAAGAAGTTCAATGTTTAAGAAACACCCATGTATGACAGATTAATGCTGGGGAAAACCAAGATATTTGGGAATCTTCCATCATTGAAAATGTGAACATCATTGAGGGCATCTGTAAAACCTTGTAAAATGTCCTTGTTACCACTATGCAAAACACAGTATTGAGTAGAATGGGTGAATGGTGGGGTCATGACAGTGGACGGCCAGGGAGAAAGAAAAATGGAAGGGCCATATTGACCACCAGGGATGGATAGTTTAATGATGTTGAACTGACTCTGGGTTGGTGTTTGTTGCTTGACGGTTTTTAATGATATCATTATTATCATTATTATTTTACTAAAAATTAATTCTTTGACTATAAACATTTGGAACATTGTAATTCCAGATTGCTGGTCCGTTATACCAAGAGAGCACCTCAAGTATCAACCCCAACATTGGTCCACCTTTCACATAAATTTGCAAAAGTTGGCTCTAAATGCTGTAAACTCAGTGACAACGAGAAAATGAGCTGTACTGAGGGCTCCGTGAGTTTTTTCTTTCCTTTTTTTACTTTAATACTATTGTTGTGAGTTTTTACCTGAGAGGCCAATAAAAAGCATCTGTGACAGAGGAGTGCCCTCTATAAATATTGCTTACTCCTCTTAAGTAGAGCACCTAAAAATCCCAAATCAAACCCTCTTAATTGGTTTATTTTTTAAAACCCTACGTTTTCAGAAGCTTCTAATTGCTCATGGAATGGAGGCTTAAAAATTCAATGGCTGGAATTAGACTGAGGCAATGACTAAGAGTGGGCTTCAATGTAGCAGTTTATTTTAGTCTGTTGAAATACTAATGGATCCACTCTACCCACCTGATGGATTAACCCAATTGTTTCTTTTTTCTTTAGCTGGCTATTATACTTGACAAACTGTGTCGCCTGCATGAGAAGACCCCAGTGAGTGAGAGAGTCACCAAATGCTGCACAGACTCCTTGGTGAACCGCAGGGCCTGCTTCAGTGCCTTGGGAACTGATGAAACATATCAACCCAAGCCATTTTCTCCAGATACATTCACCTTCCATGCTGACCTGTGCACACTTCCGGAAGAGGAGAAACAGATTAAGAAGCAAAGGTCAGGAGCATTTGGTCTCCTGCTTTCCTCAAACTTATTTGCTTCTTCCTTGATTGTGAGAAAGATATTCTGCTGACATCATGAGCAAACCTTTCTGTTTTAGGGCAAGAATCTCTCAGGGAAAAGTAGTTAGAAAGTGATTCAAGTGTAAGTCACTCAGAAGAAACTTGTTGGGCAAATGGCTATAACTGAATAGTGTCTAATAGCAATGACTGCTACTGGTTTTTATACAGTGCTTTAAAATTTCCAAAGTTCATATGGTGAAGCTTATGGTAAGATGTCTAGAATCACTGAAGAAGAAGGAAGGACAATATCCCAAGGAGGCCCTAATGTCTTCACAGGGATCACTTTTACTCACATCTTTCTCCAAACTTCAGGCTTCAATGTCAGCATCTCCCCTCTGATTTGTGACCTAGAGCTAGGGGCAAATGGAGCATGGCTGGCCAGCCTGGTCACTCCTTCCATCTCATGGGCATTTCTATGTTTTCTTTCATTCCAGCATACTTGTGGAACTTGTGAAACACAAGCCCCAGATCACTAAGGACCAGGCCAAGGCTGTCATTGCTGATTTCAGAGCATTCGCGGAGAAGTGCTGCAAAGATGCCGACCAGGAAGCCTGCTTTGCTGCAGAGGTATGGACTTCTTTTTCCCTTTAATGCATCTACCTTTGGGAGTCCTTGGTGACACCTCAAATGTGGGCTTAGGCAGGAATACTTAGGTTTCTTCCCTTAGTTTCCTCAAAGGTCATCACTGATCATTCTTAAAGCAAGAGCCAATTCCCCCTTTCTCATTGACTCAAATATTCCTATGTGTCCATAGAATGCTTGGTTTTTGCTGTGTATTTGTAGTTTTCCTTTACTTGTGAAATGTTTACCAGTCTCCCCAGTCTCTTATGTGTCGGGTTGAATGAAAATCCTAGGTTTGCTGCATTTGAGGCATGCATAAGATTTAATAGAATTCCTTTAGCTTGCCATCTTTTAGAAAAAGACCAGTCTGTAACCCAGCCAAATCTGAATGCTTGTGCATAGGTAGTAAAACAGCCCCAGTTTCAGCCAATCGCTGGATCCAGACTGTTAGGATTGGAAGAGACCTGAGAGACCTTCTAGGCCAGGGCTTTGTAACCTTTTTTGTTTCATGGACCTCTTTTTTCACCTTGTTGAATCCTCTGGACCATTTCTTACATTAATGTTTCTGAAATACCCAAAATTAAACTCACTCAAATGTCAAGAAAACCAATCATATTAAAAATAGTTACCAATATTAAAAAAATTAAGAACCCCTGATGTATTCTAATCCCTACTTCAGAATTCTGTCTCTTCCCTACCTGACAATTCGTCATCCAGGCTTCACTTGAAGACCTTGAGGTGGAAGAACTCTCTACTTCTCTCTTTAACATCCACCCATTTCTCCTCCAGGTGTTGCCACCATCTAGGGCCCAACAAAGAAATCTAAACTCCCTTTCACAGGAGAAGCTTTCCTATAGCTTCAAAACCAGATGAACATACAGACAGGCAGCTTTTACTTGAGCAGAAATCTCACATTTAAGGATATTTATGCACAAATATCTTCCCACATCCTTTGATAGAGATGATTTTGTGTAATTACGGGCAATGGATAATGCTGAAAGAGCTCCTTTCAGGGATGTTAGGCTTGAGCTCTCTGGAATCTCTTTCTCACACCCTTGTGATTTCTTTACCTGCAGGGTCCCAAACTGGTTGCTTCAGTTCAAGCTGCCTTAGCTTAAAAAAGAGATGGACAAGCTCCCACTAGCATTTCAGGTAACTGTCTTTGGGTATTTCATTGGCAATAGGTTGATATGTCAAGTATCTGGGATTTCAACTTTGTGGGACCACTTTCCTCTGACACATTTCCCAGCTGATGGATACCTCAGTCTTAGATGAGTTTAAATGATTTGAGGATAGCCATCAGAGGTTGGGTGCCGATCCAAATCCTCTTGACTCAAAGTCCAGTGCTCTGAGCAATACCATGTTGCCTGGCATATGGGCAATACTGGGGCCTGAATTTAACTCTCCACCACCAGGCTGCTTTAGTGAAAGGGCATCCTTGAGAAATCCTCCCTCTTACATTGGAGGCTGAAGGGTATCTGTTTTGTACTGAATCTTACTGTACCTGACATGATGTAATGTGTATCTAAGGCAGGTACACATGAAAAGAGGCTGGTGGTCCTAGAAAAATCATTCCTCTTAGGATGGAAGCTGAAAGGGATCTGTTTTGTACTGAGTCATACTCTAATTGATATGATGTAGCATTGTAATATGTACCTAATGCAGGTACATATGAAATCTATTCAGGATTTCTCATCACTGGAAGAAATGACTCACTTTAAATTTCAGATCTTTATGGATTACTGTTTCTTTGCATTTGCTGAATTCATTAGTGCTTTGTACTTAATTTCAGATTCAACCAACCAATCCATTGTATTTTAAATTAGGAGGGGCCTCATTACCAAAGAAGGGAGGCTATGGTTATGGAACCTCGTGTATAGAATTGGACTTAGTAGACGTGTTAATTTAAGTAACGTGTTAGAACCTTCTTTAATTACTCATATAAATAATGTCTCTCTAGGAAGGGGTGGAGGCAAGGATATATTGTGAAAAGCAGGTGATGTAAAATTTTTTAAAAGTCATTACACTTTTTTCCAAAAGGGAAGGGAAAATATTAAACTGTTATTTTTTCTTAACAATTTTTAAAATCATGTTTACTGTGCATAACATTTGATTCAGCAATATCATTATTATGTCTGTATCCCAGATAGATTTTAAAAAAGAGAAAAGGACCTATTGTACAACAGTATTTACAACAGCTCTTTTTTTGGTTGTAAAAATTGAATATTGAGGGCATGTTCACTCATTGGGAAATGGCTGAACAAGTTTTGTATGATGGCGATGGAATATTATTGTGCTATAAGAAATGATGAGCAGGATGCTCTCAAAAAAAAAAACCTGGAAAGACCTACATGAACTGATGCAAAGTGAAATGAGTAGAATCAAAAGAACATTGTACACAGTAAGAGCAATATCATATAATGTTCTACTATGAATAACTTAGCTGTTCTCAGCAATACATCAATCCAAGAAAATTTCCAAGGATTAACGATCAACAACCCTAACCACCTTAGAAGAAAGAGCTAATGGAATAATGAATGCAGATTGAACCATGCTATTTTTCACTTTCTACATTTTTAATGGTTTCTTTTTTCCTGTGTCTTCTTTTACAACACAACTAATATTGAAATGTTTTGCATGACTGCACATATATAATATATCTTATTGTTATACTGTCTCAGGGAAGGGTGAGGAGAGAGAGACTTTAGAACTCAAAATTTTAGAGAAATGAATGTTAAAATTATCTACATATCTAGATTTTAAAAGATTTTTTGCTTATGACAGATTTTTTTCTTCTAGTTCTAGATCAGTGGAAGAAAACGGAGACTGAACTGAGGACTCAAAATTCACACATCTGTTTTGTTTCTCTGTTGGTGTCAAATCAACAGAGTTAAGAAAACATCAATTTTGCTTTAATTTTTTTTTATCCTTCCCCAGTGTTGCAATAAATGCATAAACAATCATGGAAGTTGTCCAAGACTGATTTTTCTGTGGTGTGTGATGATGACTTGTATCAGAGAGTGTTACCCTCTTTGATCTACTGGTGCCCGAAATAGACTGTCTCCAACCTTAAGCAGTTTTCCTCAGACAAAGATTCCCTACTCCATATTTGTGAATTCATGAACACCAGCAATAATTTTGAGTGGGTTAAAAGGATATGTACTTTTGGGTCCTTTTTCTCTTTTTAATTTGATACACCTAAAAATACTGGGGTGAGTCATGGGACCTGGGTGGTCAGTAGGCAAGTTCTAGTTACTAGATATATTAACAAATATCCTCATCAATAGAAAATATGGCTGAAGTGTAAGCCATAGCATAGATACTGCAGCTGAGTAATTAGGGCCAGGCTGGATAAGGGGGTTTGAGACTCATACTAAGGGATCCAAGCTGAGGTTATGGGAACAGCTAGTCAGAAAGAGAGACTTAATGATGGGAAATAAAATTTTCATTTCAGGAGGCAAACCGAGTTGTTAAGAAGGAGAGAAATCTCAGTGACATAGTGGTTAGAGTGTATCTGGTTAGTAGAGGATCTGGAGTGAAGAAGAGCTGATTTCCAATCTGGTCTCAGGCATTTACTAGGGGGGTAACCCTGGGCAAGTCATTTAGCTTGGCCTCAATTTACTACATTGTAAAATGGGTATAATAATAGCACCCACCTCCCAGGACTTTTGTGAGGACTAAATGTCAAAAGAATAAGAACTTTGCAAAATTCCTGGCACACTGTTTTTGGTTCTTATTATTATCACTGTAGTGTAGTAGTAGTAGTAGTAGTAGCAGCAACAGCAGAACAGCAGCAGCAGCAGCAGCAGCAGCAGTAGTAAGTAGTAGTAGTAGTAGCAGCGGCAGCAGCAGCAGCAGCAGCAGCAATAGTAGTAGTAGAAGGAATAGTAGTAGTAGTGGGAAGAGGAGCAGGAGGAGGGGGAGGAGGAGCAGGAGGAGGAGGAGGAATGAAGCTGGTTAACAGATGTATGGTCAATGAGCCTGGTTGGAATGAGAGAATCTGACAGTGTAACAAAGTAAGGTCTAGACTAAGTGTGAACTCTCCATCTCTCTCCTCTTTAGTCACTTCCCCACACCACCATCAAAGTGAGGATGCTAAAGTCTGATCATGGAATTCCACCCTTCCATAACCTTCACTGACTTCTTTTGCCTTTAGATTCAAACACACCTTCTCTCTGGCCTTGAAGCCTGTGACAACATGCCTTTGAACTCCCTTTCTGGGTTTGGTCTCCATTAGTCAACTTCATTCACTCTTTAGTCCAGATTAACTGGCCTTATTCATCTTTCCTTACACACAGCTTTCCATCTCTGGGCCTTTGCACAGGCTGTGCCCTGTTCCTGGCCTTCCTTCCTCCTCACTTCTATCTCTGAGGATCTCTAGTTTCCTTCAAATTTCAGCACCAAGGCCATCTCCTCCATGAGGCATTTCTTGATCCCTGAGGCCCCCTGCTACTAGTGTTTCCACCCTACACACAATCCTCTGTATTTCTTTCATATATGTTTGTCTGTGTTCATGGTTTCCCTTCCAAAAGAATGCAAGCTCCTTTTCACTTTATTGTCTTGGTGCTTTATTGTCTTATGCTCTCTAGGTAGTCCCCATACACAGTGTCATGTATCAGGCATTTAAGAAATGCCCTTTGATTGATCGATTAAAAAGTAATGGTCAGGACCTCTCCTAGCATGGCAAGTTAAAACAGTGAAGGTTCTCCATTGGGTATCACCTTTTAGGAGGTGACTCAGGTCATTTAAATGGTCCAACCATTTGGGAAAGGTCCAGGTCCATTAGGGCATACAGAGTAGAAAAGGCTTTCCTGCCATCAAGATGAGTACCAAACATAGGACTGGATTCTTAGAATCCCAGGCCTTTGCTCATTAAATCACCTGTGTTTTGCACCTTCTGTGAAGATAGTACCTTACTTGCAACTATAGGGGTCAGACAAAATCATGTAGACTCAGTTCTCTACATATTTTAGAAATGAGGCCTTTATCAGAGACACTAGTTGTAAAAATTGTTTCCCAGTTTTCTGCTTCCCTCCTAATCTTGGTTGCATTGGCTTTCTTTGTGTAAAACCTTTTCAATTTTACATAATCAAAATTATCCATTTTGGATTTCATAATGTTCTCTATCTCTTATTGTTAATAAATTCCTCCATTCTCCATAAATCAGGCAGATAAACTATTCCTTACTCCACTAATTTGTTTATACCTTTTATACTTAGATTATGTGCCCATTTGGATTTTATTCTGTCATACAGTGTTAGATGTTGGTCTATGACCAGTTTCTATTTTCTAATTTTCATCAAACACTGAGTTCTTATCCCAGAAGGTCTTTGGATTTGTCAAACAGCCAATTGCCATAATCATTAACTACTGTGTCTTGTGTACCTAACCTATTCCACTGATCTATCCTTCTATTTCTTAGCCAGTACCAAGTAGTTTTGATGATTGCTGCTTTATAATACAATTTAAGATCTGATATGGCTAGGCCACCTTCCCTAGCATTTCTTTTCATTAATTCCCTTGATATTCTAGAACTTTTGGTCTTCTAGGTGAATTTTGATATTATTTTTTCCAGCTCTATAAAATAATTTATTAGTAGGTTGATTGGTATGGCACCAAATAAGCAAATTAATTTAGGTAGAATTGTCTTTTTATTATATTAGCTTGGCCTACCCATGAGCAACTGATGTTTTTCCAATTATTTAGATCAGACTTTATTTGTGTGAAAAGTGGTTTGTATTTATGTTCACATAATTCCTGGGTTTGTTTTGGCAGGCATAATGTCTACAATAACTTTAAATGGAATTTCCCTTTCTATCTCTTGCTGTTGGGCTTTGTTAGTAATATATAGAAATGCTGATGATTTATGTGGGTTTATTTTATATCCTGCAACTTTGCTAAAGTCGTTTATTATTTCAAGTAGATTTTTTACTTGATTCTCTAAGATTCTCTATGTATATCATCATATCATCTGCAAAGTGTGATAACTTAGTTTCTTCTTTACCTATTCTCATTCCTTCAATTTCTTTTTCTTCTCTTATTGTTAAAGCTAACATTTCTAGGACCATATTGAATAACAGTGGTGATAATGGACATCCTTGTTTCATCCCTGACCTTATTGGAAATGCATCTAGCTTATGCCTGTTACGTATAATGCTTGCTGAAGGTTTTAGGTAGATGCTACTTAATCATTTTAAGGAAGGCTCCATTTATTCTTATGCTTTCTAGTGTTGTATTTTGTCAAAAGGTTTTTCTGCATCAATTGAGATAATCATATGATTTCTGTTAGTTTTGTTGTTGATGTGATCAATTATGCTGATAGTTTTCCTAATATTGAACCAGTCCTGCATTCCTGGTCTAAATCCTATCTGATCAAAATGTATTATTCTCATGATAAATTGCTGTAATCTTTTTGCTAATATTTTATTTAAAAATTTTGCATCTATATTCATTAGGGAAATTGGTCTATAGTTTTCTTTCTCTGTTTTGGCTCTTCCTGGTTTAGGTATCAGTACCCTATTTGTATCATAAAAAGGATTTGGTAGGACTCCTTCTCCAATTGTCCCAAATAGTCTATATAATATTGGAATTAATTATTCTTTAAATGTTTGATAGAATTCACTTGAAAATTTGACCCTGGAGATTGTTTTCCTAGGGAGTTCATTGATGGCTTGTTCAATTTCTTTTTCTGAGATGGGGTTATTTAGAAATTTTACTTCCTCTTCTGTTAACCTGGGCAATATGTATTTTTGTAAGTATTCATCCATTTCACTAAGATTGTCAAATTTATGGATATAATAATATGGACAAAATAATTCTTAATTATTGTTTTAATTTCCTCTTCATTGGTGGTGAATTCACCCTTTTCATCTTTGGCACAGATTATTTGGTTTTCTTCTTTCTTTTTAAAATCAAATTAACCAAAGTTTATTAATTTTAGTTTTCCCCCGTAAAACCAGCTCTTAGTTTTATTTATTAGTTCAATAGTTTTCTTAATTTCAATTTTATTAATCTCTCCTTTGGTTTTCAATATTTCTAATTTGGTATTTAATTGTGGATTTTAATTAGTTCTTTTTCTAGATTTTTCATTTGCATGCCCAATTCATTGACCACCTCTTTCTCTATTTTATTCACATAAGCATTCAGAGATAAAAAACTTCTTCTAAGAACCACTGCATCCCATAAGTTTTGGTGTATTGTCTCATTATTGTCACTCTCTTCAATGAAGTTATTGTTTCTATGATTTTTTGTTTGACCCAGTCATTCTTTGGGATTAGATTATTTAGTTTCCAATTGATTTATAGTCTATCTTTCCATGGCATTTTATTACATATACTTTTCATTGTGTCATAAGCTGAAAAGGATGCATTTAATATTTCTGCCTTTTTTCACTGGATTGTGAGGTTTTTGTGGCCTAGTAAATGGTCAATTTTTTTTTGTGTGTACCACTGAGAAAAAGGTATATTCTTTTCTATCCCCATTCAGTTTTCTCCAAAGGTCTACCATACCTATATTTTCTAAAATTCTATGCACCTTCTTAACTTCTTGTTTATTTTGAGGTAGATTTTTCACCAGAGAAGAAGAGGTTAAGGTCCCCCCGTAGTATAGTTTAGCTGTCTATTTCTTCCTGTAATTTCCTTAACCTCTCTTTTAAGAATTTGGATGCCATGCCACTTGGTGCATATATGTTTAATAATGATATTGCTTCATTGTCAATGGTGTGCCTTTTAGCAAGATATAGTTTTCTTCTTTATCTCTTTTGATTAGATCTGTTTTTGCTTTTGCTTTGTCTGAGATTAGGATTGCTACTCCTGCTTTTTATAACTTCAGCTTTTTTAAACTTTAATTTTTTAACATAATATATTCTGCTCCAGTCTTTTACCTTCACCCTGTGTGTATCCTCCTGTTTTAAACATCTTTCTTGTAAACAACATACTGTATGATTATGGTTTTTAATCCATTCTGCTATCTGCTTCCGTTTTATAGGAGAGTTCTTCTCATTCACATTCATAGTTATAATTACTATCTGTGTCTTTCTCCTATCTGTATCTTTCTCTCCATCCTACTTCCACCCCCCCCATTTGTGCTTTTATTTCTCCCTTCTCCCTTACCCTCCTCAAAAGAGTTTTGCTTTTCACCACCACCTCCCTCAATCTTCCCTCCCTTCTAGCAGCCTCCCTCTCTTTTCTTTCCTTTTCCCCTTACTACTACTTCCCTCCCTTCTAACCACCCCCTCCCTTTTCTTTTCCCTTTCCCCTCCTACTGCATGTAGCACAAGTTAGATTTCTATACTTAACTGAGTATGTTATTTCCTCCTTGAACCAAATCCAATGAGTAAAGTTCAATCCTCATCTCCCTCCCTTCTTTCCCTCTATTATAACATGTTTTTGTGCCTATTCATGTGATGTAATTTACCTTTTTTCTGCCTCCTTTCCTCTTTTCCCAATACAATCCCTTTGTACCCCTTAATTAGGATTTTTATCATCACATCAGTTAATTTATACCCACACTCTATGTCTATGTATATCTCTTTTAAATGTCATAATAAAGAAAAAATTCTCAAGATTTACAAATATTGTCCTCCAATGGAGGGATGCAAACAGTTTGCCCTTGTTGAATAACATGGGTTTTTAACTATTTTTACCTGTTTATGCCTCTCTTGAGTCTTGTATTTGAAGATCAAATTTTCATTGAGCTCTGGCCTTTTCTTCAGGAAGGACTGGAAGTCCCTTATTTCATATAATGTCCATCTCCTTGCCTGAAAGATTATTCTCAGTTTTTCTGGGTAGTTGATCCTTGGTTGTAGTCCAAGCTCATTTGCCTTACAGAATATCATATTCCACTCCCTGCAGTCTTTTCATGTAGAAGCTGCAATGTCCTGTATAATCCTGATTGTAGTTCCATGATATTTGAATTGTTTTTTTCTGGCTGCTTGCAGTATTTTCTCCTGGACCTTATAATTCTTAAATTTGGCTACAATATTCCTTGGCATTTTTAATTTGGGATCTCTTCCAGGAGGTGATCAGTGGATTCTTTTGATGATGATTTTACCCTCTGGTTCTAGGACTTCAGTCCAGTTTTCCTTGATGACTTCTTGGAAGATACTGTCCAAGCTCTTTTTTTCATCATGTCTTTTTGGTACACCAATAATTCTTAGATGATCTCTCCTGGATCTATTTTCCAGGTCAGTTGTTTTCCCAATGAGATATTTTGCATTTTCTTCTATTTTTTCATTCTTTAGATTTTGTTTAACTGATTCTTGATGCTTCATAGAGTCATTAGCTTCTACTTGCCCAATTCTAATTTTTAACAAATCATTTTCTTCCATTTAGCCAATTTTACTTTTTAAGGAGTTGTTCTCTTCAGTGGATTTTTTCCTACATTTTGTCAATTGTATTTTTACAATTTACAAGAAATGGTCAAGTTTTCTTCTACCTCTCTAATTTGACTTTTAAAATCCTTCTTGAGCACTTCCAAGAATGCTTTTTGGGTTTGAGACCAGTTCATATTCCTTTTGAGGTTTCAGTTGTGGGTATAGTGTCAATGCTGTCTTCTTCTCAATTCATATTTTGATCATCCCTGTCCCCATACTAAGAATCTATGGTCTTTGCTTTTCTAATTTGCTTCTTGCTTATTGTGATTGCCTTTTTCCTGGCTTTTAAAGTAGATCTCTTCTTCTGGAGCACAAGGGCTCTGTTCCATGCTAAGGGCCTGATTACTGGCCTTGTGTGCTGTGGCCTTGATTCTGGCAGCTAGAAGCTATAAAATGCTGAAGCTTACCTGGTGCTGGGCTGGAGCTAGCTGGTGTGTGCCGAGGCCAGGTGAAGTTTTCTGTGTTTACCCAGGGTTACACTGAAGCTCGGGGTGTGAGGTGTGGGGGAGGGGTGGTCTGGCTGATGAAGATCTCCTCCTCCCCTAGGGCTATGTTAGAGCCCAGGTAGAGCTCAGCCTCTGCTGGATGCCCGTCTGCACTGGTGTCTTCTGATTCCTCTGGCTGTGCAAAGGTTCACTTGGGGACCTGATTTTGACACTTGTTAGCTCTCCCTGCCCCCCGGGGCTCAAGATCTCCTGCTGGTCCATTGAAGTGGGGTTTGCGGAGATGCCTCCCATCCTATCCTGGTCCCCTTCAGCCACCGAAGGAGGGAACTTTCCTGGTAATCCCTCTAGCCTCCCAAGTTAAAAGACTGCTGTACCCCTTCTGTTGCCTCCGCTATTTTAGGATTTTTCCTGGGGCAATATTCTCTGGATTTTTCAAGGTCAACAAGGAAGGGTTAGGGCAACTTACAGTTTATTCCACCATCTTGGCTCCCAGAAGTTCAAGTAGTTGACTTTCAAACATTTAGTCTGTGGGCTGATAGCCCCAGGAGCAGTTGCTGCTGCTGCCACAGGCCCTGTGCTTCTCTCTCACCCAGCTCCAATAGACCCTTGTCCTGGGCTGAGAACTTTGGGAGTCTCCACTGCCACCAGTGATTCGGTCTGCCGGGGTCTGCTCCTGCTCTGCTATGGCCAGGTGTAGACCCACACACTCTGTACTCTTCTCCCAGCCAGGTGCAACAAATCATTTCCATCAACCTTCTGGGTTGTCCTGGGCTGAAAATCTGCCACAGTCTGTTTCCTAGTGGATTCCGACACTCTAAAATTTGTTCAGATTCAC
The DNA here is from genome assembly GCA_028646595.1 of Phalanger gymnotis. Taxonomy (NCBI): domain Eukaryota; kingdom Metazoa; phylum Chordata; class Mammalia; order Diprotodontia; family Phalangeridae; genus Phalanger; species Phalanger gymnotis. The sequence continues at coordinate 310,061,868 of CM053623.1, read as the reverse complement.
TTTTTAGAGATATCTTAAGGAATTTGTGGGAGAGTTCAGGTAAGTCCCTGTTTTTACTCCACCATCTTGGCTCTGTCCTTTCCATGCTTTTTAAATACCTTTTTTAATTTAATGTAATCAAAATTATCCATTTTACATCCCACAGTGCTCTCTATCTCTTGTTTAGTCATAGACTGTTTTCATATCCATAAGTCTGATAGTTAATATGTTCCATACTCCTCTAATTTACTTGTCCTATCTCCCTTTAGAGCTCGGTCATGCATCCATTTTGACTGTTTCCAGGTAAATGGTATAAGATATTGATCTATATTTAGTTTTTGTCATGTTGTTTTTCAGTTTTCCAAGCAATTTTTTAACCAAATATTGAGTTCTCATTCCCAAAGCTGAGACCTTTGTGTTTATCAAGCATGAACTTACTATAATAATTTACTATTGAGTATTGCATATCTACTCAATTCCACTGACCTATACTTCCATTTCTTATCTAGTACCAGATAGTTTTAATAATTACCTCTTTATTATATAGTTTAAGATCTGGTACTGCTATACCCCCTCCCCTTACATTTTTTTCATTAATTCCTTTCATAGCTTGACTTTTTACTCTTCTAAATGAATTTTCATTATGAATGTTTTTCTAGCTGAGTAAAATAAATTTTTTTGGTAGTTTTATTGGGATGGCACTGAATAAATAGATTAATTTAGGTACAATTGTTAATTTGATTATATTGGTTGGCCTACCATGAACAATTAAAATTTCTCCAATCATTTAAATCTGACTTTATTTCAATAAATAATTGTGTAGAAATACATATAGAAAATATGTGGATAGAATAGAAATAATATAGAAATTCATGTCAATTTATTTTATAGCCTACTTCACCATAATGATTGTTTTAACTAATTTTTATTTGAATCTATAGGATTTTCCAAGTAACTGGAAAATCACGTCATCTGCAGAGAGAGAAAGTTTTATTTCCTCATCGTGCATTATGATTCCTTCAATATATTTTTCTTCTCTTATGCTAGCATTTCTAGTACAGTATTAAATCAGAGTAGTGCTAATAGGCATCCTTGTTTTACTTCTGAGCTTATTGAGAAGGCTTCTAGCTTATCCCCATTACAAATAATGTTTGCTGATGTGGTAGGTAGATGTTTCTTATCATTTTAAGGAAAAAAATCCATTTGTACCTATGCTTTCAAGTGTTTCTTTTAAAAATAAGAATGAGTGTTGTTTTGTGAAAAGCTTTTTGAGGTCTTTTAATTTAATTATATGATTTTTATTGGTTTCATTACTAATATAATCAATTATCCTAATAGTTTCCCTCATATTGAAGCATTCCTGCACTCCTTGAAAAAATCCCTTTTAGTCACAATGTACAATATTTGTGATATATTGCTGTAGTCAAGTAGCTAGTATTTTATTTAGGATTTTTGCATCAATATTCATGAGTGAAATTGAGCTATAGTTTTCTTTCTGTTTTTGCTCTTCCTGGTTTAGGTATCAGCACTGTAGCATATTTGTTTCATAAAAGGAGTTTGGTAAGACTGCAATAATAGTAATAATTAAAATGACTGACATTTATATCACACTTCAACATTTACAATGTGTCATGCATAAATCATGTTATTTGATATAACAATCACTTAAGATAGGTGCTTTAGGCCTTGTTATTATCATTTTACAGAAAAGGAAACTAAGTCACAGAGAAGTTACATGCCTGATCCATAGAATAGACAGTCAGCACATGGTGGAGGTTTGATTCAAAGCCAAGACTTCCTGACTGCAAGTTCCACTGCTCTTTTCACAGCATCAGGAAAGTGAGAACCCTTCCAAAAGTGGGCAACAATGATGGTGAGGGAACTGATTGAAGAAACTGGAAAAGAGACTTACGAGGGTAGTGACAGCACCTGCAAGTCATTGAAGGGTTTTCATGTTAATGTAGGATTCATCTTATGTTGGGTGTCAATGGCCCTAAAAAGGAAGAATGGATTTTAATTCAAAATGGTTGGTTTAGGCTCAAGGAAAAGAAAAGCTTCATAATTACTAGAGCCATATGAAAATGGAATGGATTTGCTTGGAAGATGGCAGTTCTCCTCTCATCAGAGGTCTTTAAGCAGGGGCTAGATGACCACTCGTCTGTGATGTCATAGACAGTATTCTTAATTAGATACAAAGTAGACTAGATAGCCTCTAAACTCAGATTCTGGGACTGTGTGATTAGGTCTCCCAGAGTGAATCTAAACTCCTTGTAGAGGAAGAGTCTGCCAGAGTTAGCAATTGGCTTAAAATGAATAGTATTTTCCTTAGAGTGCAAGAGAATGTGGGGAAAGGATCTGTTTTTTTTTTCTTTTTGAGAGAGCAAAGTTTACCAGCAACACATATTTGCTTAGGTAGAATAATTTGGCCGATGATGCTGATTAAATTGACCACTCAAGTTTATTTTAAGTTTCTTCTTCCCATACTTCTCAGTATCATCCTTCTTTCTCTTTCCCTACCTTCTTTTCTTCTCCTCCCCTTCTTCTCTGGCCTCCATGTATCCATAACGCCCTGATAATTTCAGTTTATGAGTTTCTATCTTTGCCTTTGTTGTCCTGTCTCCCATGAGTACCCAGGTTGCTTCAGTCTGATGGGGGCTATGTCAGCATTTTTAAGTTATAGAAGGTGTCATCTGGTCATGTAGATGCAAGCTTTTGATTTGTACCTCAGTGTTGCCAAGATCATTATTGATACCAATTATTTCAATTATTTTCTACCATCATTCTTAAGAAACACAAGTAAAGCCAAATTTAAGAATTGAAGTGAACCACAGAAAGAATTATTGCCATTGAGGCGCTGGCCTGAGACAGATGATGCAAAGTTCTTGGACACCTAGCTATATTCTAGATATTCTAGATTCCACTTCTCCATTTGTTGTATTCTGGGACATGTGGGGACTTTTCAAACTTCAACACTTCCTGAGTAAATGTAAGAATGAATAAAATGAAAGAATTCTAATCCTTTTTATTTAGTAATACTTTTTCCAAACTCTCATTACCTTTAGGTAAGTTCAGAACTACAAATGGTTTGCCATGGATTATTTCTAAATTAGGTGCCCTGTTTCATTCAACTGTCCAAACCTAGCTTCCATGTTGGTTAAAATTTTACAACTATCACAAAATAAAATGTTCAAATGGGAATCTAGGATAAAGGACATGGTACTGGATAAAAGGTACAAGTAGCTTAGATCCTTGTTTAGAACTTGATAAGGTATTTTACATAAGTTTAATGAATTTACAAGGTCTTTGTGAGAAGAGAGTTCCAGATGGCAAATCTGTGTAAGGAATTTGGGCAAACATAGGTTTGGCAAGAATATTCTGAATTTTGAAATCGGTGGGAGGAAGTGAAGGGCAAAGTTAATAATCTACAATTTTTGGTTTAAAAAGTACATTAGTAAATTTCTTCTCTCAACATCCTACCTTCTCTCCTACATCAATTCCCACAAATTGTTGACAAGATGAAGTAGGTCACTTTTATTTCTCTAATTTTCCTCTTCAGCTCTGTTCATTCCAGGGAAATCTTTCATCGATATGCCCATGAGAATCTTTCTATTCATGGTCTCTTTTAATGCAGAAAGAGAGTCTAAATGATGATTTGCAGTCCCATTGTGTATATTTTCCTTTGGAGATGAAAAATAATTATCGGGACGATTGTATCTATGTAGTATTAAAGGAGTCATTAGTCTGTCTAATATTGTAAATGAGCTAGACAGGATAGTTTCTGTAATCTTTTGCAGATGGAGAAAATGTAGACACAATGATTTCTTAAAGTTTCACAATCTCAAAGACAGAAAGGGAACCTATTCCCCCCCCCCCCCTTCTCAGCTAGGACTTAATCAGCTCTGCCTCAGCATACAAAAATGTGGAACCATTAGATAAATTTTATAATTAGAGTTTGGGTTTATTGCTCTTTCATTTCAGGCAGACTTCTCACCACTCCTCTGAAGGAAATGTAGAAGAACTAATCCTACTTTGGCAGCTAGGTAAATAGAGTCTGGCCCTGGAGTCAGAAAGCCATGTGTTCAAATCTGCCTTCAGCCACTTATTAGTTTGTGTAATCTTGGGCAAGCCTCTTAATCCTGTTTGTCTTAGTTTCTTCAACTGTTAAATGAGGTGGAGAAGGAAATGGAAAAGTAGTTCAATGTCTTTACCAAAAACATGTCCAAAGTGTCATGAAGAGTTGAATATGACTGAAAATGACTACATAAACAATAAAAATCCTACATACAATTTGAGGGAAAAGACCTATAAAGTTCAAATGATGGTTTAAGAAGTATCTTTGTCATTCAACAATTCTCCAGGTGTTATATTGTTCTGAGTTTGACTGCTCTACAAAGATTTTTCTGGGTGGGTGGAAGCACCATCTTTCACATCAGATAGATAGATAAACTATGCCTATATTGAGGAGGGGATCTTCACTTCATGGTCTAAAAATACATACATACATACAATATGTACACACACATATATATTCTTTGTTTTATTTCTAGCTAAGAGTGAGATTGCCAAACGATATAGAGATTTGGGTGAAGACAATGTGAAAGCCCTGCAAGTATAATTATTGAAAGTTTGCATTCCTTTTTCCATTAATGCTGATTGTGACATTATCCTTTTATACCTTACATCGCAGGTCCCTTTCTCCTCTTTCTGCCACCTCTCCCATGGAACATACTCAGTTACCATTGGTTTCTGGCTCAGTAGCTAATTAAAGAACTTTTCAGCATCTCCCTATAAAATCCTGATGTCACTTATGGCTGGAAGTAGGCACCCCACATTTCCACATGGTCACCAGGGATGGCAGCTGAGCATGCTCTATGGGCAGTGCAAGGACATCATTACACGTATAAGTTTGTTTTCAGGATCTCTCTTGTGGTGGCCCTTCCCAAGGAATAGGGCAGGCTGTGATTACTCTATAATATGGTTCTTTTGGTATCAAAGTTATTTCACAGCCTGTGAGATGGAATATGCTATGATCATGGAGCTCCCAAGTGCTATTGTCATTAAAATAAATTATTGAGCAATGCAAAACTTAGAAAAGAGCCTGCTCTGGAAAAGAACTTCTCTGACATGTTCTTCCAATCTGTGTTGTTAAGCAAAATTGTCTCATTAGCATGGCTTTTGTTCAGCTGTTAAGTGCTAAGCCCCAGGCCCAGGGCCCTGTCAGGTGCGAAACCTGTGTGGGTGTGGATTGGTGACTTAGGAGGGGCCAGCTCGGGAACCAATGGTCTCTGGTCATTGAGGCGGGGCTTGAGAATGCCTGGAAGCTCGGCTTCGAGGAGGGGTGAGCCGTGAGACAACTTCAGTGGCGGCGGCGGCGGCGGCGGCAGGTGTGGAAGCCAGAAGCTGTGGAAGCCAGAAGCTGCGGAGGCAGGAAGCTGCGGAAGCGGGGCTTACCCGAGTGCGAGCAGGAACGTGAGGCCAGTGAACATGACTTGGCTAAATACTCTCTTGCTTTTCTGTGGCCTCCTAGTTGCCCTTGTGAAATGGGCTTTCTGGGCCTGGAGTCTTTTTGTCAAGATGTTGGAATGGGGAGGCTGGTTCAAGTT
>CM053623.1:310043993-310055786 GCA_028646595.1 Phalanger gymnotis | reverse complement strand
GGAAGGAAGGAAGGAAGGAAGGAAGGAAGGAAGGAAGGAAGGAAGGAAGGAAGGAAGGAGGGAAGGAAGGAGGGAAGGAGGGAAGGAAGGAAGGAAGGAAGGAAGGAAGGAAGGAAGGAGGGAAGGAAGGAGGGAAGGAAGGAAGGAAGGAAGGAAGGAAGGAAGGAAGGAAGGAAGGAGGGAAGGAAGGAAGGAAGGAAGGAGGGAAGGAGGGAAGGAAGGAAGGAAGGAGGGAAGGAAGGAAGAAAAAACTTGCTTGGAAAACTGAAAAGCAGTCTGACAGAAACTATGCCTAGACCAACATCTTGTACCTTTTACAAGAAAAGGTCAAGATGGATACATGACTAGCTCTAAAGGGAGATATCATTAAGAAAATTAGAAGAGTAGGGAACCTATTACTTATGAGACTTATGGATAGGAGAACAATTTAAGAATAAAATAAGAAGAGAGAGAGAACAGCATGGGATGGAAAATGGATAATTTTGACTATATTAAATTTAAAAGGTTTTGTACAAATAAAACCAATCTAGCCAAGATTAGAAGGAAAGCAGAAAGTTAACCACATTTTTAAATAACCAGTTTCTCAGAATAAGGCTTCATATCTCAAATACATAGAAAAATGACACAAATTTATAGAATATCAGTCATACCCCAATTGATAAGTGGTCAAAGGATATGAACAGGCAGTTTCGAGGGAGAAGAAATCAAAAAATCAATGCTCTAAGTCATTACTGATTAAACAAATGCAAATTAAAACAACTATGACATATGATATGACACCTATCACATTGGCTAAAATAATTGGGGTAAATGACAAATGTTGGAGGATATGTGGGAAAATTGGGACAATAATAAACTGTTGGCAGAATTGTGAACCAATAGAACCATTCTAGAAAGCAATCTGTAACTATGCCCAAAGTGTTACAAATTCTGTATACCCTTTGACCCAGCCACACCACTATTAGGTCTGTTTCCCAAGGTAATTAGGAAAAAGGAAAAGAACTTATATGTTCTAAAATATTGGTGACAGCTCTCTTTGTATTAGCAAAGAATTGGAACTGGTGTATATGCACATCTAATGAGGAACAGCTAAACAAGTGGTGGTATATGATTGTGATGGGATACTACTATGCTGTAAGAAATGACAAGCAGTTTGGTTTTAGAAAAGCATGAAAAGACTTCCATGAAATAATGCATAGTAAAATGAGCAAAACCAAGAAAATGTTGTAAACAGTAACAGCAATATTGTTTGAAGAATAACTATGAATGACTAATCTATTTTGAATTAAATGATCATTTGAATCAACTGCAAAGGACCTGTGAAGTAAAATACTATCCACCTCCAAAGAAAGAATTGTGATCTAAGGACATATGTATTGTAAACTTTCACATAAGTGTGTGTGCATAGATAGATAGATAGATAGATAGATAGATAGATAGATAGATAGATAGATATACATATGTACACACACATAAAGGCATAAAAATATATGTATGTGTGTATACATATACACATACACATATATACAGGTATGTGCGTATGCATGCATGCACACACACACACACAAAGTTGGCCTTCTCCAATGTAGGGATGGGAGGGAAGGAAGGAGAAAGCACAGCACTGAAAATGTAACAAAATGAATAAATCACAAAAAACAGGCATTACCATTTGCTTTGCCACTGTATCCTGAGAACCATGGGCCCTTTCCAACTGACACCCCAATGAAAGCTTCCATATGTGTTCTCATTCTGGTTAGGACATGCACTCCTCAGGAAAAGTGACTCAATTACTCTTCCATTTATGTTTTCACTCCTGTAAACAGGATAAGCATTTCCTAAGTGTTTTCTTCATTCATCCAACTAAGTAGAGAGTCCACTGAACCCCACATGCCAGGAATTTATCTGAATGAACTTCAACATAACCACCATACCATCCTACACTTATGGAACTGATTTTTTTAACCCCAGGGAAGAGTTCCATATCAGTCCATGTTAAATGTCATCTTATTAGATTCAATTGATCATTCAAGCCTGCCAAATTGATTGTGGAGCCTGACTTTGTCCATCTAACATATGAGTCCTCCATCTCAGATTTACATAGCCTGAAATTTCATAAGAATCTCTTCTATGGCTTTATCTAAGACTCTAAGTCATTGAAAAAAAGAGTTGAACATCCCAGGACCAAGGACAAAGCCCTGGGCCACTCCTCCACAAGATTTCTTTTGAAATTAACATTGACTTCTTTTTACTGGTCATTGAACTAGCTCTGAATCTACTTAGTCCACATTTCTTTAATCTCATCACAAGAGTACTGTGATAGACTTTGTAAAAAAAAAAACAACTTTGCTGAATGTCAAACAAGTAGCCTTCACAAGTATTTAGGAGTTTGTTGTAGTTTTTACATAAAAATTTTTTGATATTGATGATGATGATGATGATGATGATGATGATGATGATGAAGATGACTAGCATATGCTTAAAGTTTATAAAATATTTCACAATTATATTGTCATTTTATCCTCACAACAATTCTGGAAAGTGCTATTATTTGCTCCATTTTACAGATGGCAAAACTGAAGCTTAGAGAGGTAAACTCACTTGTCCAGGGTCACACAGCCACTAAAGGTCTGAGGGAGAATTTGAACTCAGGTGTTTCTGACTCTAGATCCCAAACTCTATCCCCTGTACCATCAGCACATACTCCATGAATGCTAGTTTCATAGAATAGAGAATAAACCATTGCCTCTCAAGCAATAATATGCTTCAATGCAGTGATTCTAATTTCAAAGAAGGAAAAAAATCCAAATCTTCAGGTCTGAATCAAGTACATGGAGATGACTTTTCTGCTATTGCTACAAAACATCAAAGTATCTTTGGAGTACCTTTGGTATTCTAGAATTAAACATATCTGAAAAAATTAATTACATGATTTTATCTGACCCCTATAGTTTCAGGTAAGGTACTGTCTGCACAAAGGGTGCAAAACACAGGTGATTTAATGTGCAAAGGCCTGAGATTCTAAGAATCCAGACCTATATTTAGTGGTTTGTGTGATCAAAAGAAAGCCTTTTCTAGTGTCTGCATGCCCTAACGGATCTGGGCCTTTCCAAAATGGTTGGACCATTTAAATGACCTGAGTCACCTCCTAAAAGATGACATCCCATGGAGAACCCTCACTGATTCAGTGTGCCATCCTAGGAGAGGGTTTGGTTATTACTTTTTAATCAATCAATCAACAGGCATTTCTTAGCCACCTACTGTGTGACAGCCACTGTGCTATGTATGGGGACTACCAACACAATAAAATGAAAAGGAACTTACATTCTATTAGAAGAGGAAACCATGTACACAGGAAAACATATATGAAAGAAATACAGAGGATTGTGTGTAGGGAGGAAACACTAGTTACAGGGGGCCTCAGGGATCAAGAGATGGCCTTGGTGCTGAAATTTGAAGGAAGCTAGAGGTCCTCATAGAAGTCAGGAGGAAGAAATGCCAGGAATAGGGCACAGCCTGTGCAAAGGCCCAGAGATGGAAACCTGAGTGCAAGGAAAAACAAAGAAGGCCAGTTTGGCTGGACTAAAGAGTGAATCTTTGAAGGCAGGAAATGGAAATTAAGCCCAAACAGGAAGGTCAGAGCCATGTTGTCACAGGTTTCAAGGCCAGAGAGAAGGTGTGTTTGAATCTAAAGGCAAAAGGATCCAGTGGAGGGTATGGAACAGGGGAGTGCCTTGATCAGATTTTAGCATCCTCACTTTGATAGTGGTGTAGGGAAGTGACTGAAGAGGAGACAAATTACAAACAAGGAGCCCTGTTAGGAGAGTTCACACTTAGTCTTGGACCTTACTTTGTTACACTCTCAGATACTCTTATTCCAACCAGGATCATTGACCATACATCTGTTGATCAGCTTCATTACTATTACTATTACTACTACATTACTACTACTACTACTACTACCACCACTACTACTACCACCACCACTACTACTACTACCACTACTACTACTACACTACGAGGATAATAATAAGGGCAAAAACCATTTATGTAGTGCTTACAGCGTACCAGGAGCTGTGCTAAGGGCTTCTTAAATATTTTGACATGTGGTCCTCATAAAAACTCTGGCAAGCAGGTGCTATTATTATCTGCATTTTACAGTGGAATAAATTGAGTCCAAAAGAGGTGAAATGATTTGGTCAGGTTCACCCAGCTAGTAAATACCTGGACCAGATTTGAAATCACCTCTTCCTCCCTCCCAATCCAGAACTCTGTCCAGTGTGTGACCTAGCTTGCTCTCCTTTTGAACAACTTGGTCTGCCTCCTGAAATGAAAAGACTTAGCCCCTATCATTCATTATGTCTCTGTCTCTGCCCAGTTGTCCTCACAACCTCAGCCTGGATCTCTTAGTATGGGTCACAAACACCCTTATCCAGCCTGGCCATAATTGTGCAGCTGCAATATCCATGCTATGGCTTCACACTTCAGCCTCATAATTCTACTGATGAGGATACTTCTTAATGTATCTAGTAACTAGAACTGCCCCACTAACCATCCAGGTCCCAGGATTCAGCCAAATATTTTTACATATATTATCAAATTAAAAATAAAAAATAACCCAATATCTATATCCTTATAACCCATGCAAAACTAATGCTGATGATCATGGGGGTCTTTGTCTGGAGAAAACTGCTTGAGGTGGGAGAGAAAGTCTAATTCAGCACCAGTAGATCTTGGAGGTTCACACCCTCTGGTACAAGTCATTATTACACGCCACAGAAAGATCACTCCTAGACAATAGCCATGATTTATGCCTTTCTTTATTATTTATTGCAACACTGGGAAAGGAAAAAAATTTAAGATAAAATTGATGTTTTCATAACTCTATTGGTTTGACACCAACAGAGAAACAAATCACATGGATGAATTTTGGGTCCTCAGTTTCATCTCTGTTGTCTTCCAATGGCCAACTAGAAGAAAAAAAAATGGGATAAACAAAACTGATTTTTAAAATCTGTTAATATTTTATTTTTCCCAATTATATATAAAAACAATTTTAACATTCATTTTTTAAAAGTTTTGCAAATTCTCTCTTTCTTTCCCTCCTCACCCTTCACTGAGACTGTAAGCAGTTTAATGTAAGTTACATATGTATAATCATGCAAAACATATTAAATATTAGATGTGTTGGGAAAGAGAACACAGGTTACCCCAAAAAAGAAGCCATAAAATGAACATGAAAAATAATATCCTTTAATTTGCATTCAGACTCCATTAGCTCTCTTTAAGGAAGTGTATAACATTTTTCTTATTGGGTTCTTTGGAAATGTCTTGGATTGTTGTATTGTTGAGAACAGTGAAATTATTCATAGTACAACATCATATAATATTGCTGTTCCATGGTACAGTGCCCTCCTGCTTCTCATTTCATTTTGTATCAGCTCATGTAAGTATTTCCAGGTTTTTACCAGAGCACCTTGTTCACCATTTCATTTTTTTTTTTTTAGTTTTTTTGCAGGGCAGTTGGGGTTAAGTGACTTGCCCAAGGTCACACAGCTAGTACATGTGTCAAGTGTCTGAGGATGGATTTGAACTCAGGTCCCCCTGACTCCAGGGCCAGTGCTCTACTCACTGCACCACCTAGCTGCCCTTTGTTCACCATTTCTTATAATCCAATAATATTCCATCACAACCATAAACAACTTGTTTAATCACTCCCCAAATGATGGGCGTCTCTCACTTTCCAATTCTTTGCCAGCACAAAAAACAGCTGCTCTACAGGTGTTTGTACAGATAATTCCTTGTCCTTTTCAAAAACTCTATTTCAGATATAGACCTAATAATGATCTTGCTGAATCAAATGGTATGCATGACTTTAAAAATTATTAAGCAAAACAATAGTTTAATATTCTCCATGTTGAAAAAAGTATAGTTTGTTTTTATTTGACATGACCTATTTTTCCCAATATATCCCTGCCTCTACCTCTTCCTACAGAGCCATTCTTTATATGGATAATGAAAAAAGAAAGTTCTACTAAATTAACATATCTACTAAGTCCAATTCTATATGCAAGGTTGCATAACTATAGCCTTCCTTCCTCTACAAAAAGACCCCTCCTTATTTAAAAGACAATGGGTTTACTGAAGAAATACCATGAAAAAGTACAAAGTAGGTATGAATTCAATAAGTGCAGAAAAAAAACACTTATTCATAAATATTTGAAATTTAAAGTGGGTCCTATCTATCTGAGGTAAGAAATCCTGAATAGATTTTATATGTACCTGCCTTGGATTTTGAATACAAGGCTATATCATGTCAGGTATAGTAAGTTCGGTACAAAATGGATCCCTTCAGCCTCCACCTTACAAGGGAGAATTTCTCAAGGACCACCAGCCCCTTTGACAACTGCAGCCTGGTGGTGTAGAGTTAAATTCAGGATCCAGCATTGCCCGTATGCCAGACAATATGGCATAGGTCACAGAGTACTGGACTTTGAGTCAGGAGGATTTGGACTGGTACCCAAAGTCTGATGCCTGTTCTCAAATCATTTAAACTCAATTAAGACTGAGGTATCCATCAGCTGTGAAATATCAATGGAAAGTGGTCCCACAAAGCTGAAATCCCAGTTACTGGATGTGCCAATTTATTGCCTATGAAATACCCAAAGAGAGTTACCTGAAATGCTAATAGGAGCTTGTCCATTTCTTGTTTAAGCTAAGGCAGCTTGAACTGAAGCAACCAGTTTGGGACCCTGCAGGCAAAGATATCACAGTGGTGTGAGAAAGAGAATATAGGGAGCTCAAGCCTAAGGTCCCTGAAAGGGGGATCTTTGAGTATTATCCATTGCCCTTGATTATACAAAATCATCCCTATCAAAGGATGTGCGAAGATATTTGTGCATAAACAGCCTTGAATGTTAGATTTCTAATCAAGAAAAAGCTGCCTTCTCTATATTCATCTGGTTTTGAAGCTATAGGAAAGCTTCTCCTGTGAAAGGGAGTTTAGACTTCTTTGTGGGGCTCTTGATGATGGCAAAACCTGGAGGAGAAATGGGTGGATGTTAAAGACAGAAATAGAGAATTCTTCTTCCTCAAGGCCTTCAAGAGAAGCATGGATGACAAATTGTCAGGTAGGGAAGAGAGAGAACTCTGGAGTAGGGATTGGAAGACATCAGGGGTTCTTAATTTTATTAATACTCAAAACTATTTTTAAAATGATTGGTTTTCTTGACACTTCTGTGAATTTAATATGGGGTGTCAAAAACATTAATGTGAGAAGGAGTCCAAAGGATTCAACAGGCTGCCAAAGAGGTCTGTGAAACAAAAAAGGTTAGCAAGCCCCAGCCTAGAAGGGCTCTGAGGTCCCTTCCATCCTTCAGGTTCGGGATCCAGTGATGGGCTGAAATGGGGCTGTTTTACTACCTGTGCACAAGCATTGAGATTTGCCTGGGTTACAGACTGGTCTTTTCTAAAAAGCTGGTCAGCTAAAGGAATTCTATTAAATCTTCTGCATGCTTCAAATGCAACACACCTAGGATTTCCATTCAACCTGACACATGGCAGACAGGGGAGAGCAATAACAATTCCACAAGTAAAAGAAAACTACGAATGCTCAACAAAACAAGCATCCAATGGACACATAGGAATATTTTAGTCAAAGGGAAAAGGGGAATTGCCTCTTGCTTTAAGAATAATCAGTGATGACCTTTTAGGAAACTAAGGGAGGAAACCTAAGTATTCCTGCCTAAGCCATCATTTGAGGACTCCCAAAGGTAGATGCATTAAAGGAAAAAAGAAATCCATACATCTGCAGCAAAGCAGGCTTCCTGGTTGGCATCTTTGCAGCACTTCTCCACAAATGCTCTGAAATCAGTAATGACAGTCTTGATCTGGTCATCAGTGATCTTGGGCTTGTGTTTCACAACTTCCACCAGTATGCTGGAATGAAAGAAAACAGAGAAATGCCCATGAGATGGAAGGAGTGACCAGGATGGCCAACCATGCCCCATCTGCCCAACTCTAGGTCACAAATCAAAGGGGAGATGTTGACATTGAAGACTGCAGTTTGAAGAAAGACATGAATAAAGATAATCTTTCTGAAGGCATCAGAGCCACCTTAGGATATTTTGCTGCCTTCCCCTTCTGGATCCTAGAAATCTTGCCATAAACTTCATCACATCTGACCAGACACAGATATTCCTTTAGTTTGCATCATCCAAAATGACAGCTCCTGCAGATGGTAACCAAGCTCTGTGTTTGACCCTATATTGGGTAGCAGCAGGCTTAGATGGATGGCTAGGTGCCATGGTGGATACATTGATGCATTGGAAGTCAAGATCTGAGTTCAAGCACTGCCTCAGACTCTCACAAGACGCGTGATGCTGGGCTAGTGGCTATATCTTTTTCAGCCTCTGGTTTCTCATCTCTAAAATGGGGATCATAATAACCCTTACCTCTCAGGGTTGTTGTGAAGATCAAAGGAGATAATATATGTAAAGCACTTTGGAAGTCTTAAAACACTATATAAACCCTAGTAGCAATCATTGCTTTTAGATACTATTCATTTGTATCTTTCTTCTGAGTAACTTGCACTTGAATCAACTGTCTAAATACTTTTCCCTAAAGCAAAAAGGTTTCCTTATGTTGTCAATAGAATGTTTCTCCCTCTCAAGGAGGAAGCAAATAACTTTGAGGAAAGCAGGAGACCAAATGCTCCTGACCTTTGCTTCTTCTTCTGTTTCTCCTCTTCAGGAAGTGTGCACAGGTCAGCATGGAAGGTGAATGTTTCTGCAGAAAATGGCTTGGGTTGATATGTGTCATCATCTCCCAAGGAAGTGAAGCAGGCCCTGCGGTTCGCCAAGGAGTCTGTGCAGCATTTAGTGACTCTCTCACTCACTGGTGTCTTCTCATGCTGGCGACAAAGCTCATCAAATACAATACCTGCCTAAAGCAAGAAGAAAAACTTGGATGAATTCACCAAACAGGTACGGTGAACACATGGGCATTTAAACAGAATAAATCACACTGCTACATTGAAGCCCACTCTTATTCACTGCCATATCCAACTTCAGCCATTGAATTTTTAACCCTCAGTTTCATGAACTTATGAAAATGGAGGGTTTTTTTTAAATAAATCAATTAATTAAGGGGTTTGGATTTGGGATTTATTAGGTGCTCTACTTAAGAGGAGAAGTAGTCAGCATGTATGGAGGGCACTACTCTGCCACACATTTTTTTATTTACATGTCAACATAAAAGCTCACAACGGTAGTATTAAGGTGGAAAAGAAAAGAAAATCTCACATAGGTCTCAACACAGGCTGTTTTTCCTTGGTCACTGAGTTTACAGCATTTCGCAGAAATTTTTCCAAAGTGATGTACAAGGCCAAGCAATGTTGGGGTTGACAGTTGGGGTACTTTCTTGGCATAATTGACCAGTACTCTGTAATTACAATATTCCAAATGTTTGTAGTCAGTCAAAAAAATCACTTTTTTGTAAAACAATAAAAATAGTAATAATAGCATAAAAAACTTGTCAAGCAACAAACACTAAGACAGAGTTGGCTTGACCTCATTAAACTGTTCATTTCTGGGGGTCAATATGGCCCTTCCATTTTTCTCTTTTCCTGCTGCTCCACTGTCATGGCCTCCACCATCCACTCATACATTCTACCCAATACTGTGTTTTGCATGGTGGTAACAAGGATATTTTAGTAGATTTCACCTCAATGGTGTTCACATTTTCAATGATGGAAGTTTCTCAAATAGCCCAGGTTTCCCCAGGATTAATCTGTCATAATCTGGGTCTTTCTTAAACCTTGAGCTTGTGTAACTCTTTTGTCTGTACCACCCTTTGGTATTCTGCAAGTTTATTGTCCACTACAAAGACTAGTCCAATCATTTATTTGTCCTAAACCATTTTATTTACATTTCAGATAGTGTCCCAAGGCTTATATTTGCCTGAACAAGTCTGGCATTCCTTCCTGTCATAGATTTTTAGTATTGTATCAAATCATCTTTAAAGCTTCAACTTTCTATGATGAGAAATCTTATCAAGTTTATCATTGAATCATAGACTTAAAACCAGAAAGGATCTTGGAGGCCACTGAGTCCAATGCCCTCATCTTACAGCGAAGGAAATCGAGTCCTAGTGACTTGGCCAGGACTAAACAGCAATCAAGTATCAGAGTCAGGTCACAAACTAATGTCAAACTCAGGTCTTCCTGACTCCAAGCTCAGTGCTTTCTTCACTGCCCCATGCTGACTCAGTCTGTGAGTAATAGTAAAGAAGTGAACAGTCCAAGTGCAGCCCTCATAAGTCCAAGGTATGAAAAGAACCAAGGCTTTCAGAGCACTTTGAAATGGGAAGTTGAAGCTTTTGTGTTTTATGCCCTTTCATAAGAGACAGTCCTTCTATCTGCTTAAACACTAAATGATAAAAGCTGGTTAAGCTGTGAGGTCCCACTTACATATTTTCAAAAGCGTATTCTCCAACTTTTTCAAAAACATCACATTTTTCCTTGACTAAATGGTTGCTCTCATCAACAATGGCTTTCTGTTGTGCAGTCTAAAAGAGAATAGAATGGTATATATACTATGTCCTCTGCCGCCACATTACATATATTGTTTCTTAATTTTTATTGTTTATACCCAGTTCATAAATCATATTAGAATTAGCCCTCAACAGTCTCAATTAATCTGGATCACTTAATTGAATACAAAAGCATACCTAAAAGATCAAACAAGGGTCTTCAAGACTTCTATACAGGAACATTCCAATTCTTGTGCCTAATGACTTTCATGCTTAGGAAAACCCAGAAATTCTTCTATGCTGCTAAAGTGAGTCTCTTAAATGGAACTATTCAGAATGCTTTCTTTTATTCTGTCTTAGTGTAAATGGAGACAAGCAAAACCTTCTCCTTTGTCAAAGAGCTCTTCCAGAATGACAGAGTCTCATTTCCAAACTTCCCATCTCTAGGACAGCTCTTCTTAATTATTTTAAACTTTGTACATAACAACCTGATTTGAAAGCCCAGAATGAGACAAGAGTACCAGGGTAAGGTCCAATTAGCATTCATACGACTTCATTTTTTTTCCTTTAAAAAACACAGTGCTATCATTTCCAGATCAAGTGAGTAAAGTAGTTGGATTTTTCTTTCTTTCTCATGAGAAACCTACCACTTTGGCATAGCAAGCAGGAGGGTCAGCAGTGGCACAGCACTCTTCAAGGGTGTTTTCATACTCCTTGGCAAGCCTTAGCAGTGTAGTAGTAGCCAGCTCAGGGTGTCTTCTTGCAATGTCATACAAATAGCTTAAAAATGAAGATCAAAAAGATGTGGGCATGGGAAGGACCAGGATCAGTCCCCAGCACTATTCCTCTGTCCTAAGCTTCTATAAATTTTGTAAAATTGCAATAATAAAATTTCTGACATAAACTATTTAGACTTAACTTTGCCTGATCTCCATATTGATAGATTCACTAGATGGTGTTAAATTTTCCTTTTTTGTCAAAAAATCAGTTCTGTCATGTCCTACTGTATAATATTACAGCATATCACTGAGTCAAGAAGACACCAGAAATAGGTCTCCCAGTTCCACACTTCTAGCACTTAACTCCATCCTGCCTTCTACTCTGACTTAGTGGTCACATGTCTGGATGGCTATCAACTTCTCAGTCTGTACATTCCTGGAATGTAAACACTCTGTCTTCTATTTTTTTTATCCCTTAAAGTGCCTTGCTCAGAACAGTGACTGGAATATGGACTTCATCAAATATTTGTCCAATAAATGAGACTTA
>CM053623.1:309978919-310026974 GCA_028646595.1 Phalanger gymnotis | reverse complement strand
TGCTGTTGGGCTTTGTTAGTAATGTATAGGAATGCTGAGGGTTTATGTGGGTTTATTTTATATCCTGCAACTTTGCTAAAGCTGTTTATTATTTCAAGTAGTTTTTTACTTGATCCTCTAGGATTCTCTAAGTAAATCATCATTCATTTCTTTGAGCAGAAAATGACCATGTATTGACTGGTGTATATTTCTGTAAAACTTATGTATATATTTGTCATTTCTCTGGATATAAGCTGTTAGAGTATAAGTATTTTTTGCCTTTGAATTCCTGGGGCATAGCATAGTCCCTTGCCAATGGAAGGCACTTAGTAATTACTTGTTGCTCAATAAAATATGGGAGCTCATTAGCAAGACAGTGAAATATAGTAGATAATGTTCATTTCTACTATTCTCATTGCTTTTCCCCAACCCTATTTTGAGAAATTTTCACATTCCTTCTCACTCCCTGGTTCCTAGTATCCTCAAATTCTCTCTATTAACTTCTTACCAAAATTAGTTCTTAATAGTAGTACTAATAATGCTACTAATAGCATTAATAACACTTGATGTTATTAATAGTGTTATTAAGTATTAATGGTGCAATTAAGTATTATTAATAATAATACTATCATTATTTTTGGTTGTTACCTTGGGAAGAAACCCATCGAAGCTCAGGTAAAGGTGGCTGCTAGCCAGGAGGTCAATAAGCATTTATTAAGCACCTCCCATGTGCCAGACACTGTGCTATGCACATTGGAGATGCAGAGAAAGATAACAATAGTCCCTGTCCTCAAAGAGCTTACATTCTGGTGGGTGGAGACAACATGCAAATACATAATGAATATACAAGATATACATAGAGTACATGGAAGGTTATTTGAGGAGGGAAAGCTCTTGCAGCTGGAGGACCTCTTAATCCATCTTAAGGAAGCTGGGAAATCTAAGATGGAAAGGTGAGGGGGGACAGAGCACTGAGGCATGGGGGAGAGCCAGTGCAAAGTAGTCAGTGTCCTTGGATAGGAGCCTTGTGGAATGGAGTAAAGTTTAGCAAGACTAGCAAGGTAGGAAGGACACAGGTGATGGAGCCATTTGGATACCAAACAGAGAAGTTTGTATTTGATCCTGGAGGTCCTAAGGACCCATTAAGTTCATGAAGTAGGGGAGTCACATATTTAGACCTAAGCCATGGGAAAACCAGCCAAGTGGAGGATGGACAGGAGTGGGGAGAGACTTGAGCTGAAACCAAATACTGAAGCTCAGGAGAAAGGAGGGAGAATGAACCAGGGGTGGTGGATAAAACGCAATAGAGTCTGGACAGGATGACACATCTGTTTGGGTTGAACATCAAAGGAAGATAGTGAGGAGTGGTGGTAGGGGAAGGGCCTGAAAGTGGCAGTGAAGGGGCGGGGGGGGGGGGGGAAGGAACGCCACTCCCATTGAATTCTCTCTTGGCACAGTGTGTGTGTGTGTGTGTGTGTTTGTGTGTGTGTGTGTGTGTGTGTGCAGAACAGACATAAAGAATGACAGAAGGGACATCCCATTCAGGAAAGGGTAGGCAGTGATGATCTGTCTCCAGGGGAATGTCAGTTTCCTGAGGCTGCAAGGATGTGGAAGGAGCTTCAGGGGAAGGGGTCTAAGTGAAGGACAGTTTGTTAAAAATAGGTTCCACAGGCATTCCAGAGGGGAAAGGCTGAGTTGGATTGGAATCCTTAGAGTCTTAGAATAGCGAGCCCTCTGTTGAACCACTTCTACCTCACTTCTTGTAGGTGGCTCTTTCTGACTACATCTGTAAGAACAAAGATGCAATCCCCAGCAAACTGGGAAAATGCTGTGACAAGCCTCCAATCAAGAAGAGCCAGTGCATTATGGATCTGGAGAATGATGACATTCCTGCTAACCTCCCTAACCTCCTTGCTGAATATGTAGAAACCAAGGATGCTTGCCAAAACTACAAAGAAGCAAAAGATGTCTACTTAGCCACGTAATCAAACTTTTCATCTTATTCTTGTGTTTCTTTCATATGCTCAGTGCCATTTCCCTGACACTCTACTTGCTTCACAGTTGTAGAGCTGTTGGCTACTCCTTGCTTTTTCCTCTCCCAAGACTTTTAGGCAGAAATAGAGACAAACCTTGTTCTTCATGCCTTCTGCTGTACTGTACTTAGTCATGGGATCCAGGCCAATGGCTCTGTGACTTCAGCTTACTTGTTCCTCATCTTTGGCCCCATGAAATATACTCTCTTTGCTTCAACCTCAAGAAGAAGCCAATGATGGCAGGGAGTCACAATGTCCCTTCTTGGCCCAGAGAGAATAGATATCTGGGCACTTGGAGGTAGTTTTGGATGTGTTCTGCCTGGAGGAGTACAAAGGACTGCAAAGGCCCATTTTAGCTCTGAAACTACCTACTTTGTGGCCTTGGAGCTTGATGACATCATACATTTATTAGGGAAGAAAGAGAAACTTTGAATTGTCCCACGTCTGCTGAGCTTTTCTTAATCCATCCATACATCCTACCATATACTGGTCCATCCATTCCTTAAGTCTCATTTGTTGGACAAATATTTGATGAAGTCCATATTCCAATCACTTTCTGAGCAAGGCACTTTAAGGGATAAAAAAAAATAGAAGACAGAATGTTAGCATTCCAGGAATGTACAGACTGAGAAGTTGATAGCCATCCAGACATGTGACCACTAAGTCAGAGTAGAAGGCAGGATGGAGTTAAGTGCTGGAAGTGTGGAACTGGGAGACCTATTTCTGGTGTCCTCTGTACTCAGTGACATGCTGTAATATTATACAGTAGGACATGACAGAATTCATTTTTTGGAAAAAGGAAACTTTAATACCACCTGGGAAATCCATCAATATAAAGACCAACAGAAGAAGTTGTCTTAACATTTTGTCTCAGAGATTATTGTTGTGATTTTAAATTTATAAAATGTATTGAACCTTAGGACAGAGGAATGGTGCTGGGGACTGATCCTGGTCCTTACCATGCTCACATCTGTTTGATCTTCATTTTCAAGCTATTTGTGTGACATTGCAAGAAGACACCCTGAGCTGGCTACTACCACACTGCTAAGGCTTGCCAAGGACTATGAAAACACCCTTGAAGAGTGCTGTGCCATGGCTGACCCTCCTGCTTGATATGCCAAAGTGGTAGGTTTCTCATGAGAAAGCAAGAAAAATCCAACTACTTTACTCACTTGATCTGGAAATGATAGCACTGTGTTTTCTTAAAGGACAAAAATGAAGTCATATGAATGCTAATTGTATCTTACCTTGGGACTTTTGTCTCATTCTGGGCTTTCAAATCAGGTGGTTATGAGCAATATTTAAAATAATTAAGAAGAGCCGTCCTAGAGATGGGAAGGTTGAAAATGAGCCTGTGTCTTTCTAGAAGAGCTCTTTGACAAAGGAGAAGGTTTTGCTTGTCTCCATTTACACTAAGACAGAATAAAAAAAACCATTCTGAGAGGTGTGGTTTAAGAACTCAATTTAGCAGCATAGAAGAATTTCTGGGTCTTCCTGAGTATGAAAGTCATTAGGCACAAGAATTTGAATGTCCCTGTAAATAGAAGTTTTGAAAACCGTCTTGTGATCTTTTAGGTATGGTTTTGTATGAAATTACGTGAGCTGGATGGAACGACTACTGAGGGCTAATTCTAATATGATTTATAAAGTGGCTATAAACAATAAAAAATAAGAAACAGTATATATGTGGCAGCAGAGGGTACAAGCACCATTTTATTCTCTCTCAGTCTGAATAATGGAAAGCTGTTATTGATGAGAGCAACCATTTATTCAAGGAAAGATATGATCTTTTTGAAAAAGTTGGAGAATATGATTTTGAAAATATGTAAGTGGGACCTCATAGCTTGATTAGCTTTTACTATTTCATGTTTAAGAGGATGTAAGGACCGTCTCTTATAAAAGGCCATAAAACACAAAAGCTTCAACTTTCCATTTCAAAATGCTCTGAAAGCCTTGGTTCTTTTAATACCTTGTAGTTGTGACAGCAACACTTGGGCTGTCCACTGCTTTGCTATTACTCATAGACTGAGTCAGTTTGGGGCAGTGAAGGGAGCACTGGGCTTGGAGTAGGAAGACCTGAGTTTGATATTGGGTTCTAAACTGACTCTGACACTTGTTTGCTGTCTAATCTTGGCCAAGTCACTAGGACTCGGTTTCCTTCTGTGTAAGATGAGGGTTTTGGACTCAGTGGCCTCTAAGATCCTTTCCGGTTCTAAGTCTATGATTCAATGATAGACTAAATAAGATTTCTCAGCATGGAAAGTTCAAGCTTGAAAAGTGATGTGATCCAATGCTAAAAAACTATGAAATGAAGCAGTGGGGGTAAGGAATGCCAGGCTTGTTCAGGCAAATATGAGGCTCCAGACACTATCTGAAATGTAAACAAAATGGTTTAGGATAAATAAATGATTGGAGTATTCTTTGTACTGGATAGTAAACTCATAGAATACAAAGAAGGGTGTGGAGACTAAAGAGTTACACAAGTTCAATGTTTAAGAAAGACCCATGTATGAGAGATTAATCCTGGGGAAAACTGAGATATCTGGGAATCTTCAATCCCTGAAAATGTGAACATCATTGAGGGGATCTATGAAACCTCATAATATACCACTATGCAAAACACAGTATTGGGAAGAATGGGTGAGTAGTGGAGGCCATGACAGTGGAGGGCCAGAAAGAAAGAAAAATGGAAGAGCCATATTGACCACCAGGGATGGAAAGTTCAATGAGGTCAAGCTGACTCTGGGTTAATGTTTCTTTCTCGGCAAGTTTTTAATGCTAGTATTATTATTGTTATTGTTTTACAAAAAAGTGATTCTTTGACTACGAACACTTGGAACATTGTAATTACAGAGTGCTGGTCAGTTATGCCAAGAAAGCAACTCAATTGTCAACCACAACATTGGTCGGCCTTGTACATCACTTTGGAAAAGTTGCTGCTAAATGCTATAAACTCAGTGACCAAGAAAAATCAGCCTGTGGTGAGTGCTATGTTTTTCTTTTCTTTTCCATGTTAACACTACTGTTGTGAGCTTTTCCCTTGAGGTACAAATAAAAATTTTAGTGTCAGAGAAGTGCCCTCCATAAATGTTGATTACTTCTCCTCTTGAGTACCTAAAAAAATTGCAAATCCAAACCCTTTAACTGATTTATTTTAAAAAAAAACCCTATATTTTCAGAAGCTCATGAAACTGAGGCTTAAAAATCCAATGGCTGAAGTTAGATCAAGGCAATGAGTGAGAGTGGGGTTGAATATAGCAGTTTAATTTAATCTGTTGCAATATTCGTGTGTTCACCGTACCCATTGGGTGAATTCACCCATTATTTTCTTTTTATGTTAGTCGGCTGTTGCATTTGACAAGCTTTGTCGCTAGCATGAGAAGACCCCAGTAAGTGATAGAATCACCAAATGCTGCACAGACTCCTTGATGAACCACTGGTCCTGCTTCTCTGCTTTGGGAGTTGATGACACATATCAGCCCAAGCCATTCTCTGCAGAAACATTCACCTTCCATGCTGACCTGCGCACACCTCCTGAAGAGGAGAAACAGAAGAAGCAAAGGTCAGGAACATTTGGTCTTCTCCTTTCCTCAAACATATTTGCTTCCTCCTTGAGAGTGAGAAACATTCTACTGACAACATGAGCAAACCTTTTTGCTTTAGGGCAATAATCTGTTAGGGAAAAGCATTTCTAAAGTGATTCAAGTGCAAGCCACTCAGAAGAAACTTGTGGGGCAAGTGGCTACAAATGAGTAATATCTAAAAGCAACGATTGCTACTAGTATTTATATAGTACTTTAAGACTTCCAAAGTGCTTTACATATATTATCTCCTTTGATCTTCACAACAACCCTGAGAGGTAAGGGCTATTATGATCCCCATTTTACAGATGAGAAACCAGAGGCTGAAAAAGATGAAGCAACTAGCCCAGAGTCACACATCTTGTGAGAGTCTGGGGCAGTGTTTGAACTTCAGGTCTTGCCTTCCAATCCAGCCATGTATCCACCATGGCACCTAGCCATCCATCTAAGCCTACTGCTACCCAATATAGGGTCGAACACACAGCTAGGTCAGTATCTGGAGGGTCTGTCATTTTGTATGATGCAAACTATAGGATCATCTCTGTCTGGTTAGATGTGATGAAGCCTATGGTAAGATTTCTAGGATCCAGAAAGGGAAGGCAGCAAAATTTCCTAAGGTGGCTCTGATGCCTTCAGAAAGATTATCTTTATTCATGTCTTTCTCCAAACTGCAGGCTTCAATGTCAGCATCTCCCCTCTGATTTGTGACCTAGAGCTAGGGGAAGATGTGGCATGGTTGGCCAACCTGGTCACTCCTTCCATCTCATGGGCTTTTCTCTGTTTTCTTTCATTCCAGCATACTGGTGGAAGTTGTGAAACACAAGCCCAAGATCACTGATGACCAGATCAAGACTGTCATTACTGATTTCAGAGCATTTGTGGAGAAGTGCTGCAAAGATGCCAACCAGGAAGCCTGCTTTGCTGCAGATGTATGGACTTCTTTTTTCCTTTAATGCATCTACTTTTGGGAGTCCTCAAATGTGAGCTTAGGCAGGAATACTTAGGTTTCCTCCCTTAGTTTCCTAAAAGGTCATCACTGATTATTCTTAAAGCAAGAGGCAATTCCCCTTTTCCCCTTGACTAAAATATTCCTATGTGTCCATTGGATGCTTGTTCTGTTGAGCATTCGTAGTTTTCTTTTACTTGTGGAATTGTTATTGCTCTCCCCTGTCTGCCATGTGTCAGATTGAATGAAAATCCTAGGTGTGTTGCACTTGAGGCATGCAGAAGATTTAGCAGAATTCCTTTAGCTGACCAGGTTTTTAGAAAAGACCAGTCTGTAACCCAGGCAAATCTCAATGCTTGTGCACAGATAGTAAAGCAGCCCCATTTCAGCCCATCACTGGATCCAGAACCTGAAGGATGGAAGGGACCTCAGAGCCCTTCTAGGCTGGGGCTTCCTAATCTTTTTTGTTTCACAGACTTCTTTGGCAGCCTCTTGAATCCTTTGGTCCCCTTCTCACATTAATGTTTTTGAAATAGCCCAAATTAAATTCACAGAAGTGTCAAGAAAACCAATCATTTTAAAAATAGTTTTGAGTATTAATAAAATTAAGAACCCCTGATGTCTTCCAATCCCTACTCCAGAGTTCTTTCTCTTCCCTACCTCACAATTTGTCATCCAGGCTTCACTTGAAGGCCTTGAGGAAGAAGAATTCTCTATTTCTGTCTTTAACATCCACTCATTTCTCTTCCAGGTTTTGCCATCATCAAGAGCCCCACAAAGAAGTCTAAACTCCCTTTCACAGGAGAAGCTTTCCTATAGCTTCAAAACCAGATGAATATACAGAAGGCAGCTTTTTCTTGATTAGAAATCTAACATTCAAGGCTGTTTATACTCAAATATCTTCGCACATCCTTTGATAGAGATGGTTTTGTATAATCAAGGGCAATGGATAATATTCAAAGACCCCCTTTCAAGGACTCTAGGCTTGAGCTCTCTGGAGTCTCTTTCTCACACCATTGTGGTATCTTTGCCTGTAGGGTCCCAAACTGGTTGCTTCAGTTCAAGCTGTCTTGGCTTAAACTCCAGATGTACAAGCCACCACCAGCATTTCAGGTAACTCTTTTTGGGTATTTCATTGACAATAGATTGATTGTCAAGTATCTGGGATTTCAACCTTGTGGGGCCGCCTTCTGGTGACATTTCACAGCTGATGGATACCTCAGTATTAGTTGAGTTTAAATGATTTGAGGATAGGCATCAGAAGTTAGGTGCCTCCTTACTCAAAGTCCAGCACTCCATGACCTATGCCATATTGTCTGGCATATGGGTAATGCTAGATCCTGAATTTAACTCTACACCACCAGGCTGCATTAGTCAAAGGGGCTGGTGGTCCTTGAGAAATCCTAGGATGGAGGCTGAAGGGATTTTTTTTTACTGAACCTTCTATACTTGACATGATGTAGCTTTATATTAAAAATCCAAGGCAGGTACATATGAAATCTATTCAGGATTCCTCACCTCTGATAAAAAGGACCCACTTTAAATTTCAGATCTTTGTGGATAAATGTTTTTTTCTGCACTTGATGAATTCATTTCTACTTTGTACTTTTTTAGTATTCCTTAAATCAATCCATTGTCTTTTAAATAAGGAGGGGAGGAAGGAAGACTATGGGTATGAAACCTTGAATATAGAATTGGACTTAGTACATGTGTTAATTTAATAGAACTTTTTTTTTAATAACCCATATAAAAATGTCTCTTGGGGAAGGGGTGGAGGCAGGGATATATTGGGAAAAGTAGGTGATGGAAAATAAAAAAAGTATATTTTTCAAAAGGGAGGGGGAAATATTGAAATATTGTTTTTTCTTAATAATTTTTACCATTATGTTTACTACACATACCATCTGATTCAGCAATACCATTAGTAGTCTGTATCTGAACTAGATTTTTTTGGAAAAGTCAAGGACTTATTTGTACAAAAATATGTAAATCCACTCTTTTTTTTCTGGTAAAGAATTGGAAATTGAGGAGATGTCCATCACTTGGGGAATGGTTGAACAATTTGCTTATGGTTGTGATGGAATATTATTGTGCTATAAGAAATGATGAACAGGAGGCTTTCCTAAAAACCTGGAGAGACTTACCTGAGCTGATACAAAGAGAAATGGGTAGAACCTGTAGGGCACTGGACCAAGGAATAACAATAATATATGATGTTCTACTATGAATAACTTACCTATTCTCAGCAATACAGCAATCCAAGACATTTCTAAAGGTCTCATGGTGAAAAATGCCACACACTTCCCTAGAAAGAGCTAATAGAGTATGAATGTACATTCTATATTTTTTCTTTTGGGGGGGAACCCATATTTTCTGTCCCACCACAACTAATATTGAATATCTTTTTTGCATAATTGCACATGCATAACTTATATCAAGTTGCTTACTGTCCCAGGGACAGGTAAAAAGGGAAAGAGAAAGAGAATTTTTAATGCAAAATTTAAAAAAGAATGTTAAAGTTGTTTTTATACATAATTGGGAAAAATAAAATATTAAGAGTTTTTAAAATCGTGTTTGCTTAATATGTTTTTTTTTCTGTCTTCTAGTTGACTGGTGGAAGAAAACAGAGATGAAATTGAGTACCCAAAATTCATCTATCTGTTTCATTTCTCTGTTGCTGTCAAAGCAACAGAGTTAAGAGAACATCAATTTTGCCTTAAATTGTTTATCCTTTCCCAGCATTGCAATAAATAATAAAGAGAAGCATAATAATCATGGCAGTGGTCTAGGAGTGATCTTTTTGTGGTTTGTGAGAATGAATTGTACTAAAGGATGTTACCCTTCTAGATCTATTGCTGCCTGAATTCAACTCTCTCCCATCTTAAGCAGTTTTCCATAGAGAAAGACCCCCAACTCCATACTTGTGAATTCATGAACATCAGCATTAATTTTGCATGGTAATAAGGATATGGATTTTGGGTTCTTTTTTCTTTTTAATTTTTTAACATATCTAAAAATATTGGGGTGAGTCCCGGGACCTGGATGGTCAGTAGACAATAGTTACTAAATATGTTAACTATCTAGTTATGTTAACTAACTAGATATGTTACTAGATAGTTACTAGATATGTTAACAAGTATCTTCATCAATAGAAAATTTGGCCTATGTGTAAGGCCATTGCATAGTATTGCAGCTGAACAATTAGGGCCAAGTTGGATAAGGGGGTTTGAGACCCATACTAAGGGATTCAAGCTGAAGTTATGTTAACAACTAGTCAAAGAGGGAGACATAATGATTGGGGCTAAGCCTTTTCATTTCAGGAGGTAAATCGAGTTGTTAAAAAGGAGAGGAAGCTAGTTGATGCAGTGGATAGAGCCCTGGATCAGGAGTGAGAATGAACTGATTTCAGATCTGGTCTCAGACATTTACTGAGTGACCCTGGCCAAGTCATTTAACTTCCTTTAGCCTCAATTTATTCCATTGTAAAATGGGGCTAAAAATAATACCTACCTTCCAGAGTTTTTGTGAGGACCAAATATCAAAATAATTAAGAAGCACTTAGCACAGTTCCTGACACATTGTAAATACTACATAAATGTTTTCGGTTCTTATTTTTATCATTATAGTACAGTAGTAGTAGTAGTAGTAGTAGTAGTAGCAGTAGTAGTAGTAGTACAGATGAAATTCATTGATGTAAGAATTTAGAGATATAAAGTTTCCTCTGATCACTTCTTTTGCTGTATCCCATAGGAACTGATATGTTGTTTAATTATTATCATTCTCTTTAATGAAATTATTGATGTATTTGATGATTTGTTCTTTAGCCCACTCATTCTTTGGTTATATTATTTATCTCCAATTAATTTTTAGTCTATGTTGCTGTAGTCCCTTATTAAATACAATTTAATTACTATCTGAATGCATTACTATCTGAAAAGGATGCCTTTAATATTTTTGCTTTTCTGCTTTTGACTATTAAATTTTTATGTCCTAATATGTGGTTAATCACTGTAAAGCCATCATAAACCACCAAGAAAAGGTGTATTTCTATTTCCATTTAATTCTCTCCAGATATCTATCATATCTAACTTGTCTTAAAATTCTATTTACTTCTTTGCTTATTTATTTTTCTTTGTTTTTTCTTGTTTATTGATTTTTTTTTTGGTTAGAGTTATCTAGTTCAGAGAGGAGAAGATTAAAGTCCCCCACTATTATGGTATTACTATTTATTTCTACCTGTAATTCATTTAACTTTTAAAAATTTAAATGCTATAGTATTTGGTACATATAGGTTCATTATTAATATTGCTTCATTGTCTATGGTACCTTTTATCAAAATGTAGTTACCCTGTTTATCTCTTTTGATTAAATCTATTTTAGCCATAACTTTGTCTGAGATTGTGCCTGCTGCCTCTGTCTTTTTCGCATTAGCTGAAGCATATTAAATTATATTCCAACCCTCCATTTTAACTCTGTGAGTATCTCTCATTTTGAAATGTGTTTCTTGTCAACAGCATATTGTTGGATTCTAGTTTTTAATACATTTTGCTATCTGTTTCTGTTTTATTGGTGAGTTCATCCCATTCACATTCATAGTTGTAGTTATTATTTGTGATTTTCCTTCCATCTTATTTTTACTCATTATTGTCCTGCTCAGCCTCTCCCTTTACATTATCCTGGTCACCTTATACTTTCCCTTTACCCTCCTTTTCCTTATTTTACCCACCCATCTAAGAGTTCCTCTCTTATCCTCGCACCCCTGCTCCTACATTTTAATCTACATTCAAAAAGTCTCTTACTCACCCTATCCCCATCCTCTTACTTCTCTACAAGTCCAGAAGACTTCTACACCTGTATTAAGAAGGCAGAATTTATGATTTCAAAGAGAATCATACATATGTCTGAACAGTTCAGAACCGCAGGATATAAGGAATTCTGTAAGTAGAAGGCAGAAGAATTAAAGCATTTATTCAGGCTCCAAAGTAACAGACCCACGAACCAACCTCCCCATTTTGATATTTTGAACAAAAGCTTCCAGGCCCAATAAGTCCACCTCACAAGAGTAACCAGGAGACCATAGAAAGACATGATGGTATTAAACCAAATCATATTCATGCTTCCCCTCTCCAGTAAGAAGATTACCCACTAGCCTCAAGTCCTTGCTCGGCACTCCTTGGTCCACACACGGGTCAGCCCTGCTTCTGGGTTGGCTCTGCTTCCGCAGCTCCTGCTTCAGCTTCAGCTTTATCTTCAGCTTCAGCTGTAGCTGTCTCTTGGCTTGCCTCTCCTGGCAGCCTCCAACCCCGACCCAGCAATCGAGCGCTGGAAGCTCGCCTTGGGGGCACCTCCTCGCCTCCTCCTTCGGTCCCAGGTCTACAAAAGCCTGCTAGAGGCCTAAGCACCAGCCGGGGAAGTTTGCGCCCTCACTTTGTTCCAAGACTGTGCTCAGCTTCGTGGCTGCCGCAGTGGTGACGATGCTAAGACGCCCTCCTCCCAGCCGAGCCTCTGGCGTCATCAAGCGCCACCTGAATGACCAGAGCCCATTGGTTCCCGAGTTGGCCCCTCCCCCTAGGACCCTGGGAGGCTCACATCCACATAGACTAGGTCAACACCCAACAGGGCATGGCTCTGGAGTTAACACCTCCCCTTAGCCAGCCCCACCTTGGGCCCCACCTCAGTCATCAATCCACACCCACATAGGTTTTACACCTAATAGGGCTTTGAGCCTGGGGCTTAGCACTTAGCAAGATTCAGTGAAATAGCTGAATCACTCAAAGCAAACAAAAGCCAAACTCCTCAAGGGCACCTGTTGAACTAAGTGCTAAGGAGCCCATTTTGCTTACCAACACAACACCTCTCCAGATCCTTACTCTTTTTTACCTTTTCCTACCCATTTTAGTTTTTTTTAGCATCACTTCATGATACACAACTCAGCTCCACCTTTTCTTTCAAATAACCCTAGCTATAATAACAGTCTTAAAAATACTGATAACATTTTCATATATAGGAAGTAAACATTTGACCTTAATGAGTCTCTTATAATTAGTCTTTAATGTTTTCCTTATATTTCTTCTGAATCTTTTATATTGAATTTCCCATTGAATTCTGGTCTTTTTTTGTCACAAATGCCTGAAAGTCTTTCAGCTTGTCAAATGTCCATTTTCCCATTCAGAATTATTTTCAACTTTGATAAATTATTCTTGGTTGGAACCCCAGCTCTTTTGCTTGTCACAATCTTTTACTGTAGAATCTGCTAGACCTTGTGAAATCCTGATTGTATCTCTGCAGTATTTAAATTGGTTTTTTTTCTTGTTTCTTGCCAATATTTTCTTCTTAACTTGAGTGTTTTGAAACTTGGCTATAATATAAGTTTTCCTCTAGGGATCTCTTTCGGTGGCGAATGGAAGATTTTTTTTTCTATTTCACCATCTTGTTCTAGAACTTCAAGCAATTTTCCATAATAATTTCTTGCAATAATATATCAATATTTTTACCATAACTTTCAGGCAGTCCAACAATTCTTATATTGTCCCTTCTCAATCTGTTCTCCAGATCAGCTGTTTTTCTAATGAGATGTTCCAGATTCTCTATTTTTTCTAGTTTTATTATTTGTTGGTGTCTTATAATATCATTCAATTCATCTTGCTAAATACTAGTTTTCAAGGAGTTATTTTCTTCCTTAAGATTTTGAACATTTTGTTTCTGAATACAGATTGAAGCATGCTTTTAAAGTTTATTTTTCTTGAGGTTTTTTTAATCTATGTTTTCTTTCACAACATGGTTATAGATATATTTTGCATAACCACACGTGTAACCTATGTCAAATTGATTGCCTTCTCAGTGGAGGTGGGATAAGGAGGGAGGAGGAGAGAGATTTTGGAACTCAAGGTTTTAAAAACAAATGTTAGAAGTTGTTTTTACATGAAACTGAAGAAAAATAAGATACTAAGAAAAAAAGATTTTAAACTTCATTTTCTAATTGGTTAACTTTCTTTTCATAATTTTCTTGGGTTGTTTTTTTTTCTCCTTGATTTTTCTTTGATCTCTCTTATTTGATTTTTGAATGCCTTTTTAAGTTTTTCCAAGAACTCTTTTTGAGCTTGTGATTATTTGACATTACTCTTTGGGGTAGGAGTGGCTTTTTTTTTAACCTCACTATCTTCTTCTGAATACAAACCCAGATCTTTTAACACCATAGTAGCTATCTATGGTTGTTTTTTTTCTTTGCTTACTCATTTTTATTTTATTTTTTAGTAGTTTATTATTATAATCAGATTTTAATCCAAAATGTGAATAATGGTGTCCAGGCCTCAAATCCTCCTTACTATTATTTTCTGAATTTTGTCTCAGGGCTCAACCTCAGGCCCTCTTCTTCTTCCTCATCCGACATTTAGGGCTGCCAGCTATGCTGTCCTGAAAATGCTCCCTGTGGTACCCAACTCCACTCATTGGGCATGTGCTAACCCTTCTTTATCCAGAGCCATAGCCTGGGATCATGTTTGGTTAGCATCATAAAGCCTAATTTCCAGAAACAGTGTGTGTGTTGGGTCCTTCAATCTTCTCCTGCTCAGCCATCTTTTTGAGGTGAAAATTTCTGAGGTTAAAGTTCCTGAGGCCCTGAAAGTTTGTGCTTGAAGCCTAGTCTACTTCCTGAAAGGGATGCCCCCAGGGCCTGCTGTTTGTTGATTCCATGGAGTTGGCCTGGAGGTGTTTACACTTCACTCAGGCCAAACTTCAGCCTTTAGAGGTTGTGTCTTTCCTGAGGTCCTCTCAAGTTGTCTTGGGAGGATAACTGATTTACTCCTTTATTTCTGCTGCTCTACATTCATTTTTGTGGTGATATTCTGTCCATTTGGGGAGGAAATTTGGAGAGCTTGGAAATTTCTTACCTACTCTGCCATCTTCCCAGAATCTCTCATGTTTTCAGATCTTAATGGATAATACTCACATAGCCTCCTTTCAGGGACCTTCTGCTTGGGCCCTCTGGAATCTCTTTCTCATACATCTGTGATTTCTTGGCATGTAGGGTCCCAAACTAGTTGCTTCAGCTCAAGCTGCCTTAGCTTAAACACCAGATGGACAAGCCATCACTAGCATTTCAGGTCACATTCTTTGAGTATTTCATTGGCAATAACTCAGTCTTAGTTGAGTTTAAGTGACTTGCTCATATAGAGATGATAAGCATCAGAGGTGGGGTACTAATCCAAATCTTCTTGGCTCAAAGCCCAGGACTCTATGTCCTGTGCCATGCTGCCTGGCACATGGGCAATGCTGAAGCCTGGACTTAACTCTATACCACTGAGCTACCTAAGTAAAAGAGGCTGGTGGTCCTAGAAAAATCATTCCTCTTAGGATGGAAGCTCAACAGGATTTGTTTTGTACTGAATCATACTCTAATTGACATGATGTAGCATTGTAATATGTACCTAAGGCAGGTACATATGAAATCTATTCAGGATTTCTCATCTCAGGAAGAAAGTGTGCACTTCAAATTTCAGATCTTTATGGATAACTGTTTTCTTTGAACTTGCTGAAATCATTGCTGCTTTGTAGTTTGTTTTTGATTCAGCCAACCAATTTAATGTCTTTTAAATTAGGAGAGGCCTCTCTACCAAGGGAGACTATGGGTATGGAACTTCCATATATAATTTGACTTAGTAGATGTGTTAACTTAGTTGAAATTTCTTCTTTTAATTACCCATATAAAGGATGTTTCTCTATGAAAGAGTGGAGGGAGGGATATACTGGGAAATGTAGGTGATATAAAAACAAAAATATCAGTATTTTTTTTCAAAAGGGAGGGAGAAATATCAAACTATGCTTTTTGCTTAATAATTTAAAAAATCATTTTTGTATATCGCACACACATTACACACCCCCTCCCCACAGGCACACATTCTAGTTGATCAGTGGAAGAAGGTAGAGACAGAATTCTGGAAACAAGTCATAAGTTTCGTTTCTCTGTTGGTGTCAAACCAGCAGAATTAAGAAAATATTAATTTTGCTTTAGTTTTTTTTATCCTTGTCCAGTGTTGTAATAAATAACAAAGAAAAGCATAAATTATCATGGCAGTGGTCTAATACTGATCTTTCTGTGGTGTGATGATCACTTGTACCAGAGGATGTTACCTTCCTAGATCTACTGGTGCCTGAATTATACTGTCTTTTCTACCTTAAGCAGCTTTCCCCAGACCCAGATCTTCAACTTCATATTTGAGAATTATGACCATCAGCATAAATTTTGAATAGGTTATATGTATATGGACTTTTGGGTTCCTTTTTCTTTTATATTTTATCATGTATATGAAAAAAATATTGAGGTGAGAGTCCTGTGACCAGGATAGTCAATAGGTAAGTTCTATTCACAATGAGAGAGAAGGTTTTCTTAAATGAGCAATGCAAAGAAACAGAAAAAAACAACAGAATGGGAAAGACAAAGGTTCCCCTTCAAAAAAAGAGAGATGTCAAGGGAAAGTTTCGTGCAAAAACTGGGCATGATAAAAGACAAAAATGGTAGGGATTTAACAGAAGCAGAAGAGATTAAGAAAAGGTGGCAAAATTACACAAAAGAACTATACAAGAAAGATCTTAACATCACTGATAGCCATGCGTGGTTACTGATCTAGAGCCTGACATCTTGGAGAATGAAGTCAAGTGGGCCTTAGGAAACATTGCTAACAACAAGGCTAGTGAAGATGATGGAATTCCAGATAAGCTATTTAAAACCTTAAAAGATGATGAATCAGAACAAAAGAAGAAAACCATGCAAAAGAAAAAAAAACAAAAAAGAAAATAGTATGCTTCAATATGCCTTCAGACTCCATAGTTCTTTCTCTAGATATGGATAGTTTCTTCCATCATGAATCTTTTGGAATTTTCTTGGATCTTGTATTGTTGAGAAGACTAAGTCTATCAGAGTTGATCATTGTCTAATGTTGCCGTTACTGTGCACAAAGTTCTTCTGGTTGTGTTTCCTTCACTCAGCATCAGTTCATGTAAGTCTTTCCAGGTTTTTTCTGAAATCTGCCTGCTCATCATATTTTATAGTACAATACTTATTCC
Organism: Phalanger gymnotis; assembly: GCA_028646595.1. Lineage (NCBI taxonomy): Eukaryota > Metazoa > Chordata > Mammalia > Diprotodontia > Phalangeridae > Phalanger > Phalanger gymnotis. The sequence goes on along the minus strand of CM053623.1, from coordinate 310,010,373 downwards.
ATTACATCCATATACCACAACTTGGGACATTCCCCAACTGTTCGACCATTCCCCAACTGATGGGCATCCCCCCAATTTCCAACCCTTTGCCATCACACAAAGAGCTGCTATAAATATTTTTGTACATGTGGGCCCTTTTTTGTGATCTCCCAAATGAATTTTGTAACATTGTATATGTAACAGCAATATTGCTTTAAGAAAAGCCTTGAGTGACAAAGTCATTTTGACTATTATAAATACCCAAATTAACTACAAAGGACCTATGAAGGAAGATGCTATCTGTATCCAGAGAAAGAACTGATAAATAGAAGTATGTATAAAATGATTTTACATACATACATACACCTCTGTATATTTGTGTCTAATGGCACCCATCTCTAGGAAGGGAGGAAGAAGAAAAAAAAAAGTTACATGGTAATTTTTTTTAACATATTTTAAAAGCAATAGCAAGTTGTACATAACAAATTTGTAGTTTTGTATGCAATCATCTCTTGTTTTCTATTTAGCTATGTCATGGAAATGCTGGTTTTATTTCTTAGTTGAGAAAAAATAAATTAAGAGAAAAATGATGATGCCATTAAAGTGCTGCACTCAACATGCCAGCAAATTTGGAAAACACAACAGAGGCCACTGGATTAGAAACATCAGTTTATGTCCCAATCCTAAAGAATGTCAATGCCAAGAAATGTTCAAATCATTGAACAATTGTGTTCATTTCAGATGCCAGCAAGCTTATGCTTAAGATTCGTCAAGCCAGGCTTCAGCAATATGTGAATTGAGATTTACCAAAAGAGCAGACTGGTTTTTTAAGAGGCAGAGGAACTAGGGACCAAATTGGCAGCATTTATGGAATTATGGAGAAAGTAAGGGAGTTCCAGAAAAAAAAAATCTCACTTCTGCTTTATTGCCATCCTAAAGCCTTTGATTATGTGGATCACAACAAAATGTGGTAAGTCCTCAAAGAAGAGGGACTACCAGATTGTCTTGTCTCCTGAGGAACCTGTACACAGGCCAAGAAGCAATCATTAGAACTGAACATGGAATAATTGATTGGTTTAAGACTGGAAAATGCCTTATTTAACTTACACGCAGAGTACATCACGCAGAATGCTTGGCCAGATGAATCAATAGTCAGAATTAAGACTGCCAGGAGTATTATCAACACAATGGCAGAAAGTGAAGAGGAATTAAGAAGCCTCTTAGTGAGGGTGAAAGAGGAGAGTCTAAAGGTGGCTTGAAGGTTAACATAAAACAAAAATACTAAGATCTTGGCAACTGGTCCCATCACTTCCCGGCAAGTAGAGGGAGAAGAAATGGAAGCTGTGTCAGATTTTATATCCTTGCACTCAAAGATCACTGCAGATGGCAACTGCAGCCATGAAATTAAAAGATGCTTGCTCCTTGGAAGGAAAGCTGTTGTTGTTTGTCCTTTTTTCTTAAAGAGGGCCAATGATATCAGGAAGGTGATGCAGGACTTACAAGTGAATTGGATTTAAGTTAGGCAAGGCTGGGCGAAGCCATCAGCCTCACTCTCTTCCCTAGTCACTGACGTCCAGTTGCAAGACAGAGGTCAAGATGGCTGGTGATGGCCCAATATGCAATGAGACACCTTGGCTTTTTTAAGCTAAGATCTTTCTCAGTCCCTGGTTTATCTGAGACAACATCCATTCAGCAGTTAAAAGCTAGGTAAGAATTGAGGTAAAAGATGGCCTACTTTGCCTTCTCAAAAGAATCAATCAAGGAGGGCAGATTCGTAGAGTTTCCAGCCAGAACAGAAACATTGCTATTGCTACTCACTCTAAGCCATCAAAATGCAAACATTGAGCAAGTGAGGCTTAGACTGGAGCATATTACTGGCTACTCAGTGATAGCCAGAATGATTTGGGTTTAAGGGCATAGTCAAGTTGAATCTGAATGAGCTTTATGGCAAATTTGGACAGCATACTAAAAAACAGAGATATCACCTTGTGGACAAAGGCCTGTATAATCACAGCTATAATTTTTTTCCAGTAGCAATGTACGGCTGTGAGAGTTGGACTACAAAGAAAGCTGAGTGCCACAGTATCAATGGTTTTGAATTGTGGTGCTGGAGAAGACTTCGAAGAGTCCTTTTGACAGCAAGGAGATTAAATCAGTCAATATTTAAAGATATTAACTCAGACTGTTCACTGGATTACTGTTCTTTGTCCTTCATTTGAAGAAGAGCAATGACATCAGGAAGGCGATGTCTTGACTTGCAAGCAAATTGGATTTAAGTAAGCCAGGACTGTGCGAGGTGACGAGCCTTTCTCTCGCCTCCAGAGCCATCTGGGTCCAGTGGCGAGCTATAGATCGGGATGACTGAAGATGGCCCCAGATGCAGGGGGAGACCTTGGTCTTTTTCCCCCCATTTACTGGAAGGTCAAATACTGAAGCTGAAATACTTTAGCCACATAATGAGAAGACAGGATTCATTGGAAATGACTCTGCCGTTTGGAAAGATTGAAGGAAAAAGGAAAAGGAGATAGCAGAGGATGAGATGGATAGATAATATCATGGAAGCAACGAATATAAACTTGGACAGACTTCAAGAGACAGAGGAGGGTAGCAGGTAACACCGAGTGTGCTATGGTGCATGAGATCACGAAGAGTCAGACATGACCGTATGACTGAACAACAACAAAGTCACTAGATATATTAATTAGTATTAATGTTTAACAAGTCTCTAAATAAATGTACTTAGGACACACTTAAGTTTAATCTGCATTATTAAGAATTTCCCCATCACTTTCTTAAGTCTGTACCTCCTCAACAAAATAATAAACCAAGCCCTTATTTGCATTGTTTGCTCATTTCCAAGGTGTCAATGTTCACACTGAAAATTTAACACTTGTTTCTTTTGAACCCAATGTGACCTGATACCAGCATATACCTAGGTGGGGTGGGACAACCAATGAATTACAGAGGTTGGATGGTGTCCCTGGGAAGGGAAAGTGGGGCTGGGATGTGGGATGGGCAGTCACCCACTGTGTGGGGACAGGACATGGGAAGAGGAGATGCCTGGCTCTGACTTCTCCCAGCCTCCAGTACAGTGCTGGGCTAGTCCCAATTGTGGGTGACTCCTGAACCTTTAGAGGTTGCATTATGGGTTTCCTGCTTCTCAGTCTGAAGAGGGGAGGCATTCCACCATGCTCAACTGGTGGGAATTTAGCTGTATAAAAAACCATTTCACAGACAAGATAAAGCAGGTTGAGGGTAACTGGCAGGTCTCAAACCCATGTGTGAGTTACATGGATGTATTGCTTTGTTGGGTTTGGAGCATAAATAAGTGCTGTACTTTGTCAAAGGTTCCCCTCCCCCATATCTATGGAGATACTCATGCAGTTTGGGTTGCTTTTATTTTTATATGACTAAATAGGATCACAGTGAATAATTTTTTTTTTGATAAAATGCTTTTTGCTCTGATTTTATTCACAATTTAAAAATCAATATTCATTACTGACATTTGTCCATAGTTCTTTTTCTTTGCTTCAGCATTCTTTAGTTTGGGAAATACGATTATATTGTAACATAAAAGGAGTTTAGTGGTGTTTTCTTCCTCCAAGTTTGAGAAGAATTTATGAAGCATTGCCATCATTTTTTCTGTAAATGTTTGATAGATTTCATGTGTAATGGAGCAGGGTCTCTCCTGCCCTCCCCTCACCTCTCCACTGGTCATTTCTTTACAACTAGCTCAATTTCATTTTCTAAAATTGGATTTACATTATCATTTCATGTTATGTTAATTTGGGTATCAGATTTTTATAGTCATCTTCTAAATTTTTAGCTTAACTGACATATAATTGTGTCTAGCAGATTCTTCTTTTTACTCTAGTGTGATTTCACCTAATTATTTTTAATTTTCGGTTATTTGATTTTCCTCCCTCTTCTTTTTAATTAGCTAGTATAGAAATTATGTCTACACTTTAATTTTAATACAATATGCTCACACTTCATTGCATCTTTACGAAATACAGATAAATTTCTCCATCAATTCAAAGGAATGGTAGGAGAGTTAACCATTTCATGGCTGGTTTTAGCCATGCTTCTTGATGGGTTTTCTTAATCCAGCCTGCTCTGCAGACATGACATCCTTGAAGGAGTCATCTGAGAGAGAATCTCATGCAGTCAAGAAGGGAGTCCTGTTATAGGGTTGAACAATGGAAAGGAGCAGGCCCAAAGAGTCTAGCAGACTAATACACCCAGCAAATACACCTAAGCTCAATGGAGAGGAGAGTGATGCCATTATGGAAGGATAAAAGACATTAGGGCTCTGTAGCAGTGGAGGCTTGTGTGGCCCTGTTCATGTGTATTTCCAAAGTGTTCTTCTCTACTAATATACTCTTTATATGTGCTCATTCATTCTAGTAATTATTGTGTGTGTTTATGACAAAGTATCTCAAATTTATAGGGGAGATGTTGTTGCTGCCGTTTTTCCTATACTATTCCAGGAAATACTTTTGCTTTGCGCTAATTTTATCAGGTTAATAATTAAAAGTGAATAAGCAAATTGGTGGAGGTTTATGAGATATAGTTTTAGGAGTGCATACCCACAGGGTATGAACCTGGTGTAGTTATGCCCCAGGGGACCCAACCAAGGGGAGGAAGTTGGGAGGGTGGTATGGAATGGGCATTTCTCAAAGACAAACAAATATCAAGAATGTGAGAAGTCTAAATTTGGAATGGTGCAGTAAGATCTTGGACATATAATCCGACAAATACTATAAGTGATCAAAATGTAGTTGAGGTCTTCCAATAGTTTCACTTAGAATCAAATACAGAATAGCAATAGATTTTTTCTTTTCTGAACACACCTAAATATAAATATCCTAAACTTAGAAAAAGATGTCAATACTTATTATATAACAGTATACTTGTATGAATTATCTTCCTAGAGCTAAAAACAAGATGGGATGGTAATAAACAAGTAACATCCCTTTCCTTCTAACATTTGGGTGTGGTACACCCTCTCCTTTACCACCTTAGTCCCTGAGGAGTTTGGGCTCATATTGAACAGACTTTCTATATTGCATTAGCTTCACCAATTCACTTCTAAATGTACCATAGCGCATGGATAGCAGTAGTGTGCTACCGCAAGGTTGAGCAAAACAGGAATCCACACAGTCTGACTCCCAGCAAATCCCAGCACAGAGTTTGGCTCCCAGATTCTGGTGGCTTATCATTCTGACCTTTCAAAGCTCATGAGATCATCACAGTCTCTAATGCTTCTTTGCTGTGAAGGCAGGAAATTAAAAAAAAGGACAGAAGAGGTTAAGGATGAGGAGAAGGCAGGTAGGTGGTGCAGTGCAGAAGGCTGGGTCTGGAGTAAGGAATTCTCAGACACTTACTAGCTGTGTGATTCTGGGAAAGTCACTTGAGCACAGACTACCTCAGTTTCTTCCTCTGTAAAACGGAGGTAAAAATAATGCCTACCCTCAGGGTTTTTGTGAGGATTGAATGAGATAATATTTGTAGAGTGCTTGGACCAGTTCCTAACACGTCATAGGAGGTTAATAAATCCTTTTTTAAAGGCTCTTGGGCAAAGAAGACCCAATGCTGCTCATTATGAGGCTGGATGGAAGTTTAGTTCAAAATTCTCCCCTTGTGAAACTCATCCTGCTATTATTTGCTTCAATGGCTTAACTATGTTAGGCAAAAGATAACTAAGTTATGGTATCTGCTTATGTGCACTTTTATTTATTAGACACTTACATTTGCCTATGGGTATGAATATAGTATATCTCTCTTCCTTTTCAGAAATCCAAAAGATCAGTGTCAAATTCTCTTCCAGTCCCTCTGCTTTTACCAAAGGAGGGATGATGTCTTTCTCATTAAAACAGGGATTTTTAATCTGGGTGTCCACAGATGCCCATGGGATATGTGGAGAAATTTTTGAGGGTCCATGAACTTGAATAGAAGAAAGTTGCATCTTTATTTTCATGTTCTAACTAAAATTTAGCATTTCCTTTGATTATGAATTAACCAACAATAACAACAACCAAGGACAACAAAATCCTGAGAAAGGGTCCTTAGGTTTCACCAGACTGTCAAAGGGATCCAGGACACAAAAGAGTTTAAGAAGCCTTGTTTTGAAAGGATCAAAATCTCCTCCCAAGTCTCTTTGTGTGTTAGCATTAAACATGTAAGTGTGCAGGTGATTTAAAAAAAAACAACTCTGACCTGTTTATAATCACAAAGACACATATGATAAAGTGAAAGGTTGGAAGGTAAAAGAATAAATGAGCAGTGGCCCCCTTTGGCCAACAGGTACTACAGTCAGACTTCTGTCTCTCCTTCTGTCTCACCTTTCTCTAATTTAACAGGAAGTATAGTGAATGTACCCTCTGTTCCAATTACCATGGTCTTGCAACAGCAATCCATGAGAAAGCAGGAGGAAGAAGACGGGGGAGTGGGCATCCTGAAACCAGATGTAATGCTTGACTCTGCTGGCTGTACTTCCTCCCACCTAGAACGCAAGATGGATGATTCATTCTAGCTTCTCTCTCCCACAGATCTCCAAGGTCAAATTCAAGAAAATTCCCCAACTGGTGAACCCTGGGACAGAATTCATTCACTATTATTTCTGGAGTCTGACTTTTTTCTGGCCACATCTTCCTGGCAGTAGCCTGGGAGACACATCTACGCATTTGTCCATTGATTGATTGAATAGGAATACAAAATGTAAATAACAAGGAGAGACAAGAGCACAACAGCCATCACAAGATAGGACACTGTTAGCTTTCTAGTGAGCAATAGATACATGAGGTAAACCATAGCTTAAGTCATCAGGATAGTTTTTGAAGAGAATAGCTTTGCTTTATATTTGGGAACCGTTCCAAAAGTTTACTAAGTTTCATGCTGTTGGTTGGTCAACATTTTCTTGGAAATGGGCAAAAACATGAGTAATAACTATCCCTCACTTTTCTTGGAAAACTGGTAACTTCCTTGTTTTCACATGTGGGCTTTAAGGGAGGTGCACATCTTGATTTGCTTTTTAGTGGGAAAGACCTTTCCCTGGTAGAAATACATTATCAACTCAGTAGAAATAATGAAAGCATTTTGTTAGTTGGCAAGTAGTGAGAAGCAAAATTTCAGAAAGTGATCCAGCATCTCAGTTGTGTTGAGGAAAGTAAATGATGGCCAGCAATTACCAAGCAAAGATCTCACATCATAATTTACTGTCACTCATGGATGAGGGCAGGGGTGGTGGAAACCTACACACAAAAGCTCTGGACTCAAAGTCATGATCAGTTCTCAGGATACCTGATCCTAAAGAGAGATTATGTTTTTCTCATGTTCACTGGTTCCCACTCCATAGTTCTAGGGGAAAAAATTCTTAAATAAATCTTATGTTTGCTCATATTTAGGATTTCCCTAAAAGGGATCAACAGGGTCCCTTCTATAAAAGTTACTTGAAGTACAAAGTAGTAGATATTAGGTAAAAGACAGTTATTTATTGCCTCCCTCACAAAAGAAATACCAAAACCAGGTGCTTCATAAATGCAAATTAATGCATACTTGAAATAAGCTATAATCCATTATCTCTATTATACTCTCCTAGGAGGTAGTCTCCCAGGGATTGTTTAGATCCTCAAGAATGTAGGACTTGTGGATAGGGGTGCCCTAAACCAGTATAGTCCTAAAGTCTGGACATGACTGGACTCTAAGGAGATGCCTGGGTCTGCTGAAGAGATTTCACTTTCGTGTCAATCTGTATTGTCCAAGCAGCAACCCAAATTTCAGGTCTTCTGGCCAGTCTGGGCATAATGCCTCATTCTCCTAGCAGTGGCCATTTTCTCAGCTGATAAGGGTGCAGCTTCAGGAAGCACCACCCATGGGGCAACCAGAGCAGAAGGTAGATGATTTCTCTCTTCCTGGTTCTGAAAGTTATGGCTTTTAACACAAAGCTTTCAATGTCTCTATGCAGATTACATTTAAGTCTTTGTTCTGGACTTGATGACTCCCTGAGGAGTGACTGCTCCTTACCCTGGGTGTTGTTTGAACACATTTGAACACATTTGAACCATTGGAAATTACTGGTTTTTGGCTTGTTCCAGCATCTGGGCTACTCTCTTGTACCAGGCTTTTAATAAAGGGAGGTAGACAATAATGGTTGATAAGTATGGGGAAGGGAAGGACTATGTATGAAGACTTGGACTCATATCCTGTCCTTGAAGGAGAAACATGCATTTCATCAAGGGCCTCTCCAGGAGAGGAGAAAAGACATATTTCCCAGTAGGTGAGAAACCACATGGCTCCAAGGAGAGGAGGAACCACATGATACTAAGAGATGAAAGTAGCCAGAGGCAGTGTTAGGGGGATGAGGCCAAGCCAAGAGCTGTAGGGACATGAAAGAGTAGAAAGGCAATAAAGAAGGAGTTAATGGACCAAGTAGAATTTAGAGTCCAGGAGTATTGAGGAATAGAACCAAATTATGGAAAAACAGTCTCATACCTTGGCTATTTCAACTCGTAGAGGAATTATGAGTTGTGTGGGCTCGCAGGTGGGCAAGAGAAGGGGAGTAGACTTGCTGCGAATCCTGATTGAGGGTAGAGGGATATTGGAGCAGCACAGACAAAGTAGTAAAATAAATTTGGAGGACTGTTTAGTTACCTGGAAATATGGGGCTTATGGAAAGGGGGACCGTCAGCCAGGGTAGTACGATAAATCTAGGCATGTGTGTTCTCTTGGAAGTTAGGGAATACCTGGCAAGGGGATTTGCTTAACTTACTAGTAAGCCTGAATGACTTTCCTTCTTTTAGGAAGGGAACAGGGAAGGTGAGTATCACAATCAGGGTAGTATTGTAAGTATGGAGGTAAGTGGTCTCTACAAAATGGGGATGTGTGTATGTGTGTGTATGTGAGAGAGAGGGGGGGAGAGGGGAGGGAGAGAGAGAGAGAGAGAAGGATCAGCTCTTTAGTGAGCCAGGGTGCTTTCTTCTTTCGGGGAAGAATTTCAATCAGTGAAGTGATATAAGTGGGTGTCTAGAAGATGGCTAGGTCTACTAGATGTAATGATGGTGGGTAGTTGTTTTTGAATTTTTGTGGGCTTCGATGTGAATCCTCTGTGTTTTTGCATTTTTATTGATATAAATAAGGTCTACACTCATAAGATTAGTTGAAATGAAATTTAAAAGACATTAAGTCAAACCCTCTCATCTACAAGATAGGAAACAGATTCAAATAGAAGTGAAGTCTAAAATAAAGCGACATGGCAAAGGTTACACAGATAAGTGTCCAAGGCAGGATTTGAACCAAAGGTTTCTTAGCTTCAAATCCAGTGCTCTATTTTCGATACCACATAGCCTTTTATATTTGATTTATTATTATTTTGAGTGTTTGCATGGGAGCTGAGTAGCCTCTCCTTCCCCCCTTTTTCCTTTTCCTTTTTTTAAGAGATCCATATAAGAACCAAAATCTGCTGCTTCCAAAGGAAAACCTGTGTTTGTATAGAGGTATGAGTCAAAAATATATTTGTTAGAGAGGCCCCCAAGTTTGAACCTTGTCTGTGTAAACACATGGTCTTCAGTTCTGGGCCATAGGTTAAATGTGAAGAAACAATAGTAAGTTGTCATTTAGATGCTTAGTTACTTGCTTTAAAATATATATTAGTTACTTAAAACACCTTATAAATTTTCTTTAACAAACCACGTAGATTCAAAAACTACATGTTGAACAATCCAACTAATTAGGGGCAGATAAATTGGGTTCTTCATTAAACATCAAAGGGATGCATACTGGGTCCCTAGAAATATTACTTGCTCGCATTTCTCCAAGAATGAGATCCAAACCAACAGCTGAACAAATGAAATGGCCTTATGAGATGCTTGGCAATTCAGAATTTTGAACAGGTAAAGCAATTTGGCTGTTTAGACTTTATTCACAATCTGGGATCTCCCAAATGCACAATAAAATATCTTTGCAAAAAAAAAGATTACTAAGCACAAGTCAGGTCTTCTAAGAATAGGGCCATTCCCTTTAGAAGAGAGACACAACCAATATCTATTTGGATATTGTGTAGTGTGATGAGAATATTTGTCTATCTTTGAAAAATTGAATGGATTTTTCAAGGTCTTCTTTCGCCAAGAAGAGGCCTTTGCCCTTGAAAATAACATGAAAATAATATTTAGGCTGTTAATTATTGTCATATTGTCCAATTTTCAACCAACAGGCTAAGAAAAAAAAGAAGTCTAGGCTAACAAATCGTTAATGGTTAACAGGCATCGCTTTTGAAGAGTATAAAAGGATTTCGGGTTGACTTTCAACATGAAGCAGCAAGTCCTCTGGGAGGAACAACTGACATCATGAAGTGGGGAATGTCTATGCTCTTGCTGGTTCTATTAGGTTTTGCTGAATCAAAAATACTACACACGAGTGCCTCCGGTATAGGTAAGCCACCATTTTGGGGGTATACTGGATTATATCGTTTTTCCAGTAGAATTAGCTTCAAGTAATAATAAGGAAGTTTATTCAAGAGAAGTTGTTGTAATTTAAAATATCTTCCAGGTACAGTTACTACTCAGTTTAGAGTGATGAAAATGTAACAAACCATTCTTGAGAGTGAGAAAGGCATTTTACATAAGAATAACATAGCTTGGGCATTTTACATGTTTGTGGCCTCAGTTTCTCCTCTGTAAAATGAAGAAGCATCTTGAGGAAATGGATCAAGGGATTTAGAGCAACATGATGTAGCTGATAGAGAGCTGGTCTTGAAGCCAGACAGACCTGGGTTTAAATCCTGCCCCAACACACATTGGCTGTGGGACCCTGGAAAAATCACTTAACTTCTCAGTGTCCCATGTAACTCTCTTGTAGCAGAGAAGGTGCTGACCTGCATGGGTAGAGGGATTTTCCTCACTTTGGAGTACCGATGAGATCAATGACTTCACAGGTCTAATATCTATCCCTATAATGCAATGGAGGGGCCACTGGCTTTGAGTCAGAAGATCTGATTATGAAGCTGCCACTTAACTCCCTGGGTAACCACGGCCAAGTTGCTCAATCTCTCTGAGTTTCTCCACCTGTAAAAATGAGGCTAGTGAGACTTGCTTCTGTAATAGCTCACATTTATGTGGTGCTTTAAGGTTTGTGAAGTACTTAACATGTATTATCCCATTTGGTTTACTAACCTCAGGATATCTCCCAACCCTTTGTAAATGTTAAATAAATATAGAATTGTTATGTTAGAAATGTGAGTTATTATCACTGTGACTATAACCTCTAAGGTCACTTGCAGGTCCAGGGTTCTGTGACTCTGTTTATCCTGTGTGCAAAGTGCAGACATTTAAATGTGTTAGCCTAAGAGAAAAAAAAATCATTCAGACATGAATGGACTCTGAGAGCTGCTAAATATTTTCCTTGTATTTTCTGGAAGTTCATAACATCCCGAACTCTGGAGATGATTTACAATAATTATGAAGGAGGATTCACAGCAGATTTATGTTGATCCCATTTCAAACACATAGATTCATGGATCTATAGTTGTTAGGGACTTCAAAAGCCATTTAGACCAAACCTGTCATTTTACAGATGGGTAAACTGAAGCCAAGGAAGTTAAGTGGCTTGCCCAGAGTAACATAGGCTATAGGTGTTAGAAGTGGAATTTGAACTCCGTTCAAAAATCTGATCCCAGATCCAGTGGTTTTCCAATAGTTTTCTTTTAATAGAATGCCTCTCTTCCTTCCTGACCCAGTCTGAACACTTTCTACATGAAACTTTTCAAATTACTTCTATGCCTTCCCTCTCAAATGCCCTTGAATTTAACTACTTTGCACTGACTTGCCTTTATTCTCTTTATATCAGTTCTGAATATATGTATATATGTATATATGTATGTACATATTGACTCATCTGTTAGAAGCTCCTTGAGAGGAGGGATTGCCTCATTCTTTGTATCACCAAAGCCTAGCATATTGTAGGTACATAATCATGGCTCACTGGTTGATTATTTGATTGATAATATGTTGTCTCCTTGAGAAGCATATCAAACTCATCAATACAAAATTCTGGCTTTTTGTTGTTGTTGTTGTTAACTGACCCCTCAAATCAGTACAATTGATAGTAACTCACAGAAATTCTTGAATTGCATAGGCCTATGGAATCTTAAACTCAGAAGAGATCTTTGAGGTTATCTCAGTCCTGCTCATGATTTAATAAAACAAACATTTGCGATGTGTCTCCTCTTTTGTATCAGGGACTGGTGTAATTTAGGCCAATCATACTTTGAGCTGATCCTATCCTTGACAGATCTCTGCTGGAATACTTCTAGTGACTCTGGCCCAATGTATGTGAATTTACATAACTGGGGAAAAAAAAACCCAGGGACCACAACTTAATGAGTCTCAAATGATTTTCTAACCCTCTTTGGATAACTTTGGAATTCTAGTTTAATGTTTCAAAATTTTATTTATTTTAGTTTTAATTTATGGAATAAAACAAGCACTTCCATAATACTGTATAATAAAAAAAGATAATCACACATGAAACTGCAAATCTATTATCTATAACCTGTTATTCTTTTAAATATATAATAAAGTTGTCATGTAAGTTTCTTTTTCTCCCTTTTTTTCTTCCTGCCCCATTTAAATATATTGCTCAGTAGTAGATGAAATTGTCTAGCTAAATATGAGGAAACCAAGAGTTAAAACTAGGCGCATGTGTGCATAGGGGGACAAGAGGAGAGAGCACAATGAGAATAGAGACGAAGGGAAAACTTAGAGAGGAGGGCAAAAAGAAAGAACAGAAGGCAAGTAAGGAAATGCAGCACAGACAACACCATTGTCTTATTCCTCTATTTCCTGTGGGTCTTAAAGGTAAACCAGGTAAGGGTAGGAGCAGTAAGATTTGGCCCTGCATTGAAAGGTATGACTTTTACCTGTGGTAGAAAAAGCTCAGTCAAGAGGATCCCAGGTCTGTCACTCACTAACTGTTCATAGGGTAATAGGTCTAGATATGGACAGAACCACAGAGATCCCTTACATCTTACAGATGACAAAACTCAGGCCAAAGGCCTTAACCAGGGTCCCTCAAGTAGTAAGTGGCCAAGGTGGGATTTGAAATCAGGTCTTCTTACTCCACAGTCAGTGCTCTCTTCTTTGCCTCATTAACTGCATTAGTCAAGTAAGAACCTCTCTGGGTCTTGGTTTCTTCCTCTGTTAATTGAAGGGATAGGCTAGATGAACCCCAGGGTCCTTTCCAGCTCTCAGTCTATGATCATATTTCCTCAAAGAGCTATGAATTCTCCTGTCCAAAAAGGCACCCGAAATTGATCTTTGAGTATCCATTCTTCATGGACATTAGGATAGCTTAGCATTGGTCTAGAGCCTTGGAGACCTGGCTTCTAGACTTCACTCTTCCATGAATTTGGTATGTGCCTTTGGACAAATCCTTTAATGTCCCTAGGCCTGAGTTACTCTATTTATAAAATGAGAGGGCTTAGACTGGATGGGCTCTAACATTTTATTCATGCACATTTGTTAATAACTAATATTGTTTTCCCAGTTGCAGTGTAATGTCTAAAATGCCATTTTTCACAACTTCAAATAAATCTTGTTTTCCAGCTTCAACAAGTTCTCCCCAATGTGCCACAGAAGGAAACTTGGCTGACATGTGAGTTTTGTTCATATTAATTTAAATGTAGTATATCTTTGAATTATCAATATACATGATATCCCCAAATTCTTGGTACAGTTTAAATTTCCTAAAGTTTACTACATTATTTTACTTGATGTCCCTTAAGGCTTAAAAGTAAACTGAGACTTTTGAGACATCCTGTTTGATTGGTTTGCAAAATGTAAGTGCCTAACTATAGAGTTTCATAAGAATTTAGCACTGAACTTCAAATGAAATGATCATTGAAAGGGTCTCTTGTCGGTTCTTATTTCAGATGTCAGATATAAGACTTCTTGAAACACGAGCTCAAGGCACCCTTGAAAAGGCTAAATGACCCTTGCAATGGGTTAAATGCCATTCAAATCTTCATTCTGTAGATGACTCCAATTTAATTTTAAAAATTCAAGGCCACTGAGTGTCTAATCAACTGTGACTTACTGGGTGAATAATTACAGGGTTTTGGCACTTGATTCAATGGGATGGCAATAGCCAGATTCTCTCTTTATGAACATTTAAAATTTCAGAAGTAATTTTCAAAAGGAAATGAGATGCCATTTCCTGTTACTCAGGATTAATAAATTATTTTTTTGGTTCCTGGCCCCCATTTCAGGAAGGTGGGAGTGGTAGTATGGAAACATCCTAGTTATTTCCTATGTTCTCCAGAACTTTTCTTAAGGCAATTAATGCTCTGCACATGAACAAGGAAGTCCACCGGCACTCTTCTGGAGGACTGAATTTGGTTCTATTCATGATAGATGTTGCTAAGGACTTAATTTCAGGGGCCAAGTGAGCCAAAGGCAGAAGGAAACCTACTTTTCGGGAGGCAAGTAGGGCACAAAAGAGAAACCAATCTTTACTATCCGTTCATTTTGTATTTTAGCAAAAGGCTCATTGGGGGCAAGGGAAGTGAAGTTTTGTTTTGTTTTATTTGGAGGCCTAGAGATACTCCTTCACCTGAGGTGATCTAACTGTGTAGGTTTGTAGGTCATTAGAAAGTCAGGCATCTTTAGAAAACAGAAGCTTTATTCTTTTAATCTCTTTGACTTTGTGTTTTTTGTTTCAGTGCCACCATATTTTTTACCCAGTTTATTCCAGGCGCCACTTACCAGGAAATAGGCAAACTGGTTAAAGATTTCTTAGCTGATTTTGAGAAACTTGTGGCTGAGAAGCCCAAAAACTGTTTAGAAAAACAGGTAGGTATGACTCACAGTGCCTTTCTGCTGCATAAAGTAGGGTGAAAAATTCCAAGTACCTCCTTTATTCCTAACAAGAAAAGAGCTGCTTTCTATTTCTCTTCTATATTAATTTTTCCCTTTTAGTCTCAAGTCTAATCAAAATTCTTTAGTTTTTTATCAGAAGTCAAGGTTTTTTTGATCAAGCTGCCTTTTGGGGTGATAGTAGTAGGCATTTGTAAGATTGTGATACAAGATCCTGCTCCTTCCAGTTGCTTTTCTAAGTGAACTTGGAAAAATCTCATTCCTTCTCCATGCCTCCATTTCCACATAGAGAAAATGAAGAGATTGACCTAGATGAGCACAAAAGCACTTTTCATCCTATGATTCTGTGATCTTTGGTGCTCACTAGTTTTCCTCTCTACATATTCAGATTCAGAACTATCTTCTGAATTGAATGTCCTCCTGAATCATAGCTGTTGCGGTGACTAAAGCTTCAATACCCATTTCTACTTTTTTCTGCAATAACATATCTTTAAAAATGTTATCGATGCCTTTTGTTTTTATAATACTTCATTTCCAGATATAACTTTCTCCTACCTAGTGAGTCATACTTGGTAATAAATGAAAAGAGAAAGAGAAGGAAAAGAAAACAGTTCAGCAAAATCAACCAATAGATCTATGGTAGGGGTGGGGAATCTGTTGCCTTGAGGCCAACTGTAGCCTTCTAGGTCCACCAAGATCTACGGTGTCTGAGAGTGTACACAATATTCCATACCCATAGTGCCCAATATCTGCAAAGAAAGGAGGGAGATAGTCCCATGACTTTTATTTTCTTCTTTTGATTGATTTTTAACATTCTTTTTTTTTTTTAATTTCGAGTTCCAAATTCTCTCCCTCCCTCCAGCCCCTCTCCTACCCATGGAGAAGGCACACAATATCCATCCTACATCATGTATCTTTTCAAAGTCAACCACAATTGTCCTTTTCTCTCCACTCCCTTCTTTCAAGCACAGGTAAAAGTTGTTTACTCTTTATAAATTCCTGCTGCTCCCACTATCTTTGCTTGGAGCTCTTTCACATTTGAAAAGAACTGGCTGTGAGTTTGGAATGCTCCATGCAGGAGGCCACAGGCGTCACTCTTAGGTCCCCAGCTACCAGGTGGCTCAGGAGCATAGTGAGCTGCACTAATGTGATGATTCCAGACCGATAAACCGTCCTCCTCCCCGGTGCCGCCCCATCCCCATCCCCATCCCCATCCCCATCCCCATCCCCATCCCCATTCCCATCCCCATCCCCATCCCCATCCCCATCCCCATCCCCATCCCCATCCCCATCCCCATCCCCACCGCTGCCTCCTCACCTGGGCTCCTGGAGCTCAGCCACACCCGTGCCTAAATGGATAGAGAGGAAACCAACATAGTGAAATGCCCACAATTCCTTTTTTTTCTCAAGATATTTTTCCGAGTCTCATTTGCTTGGGGGTGGGGGTGGGGCTGGGGGACGGGGAAGATAGGTAGTGTTATACAGGTTTTTAATGAGCTTTGTAGAATACCCAGTTAAAGATGCTTCTCTCCCTATCTCCTCCACTCCCACCGCCCCCTTTTAATTGTATAAGCTACCTGTCTTCTTGGAAGAAATTTGTCATGATAAAGACATCTCTGAAAAGCACGGGTTTGCTGGCTGCTGCAGCAAAGCCGGAAGCGACCGATTAGAGTGTTTGCTGGCTCACAAAAGGAGGGGCAATGCAGCATCCATCCCAGAATTCCAAGTTCCAGAACCTACCCAGAGTTGTAAAGCACACCAAGAAAATCCAGTGACTTTCATGAACAGGTGAGAAACCCAGGTTTGATCACTTACAGAGATGCTGATGAGTTCTCTGGAAAAGGCAAAATGCTGTGCTTAGCATGTGGTACTCACCCCAAATTATTTCACCCTTGCTCAAAGTGAAGTCAGCAGCAGGGTGGTCATCTCACACTATAGGATACTGTGATTGGTATTTGTTTTACTAGCCTCTGCATAATATACCAGATATAAAAACTTTAGGGAGGGCTATTTCCTTAGAGGGGTTATTGGTTTGGAGTTAGGAAGACTTGATTCCCTTTAGGCTTTGGTCATTTATTTGCTAAGGGACTCTGGGTAAGTTGGGTGACCTCTCTGAGGCTCAGTCCCCTCGTTTCTAAAACTGGAATAAATCAAGTCAAGTCAACAGTCAGCTGCTATGTTCTCAGCACTGTGCTAAGCACTGAGAATACAGGGAAAGTTAAAAGCCAAAACCAAATCAAAATAAAACAGAGAGAGGAGAGGAGAGGAGAGGAGGGGGGGGGGGAGGAAAGGAGATGGGAGGGGGGGAAGGAAAAGGAGAGGGAAGGGGGGAAGGAAAGGGGGAGGGAGCGGGGGAAAGAAAAGGGGAGGGGAGGGGGGAAGGAAAGGGGGAGGGAGTCCCATCTCTCAAGAAGCTTACAGTTTAGTGGGGGAGACGGTGTGCAAACAACTATACAAACAAGACATAGGATAAGTTAGAGATAATGTCAGAGATTAAGGAGGACTGGGAAAAAAAAACATTTTGCAGAAAGTGAAGTGTTGGCTGAGACTTGAAGGAGGCAGGGGAAGCCAGGAGGTGGAGATGAGGAGGGAAGAGATACAGGCATGGCAGACAGTGAGGAAAAATTGTAGAACAGAGAAATGAAGTGTCTTACACGAGAAACAGCAAGGAGGTCAGTGTCTCTGGATTGCACCTACCTCACAGGGTTGGTGTGAGGCTCAAGCGAAGAAAGCCGTTGCAAGCTATAAAACACATGGAAAAGTGAGCTAAAATGTCCATCCTCCATTTTCTTCTCTTCTTCTCAGGCATCACATATTAAGATGCCATAAAAAGAATTTAGGCAATCAGTAAGTACTTGTGAAAAGCCAGCTCTATGCCAGGAGCTGTCTGAGGTGCTAGGGATAAGAAGGGAAAACTCCATCAGGATTGAATCATGGATCAACTTTGTGTTCACAAAATTTCCCACAAAAGGAAAAAAATACATATAATAACAAATATAAACAATAACAATAAATAAAAAATAATAAAAATTAAGATGTGAATGATAAAATGTAAATATAATATTTATATATAATATAAAAATATAAATAAATGACATGCTGGAGAGGTAATAGTATCAAATTAGCCTTCTGGGCCCAGTGAAAAGTCAGTCTGTCAACAAGCATTTATTAAGCACCTACTGTATTTCAGGCACTGTGCTAAGAACTGAGGATAGAAAAAGGCAAAAATCTTTGTTCTCAAGGAATTCAGAATCTAATGGATGAGATAACATACAAACAAGTTAGTACAAACAATATGTATACACACACACACAAACATGCAAGATAAATTGGAGATATTGCTCAGAGGGAAGGCATTCGAATTAAGGTACACCAGGAAAGGCTTCTGAAAGCAGGTGAAAAAATGGTACTTTATTAAATTTATTCATTCAACAAATGTTTACTGATCACCTACATACAAGACACTATAGGGGGCAGGGCATCAATAGATGCAAAAAAAATCCTAAGTCAGACTCTTTGTCCTTACACACTAGTGGAGAAGATAAAATGGATTCCAATAATCGTCACACTAAATGTAAGCAATGAACTGTGCCAGGGAATTCAGAGGAAAAAGAGATTGCTTCTGGTTGGAGGCCTTGATTTACCAAATTCAATTTGAAACACATTTATTATTAAGCCTTCTATAGTATGGGACAGACACTGTTAGGTACCAGGGACATAAAGAAAAACAAAATTGTTCCTGCCCTCCACGTGAGAGGAGCAAGAGGGCAGGCAACATGTACTCTGGTAACTAAAGACACTATATATACAAATGTATATGTAAACATACATATTTATATACATCTGTGTGTATGTATATATATGTATTTACATGTATTTAGAGCAGCTAGGTTGCACAGTGGATGGAGCACTGGACTTGAAATCAGGAAGACTCATCTTTCTGAGCTCAAATCCAGTCTCAGATACTTTTTAGTTGTGTGACCTGGGCAAGTTACTTAACTGTGTTTGCCTCAGTTCCTCATCTGTAAAAATGAGCTGGAGAAGGAAATGGCGATGGCAAACTACTCCAGTATCTTTGCCAAGAAAATCTCAAAATGGAGTCCAGGCACAACTGAAAAACAACATATATATATTATATATGTTCATATAAACATATATATACATACATATATATGTGTGTATATATATGTATATATATATATATTATATGAGCGAATGAAACATTTATTAAGTGCTTACTGTGTAGAGCACTATGCTATGGATTGGAGATCCAAGAAGAAAAGGAAGCCAGTCCTTCATCCCAAGGAGCTCTTATTCTATAAACTCCTCACATTTTTGTAATCTGGTAAAGCCAACAGACCTCTTCTTAGAATCATTCTTTAAATGTATAAAATAAGATATATAGAGTAACAAAGGAAGCAAATTATATTGAAATTGTTATCAAAATATTTAGGAACAACCCCCCCTTCCAAAAAAAAAAACAGTTCACAGACACAGGTTAAGAATTCTTGGAGTTAGTGTTCCAGGGGATGAGCCTCCCCCAGATTATGCTCTGTACTTATGCCTGCCTCCCAGCCCCACGCAGCCCTATCTCTGGACAGGCTAGATAGTCATGTCCTATACTGAATGTGCCAGTCCAAGTCTTTATTTCTTTATCAGAAGCCTGAACTTGGTGAACCATGAAGCATATCCTTGATTTCTGATTCTTTGTTCCAAAGCCATCTTACAGAGCGATGTAGTTAGTGACAACCATCTTGCCTATGCAGGGCTCACATAGAACTTAATCTTGCACTTCTCTATTTTACTGGTTGGCTACTCTTATGCATTATTTGTTGTTGTTCATTCATGTCTGACTCTACACAACTCTATCGACAATATCCATGGGTTTTTTTGGGGGCAAATATACTGGAGTGGTTTGCTATTTCCTTCTCCAATGTGTCTCCATTTTACAGATGAGGAACTGAGGTAAATAGGGTCTAAGTGACTTACCCAGGGTTACATAGCTGGTAAGTGTTTGAGGCAGGATTTGAACTCAGGTGTTCCTGACTCCAGCCAAGGTGTTCTAGCTGCTCATTATGTATTATAGTTATCAATATTTGTGTCTTATTTCCACCTCTTCACACTAGACTGTGAACTCTATAAGCCTAGCATCTACTACACAAATAGTAGATATTTAATATTTTTGAATGAATAAGAAACATGATCTGAATTTTTAAGTTATTTTACTTTCATTTAAAAAAATCAGGTAACATAAACTTACCAGTGAGATTTAGAGAGAAAATAAGCTTGTTTCTTCCGTTGCTCCATCATAGGCATTAAAGTTGAAATTATCTACATTTCCGGATCAGAAACTTTAACACAAATCCCAGAATTGACTGAATTCACCCTCCTCTTTCATTTGTGATTATAAATCTTGTTGCTGTGTGTGCTTGATTATAGATATATCTATGAGATATCCAGAAGGCACCCATTCCTCTATGCACCCACAATCCTTTCTTTGGCCTCCCGATATGACAAGATAATCTCCAATTGTTGCCAAGCTGAAAATGCGGTCGAATGTTTTCATAACAAGGTATAGTTTTGTTGTGTCTACATTAACTCGATATTGTGGTTGATGAATGTCCCTGGCTTGATAGCTGTCAAAGAGAAGTTTAAATATAAAATTAGAATACTCCTTTTGAATCATCCATACCTTTCTAGGAGTCATATCTTGTTCCAGCATCCAGATCTTTTTTTTTTCACTAAAAGACTGAGAAAGTTTGAGAAATTAAAGAAAATGGAAGGGATAAGTAAGAAAGGAGAAGGAAGGAAAATGGAGCCTAAAAAGAGAGAGGAAAGGTAAAGGGAGATTTAGGGAAAGAGGGAGGGAGGGAAGGAGAGAGAGAGAGACAGAGAGACAGAGACAGAGAGACAGAGACAAAGAGGAGAGGAGGAAGGAGAGGAAAAGGGGTATTGAGGGAGGGAGGGAAGCAGAGAGAGAGAGAGAGAGAGAGAGAGAGAGAGAGAGATGGTGAAAGAGAGAGACACAGAAAGATAGACATAGACACAGAGACACAGAGAGACATTTAGAGAACACAAGAACATGAGAGCAATATATATAGTCAGAAGTTAGAGACAGCACACAGGTGTTCATGGACTGCAGGGTTATGGTCATATACTGAATAGCTCAGACACCATGGGTACCATCCTTTCCCTACCCTTGCATAAGCGTTCTGATGCCTCCTGCAACTCAGACCGTGACACTCATCTTCAGTAGGTTTAAAGGAGATTTAATGTAAGTTAGCTAGACAGATATGGAAATCATTGAGGACTTAAATTTGTTCTAAAGATGTCTCTAACACTTTGGGCCTCAGTTCCCTCGTCTGTAAAATAAGGGGGTTAGACTACATGGTGCAGTGTATAGAGTGCTGAGTCTGGAATCAGGAAGAACTGAGTTCAAATCCAGCCTAAGATACCTAGTAGCTATGAGACCCTGGGCAAGTCACTTAACCATTGTCTGACTCAGTTTCCTCAACAGTAAGATGGGGATGACAATAGCACCAATATCACAGGGTTGTTGTGAATATCAAATGAAAGAATATATGTGAAGAATTTAGCTTACTGCCTAACACTTGGTAGGCACTTAATAAATGTTTTTTTCCTTTCCTTTCCCCCTTCTGAGATCTAAAATTCTATGGCTCTATTTCTTTATATCTGTGTATATATTATTGTTTTTACCTGAATTCCAATAGCAATTAAAAACAACAACAACATTGTGAATGTTAATGATCTTATTAATAATTATATTAATTAATTAATATATTAATTAATTAATCAAAACAATGCTATGTACTTCATGTCCCAAAAGTCTGAGTGCAGTTTTAAGCTATTAAGCTTTAAGTTTTCAAGAGGAAGAAAGTCGGGCTAAAGCAGGATGGTGGTCATAACAGTAGCTAGCATTTATGTAGCGCCTTCTGTGTGCTAGGCACTGTGTTAAATACTTTACAAATATTATCTCCTTTGATCTTCACAACAATCCTGCAAGGTAGGTATTATTATTGCCCCCCTCTCCTATTTTATAGCTGATGAAACTGAGGCAAATGGGGTTTAAGTGACTTGCCCATGGTCACATATCTGGTAAGTGTCTGGATTTGAACCTTCTGACTCCAGGACCAATGCTTTAACCACTGTACCATCCAACTACCTAGCTGATGACCTGGGGAAGTAGGCCTGGGTGATGGAGTGACTAGAGATTGTGGTGAGGACAGCTTTAGCTGGAGAAAGATGCAGATTATTAAAGCTTAACAAAACACTGATCTAAGACTTTTGGGGCATCCTGTATACCTGTAAGAATGATAACATTAATAACAACTAGCTAAAGAAGTATCCTAGGGGTGGTGGTGACTGAGCCAGCTTTAAAGCCAGGAAAACCTTGGCATGTATATCCGAGTGAAGTGAAACCTCAAAGAAAGAGAATTTGCTGATCCCAAGTGATGAGGGAATGACAATGAGGGGGTCAAGGAGCCCCCCTATACCCTCTTCTGGTCTAGTATATGTGTGTGTGTGTGTGTGTGTGTGTGTGTGTGTGTGTATGGAGGGGCGGTAAGGAAGGAGAGAAAGAATGAGAGAAGGTACATTCCATATTGTAGACAGTAGCCAGGGGTGCAGTATCTTCAGAGGGGTGCCAGTTTTCTGAAAATATGAGGAGATAGAAAGAGTGTCAGAGGAAGGGGTCTAATGTGAAGGACTGTGTGAAGGGGTAGGTGGAATGTTCCTTCCCTCGTTATCAAGGCCACAGAAGGGACCTGTGTTGTGTCAAAGACACAGAAGGGTCTTTAGTGTGTTTCCAGACCTGTTTATAGGAGCAACAAAGAAGAAGTCACTGGATAAGAAAGATTAAAAATGAGAGAGAGAGAGAGAGAGAGAGAGAGAGAGAGAGAGAGAGAGAGAGAGAGAGAAGATAATAGAAGGAATAAGCTCCTGGAAGAGATGGAGGAAGGTGAGATGGAGGGCACAAGTTGCCATTGGCAACCTCACCCTCTGAGCCTGAGGCAAAGCAGGAAAAGATGGAGGGCATGATGCTTCAGTGATGATTCAGTGTGGAACTGGGGAGTAGAGGGAGCTGACATTGTGGTGACTTCAGACTTTTTCAGTGAAGTATAAAGGTCCATGGCTGTGATCCAGATAGGGACCAGGAACAGGGAGGGCTTGTATAGGTGGGTTCATTCAGCATTGAATGACTGAAAAAAACTTTCCCAAATGTTCTCTCCTTCCAGCTGTTCCTATGTCTTGTGCCCAATCTGTTCTCACTGCAACCTCCAATCATTTCTACTCTAGGCAACTTTCCTCCTTAAAAATCTTGAACCCTTGGTTAACCAGTCTGATCGTACACTGTCCTCACCTCCTTGTCCTACCACTACACATTCCTTTCAAACACCAACTTTGTCTTATTTCCACCATTCACCTTCTTGATTTCTGCTTCCCTGCAGCTAAACACAGTTGGAAAAAAATCACTCAAGAAATCAGCACACTACAATTCTCCATTATCCGGTTTCAGCTGGCCTCTCAATGATGAACACTTATGTGTTTCCTCTTCCCTGACTCTTGCTCTATAGCACACCTCAACGGCTGTTCCAAACCTGCTCTTTTCTTAGGCCACCCATATCACCTCCCCCTATTCTTGGACCTTACCTTATACTTCATTGAAAAAAATCTGAAGCCATCCCAATATCCCTCTATTTCTCAGTTCCATGGTTTGCATTACCCAAGCAGCATCCCTCTCGTTCCATCTCCTTTCAGGCTGATCACACCTTACTTCTCTAGGTATTCCATGGAATTCTATATTTCCACTCTTTGTGCCTTTGTACAGTCTGGCTCCCATGCCTTGGTTATGCTACCTTCTTATCATCTACATCTTGGAAATTCTAACTTCTTTCAAGGTTCAGTCAAGGCCCATTCCTTTCTTTCAATAAGCTTTTTCTGATTCTTTTCAATTTAGGTCTTCTCCTTTACCCTCTCCTCCCTCTATCACTATATATTTGTTTTGTACTGTAACTTTATTCTCTCATCTGCAGAATGGGGAGAATAAGAGCACTGTCCTCATTAGGCTGTTATAAAGGTCAAATGAGATAAAATATAAAGAGCATTTTACAAACCTTTAAGCCTTATATACATGCTAGCTGTGATTACTGTATTATTGCTGTTGTTGTTAGGACATAAGCTCACTGAGGACAAGGTTTTTCTCACTCTTGATAGGCCCTGAATAAGTGTTTAGCGATTGATTGAATGACACCTCCAAAGGGGACTTGGCAAAGGGCAGGGCAGGGCTAAACTCATGTATGTTCTCAGAACTGGTTCTCTCCTGTTGGTACAGTGCTCTTCAGGCCATGGTGGAGTGGTGTGGGAAGTGTATGATTGTCTTTTAAGAGGGTACTCCCAGCACACCATGCCCTCCTAACTCTTCCTGGGGCTGCTGGGCTCATTAATGCTCCAGGGCAGCTCATGTGTTAGATGGAGAAGGCTGGGTTCCTGCTCAGATGGGCATGAGTGACCTTCCATTTCTGAGATCAAAAGCAAGGAGATAGCTATCAGCTCTAGGCTTGAGACAGGAGGGAGAACAGATAAGAAGGGTCTGATGCAGAAGGGAGGGTCATTGCCAGAGCATGGATACTTTGTCAAAATGAGACAAATTGGGTCTGAAAGAAAACATGGGGTTTGTTTTTATTTTTAGTCGAAATACTTTTGTTTGAGTGATTGATGACAATTGACCCATTAGGCGTATGTATCATGAATCAGAAACACTTATTAAAGGGTTAATTTTATCCCCATGACCATTCTATAATAGATTTTTAGTTTAAATTAGCTTATAAAGGGCAGCTAGGTGGTACAGTGGATGGAGTGCCAGGCTTGGAGTCAGGAAGACTCCTCTTCCTGGGTTCAAAGTCAGCCTCAGACACTTAGTAGCTGTGTGATCCTGAGCAAATCATTTAACCCTGTTTGCCTCTGTTTCCTCATCTGTAAAAGGAGGTGGAGAAGGAAATGGCAAACCACTGCAGTATCATTGCCATTCACAAAGAGTCAGACTCAACTGAACAACAAACAACAACATAAGCTTCTAAGCATTCACTTTATTATTGCAATTCAGAGCTAGAAGGGGCCTTAGAGAGGATGTGGTCCAAGCCCCAATGTTTATAGATGAGTAAACTGAAGCCCAGGGGGATTTGAATCAATATCATCTTACTCTAGAACCAGCACATTTTTGGGAATTGGCTGGAGTGGGATTAGTTTTATATATCACTTTAAGTTTTGTAAAGCACTTTACAATTATTATCTCATTTGGTCCTCACAAATGTAAGGTACTCTGTGAGGTAGGTGCTTTTATTATCCCCATTTTGAGAGTGTAAAAACTGAGTGGGCAGCTAGGTGGTGCAGTGGATAGAGCACTGACCCTGGATTCAGGAGGACCTGAGCTCAAATCTAGCCTCAGATGCTTCCCAGCTATGGACTCTGGGCAAGTCACTTAACTCCAATTACCTCCAAAACAAACAAAAAAAGAATGAGGAAATGGCGGCAAACCAAGGTTAAGTGACTTGACCAGCGTCACAGAGTTAGTAAATGTCTGAGGCTGGATTTGAACTTGGTTCTTCTTGAGTGTCCACTGAGCCACTCAGTTCCCTTTCCCCACTGTGCCATGCTATATTCCTATAACAATGGTATTTTAATTTAAAAAATAATTTACAGAAAGGATACACTAGTTATTTTTCTACATAGAGCTCCATATTTTAAAATGTGATTTCTTGTTTGTTTGCTATTTTTGTCCTTGAAAGTGTATTCCTTTCACGTCTTATGTCTTTTGAATCCAGGCAGCCCCAGTCACAAAAGAATTAAGAGAAAGCAGTTTGATCAGCCAACACATATGTGGGGTCCTGAGGAAGTTTGGAGAACGGACTTTTAAAGCCATGTAAGTTTCAAGCTCATATTTCTCAATAGGAAAGAATGGCTTCTTCACTGACCCCCAGAGAAAATGCCTGGAGTGGGGAGATGATGTATATGTGCAAGGAAGAAGAGCAAAGGGGACAGTGTCACCAGATCACATGGTGGTAGGGCGTAAGGTGTAAGAATATGTATGAGGGTGGGGAATGTTGATTATGAAGAGCTTTAAATGCCAAACAGAAGATTTTGTGTTTGATCCTGGAATCCATAGGGAGCCCCTGGAGTTTATTGCATAGGGGTGGGGTGAGGGGATGATATGGTTGGACTTCCAATTTAAGAAAAGGAGGCAGAATGGAGGATGAGCTGGGGTGGGAAATGACTAGTTATTGTAGCAGGCAGATCCCCGCACCTCACCCCCACCCCATTCACCAGCGGCTATTGCAGTAGTATAGGTGAGAGGTGATCAGGAACTGCACAAAGGTGGTGGCAGTATCCAGGGATTGAAGGAGGTATTTGAGAGCTGTTACAAAGGTCAAATCTATAGGCCTTGGCCACAGATTGGATATGGGGAGGTAATGAGAAAATGAGGTATGGAAGATGACATCTAGGTTCCAAGTCTGGGGAGTGTGGGAATAGTGATATCCTCAACTGAAATAGGGAAGTTAGGAAGTGTAAAGAATTTTTAGGGTAAAAGTGATGGACATGTTGAGTTTAAGATGACTACAGGACATCCAGTTTGAGTGTCTGATAGGTATTTGGAGGTGTGAGAATAGAGGTGGCAGAGGGGTAAGAGCTTGGGAAAAACATAAAATAAGAAAGAAAAGGTAAATTAGAATCAGATTGAGAAGACTGATGTGTTGATATCTCTTCATGAAGACAATAAATCTGAGGTTGGGGTGTGGGCTGGACTGGAGAGGACAGAGGTTGCAGATAAGGAGACTGCTTAGCAGGCTATTGTTTGTACACAGTAACTTTATGAAGCAGTTTTCCCTCTTTTCCTTCCTGTGTCTGCCATTTCTTCGTCTCATGCTTCTTGGTTTCTTCAGTCACATGCCACAATTGGCCCAGATCATCTACATTAGAAATGAAGAATAGAGTGAGAATGTGTATTGAGAATCTTTCTTATTCTAGGGAATGATGATAAGAGATGGACATCATAAATGATTTCAGGGCCATCAGTGAGTTTCAGATTAGGGCTGATAGAAAGCTCCTGTAAGATATATGTATATTTATTTAGGGCAGCTAGGTGGCACTGCATTGGATGGAATGACAGGCCTTGAGTCAGAAAGGATCATCTTCCTGAGTTCGAACCTGGCCTCAGACATTTCCTAGATGTGTCACTCTGGGCAAGTCACTTATCCCTGTTTGCTTCAGTTTGCTCATCTGTAAAATGAGATGGAGAAGGAAATGGCAGACTAGTTTCTCTGCCAGGAAAATCCTAAATGGGGTCACAAAGAGTTGGCCATGACTGAAAACAATTGAACAACAACAAAAATACCCATATCAATGTCTACAAGGGTGGTCTAAATGTGGCTCAGGGAAGTACGGATAGATGTCTTTGGAATCTGGTCTATCCCTCTCCAAGGGAGTTTATGATTTCTGCCTTGAGGAGAATAGGAGAAGGGTTCCTTCCTCTAACTATTTCCAAGAGGGGTATCAGGCTAAATTTATATCTATTTCACTCCCCAAATATTACCTGTATAGGGTTACAATATTTAGGGATTCATATGGAAAGCCTTTTCCTGGTCACTCTTAGGGGGAAAGATAACTCCAGACTTACACCATGCTGACTTGGCCCCTTCCTATCAAATCCTGATTACACAAAAGACCATGACAAGTAGCAAATAGTGAATAAATTCAGTTTATAATTATAACATTACCTAAAATATATATAGCATTTTAAGGATTGCAAAATACTATCCATGCTATTTCATTTAATCCTCAAAACAACCCTGTGAGGTAGATACTATCAGTGTCTCCATTTACAGAGGGGGAAACTGAAGCACAGAGGTTATATGACTTTCTCAGGGTCACACAACTAGTAAATGTCTGAGTCAGGCTTCAAACTCTTCCCCACTGCGTCACCTATAGAAACAAACAGAAAACATATGGGAGAAGTTATACAGATTAGAATATACCAGACAATGCATATATGTGAATGGACTCTAGATAGGAGTCTCAGTCTGAGAAAGAGATTCCACTCACAGGAAAATCTCTCTATGACGTCTCTTGGGAGGCAAGTCGGAAATCAGAGGAGCTGGCGCCCCCTACATGTCTGTTGTTCCTAAAGTCTTCATGTATCTCTCCTGCCTAAATGTCTAGATACAGGGGTGAAGAACCTCTGGTCTCGAGGCCATGTATAGCCTTCTAGGTCCTCAAGTGAAGCCCTTTGACTGACTCCAAGTTTGCCTCAAGGCTACAGGTTCCTTACCCCTCCCTAGAATCACAGGTGGTTTTCTACCAAAAACCTATGGATCCAACACTACCCCTTATGCAATATCAATCTCAGCTCCAATCAGCCAGTCAGGAGAGTCATATCCAACCTAAATGACAGCAGCACGCAAAATACTCCAGGCTCGGTTGGAAGCCTGGTTATACCTGGATAATGGAACACTGTCTTGAAGGAAGTATATGTGATCATATTGTTTCACTATCTCAAGGAGAGAGGAGGGAAGGGAAGGAGGGCTAGAATTTAGAACTCAAAACTTAAAAAAAAAAACAAATGTTAAAAATCATTTTAACATGTAATTGGGGGAAAAGTAAAATACTAAAAAAAAAGAAAGAAATGTATGTGTATCCCCCTAATACTGCATAAGACATTTCATTTTACATCTTTTAAGGCTATGGAGATATTTAACTGCAAATACTTTTGGATTCTGAGAAATGAATGTTCTTTGTTGTTGATTCTTTTCTTTGCAGAATACTTACCAAGTTAAGTCAAAAGTTCCCAAAGGCCAACTTTACTGTAATTCAGAATCTGGTGCTGGATGGTGCCCACGCCCACGTGGAATGTTGTAATGGCAATGTCCCAGAGTGTGTGCAGGACAGGGTAGGTAGCCAAGTTGTCCATGGATGAGAGTATGAAGATTCACAGTTTCCCCATTGTGGGGGAACTCTGCATTTACAATTTACCAACTGATGATGTCATTCTATCTTTTACAGAATGAAATTATTACCTACATCTGTTCTCAAAAAGATAGCTTGTCAAGTAAAATCCAAGAATGCTGTACATTGCCTTTACAAGAACAGGGTGAATGCATAGTTACTGCAGAAAATGATGACTTACCAGAAGGCCTGTCTCCTGACTTGAGAAGATTTTTAGGAGAAAGAAAGTTCCACCTATATTCTTCAGAGGAAAAAGATCTCTTCCTGGCAAGGTAGCATGCTTTATAAATGTATGTTCATTTTAATGAGAGAAGTTTGATTTGATGACCTCGAAGCCACGGTATCGGGGAACAAGCATTGGACTTCATACATTCATAGGTCCAGCCAACATTGCTGTTCTTTATAAGAGCTTTGACATTCAAGTGTTCCATGAAATGAGAGAGTGGTGGCTGCAATTTAGCACCAAGGGGTGCTGTTAGAATGTACTTTGCCTGAGTTGTTTTGGGCAGGACCTCTGAGACAAAAGGAAGAATATGGTTTTTGTTGCTCTCTCTGTTGTGATTAGGGAGTTATGGAGCTTATGAAAGAGCATTACTTGGGTTTATTTTCCATTGGAAGCAGGGGGCATTAGCAACAGTTCAATACTTGGTACATAGATTGTGAGCTCTTCCATTAGACTATAAGCTCTCTGAAGGCAGGGACTTTCTTTTGTCTCTTTTTACATCCCTAGCACTTAGCACAATTCCTGGAACACAGTAGGTGTTCGATAAAAGCTTATTGATTGATAGCACAATGCCTGGCACATAGTAGGAGTTTAATAAATATTGATTGATAGAAGCATGTAGTGTACAAATTTGCATATCAAGCAACCAATCAATATTCATTAAGTGCCTACTAGACACTGTGCTAGGCTCAGAGGAATGCAAATCCAAAAGGCAGAGCACAATATATTTACACACATTTCACAGACAACTCTGTTATAAATCTAGTTGTTGGGCCAGATTCTTGATGTGTTATTTTAATTTGATTTCTCATATTGTATGGCTTAACAAAAAAGTTGGGACAATATCTAGTAACCCTTCCCAATTATTACAATATAAATAGCCATTCACACATTTTGTACACTCTCGAATATAATTTAATAACACATACTAAACTTAATAGGAATAAAGTCTAGAATTAATATTAATAAAAGTAAGAGGTGACATTTCTCTCTTGCTTTACAAAGCACTTTGGTCAAAATATTTCATTGTTATAGGTAATTTAAATACTGCCTTCCTAGTTTTATAGAAGGGATGGAATTCAGAGACATCAGATGTTTATCTTAGATCACAGAGTAAGTGGTCAAGTTGAAAACGCTGGTTTCTGATTTCAAGTTCAGTGATGTTCCTACAACACCAGGTTTCTGACCAGTTAGACTTGACAAACATTCACAATCAGTGTACCAGTATGACAAGTGACAATATCAGTGTCATAGCTAAAAATGAATAATTAGTTCCTTAAATGAGGAAGAACAATTAGCAAGTCTGACAATCAATAAGTATTCATTAAGCACCTACTATGTGCCAGCCACTACACTAGCCATTGAGAAATACAAAGACAAAATTCTATGGAGTGAGAAAAGATTTACATATAGAAATATACTAGACATGTTAAAGGGAGCAGCTAGGTAGCACAATGGAAAGAGTGCCAGGCCTCGAATCAGGAAAACTAGTCTTCATGAATTCATGTCTGACCTCAGACATTTACTAGCTGTGTGACCCTGGACAAGTCATTTAACCTTGTTTGCCTCAGTTCCACATCTGTAAAAATGATCTGGAAAACTAAATGGCAAACCACATCAGCATCTTTGCCAAGAAAACCCCAAATGAAGTCGTGAAAAGTCAGACATGACAGAACCATATTCAATAATAACAAGAAGACAGATGAAAAGCAAACACAAGGGAATAATTTTCTTCTGTTTACACTTTAATTTCCAAATTTGATTGTTTAATTTGAAGCATCTGCCTAGGTCATAGGCATTTAGTGGCAATGAATATGGAAGACATTTGGGTTTTCCACATATATTTTTCATTCACAAGTTACACATTTTATACCAGGGAGTCAAGTTTAATATCCCATTTCCATATCCTTGTGCCAGTAAGGCAAAATGGGCTTAGTTTAACGGGTGCCCTTGAGGAGTTTGGCTTTTGTTTACCGTGAAAGTACTTTCACCTGTTAAACGCTAAGCCCCAGGCCCAAAGCCCTATCAGGTGTGAAACCCCTGTGGGCGTTGATTAAAGACTTAAAAGGCGCCAATTCGGGAACCAATGGGTCTCTGGACTCTGGTCTCTAGTCGTTGAGGCGGGACTTAAGAATGCCAGAGGCTTGGCTGCGAGGAGAGGCGAGAAAACTATAGCTAGAAAAAATCCGAAGCAGAGCCGACCCCTGTGTGGACCCAGGAGTTCGAGCGAGGTCTTGAGGCCGTCGAATATGATTTATGCCATCTTATTTTTCTGTGGCCTCCTGGCTACTCTTGTGAGGCGGGCCTACTGGGCCTGGAGGCTTGTGTTCACAATACTGGAATGGGGAGGTTGGTTCGCTAATTTGTTG
>CM053623.1:309966578-309978819 GCA_028646595.1 Phalanger gymnotis | reverse complement strand
CATGGCAGACAAATATCTTTGAACAGAAAAGTGAAATTTATTTTGTTTAATAAATTTAATATTAATATAATAAATGCACAAAATAATCAGTGCAGGGATAATTATTATGGATCTATTATGGTTCCATCCTAGAGAGTAAGTGTCCTTGCCTTTAAGAGACTCATAATCTAGATGAGAAGAGAAGACACGTATGCTTGAAAAGATAATTGACAAAGTAATAAATCATAAATTCTAAGATGGTGGCTATCCAGTAAGTGTTTTAGTGAGAAATCATTTGGAATAGTATTTGGAAGATGGTGTGGTAGACAGGGTACTGGACTTACATACCAATTTTACCTTTTTATTGCGTGACTCTGGGCAAGTCACTTTCCCTTTTTAATTTCGGTCTCCTTATCTGTAAAATGGATATAATAATGGCACCTACATCACAAGGTTGTTGTATCTAATGAAATATTTTAAAGTGTTCTGCAAGCCTAGAAGCTCTGTATAACTTAACAATGGTGATGATGATAATGATGATGATGATAGTAAGGGAAGACTTTCTAGACGTGATAGAATTTGAGTTGGGCCTTGAAAGAAGAGGTAAGTTCATGTACATTTGTGAAAACCAATGTAGCATACTGCCTGTCCATCTGCACCCCCTTTCTCTTACATCAAGGGTGAGAAACAAGGTGTGTAGACCATTCTATGTGAAGAGATATCTACACATTACGTTTTCATTACTTAAAAAGGATCACATATCTCCAAGCTGATTATCCTTCTCTTGTGTGATTGGCATGAATGCCTCTCATTTCTGAAAATGTAGCCAGTGTTAGGTCATGTCTAAATGGCTATATCAAGCTATGCATCACTTGTTAGAAGGCTATTTGGAGCTGATCTTGACATACTCCCTCAATGAATAGTTTCCTGGAGATATTGTATTCATTTGTATCCTAGTGGGTTCTTAAGTTTCCTGTGAGATCCTCTCACATGCTGCTCATTAAAATGCACAGAAGAAACATGCTGGCCAGGGAACTACGTGTAATTCAGCTATAAGTTAATGTCACTTTTGGGCATTTAGGTTTGTATATGAGTATTCGAGGAGACACCAGGAGCTTGCCGTCCCATTGATTTTGAGGGTTGCAAAAGGATACCAGGAAGCTCTGGAAAAGTGCTCCAAAACCGAAAATCCTTTGGAGTGTCAGGACAAAGAGGTATGGTGTTTTACATTTTGAAGCAGTAACAAAAATGTTCCTGATGCTTCCATTAGATTATAAGCTCCTTAAGGATAGAGACTGGCTTTTGCCTCTTTTTATGTCCCTAGAACTTTTATATCCCTAGACTGGCAAATAGTAGACAATAAATTCTTATTTATTGACTGATTCCAGTGACTGAGGCTGTTTACATATATATGCCATTTTTCTCATGTTCATTTAAAAAATTTTGAACTTCTGGTGCTTACCTCTGAAGCATATTGTTCAAGGTATGTTGGATCTATGTAGACTGAGGCATTCAACACCCTTAGGAAAGCAGCAATGATGTGCAGAGTGAATACAACAATTAGCACAGTGCTTGGCATATACTAAGAGTTTAATAAATGCTTGTTGACTGACTTGCTGTAAACTAAATGTTGGATTTTATATGGAAACAATTTTTGACTCCTAAAGGTTAAACATAATCTTCCTATATTTTAATTTGATTTTCACTCTGTAACATCAGCCATAAACAGCTAGTGTAGTGTGAGAATGGAAAGAAGTCTGGTTTTGGAGTCTAGAGAGATCTGGGTTTGCAGCTCTCTTTTGATACCCTTATTGTACGACCTTGGCCAAGTCCCTCCACCTTGGTTTTCTCATCTGTAAAATGAGGATTAAAAATACTTATGAAGCAAAACTCACAGTTGTGAGGATTGTGATGACCAATTTGTATGCTCTTTGCAAAGTTTAAGACGGTCTATAAATGTCAGTAAAAGAAGACTCGGGTACCCTGGGCAAGTCACAACCTCTCAGTACTTTGGACAGCTCCCCATGTGTCTAGACAGCTATAGAAGGGAGCTAGGTATAGAAGGGAGCAGTCGCTAGAGTATTGGGTCTGGAGATAGGAAAGTCTGAATTCAAATCCATCCTCAGTTACGAGCTGTGTGATGTTTGGCAACTCACTTAATCTTCATCTGCCTCAGTTTCTTTAACTATAAAATGGGGATAATGATAGCATGTAGTAGGCACTTAATAAGAGCTAGCTATTTTTACTATATGCTGATGAGAAGGTGCTCATGTACATTGGTAGAGGGAGCTTCTTCATTGCTATGCCAATGAAATTATAGATTCAGACCCAATCTTGATCCCCTGTTCCTAAGGTGATTTTCATAGTAGTGAGGAATGGAATTGTTTAATGGTGTACAAGGGTGAACTCTCTAGAGAGAAAAAACTAATCCATATGATTCTTTTTACTTTTTCAGGAAGAAGAACTAAACAAACATGTTCAGGACAGCCAAGCACTGGCCAAACGGAGCTGTGGGCTCTTCCAGAAATTAGGAGAATATCACTTGCAAAATGTGTATGTATTTCTGGGAGCTATTTTTCAGGGTCTGACGATAACATGAGAGATGAAAGTAAAGCTTATCTTCTTAATCAGAATCCAACTCTAATGTTGGCAAATTTGGGAACCATAGTTTAGAATGAAAATATTCCCTACTCCTTTCATGTATCTTTTACCATCTACTCTCTAAGAGAGGGAACAAACATTGATTAAGAGCCTACTATGTGCCAGCTCCATGCTAAGCACTTTACAAATATCATTTCTATATTCTTACTTCAATTCCTTTCTGGTCCCATCCTCTCAGGGATGTTGTGAGGACAAAAGGATATGATCTTTATAAAGCACTATATAAATTCTAGCTATTCTTGTTGCTATCATTATTATTTTAATCCCCATTCTCCTTGACCTCTCTGCAGCCTCTGACATTGTTGATCACCCTCTCCTTCTTGATTCTCTCTTCTCTCTAGGTTTTAGGGACACCACTCTCTCCTGGTTCTCCCCCTCCTCTACACGACTGCTCCTTCTCAGTCTTTGCTGGAGCCTCATCAAAATCATGCCTTCGAACTATAGGTGTCCCCCAGGAGTCTGTCCTGGGTCCTCTTCTCTTCTCCCTCTATACTAATTCACTTGGTTATCTCATCAGCTCCCATGGATTTAATCACCATTTCTATACTGATGATTCTCAAATCTACCTCATCGTGCCCCAGACTCTTTGCTGACCTCTAATCTCACATCTCCAATTGCCTTTCAGAGATCTCCAATTGCCTTTCAGAGATCTCCAATTGGATGGCTAGTAGACATTGTAAAGTAACTGAACTCATTATTTTCCTCCCTAAATCCTGTCCCCTACTACCTTCTCTATTACTGTACAGGACAACATCATCCTCCCCATTCCTCAGGCTCACAACCTAGGAGTCTTCCTGGACTCCTTACTAACTCTCACCTTTCATATCCAATCTGTGGCCAAGTTCTATTTCTCCTCTGCAATATCTCCCAATCTATGCCCTATTCTCTCCTCTGACACTGCCACCAGTCTAGTGCAAGCCTCATTACCTCACACCTGGATTATGGTCGTAGCCTGTTGGTGGATCTGCTTGCCTCAAGTCTCTCCCCACTCCAATCCATCCTCCATTCAGCCACCAAAGTGATTTTCTTAAAGTCGCATCTAACCATGTCACTCAACTTACTGAATAAATTTCTGTGGCTCCCTGTCATCTTTAGAGATCAAATACAAACTTCTCTGTTTGATGTTCAAAGACTTTCATAATTTAGCCCCTCCCTATCTTTCCAGTCTTTTTACATCTTACTCCCTGACACATCTTCTTCGATTCTGTGACACTGGCCTTTTGGCCGTTCTTCCAACAAGACCTTCCATCTCTCAGCTTGGGGCACTTTCTCTTTCTATCCCTCATGCCTAGAATGCTCTACCTCTTCAAGTTCACCTCCTGACTTCCATGGCTTCCATTAAGTCCCAGCTAAAATCCCATCTTCTACAGGAAGCTTTCTCAAACTCCCTCCTCACTTTTTTAGGCAATCTGGGTTAGGCGACTTGCCCAGGGGCACACAGCTAGTAAGTGTCTCAGGTTGGATTTGAGTTCAGGTCCTTCTGATTCCAGGTTCGGTGCTCTATTTACTGTGCTACCTAACTGCCCCCCCATCTCTCTTAATTCTGATGCCTTTTCTCAGTTAATTATTTCCCATCTATCTTGTATATAGTTTACTTTGTATACATTTGTTTGCATGTTTTCTCCCCTATTAGACTGTGAGCTCCTTCAGAACAGGGATTGTCTTTTGACTCTTTTTGTACCCCCAGCACTTAGCTCAGTGTGGCATATAGTAGGTGCTTAATAAATGTTTATTGATTATTTATAATGGTACCCATAATTCGAATGTTATCATTGTTTCAGCTGGCATGGAGGGTCTTTGAGGAAGAGTAAGTCACAGAAACATCCATAAGTAATCAAGATAACAATTAAGAATGCTTTTTTCCTCCAGATTTCTTGTGGCTTACACCAAGAAAGCTCCACAGCTGACCCCTCAAGAGCTGATTGGCTACACCAAGAAAATGGCAGCCACTGCATCTTTATGCTGCCAGCTCAGTGGGGATAAACAACTGACTTGTGGGGAGGGTGCGGTGAGTGGCCATTTGAATTGTTTCCTATCGTTTCTGCTCACATTTTCTTATTCCTGCAATAGGCAGACAACTATATAATTTTCACTTAGGGGATTTCATGGTTTATGGAAATGGTAAAATCAGAAAAACTTTGCCCAAGTTGGCCCCCACTGGAGGCACAAAGTCAGATCTAGAGGCCAGCTTTCTCCTTACCTGCCCAGAGTCTTCTGCATGAGACCCTTCTTTCAGTTCTAAAAGAATGCCTGATGGAAGCGTTAGGTTACTTATACATACCCCAACACGTACACACAGATTCTCCATTCAAGAACAACAATGTGGTCTAACAGATTGGCCAACAAAATATTCATTTCATAACCTATTTTTTATATTCTTCAAATATTTATTTTAACATATGAAAGAACTTTTGGTTTATCTTGACAGAAAGCAAATGGTCCTTGTGTTTTCAGTTATACTACCTTTCTTTTTTCTTCCTTCTGGGCTTCAGTTCCTAGTATCACATTTTTTCCCCTAATGCTATTACAATTGTGTTGGTTCCCTTAACATCAATTCGGAGATTCAGCAAGGTGCTCATTCTTGAGAGCCCTGTGTTCTTCTACAATAATAATAAGAGCTAGCATTTCTATAGCCCCTTAAGGTTTGTAGGACACTTTATCTCATTTAATCCTCACAACAATCCTGTGAGGGAGGTGCTTTTAAAAAAATCCTCATTTTGCAGATGAGGACACTGAGCCTGAGGGAGCTCAAGTGACTTACCCAGGGTCACATATTTGATAGGTGTCTCAAGTAGGATTTGAACTCAAGTGTTCCTGACTCCAGGTCCAATACTATCCACTGTGCCACCTGGTGGTCTCAATTTAGAGATGTATAGTCCTTCCTAATTTTATGAATGAGCATTTACATGGAAAGACACAACTGAATGTTCCAATTTTGTCCTCCCCTAATCCAAGGCAAAGTGGGTTTCTTTTTCCTATCCATCTTTTCCTTCTTTTCTCTGCCTCATGTAGAAGAGTTATTCAGTAGTCGCCAAGGGTCACATATGCAGACCTCCATGCCTGAAAGCGTTCCTTGGCTGATCCATTTTGTATTTGGAGCAAAGCAAAGCTCTTTAATACTCTGTGGAGATGGGCAGGGGTGTGCGTGCAATTCTTTTCAATTCTGAAATGTTCCCTGGCTTCCCAAAATGATGGAGGAAGTTCATTCGGATCTCCAGGGAAAGGAAGACACAGCCTTCATTAATTGCTTTTTGTAGAACAAGGACCATTTTCATATGAAAATCTCTAATTATAATGAGGAAAATATATAATGCATGAATACATGATACACAGCAACACTATGAGTTAAGTCCTCCAGCTATTATTCTCAGCACAGAAAAAGGAGACTCTAGGATCAGGGATCTTAATCTCGGGTCCACAGACCCTTAAGGAGTTCATGGAGAGATTTCAGGGAGAAAATGAGAATAATTGAGAAAAAAAATTTATACCTTTATTTTCACTGACCTCTAGCTGAAATTGTGTCCTTCAATTTCAAAAACATGATTCTGAAAAGGGGTCCACAGGCTTCACTGGACTGCCAGAGGAGGTCCATGATACAAACAAAGTGCAGAAGAAGCCCTTTGTCAGAAGGTTAAGTAACTTGCTTTATGGCCCAAATCTTGGGAGGATTAGAGATGGAATTTGAACCCAAGTCTCTGCTAATTCCAAGTAGAATGGTGTTTTCACTATACCATTCTACTTCTCCATTCTTTGGAAGTTCATTTTACAAAGCAGATTATCTGAAAAGCATAATACATAATCACATATGATGTCTCTACCACTAAAATAAAGGAAAATTGAGGTAATTCTGAAACATGTGGCCTAATAGTGAGTATCATGGAATGGAAAGACATGAGGACATATCAAGAAATCCAAATGAATTTATTTAATTTCAATAGACAGTTATTAAGCAACTTCTATATATAGAGCATTACTCTAGGGATTGGGAATGATTAAAATTTAGATAAAACACAGTCCCAGCCCACATGGGCTTATAGTCTACCAGTAGAAATAAGACATAAACACGAATTGTTACATCACACACATATAAATATGTTACATATATAGGTATAATTCTTAGAAATTAAGTAGAAAATTTGAATTCTGGTTACTGTTTTCTGGAAAATGGCATCACTTTTGAGACCTAATGTATAATCTCTTCTTGTTTTTCATGTCTTTCATTTTTCTCTAATTCTACCTTCCAGGCTGACCTCATTATCGGGCAGTTATGTGCAAGGCATGAAGTCCAACCCATAAACGATGGTGTGGGCCATTGCTGTGATTCTTCCTATGCCCACAGGAGACCCTGTTTCAGCAACTTGGTGAAGGATGAAAAATATGTTCCTCCTCCATTTTCTCATGAACAATTCAAGTTCTGTGAAGACCTTTGCCATGCTAAGGGGGAAGAGCTTCAGAAGAAGAAACAAGAGTAAGCAATTATGAGGAGCTTATGCAGGGAAAAACCACGACTCAAGTGATGAAGCGTAGATCAGCCTTCATAGACTTCTCTTTTCCCCCTTAGAATTGTTGTGCTTGTGGATGGAGCATTTGTCTTCCAAAATGCTCAAAAATCCCTTGTTTCTATTTATCTAGTTAGCTTCACAGCATCCTTGTGAAGAGACCATTTTGGGGTGGGGTGGGAGAGGCAGTCAACTATGATTCCTGGTATTCATGTTGCTGCCCACTTTATAAGAGGTCTGAAACAATCCATCCATTCTGGCACAGGGTATAGAGAAAGGGACAAGATTTCTTACTCTGGGTTCACAGTCAGTGCTGGGGTGGAGAGGACCATATGCTACCTTCTTCTACAAGGCTAAAGTAATGCCTTGAGTCATGCAATAAGGTAATAATGTAGGTAACAAAGCCTAATCTTGGCATGGCCATGCCATCATCATCAATATGACTTACTGAGTCCATGAAAACCCTATGCAAAGTGCCAGGGATATTAAGATGCCTCAGACATATTTTTTGCTCTCAGAGATTCAAGTGGGAAGACAAACT
This sequence comes from Phalanger gymnotis, assembly GCA_028646595.1. Taxonomy (NCBI): domain Eukaryota; kingdom Metazoa; phylum Chordata; class Mammalia; order Diprotodontia; family Phalangeridae; genus Phalanger; species Phalanger gymnotis. The sequence continues at coordinate 309,971,139 of CM053623.1, read as the reverse complement.
CTGTGCACAAAATCATTAAGAATACAAGTTAACTTATGATAATAATAGCTCAACTTTGGATTGCAACATAAAGTTTACAAATGTTTCCCTCATGCATCCCTTGTGAGGTAGATGGTATAGATCTGACCGTTGACTGGTTGACCTGTAGTATGGGTATTATTGTCTTCATTTTAAAGATAGAGCAACAGTGGACTCATTTGATAAAGTGACTTGCTCAGGGTCACATAGCCAGTAAGGGCTAGGATTGGAATGTAGGCTTGGCCACGAGGTGGTGTGGTGGATAGAGTGTCAGCCCTGGAGTTAGGAAGATGCCTCTTTCTCAGTTCAAATTTGGCTTCAGACACTTACTAGTTGTGTGACCCTGGGCAAGTCGCTTTACCCTATTTGCCTCAGTTTCCTCATCTGTAAAATGATCTGGAGAAGGAAATGTCAGACTACTCTAGTATCTTTGCCAAAAAATCCCAAATGGGGTCACAAAGAGTCATAAATGACTAAACAACAACAAAAATTGGAATCCAAAGCCAGATTTGTTGATTCAAAGTCCAGTTTGCTTTCTCCTACATCCATGACTGTTATAGACAATACCCTTCTCCTTTGAAGTCTTAATGCAGAGGCTATAGACCACTGGTTAAGGAAGTTGTAGAGGGAATGAATTCTTTGGGATTGGACTAGAACCAGATGACTTGAGGAGTTCCTTCCAACTTTGACATTCTATAATTCTATGATTCTGGGTGCCACAGTTTTTCAGAGGAAAGGAATTGGAATGATATGGGAAGCTTCACAAAGGAAATTGGACTTGAATTGTGGTCCTTCATGTATGGGAAAATCTTAGAAGGGAAGAAGGAGGAGGACATTTTAGCCTGGAAAGGGGACAGGACATCTGTCCTCCAAAGTGCCCACCACCCAAAGCAGGGAGGATGATGTTCGTAATCAGACCATAGAATGGAGAATTATTTTTAAGTAATCAGCTAATTATAGTGAGCACTTGGCCAAGTCAGTGGTTTACTGGGTGTTATTTGTACCTAGAATAATCTTGATCCAGTAGGCTCACAGTTACTGATTTAGATCCACAATCCGATGTCAGACAAGGACAGAAGAAAGTTGATGGTACATGAATATTACTTACTATCATCTAGGGAGATTTCAGAAGATGAAATAATTCCTACCTGTTGGTGGATTTGTTTTGGTCATAGGTTCCTGATTAATCTTGTCAAGCAAAAGCCACACATAACCGAGGAACAACTGAAAACAGTCACTGCAGACTTCACAGGCCTATTGGAGAAGTGCTGTAAAGGAAAACCAGAACTTTGCTTTGCAGAAGAGGTATGTTTATGTGGCTCCTTCTTAGCCTTACGATCACCAGTTGGGTGTTTTATGATAAGAGGAATGCCTGCAGGACAAGGGGGCATGAAAGAAGATCAGGTAGCTTTTTTAATGCCTTGTATTATATTTTCAATTTAAACAAAGATTGATGATTTTGTTTCTTATTAACCACAAATTTTCTCCTATGAAAATTTAAAAAATAGGAAGAAAAATAGAAATATAGGAATAACAATTTAAAACGTTCAGTTGCTAAAGTCAGCATTATCATTATTTTGATGGAAAGTATCATGAGATAAGCATGTATATATAGTGTGGTATGCATACTCACACAGTGGTTTCTCATACACATCATATGGGGTGTTTGGACACTTTTTCATTCTCTGAACTGGCTCCATCACTCCAAACTGCCCTCACGTTGGCAGGGATAGGTTCCCAGAGAAGGATCACTACCAGTCAGTTACACTCAAACTCTCTTAGCATTCTGGGGGTAACCCTGTTAGGAGAAAATGCATTTCCCCTATTTCTTACTTTTGTCCTTGAGCCCCTTAAACATAGTCAGCCCTTTACAATGGAGATTCTTTTTTATCTTACACATGACCATTTACTTACCAATAAGGCCAAAAAAAAAAGGCATCACCGGTATTCATTTTGGATCACACTCTCCCACCAATACACTCCGTTTTGAAGGAGGAAAATTAGCTCACATTTACAGGAACCTGGTAGGAATGCACATGTGGGAAGAAAACTCACGTTCGTGAGGTAACTCACAATTCTGAGCTACAGGCTTTGACGGTCCATTCAGGAACCTTTGTACCACATGAAGCTATTTTTCTGCTAACTACTTGGCTTTTAGTCTTTATCATTCTCTAGCTGGGAAAATCTTTTTCTCTTCTCAAACTGAAGCAGGATTTTCAAAATGCTTTCAACTTTTAATCACCCTTAAAATATGTTGTCATTCAATTTGAAAAGTAGTGCCCTTTAAATCAAAAAACCGAAAAGTCCAGCAGGCTGGGGAATACAGACCTGCCCAGCCAGCGATCACTCACCAGGATCCTGTGTTGGCCAATCAGATTATACCAAACGACTCTCAGCATAACAGCTCAGGTTGATTCTTTGGGCAAGGCAAGCCAACCTAGATTTCACTCACCAGTATTTTGCATCATCCAATTAGACCTTAGCATCTCTTTCTACTAAGCAAAATAGACATACAATCCCTTTCCTCTTTCTGCTTTTTCCTGTCGTATCTGAATAGGGCAGCAAAGTGCAAAAGAAATTCCTCAAAAGCTTTCCCTATCTTAAGCTCTAGGTGGTGCTAAAGGGCAATGGCTGGAACCAAAGTTCTCTTTCATTACTCTTCAATCTTTATTCAGCCAATCAGAAATTAGCAGGAGTGTTAGTTGACTACTCCTGCTAATGGTTTCTTCCAGAAGGGGGCAGCAAAACTGGTTTTTGAATTTCTTCAATTTCTCCACCATCACATCTTTTCAGTTGAGCTTCTGAGTTTATGCCCTCAACGCCTTAAAAATGCTTGGGATTCATTAACTCATCTTTCACTTGTAAATGGAGGCACCTAGTTTATCCACTTCTTATCTCCTTTCCTGAGTTGTTCTATTCAGATTGAAGTGTTGTAGGACTAGCATCTTTCAACAATCCCCACCATTGTACAGATATCTACTGTGCTAGTCATAAATTCCCAATTTGAATACACAGCATACGTTTTTCTCAGCTAATAAAAATGAGATAATCCACCAACCTAGACCACTCCACTCATTACCACTCTGAAAGCACAAACCTGTTCTCCCACCCAGTCATGTATCAGCAGATTTAAAGCAAGTGGGACAAAAGAAAGAAAACACCAGTGGGGTATAGCACTGCCCCTAAGAAATGAGAACCCTGTCAACACTAGAAATTGGAGAGGGATGTGGCACTGTAAGAAAGACAAAGCTCATTACTGGGCCCTCTTCTCTCACCTGGTGCTCTTATCAGCTCCCATGGATCATTTCTTAACATCTATAGATCCAGCTCTATTCTCCCTCCTGAACCCTAATCCTGGATCACCAACGGTCATTAGGACATTTTGATTAGGATGCACCATAGATATGGCAACCTCAACATGTCTTAAATTGAATGCATTATTTCCCCCGTAAACCTGTCCCTTTTCTCAACTTTCCTATTACTATCAAGGGAACTACCATCTTCTTAGCCAACCAAACTTACAACATAAGTATCCCCTTTACCTCCTTATTCTCGCTCCTCCCACTCATCCAATCTGTTGTCCTCTTTTTATTTGTATCTTCACAATATCTTATTAAACATCCCCTTCTTTCTTCCAACACTGCCACCACTCTAATGCATGTCTGAACTCTTTCAGTAGCTTTCTGATGGTTCTACTTGCCTCAAGCGTCTTCCCACTTCAATCCATCTTCCACTAAGCTGCCAAAGGGATTTTTTGAAAGCACAAGCCCAACCATGTTGCCCCCTGCCCCCCCATCTCAATAAACTTCAGTGGTCCCCTTTGACCTCCAGGATCAAATATAAAATCCTTTGGCATGTGAAGCCTTTCACAAACTGCGGCCTTCTTCCCTTTTTATTTTCCTTATATTTTTCTCCCCTCCATGCACTGCTCCTTCACTGGCCTACTGGAATTGTTGTTTTGCACACTACAATGCATCCCTTGACTCCATGTCTTTACATGTTCCCGATACCTGGAATTCTCCTCCTTTTTACCTCTACTTCCTGGCTTTCTGCAAATGTGGCTTTAATTTTCACAAGGAAGTCTTTCCTGGTTTCCCCAGCTTCTAGTCCCCTCCCTTTTGATTACTGCATCTTGTGCCTACATATTTATTTGCTCGTTATCTCCCTGATTCAGATGTAAGTTCCTCAAAGGTAGAGACCTTATTTTTGTCTTTCTTGGTATCCTCAGTTGTTATCACAGGGCCAGGCCCATAATCTGCGCTTAAAGAATGCTTTGTTGAGTTATTGACATGAAACGAGGAATCATATCCTCTATATCTTCTACAAGGTGATTTCAACTTATTTATACCCCAGTTCATTTTTTATCCCAAATTGTCAAATCTCACCTGGAAACTGTGGCTTTTTTTAAATTTATTTTTAATATGTTTGGTTTTCAGCATTGATTTTCACAGGCGTTTGAATTACAAATTTTCTCCCCATTTCCTCCCCGCCCACTCCAAGATGGCATACACTCTGGTTGCCCTGTTCCCCAGTCTGCCCTCCC
>CM053623.1:309899284-309958679 GCA_028646595.1 Phalanger gymnotis | reverse complement strand
CCCTTCCCTTCCCTTCCCTTCCCTTCCCTTCCCTTCCCTTCCCTTCCCTTCCCTTCCCTTCCCTTCCCTTCCCTTCCCTTCCCTTCCCTTCTCTTTCCTTCCCTTCCCTTCTTCCCTCCCTCCATTCTTTCTTTCTTTCCTCCCTCCCTCCCTTCCTTCCTTCCTTCCTTCCTGCTTTCTTTCTTTACTGATGAGGACACTCTCTCTACCAATGCAAATTGGCACCTTCTTTACAACTAATCTTAGAGAGGTTCTAGAGCAATCAGAGGTTGAATAACTTGCCCAGGGTCACACAGGTGGTATGGATTAGATCCTACAAATTAATATCTACCTGGCTATGAGACCAGTTCTGAGTCCACAAATTTTCCACATTGCATTTATGCCTTGTTTACAATAGGTGGTTAATAAATGCTTGCGCCTTCCCCTCAGAGATTCTCTTTCATTTATACTGTATATACCTAGCTTATCTATGTATCTTCTTCATTAGAACATAAGCTTCTTGCAGATGGGAACTGTTTTGGTCTTTTACCGGGTATCCCTAGTACTTAACACTATGCCTGACATACAGTAAGTTCTTAATAAATGCTTGTTGAACATCTGAATTGAATTAAATTGAACTAAACTTTACAGATGAAGAAATTGAACAGTTAACAAGTCGTGTCACTTCATCCATCCGTCCATTCATTCATCAAGCAGTAGGCAGCTACTATATCAGGTAGTAAAATAACAAGAGTCCTAGACTGACTCAGGAAGACCTGAGGTCAAATCCTGCCCCAGAAATTTAGTAGCTATGTGACCCTGGGCAAGTCACTTAACCTCTACTTGCCTCAGTTTCCTCAGCTGTAAAGTAGGAATAATAATAATATCTACCTCTCAAGGTTGTTGTGAAGATAAGCTAAGATATTTTTCAAAGCTCTTGGCACTGTGCCTGGCACACAGTAGGCACTATATAAATGCTAGCTATTGTTATTATTATTTACCAGATGCCCACTCTGTGCCAGGGGCTGCATTAGGAGATCAAGATACAAAGTCAAAGGTGAATTAGTCCCTGCCCTTAAGGAGCTTATGTTCTATTTTTGTTACACCTGAAGCTAGAATTTATAGCCTTTTACATTTCAAATAATATTCAATTTGGCTGAAGTTTGCTTGCTCATAATTGTTATTTTGAGATTTTCTTGGGACTAGCAGTAGGAATTATGCCAGCAATTGGCTTGTAGAAAAAAGGTTTGAGATCAAAAGCCTTAAAGACCTTTTTTGACGTGACTTCTGTTCCAGGGCCACTGTCGCATTTGCTCAGTTCATTCAAGAAGCCACATATGAAGAAATTACTGGATTGGGGGAACAGATGGTCCACTATAGAGACAAATGCATGGCCAACATGCAGCTCCCTGAGTGTTCACAGATAGCAGTGAGTGAATGAGGGATTTCTTCTGCTTGCCTGTTTTCCGCTTGGAGGAAGGTGTCACAACCACAGATATCTTGTAGGATGTCCCCAGTATATTACTTTGCTGTTTTATATGTATTGCTTCTATATTTATCATTGAAAAGACGCCTTCCCTGGGAAAGTTCTGTTCCATTTGGGGATGCCCCTGGAATAACCTTTTGCCATGGGTCTGAAGCTTGAAACTCCCATGGATACAGTGCAGAATGTGCCTACACTATTGGGTGTGGGGCATATCTGGCAAACAATTTTTTTCCACTAATTTGTCTATATGCCTCAGACTTCCATCCTTACAAAAATAGCTTTTTTTTAAAAAAAAAAAAAGCACTTTGTTACTTTCACTCATTTCAGTAGTGCATGACTCTTTGTGACCCCATTTGGGGTTTTCTTACTCCAGCTCATTTTACAGATAAGGAAACTGAGGCAAATGGAGTTAAGTAACTTGTCCAAGGTTACACAGCTAGTAAGTCTCTGAGGCTGGATTTGAATTCAGGAAGATGAGGCTTCCTGACTTCAGGTCCAGTACTCTCCACAGAACCACCTGGCCGCCACTTTATTGCTAGCAAAATGTAATTTTATTATTACTTTATATTTACTATTATTTAATAATATTTTCTTATTACTCCCAACAAGCCTGCACGGTAGGCAGAATTAAAAGATCATAGCTTGAGAGGTTAGGGTTCAACTACACCAGCTTCTTCATTTTACAGACACAGAAACTGAGGCTAAGATATGCTGATGTGTCTTGCTTACAGATAGTAAGGGAGCAGGGGCAGGAGTCTAGTCCATATTGTCTGACCGGAATCCCAGTGTTTTTTCTCCTTCACAATATTGTGCTTCCAGAAGGTCCCTATTAAATGTTCCCTAGGGGACAGCTAGGTGGCGCAGTGAGTAGAGTGCTGGCCCTGGAGCCAGGAGGACCTGAGTTCAAATGCAGCCTCAAACACTTGACGCGCTTACTAGCCGTGTGACCTTGGGCAAGTCACTTAACCCCAATTGCCCTGCCTTTCCCTCTCCAAAAAATGTTCTCTGGAAGGTATTAGATGACACCATTAGCCACTGCCTATCTCCCACTAAAATTGTTACTTTGTAAAGTGAGTATAGCACTGACGCATTGAAATAAAAGATAAAGACTGGGGAGATAAGAAAGGTCCCTGAAAGGATGTCACCATAGTGAGCCCCTGACAGTAGTGAGGAGGCAGCATGAGACCTCTGGGTGTTTGAATGGGAGAATTGGGAGAATGGGAGAATTCTAGGGAATGAAGTTCTCAATGAGAGGAAACTAATGCTAGACTGGTGCAGGTAGAAAAATAACGATTTTGTGGGCCCAACTGAAGCATGGACAATAGTCCAACAAAGTAGAAAGATGGTGGCTAGGTGTCACTACGGATAGAGCACAGGGCTTAGAGTCAGGAAGACCTGAATTCAAATCCAGCTTGAAATACTTACTAGCTGTGTGACCCTGGATAAGTCACTTAACCTCTCTTTGCCTCAATTTCCTCATCTGAAATGGGGATAATAAAAGCAATTGACTCTCAGGGTTGTTGTGAGGATCGGTAATAATTGTAATACTTGGTATTAATTGTAAAGTGCTGAGCACAGTGACTGGCACATATTAAGTGCTATAGAATTGTAAGCTATTACAATGATGATGATGGTGGTGGTGGTGGTGGTAATTTGCTCTATTAATATCCTAACTGTTCATAGAATTGATTCCTCATCATCCAGGTAAAAGAAAGGATTGGACCCTATGGCTAATGTTTTTCTTTCTCTTATTTAGATCCACGAAATGCAGGATAAAATATGTGGAGTAATGGAACTTTCCAACAAGTACAGACTTTCAGAATGTTGCACAAAAGACACTTCCGAGAGACGACTATGTTTCTTTCAACGCAAAAATATTGATGTCAGTTTTTTGACTCCTTTCCAAGTCCCAGATCCAGAGAAAGGGTGTGAGGAGTTTGAAGAAGATCAAGATGCTTTTCTAAATCAGTAAGGGATATTGTCACTAGAAAACCTCCCAGGAGAGGTGCCTTAGCTTTGATCTGATATTCGAGGACACTCACAAGGATTAGGTAGCCATAGGTTTTGAATTGGGAAAAGGTTGTGTTCCCAGGTGTCGAAGGAATGATTCGTTCTCAGTGACATGGCAACGATGATAAGATTTGCACAGGGGGAAAACATGTCTGGGAGCATACAAGGTCATTTAACTCGAAGCCACTTCTATCTAATGAAGGCTCATATCGAGATGATAGAGCTCTATCCTCCCCATCTCCCTAAGGAGGGAGCAGCATCAGCTTTGTCTTAGTTGTACTAAGAAGATAAAATGCCTAACATAATGTATGTAACTTGGAAGCATGGTGAGGGAAAGAGATATTAACAAGGGTACCTCTCTTTTAGACTTAAGAGTGAATCTGTTACCAAAAGCACTGTGGATTTAAAAAAAATTAACTGGATCCAATACAATAGAATGCATTACAAAAAAAAGATACTATCTACCTCTAGTATTGACTAAACCTGGAAAATTTCTTCTTCCCTTCCCTTCCCTTCCCTTCCCTTCCCTTCCCTTCCCTTCCCTTCCCTTCCCTTCCCTTCCCTTCCCTTCCCTTCCCTTCCCTTCCCTTCCCTTTCCTTTCCTTCTCTTCCCTTCCCTTCTTCCCTCCCTCCAATCTTTCTTTCTTTCCTTCCTTCCTTCCGTTCCTTCCTTCCTTCCAGCTATATCTATGAAATAGCAAGACGGAACCCATTTGTTTTTGCCCCGACACTCTTGTCTCTGGCTGCTCGCTACAAAGAAGTCAGCACTAGCTGTTGTCAAGAGGAAAACAAACATGAATGCTTCCACACTAAGGTATAGTATTTTTCTTTACAGTTAAAATTAACAGTCTCCCAGTTCTTCAGTTTAAGATAACTGTTAAATTACTTCTCATTTATGATACTACTAGGGCATCATGGCTCAATGGCAAGATGACTAGATTTGGAGTCAGAGAATGTGGGTTCAACACCCTTCTCTCCTATTTACTGCTTACTTCACCTTGGACAAGTCATCTTTCCTTTTTGGATTTAAGTTTCTCTGTATAGAAAATGAGGACATTGTCCTCTCTGACTGCCAAACTTCTACATTTATTACTGTATGGTCCCCATGACTTGTTTCATTGGTTGATAAATCTATTGGCTGCCAGCTGCTGGCCATATCTTCTCATGACCTGAAATGAGCTCTGTGTGCCACAGACATCCATTTACATGATCATTTTCTGACTTCTATGTCCCTCTAAACTTGAATCAAACCCCAGGAAGTGGATAACTGGGGGGAAAGGTGACTATTCCATTTCCAGTCCTCAGCTGCCCTTTCTATATGATTAAGAGAAATGGCCAGGTACTGCAGCAGAGGTGGTGAGCCACATATAAATCATATGCCACAATTCACATGTCTTTTTATATGTTACTTTTCTAAGGCAAAATTCTAAGCATTTTTTGTGATTCTAATCAAAATTATAATACCTTTATTTCTTCTGAGTGTGGAGACTTTATAGAGAAATCTTACTTTGTATAGGAGGTAATATGTAAAAATTTCAAATATGGATTTGTTTTTGTCTTTTGGTTACTTTGCCATATTTTTATCCTCCTTCTCCAGGCAACAATCATCACAAATGATTTAAAAGACATTTCTGCCAAGCAGCAAAACCTCTGTGGGGTATTAAGGCAATTTGGACCCAAAGGTGTGAAACTTCAGTGAGTTTTTTGTTTATGTCTCTGGTTTTCTTGTTTATATATAAAGCTAACATTTCTCCAATTTTTTTATTTCTCCTCATTAACAGTGGAAAGAAGGTAAAAGCAGATGCAGAGAGCTTGAATACAAGTGGGTTGAAGAGGGAGAGAGAAGACTATAATAGGAAGTCTGGACTAGGGATGCTAGGCATAAGAGGATGCAGCTGGCATCAGAGAAGAGCCAATGGGTTCCCTCAGGCCAATGTGCCATCTCTGACATGAGGATCTTTCTGACCCTGAAGGGGAGGCAGCTGCTTGTTTTCCAAAAAAATGGTGATAAGAATCTGTCCATATATACCATTCAATGAAAGATAACCCAGCAAGGATTAGAGAAAAAAGAGTTTAAGTAGTGTTGGTTGGTGACTCCCTATTCAGGTTTCTTTTCCTGACACAATAGGGAGGTCCTTCGTCTTCTACTGGCTTGTATCCTATATGTGGCAGAGAAGCCCTTAGGACTGGTCAAACTAGGTAACTACTATTCATTTGTGCTGATTTACATGGTCCTAAAAGATATTAAGAGTGGGCAGCCTGTTGGAGTGGCTAGAGTTGTCCTCCAAGACAAGAAGACTTGAATTCAGGTTTTTGCTTCTACATATACTGGTTGTATGACTCTGGAGAAGTCACATAACATCTCAATGAACGCTTTATGATTATAAATTGTAGACCATGCATCTAGCAGCATTGGTAGAGGGCATTCCCCCAAATGAGAGGGCCCTGCATAAGTAAAATCAGAGATCTAATTCTCCTCCCACCAAAACAAATATGCTGACAAAAGGTAGCATTGCCAAAGATTATAATGTCCTGGACAAGAAGCACTAGCCCTTAGGGAAATAGCAGTTATTTTTCTTAGGGCTGCTGATGAAAACGAAAGTCTTTCAAGGACCTCAAAGGCAGATTTGGGAAATGAGCATCTGACTAAGAAGATGGTGTCTGTTAATGAGATCTTTGGGCCATGGCTTAAGATATAGGAATGGATCCTGCCCAAACTGGGCTGGCCAGAATGTATTTACCAGAACTTTCACAAATTTCAACAAAGGGGCTTTAAGTTGGAATAGTCAGACAGGATCGAACCACAAGGGGCGGGCCAAGTGGCAAAGGTGGACTCATACTATCTACCTCACAGGATTATTGTGAGAAATGCACTTGGTAAATCTTAAAGGGCTATCTAAAGATGATTTGGCAGCTAGATGGTGCAGTGGATAGAATGTCAGGTCTGGAGTCAGGAAGACTCGTCTTCCTGAGTTCAAATCTGGCCTCAGACACTTATCGGTTATGTGATCCTGGGCAAGTCACTTAATCCTGTTTGCCTGCATCAGCCCAATGGAACAGAGATGATGGAGGAATGAATGGTTTCTGTCTCTGTGAGATGACTCATACAGATGGCAATATTTTCCTGCTCAAACTGTACTTTCTCTAACCTGGAGAGTATTTCCTATATCCAAAGCTTAATTCTGTTCTTTAAAGTTTGTTACAATTCTATTTAGTTAACACTGACTACCACTTTATGGAGTGTGATCGATACTGACAGTTTTTGATAGATTTGTTTTTATTTGGGGGAATAAGAAGCTAGAGAGGGGAGAGAAGATGTGTATAGTATAGAAACAGAGAGAAGGAGACAGAAATTTTGATCTCTTTAGCCAAATTTTTAAATTAATTATTTTATTTTTCAATTACATATAAAGACAATTTTTAAACATTGACTAAAATTTTTTTAATTCCAAATTTTCTCCTTTTCTCCTTCCCCTCCTTCCTCCCTAAGATGGCAAGCAATTCGATATAGGTTATATGTGTCTTAGCCAGTTTTCTGGACTTTGAAAGCTTCTTGTTCAATGCAGTTTGAAGATTATGTGTATTTGGTATGATGACATCTCTTAAAAAACATGATCGTTTTTAAATGAATGGACTCATGTTATGTCTAACCAATTGTAGGCAATGGTTCAGTCTATGCTAATGGCCTCCTTCCAGCACAATGTAATGGCTGATTCAGCTGGATATATTGTGGCCTTTACTTATAGTACAAGGGGTTGTTATCTGTCAGCACATTAGATTCTGAGTTTAATTCTAGTCTCTATTTACGTTAGCAAGTGTCCCAGATAGCAAATATGCCTTGCTAAGTATTCAATAAGTACTAAATGTTTACTGTTGGCACTGTATTTTGCATTACAGAAAGATTTTTCCCTTGCCTGTGATTGTAGTCTTCAGCTTTTGTCTCTTCATATTTTAGTAGGACCTTAATTCCTTCTTATTCAATCAAATTTAGGCTGGGAGAGGCAGTTATTTTCATGTTTGCTCTGCATTGGTGTAAGGTCAATGGGGAATAAGATCTTCCCCATCCATCAATAGGCCTCATGTGGAGCTCATTAAGAGAAGCTTGCTTGCAAAAAAGGCTTACACACCTTTTGTTAATTTCTAATTAAGCACTGAGCCTATTAGCTGAAAGAGTATATATTCTGAGAGGTGAGCTTTTGCTTTGGGGGCTCACTTGTGAGAAAGATGTTGTGATTTCCTGGTTGAGACTCTGAGTAGGTATATGTTCAGAGTTCCACGACTCCCCAGAGGTAAAGGCTCTCTTGATGCAGTGGTTGGTGTGAAGCTTTCATTCAGGCAGTAGAGCCCTGTCTGTCTTTATTTCTCTTTTCTCTATTTTTTCTGTTTAATTAAAGAAGATTGTTGACCCCTGAAACAACTGTCTTTCCTAATTAGGCGGATAAGATAAACTGCACTAGCAGCCATCCTGGGTATACCAGTGTGGTTACCCTTACAATTGGTCAGCAATATGGTGTTGTATGACTTGAACCTGAGGGTACCATTAACAAAAAGTAATATGAAAACTGTGCCTACAATCAGTAAGTCTGAGTTCTGGTTTTGTTGTGATTTAAAATTGAAGCATAATCAAAGTGTTCAAACCTTCAGTCCATTTCATGAACACTCATGGTTTGCCTGCTTTTAATGGACAGTGCCATCTACACTGAAGCATTTCTTGCAAAGTGGGACAGATATCATCAGTTTTGTTTGATACTGCTGCATCTTGCCTTCTTCTGATATGAGAACAGAAAGGAGTAACACTCTCCTCTGTATCTTCTGTGTCAAACTGATCATCATGAAAGTCTGGAGTAGGGCCAAGCTGAAGCCCTGCTCCATCCCTTTTATTTCTTAGATTCCTAGGAGCAGTTGTATCACCCAGGGGGGCTATTGATCCAATTGGTCAACATTGTAGGGCTCCTTCCAGGCCTCCACAATGACCATAGTGATCTCAGGATAGAGACTCCCTGCTATATATCATCCTTGGCTTGCATTCTTTCATATGACAGAGATAATGGGTTGGGCTTTGAGGGAATTATTATTTTTAACAATAATAATAGTTTTCCCACCTGTAGGCCAGTGCTCCGCCTTGCTGCCATTGTTGTTGTCATTATCATTATTATTGGCCAAGGACTACTTTAATAAAGCAATGTAGATTTTACTGCCTGTCCTGTTTCAAATAATTTTAGTGGTTTATTTAATTAACCAACCAATATTTATTGATTCTTTTCCAGCAAAGTTGTGGAAATCAGTCAAAAATTTCCCAAAATTGGTTTTAAAGAACTTGACATACTCCTGAAAGATATTCCTACCATGATTGATGGGTGCTGTGAAGGAGATGTAGTTCACTGTTTCCTTAGCGAGGTAAATAGTCACTAACCACACATGTATTTTGGAGAACAATGTTCTCCTTGGTTTGGGACAGCCATCTTTTGCCACTTAAGAGAAACCTTGGTGGTCTGCTAGGGCCTGGAGCAACCCTGGGGTGCTTATTGCTGTGTAGACATGTGATTCTTCCTCATGTCCTTCCATACTTTGCGACACTTTGTATTTTAGGGCAACTTGTGGACCCTCTTTGTGGGAACACCATTCACCAAAGAAGCAGTTTCACCAAAGGGTGGATAACAACTCCTCTCTGACTTAGTAGATAAATCCTTAGGAGTTGTCTGAAGCTCAGAAAAGTTAAGTGATTTATTCAGGGTCACACACCTAGTAGATGGCAGAAATAAGATTCAAACCCAGATCTGCATGACACCAAGTCCAACACTATACACTATACGATGCTGTCTCTATTGGTTGGTTTTATATATAGTTAAACCTTATTAAATCTGACTCTACTAATTTGGAATTGTGACAAATTACAGCAGGTTAGGGAGAAAGTTTCCCTTTGCTTAGCAAACCCTCCCCCTAAAGGGCCTAGAAATGAAAAAAATTACTTAATAATTAGCATATGCATTAATGAAAATATTGCTATTAAATTTTTAAGATTTGCCATTTAAATACTACTAATTACACATCATTCTTTCCTATCCATGAATAAAATTTCCTAGGTAACGTTTTGTTAGCCTGATTGGAGTTGCTGTCTGTATTTGGAAGACAGAAAGCTGCATTTGTTTCAAAATTTTTTTATAATTTGGACTTTTCAAATAATTTAAATAGACTTTTCCCCTTAAGCTGAATTGTGCATTCAAGGAGAGTGATTACCGAATAGCTTACATCCCAGAAAGTTGGAATATGTAAGAAAATAATGTCATTCATAGAACTATGTTATAGGCTCTTTTCCTGATAGTTTTTCGTTGGGTAGCTACATTGAAAAGCCTTAGTCTCAAGAGATAGCATGCTATGTTGGAAAGACTACTGGTCTTGAGGGAGATCTGACTTCAAATCTCAGCTCTGCCCCTTGTTAGCCATGTGACTTTATAATTTCATTTCTCTACAACTCACTTCCCTCAGCTAGAACATCAGGATCTTAATATTTATAGTCTTTGCCTCATGAGGTTTTGTAAGCCTGAAGCAGCTATGTTATATTATCCAAGCTCACAAAAAATCAGTCCACGTAAAAGAAAGCCCTCTGAACTCTAGACAATAAAATAACCTGTGAACTTAGGGCAAAGCTAGTTGTATCTCAAATGAAATAAGTGTAAGACTTGTTGTTTGTCCTTCATTTTCAAAGAGGATCAATGACATAGTAAGGTGATGTCTTGACTCATGGATGAATTGTGTGAGATACTTTGGAAATGATAGAAACATTAGATGAATATATCATTCTTATCTGTTGTGGAAATGGATCTCCATTAAAGTCACAAGGTTTCAACATCTTTGAGGCTTAGGAGGACAATAATCAAAAGAATAACAAGTCAACTTTCCTGTAATTCAGAATTGTTGGAAATTTAGGAGATGTATTTCTTCTTAAATTGTGCCATCAATAAAGCTTTCCTCAAGTCAAGAATTATCTCATTATGGAGTCAATACCAGAACTTTTAAAGCTATTAAATAGGAGACCTATTGATTAAATAATTTCTAGATTATAGTCACAGGCTTGCCTTACTCATAGGCTATGGCTTATGAAAGGAAACCAAACAAATGTGAATGTGAAAAGTAATTTCTGTTTGACTTATACAGGCCAAGATGATAAACTACATCTGTTCAAAACCAGACTCCATCTCCAGCAAAATTAGAGACTGTTGTCAACTCACAGCACCCCAGAGGGGTGAATGCATCATGGTTCACTCAGAAAATGATGATAAACCAGAGGATTTATCTCTAAGAGCAAAGATATTTACAGAAGGGGATGATGTTTGCCAACATCGGCATGAAGACAAAGAAAACGTCCTGACTGAGTAATGTAACTTTAATAACCCTTGTAAAGAACATAGAAAGCAACACTAGAAAATCTCACCAGCTTGGATTAAATTGAATGGGAAAAGGGGTGGAGGGGGAAATCAGTTGAGAATATGGCAGTTTTCTTAAGAAATCAAATTATGTTGGAGTGGGCAATGTGGTATAAGAGAACAATCATTAACTCAGGAGTTAGATGAGCTGAATACAAATTCTGCTTCTGTTATCTGTGTGACCTAGGGTCAGTTACTTAAACTCATCTGAAAATCAGAGTGTTGGACTAGATGGTATCTGAAACTGTCTACCAAAGCAATGATCCTGTATTGCTCTCCTGTGCATAAAACAATTCCAACCAATCCCCACCCTATTGCAAAAATGAAGCTTTATTGGACTTGTTTTAATATCTAAAAAGCTTCATTTGTAATTAGTAATAATAACAGCTAGCATTATATAGCATTGTAAGGATAATATAAGGATTACAAAGCTCTTTATAAATGCTTTCTCATTTGTGAACTAATCCAGCCATTCTGGAGACCAATTTGGAACTATGCTCCAAAGGGCAATCAGACTGTGCATAATCTACCCAGCAATAACACTACTAGGTCTGTATCCCAAAGAGATGATAAAAAAGGGAAAAGGACCCATGTGTACAAAAATATTTATAGTAGCTCTTTTGTGGTGACCAAGAATTGGAGATTGAGGGAATGTCCATCAATTGGGGAATGGCTGAACAAGTTGTTGTATATGGATATGATGGAATACTATTGTACTATAAGAAATGATGAGCAGGTGGATTTCAGAAAAACCTGTAAAGACTTACATGGCCTGATGCTGAGTGAAGTGAGCAGAATCAGGAGAACATTGTACACATTAATAGCAACATTGTGTGAAAATCAGCTATGACTGATTTAGCTCTTCGCAGTAATACAGTGATCTAAGACAATTCCAAAAGACTCATGATGGAAAATGCTATCCATATCCGGAGAAAGAACTATGGAATCTGAATGCAGATTGAAGCATATCATTTTCACTTTTTTTTAAAATGGCTTTTCCCTTTTTCTCTTTTCCCTGTTTCTTTTTTCACAAGATGACTAATGTGGAACTATGCTTTAAAACAAAACAAAAAACCTCCAAATATTATCTCATTTGTTCTTTACAAAAAAATCAGGAAGTAGGTCCTATTATTCTCATTTTGCAGATGAGGAAACAGAGGCAGACAAATGTTAAATGACTTGCCCATGGTCATAGTTTCTGAATTTTCTTACCTTCAGGTGTAGTGCTCTGTCCACTGTACCACCTAACAGACTTATGAAATCTTTTTTTTCTTTTTTGAACTTATTATTTTATTTTTCCCCAGTTACATGTGAAAACAATTTTTAACATTCCTTTTCAAAACTTTGAGTTCCAAATTCTTTCCCTTTCTCCCTCCATCTACCCCAAGGGAGAAGGCAGTTTAATACAGGTGATACATATGTCATCATGTACCATATTTACCTATTAATCCTGTTATGAAAGAAAACATAAACCAAAAAAAAAAACCTTAAGAAAAATACGGAAATTTTTAAAAAGTATGCTTCAGTCTGTATTCAGACACCCATCAATTCTTTCTCTGGGGATGGATGGCATTTTTCATCCTAAGTCCCTCAGAGTTGTCTTAGATCATTATATTTCTGAGAATAGCTAAGTTATTCACAGCTGAGCATCTTACAACATTGCTGTTACCCAATACACAGCACATATCACTTTGCATGAGCTCATGTAAGAACTTCCAGGTGTTACTAAGAGCATCATGATCATCATTTCTTATAGCACAATAATATTCCATCACAATCATATTTGACAATTCCTTCATCCATTCTTTTCCTGGTGGGCATCCCCTCATTTTCCAGTTCTTTGCCACCAGAAAAGAGCTGCTATAAGTAGTTTTATACATATATGTCCTTTTCCTTTTTTATCTCTGTGTAGATACAGACTTAGTAGGGGTATTGCTAGGTCAAAGGGTATGTATGGTTTTGTAGCCCTTTGGGCATAGTTCCAAATTGCTCTACAGAATGTTGAATTAGTTCTCAACTCTACTAACAATGCATTAATGTCTCATTTTCCCCACATCTCCTCCAACACTTATCATTTTCTTTTTCTGTCCTATTAGCCAATCTAACAGGTATGAGGTGGTACTCAGAATTATTTTAATTTGCATTCCTTTAATCCATAGTGAGTTAGAGCATTTTTTTTCAGCTGGCTATAGATAGCTTTAATTGCTTCACCTGGAAGCTGTTCATATCTTTTGATCATTTATCAATTGGGGAAATAGCTCTTATTTTTATAAATTTGACTCACTTCTCTATATGTTTGAGAAAAGAGGCCTCTATTAGAGAAACTTGATTCAAATTTTTTTCCACAGTTACTATTGCTAATTGTTATTTCCCTCCATGCTATCCCCACCCTGTTTATTCTATTCTCTCTCTCCTTTCACCCTGTCCCTCCTCAAATGTATTTTGCTTCTGACTACCCCTCCCCCAATCTGACTTCCCTTCTATATTTTCCCCCTCCCCTGTCCTTTTTCTCATCTCCTTCTCTTCCTACTTTCCTGTAGGTTAGATAGATTTCTGTACCCAATTGAGTGTGTATTTATTCCCTCTTTGAGCCAATTCTGATGAGTCAGGTTCACTTACTCCCCTTCAACTTCCCCACTTTCCCCTCTACTGTAAAAGCTTTATCTTGCCTCTTTTATGTGAGATAATTTACCCCATTCTAACTCTCCCTTTTCCTTTCTCCCAGTACATTCCTCTCTTATCCCTTAATTTAATTTTTTAGATATCTTCATTTCATAATCAACTCATACCTGTGCCCTCTGTCTAAGTCTTTCTAACTACCCTAATAATGAGAAAATTCTTATGAGTTACATGTATCATCTTCCCATATAGGAATGTAAACCATTTAATTTTATTAAGTCCCTTATGATTTCCCTTTCCCATTCACCTTTTCATATTTCTCTTGAGTTTTTTATTTGAAGGTCAAATTTTCTATTCAGCTCTGGTCTTTTCATCAAGAATGCTCAAAAGTCCTTTATTCCATTGAATGTCCATTTCCCTCCCCTACCCAGAAGCATTATATGTAGTTTTGCTAGGTAGGTGATTCTTGGTTGTAATTCTAGCTCCATTGCCCTCCAGAATATCATATTCCAAGCCCTACAGTTCTTTAATGTAGAAACTGCTAAATCTTGTGTTGTTTTGACTGTGACTCCATGCTACTTGAATTGTTTCTTTCTGGCTGCTTGCAATATTTTTTCCTCAACCTGGAAGCTCTGGAATTTGGCTATAATATCACTAGGAATTTTTATTTTGGGATCTCTTTAAGGAGGTGATTGGCGTATTCTTTCAATTTCCACTTTACCCTCTTGTTCTAGAACATCAGGGCAGTTTTCCTTGAAAGTTTCTTGAAAGATGATGTCTAGGCTCTTTTTTTGATCATGGCTTTCAGGTAGTCCAATAATATTTAAATTATTTCTCCTAGATCTATTTTCCAGGTCAGTTGTTTTCCCAATGAGGTCTTTCACATTGTCTTCTATTTTTTCACTCTTTTGGTTTTGTTTTATTGTTCCTTGATTTCTCATAAAGTCATTAGCTTCCATTTGCTCTATTCTAATTTTTAAGGAATAATTTTCTTCAGTGAGCTTTTGTCCCTCCTTTTCCATTTGTCCAATTCTACTTTTTAAGGAGTTTTTTCCAGTAAATTTTTGTGCCTCTTTTTCCATTTTTTTCTTCAGTAAATTTTTGTGCCTCTTTTTCCATTTGTCCAAGTCAGCTTTTTAAGGCATCCCTCTCCTCATTGGATTTTTGTACCTCTTTTACCATTTAGCCTAGTCTCTTTTTTTAAGGTATTATTTTCTTCAGTATTTTTGTGTGTATATATCCTTTACCCAACTGTTGACTTATTTTTCATGACTTTCTTGCGTCATTCTCATTTTTCTTCCTAAATTTTCCTCTACCCCTCCTACTTGATTTTTAAAATCCTTTTTGAGCCCTTCCATGGCCTGAGACCAGTTCATGTTTTTCTTGGAGGCTTTGGATATAGGAGCTTTGACTTTGTCATCTTCTTCTGAGTGTGCGTTTTGATCTTGCTTGTCACCATAGTAAGTTTCTATGGTCAGAATTTTTTCTGTTATTTGCTCATTTTCCAAGCCTATTTCTTGATTTTTAACTCTTTGCTAAAGTAGGACTCTGCTTCCAGGGTGGAGGGCACACTTCAGAGTTTTTGTGCAGCTGTTTTCAGAGATACTCTAGGGACCTGTAAGTTGTCAGTTCTTCCAAGTTGGTATGATCTAAGAAGAGATGTGTTTACTATTCTCCTGGCCTGTGCTCTGGTCTGTGAGTGATCACAAGCTCTCTTTTCTGCTCTGGAACTGTGACAAGGGCCCCTGCTCCACTATAGCCCATAAACTGTTGTATGCTAGTGCTCCTCCTTGCCCTGGGACTGCCACCAAAGACTGTGACCCAGATCCCAGTATGGGCAAAGCAACAGAGTCCTGCCCCAGTGCTAGCAAAGAGACCTCTGTAATCTCCTTCCGATCAGTTTTTTGACCCCTTTACTTTCTGTGGGCTGAGAGCTCCAGGAGCAGCCAATGCCACTGCCAATTCTGTAGCTCCCAAGGCCTGCTCCTAGTGTTCTGGGCCCTGGTCTGTGCTAGCACTGCCTGTGCAGGACTGTGCTCCACTATCACCCAGGTGTGGCAGACCTTACCTACTGACCTTTTAAGTTGTCTTTGCCTGGGAAATTATTTCACTCTGTCCTTTTCTGGGTTCTACTGCTCCAGGAATCATTTTATGGCTTTATTTAAAAGGTTTTCAAAGAGGGTTTTAGGAGATCTCAAGTGAGTTGCTGACTTTTCTCTACCATCTTGGTTCTGCCCCTGTAAGACTTATAAGCTATACTTAATGATGTTAACATAAGTGAAATGGAATTTCTCTTTAGTAGGTTAAATATCCCTTCTATAATTTTATTTATACTCTTGACCTTCCTAAGAAATCCTCCTTTCCCCTCTCAGAAATGTTTGAACTGGCTAAGCCAACACCTGTTCAGTATAGGTAAAATGACTTCAAACTCCAAATTAGTGAGAGAGATCAACAATTTCTATTGGTGGTAACAGTGAGCTATAGGAGGGAGATGTGGCAAAAGGTGATCATATCATCTTGGAATTTATTCTAGCCAAGGAAGGAATTCTGGGCATGTTCAGTTGGGTACCCATGATTAAGGAAACAATTTCCTCTCTGAATTGCTGCTTTGCTTGCTTTCAACTCCACAGAACAAGAAATTCTCCACCTCACAAGCAACTTGAAGGCAGAAATTGTCTTTCTTTTTATTAACTGTATCCCCAGTGCTTAACATAGTGCCTGGCATACAGTAGGTGCTTAATATATTTTTATCAGATTGAATTTCAAAGTAGGTAAAAGAAATACTCCAACATCGTCTTTCTTGTCTCCCTGATGAATAATCTTCCCTTGCCTATCCAATCAGTGACCAACACCCATCAATTTTCCTTTCACTTTTCTTCAGTCAGCCACTTTCTCTGGGACATATTTCTTTACAGCATGAATGGTACCTTAGGATCTTGACAACTATGCCTAAGGAGTAAGTGATCTGGTCCATCCCACCAAGCTAGAAAGGCTTTAAATGCAGGAACTCCAACCAATTACAGCCTGTCTTTTATTGAACAAACTGGATGAGTTTGTTGAGGCTCAACAACAGACTGGACTTAGGATGGTAAAATGTCCTTCCACAGTGGCTCACAAGTGCAAGCCACTGTATTGTGCTTGGCATTGGTGGAGGAGGGATGTGATGAAAATGTGGATGCTTTAAGTGTCATGGAGTAGTTACATTGCATCTTCTTGAAGTGTCCAAACCATGCCTTCAGAATCACAAGAGTAGGGATAGGAATGAGATTCCCAGATGGGGAAGCTCTCTTCACCAATGCGTGTCTTGATACCTTTTTTGCCACTGTTAGTCTTAGAATTGTCTGGATTCTCCCACAATTAAGTGACTTGGCCAGGGTCCCACAAAAATTTATCAGTGGGTTTATGTTCATTTTATACTATTGGTAAAGTGTGGAAATTGACATGCTTTTTTCATACAGCTTAATGTAAAAAAAAAATCTTACAGGTTTCTGTATGAGTATTCAAGATGGCATCCAGAGTTGCCTCTTACAGTGCTTTTAAGCATAGGTGTCATGTATGAAAAACTACTGGAAAGATGCTGCAAAACAGAAAACCCCAAAGAATGCTATGGCCATGGGGTAAGTACCGCAGAACAATCAGCAACTCAGTGGAAATGATGGATACATCAATTTTTAGACTATCATCTTCCTTGGTTTTATTGTTTTGCTTCCTCAGCCAAGAAGACTCACTTTCCAGGCCACTATTAACATCCCTCCACACTGATGGAAACAGCAGAGGGTCAGTAGAAGGCTTCACAATTAACCTGACTGACTTCTTTGGGAACTTCTTCCTTTGACTTAGCATTTTAGCTGAAGAAAGAAAAACAAAGCTGTCATTGAAAAAGTTTGCATTTGTAACCCTGACTTCTAGCCTGCTGCATTTGCATCATAATTTGCTCATTGGTGAAGGGAATGATGATTGAATGAGTTGGCATGTGAGCTTGAGAGAGGAGAGAATGTTTTCCTTCTTCATGCTTTAAGAGAGGGCACATGTGATTCCAGACTGTCTTAAGAGAAAAGCCCATGGAGAAACCACAGATTTTGGAAATCAATGGTCTTTCTTTCAAAACCTGCTTTTTTCCTCTCTCTCCATGGGTCTCTCCCTTAAAAGAGCATGGAGGGCCTGCTAGGCGGCACCATGGATAGAGCACTGGCCCTGGAGTTAGGAGGACCAGAGTTCAAATCTAGCCTCAGACACTTACTTAGCTGTGTGACTCTGGGTAAGTCACTTAACCCCAATTGTCTCAAAAAAATAAACATTATGGAGTCATGTATGTTCTGTCTCAAAACGGGAAGAATACCATCTCTCCTTTCCCATCCTCAAATGGTAACACAGCCACTCAGGGAAGCTTGTGGTGTTGAGTCACCACTCTACCAATGAGGAGAGTCTCATGCAAATACTCCAGGCTTGAAGCCAGGGATGCACATTTTGACCATTTTCCATTCGGTAGTCATTTGAGTAAGCCTCATGCTCTAGAGCTCTTTCCTCTAGTAAACCTTATGTAGCTATATTGCTAACCTATTACGGACTCAATTTAAATATCCACAATATCCTGTTTATTTTCAGGAAGAAGAATTCCTAAGGGTAACAGCAGAAACCCAGGCCATTACAAAACTGGAGTGTGGCTATTTCCAGATACTAGGTGAAGAAGGCTTCCTCAATCAGTAGGTATCTTTGACTTAATTAGATCTGTTAATCTGATGAACCCAAGAAAGGAGTCCAAGAAATTGAGTTTACTAACATAAAGTTTAGGATCATGGGATCACAGATCTAGAACAAAGTGGAACCTTAGGTGATAGATCACCTCACTGGGTAGTCTAATTTAAACCATTAATCTTACAAATGAGGAGAAGAAGTTTCAGAAAAGTGAAGGAATTTGACAGAGGTCTGATACAGGACTTGAACTTCAATCCAGACTCCAAATCCGGTACTCTTTGCACTTCACCATTGGGTTCCTCTTCTTTCCTCTTCCTCCTTGGGGCAGGCCCTCATCCTCTTATGCCTGGCTCATTTGACACGTCTCTCCCCACTATAATGCATTGTCAATTCAGCTTTCACAGTGATCTTCCTAAAGTTCAGGTCTGACCATGTCTTCTTTTATTCAATAATTTCCAGTGGCTCCCTCCACTACAGGGAGGAAGATATTCGATAGTTTTGGATCAAATGTAAAATCCCATTTAGCTTTCTGAATCCTTCATAACCAGATCCTTCCTACCTTTCCAGTCTTGTTATACCTTACTTCCTCTTCCTATATTCTGCAATCCAGTCACCCTGGGGCCCTTGTTGTTCTTTGGAAATGCTGCTTTACCTCCAGAGCTGGCGCATTTGCTCTGGCTCTTCCCCATTCCTGGAAATCTCTCCCTCTTCATCTCTACTTCCCAGCTTCCTTCAAGTCCTACCTAAAATCCCACCTTCGGCAAGAAGCCTTTCCTGGTCCTCCTTTATCTCCGCTTTCCCAATGATATTTCCTTGGTATAGATCCAAATTATCTGACAGAACTATCATTTGCACAATTGTTTGCATAGTGTCTCCTTCTTTAGACTTTGGGTTCCTTGAGAGCAGGAACTTGAGATTTTGCCTTTCTTGGATCCTAAATACTTAGCACCATGCCTGGCACATAGGAGGCACTTAAAAATGCTTGTTGAATTGATACCTCCTGGATTTTCTGGCTTCCTTTAGTGCTCAGTTAAAATCTCACCTTCTGCAAGAAGCCTGCCCACCTTCCTCAGTGCCTTCTCATTTAGATTCTGTCCAATTTATCCTGTAAAGAGCTTGTTTGTATGTAGTTGTCTGCATGTTGCCTCTTTCATTGGACTGTGAGTTCCTTGAGGGCAGGGCCCATGCTTTTTTTTTTTTTTTTTTTGCCTTTTTTTGTGGCTCCAGCATTTAGCATAGTGCCTGGCACATGGTGGCCACTTAATAAATGCTACTTGACTGACTGACTAAAAATAAACACTATACACTATGTGAAGTGATTACTGCCATTGGGCTTAGGGTCATTTTGCAAACACAGGACAGCCTCAATACAGTCTTTTCATGCTATATTCTATTTGGAATTTTTGTTCTGATGTGTATTATAATTATAATTCTTTTACCTTCTTTACTACACCAAGGATTTTAAATCTTTTTTGTGTCTTGGCCCCTTTGG
This sequence comes from Phalanger gymnotis, assembly GCA_028646595.1. NCBI lineage: Eukaryota > Metazoa > Chordata > Mammalia > Diprotodontia > Phalangeridae > Phalanger > Phalanger gymnotis. Next base: position 309,938,974 of record CM053623.1, on the reverse strand, counting down.
GTGGGCTGGTGATAAAATCTATGTACCTCTTCTCAGAAGAATGTTTTTAAATGCATAGAATAAAATACCTAGGATTACAAAGGCACCCAATTGTTTGGGATTAAAGTTGTATACATGGGTATACACACATGCATTTATTTATATACATATTAAACACATACATATACATATATGTATACACACATGTATACATACATATTTATTTATATAACTATATCTCTATATATTGCTATCTCTATCTAACTGTATGTAAAGAGAGAAAGAGAGAGACAGACAGACAAAGACAGAGCCAGAGACAGAGAGACAGAGAATGCTGTCCAAAAACTTAACTGATTGCTTCAGAGAGTAGGAGGTCTTCAATATCCAGAATTTTCCAAGCAGAGACTGGGTGTGACTATAGATAGGCTAGAAATATTGTAGAGAATGACAAAAAGGGAACCTAAATTTCATTGAGTCAAGATAAACTGTCAGCTATCCTTCACTATAATATTATTTTATCAAAAAGTTAGAAACATCATATGAAATTATATTTATAAGGCTTTTAGCAGTATGTGTGGCACATAGTAGGCTCATAATAGAAGTTTATTCTGTTCCCCTCCCCTTTCCTTTTCCTTTCCAAAGTTATAATAAAATTTTTTTAAGTATTACTTATCTGTGTGCTATGTAATGATTAGAAGAACAATATTTATACAATTTAATTTGATCCTATTTGGGCAATATTTGTTACGTACCTGTTATGATGTAGGCACTGTGCTAGGGCACAAAGTTATACAAAGATAAAACCAACCCTGCCCTCCAGGAGCTTCCATTCTGCTGGGTGGAGAGTGGTAGAATACAACAGCTAAAGAGATATATATTTACATATATACAAATATATATACATATATTCTTTATATATACATATATATAATACATACATACAAATTATATATATATATATTTGTATATACATATATATATATACATATATACACACATACAAATACATAATTATTTAATGGCGAGAACATCAATAGTTAGAGAGACCAGGAAAGGCTGTAGAAGGGAGCCAATGAATTGAACCCGGAAGAAAGTCAGAGTTTCTAAGAAGTGAAGTTGAAAATTTGCATATGAGGCACACAGGTCTTTATAAAGATAGAGCTAAAGGAGATAGAATCTTGAATTTGAGGAACACCTTTTCAGATTTGGGAATTTGTCTGGAATGCAGGGGGTTCCCCTATATGAAGGGGAATCATGTGAAATGAGGAAGGAAAGGCAAGGTTTATCAGACTGTGCTGGGCTTTAACTACTAATTAGAAAAGTTTGTATTTTGTTCCAGTGGGAATATGCACTCCTTGAAAGTTCTTGAGCAGGGGAGTGACTTCCAAAAGCATTCTTCTGCTTTTAGAAGATGATTTTCATGACTGAATGGAAGATAAATAGAAGAAGGGAGAGTCTGGATGCTAAGAATAAAAATGGAGGCTATTTCAAAAGTCCAATTTTGGGGTGACATACACACTTAGAGTTTGGAAGGAGGAAGAGAAGCGAGTCAAGGGGATCAAAAAGAGTTTGTAAAGTACCAAGTGTAGACCAAGGATGGGGAAGTATCAAGAATAAGCATGTGGGCAAGTGTCAAAGGCTCCAGAAAATGAAGAAGATGACAATGAAGAATATAGCAAGAAGTCATTGAAAATGGTGGAGAGAGCAGATACAACAGAAGGGCAGGTATAAAAGCCAGATCGAAAGATTGAATGGACAACCAGGAAGTGGAGGCAGTGAATCTAAAACTTCTTTTGAGAAGTTTGTCATTGAAAAAGAACAAAGAGATAAGATGAAACTTGAGGCTTCATAGGTTCAAAAGGAGTCCATTTAGGATTGGGGTAGCTAGGTAGCACAGTGGATAGAGTGCATATCCTGGAGTCAGGAAGATCTGAGTTCAAATCTGGCCTCAGGCAATTCTTAGGTACGTGACCTGGGGCACGCTTAACCTTATTCACCTCAGTTTCCTCATCTGTAAAATAAGCTGGAGAAGGAAATGGCAAACCACTCTAGTATCTTTGCCAAGAAAACCACACAAGCGGGGTCACAAAGAGTCAGACATGAGTGTAATGATTGAACAGGAATGATTTAGAATAGGAGAGAGCTGCTGTTACTGTTGGAGTTTATTGTTCCCAGGACAAAGTTGAATGTTCAGAACATCTAAAAAGACCCAATATACTGTTAAACAGCTACTTGGTCTCAAGTGAGTCTGGACAAGGAATATCTGATAGACCTTGAATATGCCAGAGAGAAGAGAGAGAAGGGCAGAGTAGAGGCAAACATGGTGATAGCTGGAAAAAAGAAGGAATGGAGCAAACGCCTCCTGAAGTCCTTCAGCTTGTGTCTGAGGGAGAGATGTTGGGTGGAAAACATCAAGGCCATCTGGGCCAGAGATCAGTAATCACTTGTTCCCTTAGGTGCCTTCTTCTTCTCACCAAAAAAGGACCCCAACTCTCACCCCAAGAGCTCATCTCTCACAGCCAGAAACTTGCTGCATCTTTTACTAAATGCTGTCCCCTGGGGGAAAAGCAAGCATTTGCTTGTGTTGACAATGCGGTAAGCACCTCATGGTCTTATTATCAGTATTTCATTTATAAAAAATCATAGATAATCTGATTCTCACTTTGCGGTAAAAGAAGAAAGATGGAGAACTATGGTTCCCAGACTCGGCTGCACAGATCTCCTGGGAATATGAGAAACATACCAAGGAACAATATTTTTGGTATACCCTTGGAGAAGAAAAATTAATGTCTTTATTTCTTATGTGAGTATGTATAGTAAACTCTAGAATTTATTTCCTCTCATAAATGCTTTTTGACTGACTGACTAAGGGACCTGATAGAGTTTATTGAAAGCCAGTGGATATGGGAATCAAGAAATATAGATTCTGAGACCTAACTCACTCAGTGGCCTAACTCACTTCCAGTGACAGAGTAAGTGAGCTTTGCTGATTTCCAGGTGATGCTGCCTGTTTTCCTGAGTCGGTCATTGTTTTCGTCACAGCAAATGAAAACATCTAGCTTTCCTATGAGTCTTCTCTGCCATCCCCCCTTCCTTCTCATCAAAATGGGGGAAATGTCCTCAAGATTTTCTTGGATAGAAATTCCCCCAAATTCCTAAACTGTGATGTAAAACTGAAAAGAAAAATAGTTACTTTTGGTATTTTTGCTCCTATATCCACTGCCTGTGAACTTTTCCTGGAACTCATTTCCCTTATCTGTAAAAAGAGAAGTTAATGTAAAATGACCTGAAAGAATCATTTCCATTCCGAGATCTATGATCCTATGAATTCCCCCCTCCAACAAAGTCCTAGAGAAAGTTACTGACACATTAGATCTAAAATGGACCTTAAAGATAATTTAATTAACTCCTTTTTACAGATGAGAAAGCTAAGGCTCAGAAACCTCAAATAATTTGCCTAAGGCCACCCACCAGCAAATGCAGTCAGAATTTTAAACTAATTTTCCTTTTTGGTTTGTTTCTTCTTTTACAACACAACTAATATGGAAATATGTTTTACATGATTGCACACCATATTACCTATTTGAAATTCTTACCTTCTTAGGGAAGGGGTAGGGGAGGGAGAAAATTTCAAACTCAAAAAATTTTTAAAAGGAATGTAAAAACTGTCTTTACATGTTATTGGAAAAAATACTATTTTAAAAGAACTTTAAACCAAGACTTCCAACCCAGAAGTCAATGCTCTTTTCCCTATATTGTGTTGGTCCAGGGTAGGAACCCCAGAAAAGACCAGTTTGAAGTTTGTTTCTGTTTGGGGCCACAATGGAAAGAACACAGGAGAGATGACTCAGGTGGAGGCTGAGTCTGAACCAAATCATTCTGACGCTGATGTTGTTCATGGCCTTCTTCAGATGGTTGAACCTTCAGAGCTCTCATTTCCAAAGCTTTCTATATTGATCTCATCATCCCCTTACTGTTATATCCATAAATGTGTGTATGTGTATATACACATATATGTATGCAAATATGTGTGTATATGTACATGTATATACATACATATACACATACATATATATAATATATATATATGTTGACCTTGCAATTATTTCCTAGATGTTTCGTGTGAATATGTTTTACCCACATTAGTAAGGTTAGAATCTTTGTTAGGATTATTGCTCCTTTCTCCTCTTGTAGTTCCTAGGCCAGGGTTGTGGATCCACACATGAATTCTTGTTAAATGGATGAATAAACCAATGAACTTAGGCCCATCAAAGTGGTTAAATTGACTACTTTTTAAAAAAATAAAAACCAGTACTTTTTAACTCTATATGACCTCTCATTCTCTCTTCATGCAGGTACGCCTAATTCTTGGAGAGCTTTGTGGAATAAATAAAAATCGAACCATAAACCCAAGTGTGGACAATTGCTGCAAATCCTTACCTGCCTTCCGATCATGGTGTTTTAATAATCTGACAGCAGATGAAACATATACTCCTCCGACATTCCTCCCTGAAGTGTTCATCTTTAATATAACTTTGTGCCAGAAATTGGAGCAACAGAGAAAGAGACGAGAGTATGTAACATCCTTTTCATATTCGTCCACATGTGTTTCACATGTTCTTTGTGATGATTCATGTCTTAGTAAAAAAAAAAAAAGATTAAGGAGTAAAACATTTTCAGTTGTGTAATATGAAATTCTGTCTCCTATTTCCATGTCTTGTCCTTGCAATTTCAAAAGAAAACACCCAAGACCTACCAAAAACTTTGGTTTATAAAGGCCAATTGAATTTTCTCCCTTTGCTGAGTATTGGTTTAAAAGGAGCAAGAAAAATGTGCTAGAAGCAGAAAGGAAGGCTCCCAGTGGTCTACTAACATACTAAACTGACCTGAGTGACTGCTGACTTCTCATCTAGTAATATTATTCTTTGATTGAATCTGATTCTCTTCTTCTGGAGAACTAAGTTGGAATATTCACTGGCATATTGGGCAGTATGACCTAATGCTTTACTTTGCTCTTTTTACCTATCAAATTTATACCTGTCTTTAGGTAGGAAGTCAAGTACCATTTTCTTCCTGAAGTCTACCTAAATCCTCACACCCCACCCACAGCCATAAGTTGGTAATGGACTCTTCCATCTCAGACATCACATAGTACTTGACTTTGTAAGTTTCCAATACATTGATCGTCATCATTTATCAACTTTGATGACTCTGGAAGAAACAATGAGGCTCTAGATTTTATGCAGCTATGCCTCACTTAAATCCAATTCACACATATCAAGACATCACCCTGTGATATCATTGGTCTTTCTCAAAAATGAAGGATGGACAACAACAACAATAAGGCAGAGGCATCATTGATTAGTGCATAGGGGAGCCAGCCTCAGAATCAGAAAGACCTGGATTCACATCTTGCCTCTGACATATAAAAGCTGTGAGACCCTTGGTGAGTCACTTAATTTCTCAGTGCTCTGGGAAACTAAGATTATAAGTTTCAGAAAAGGCGCTGACCTACCTTGGTAGATGGAATTTCCTCTTTGGGGAGTTTCAAATACTCTTAAAGTCATGGGTCCAATTCACACTGTTACGTATTATAGTCATATCCCCTACCAGACTGGAAGTTCCATGAAGACTGAGACCATTTCTTATCTATGTTTTGCATCCCCTCCAAAACCTAACAGAGCTCAATTCACAATAGACAAGAGTTCAATAAATGTTTAATTGAACGTTTACCTAAGGAAGAGGAAAAATCAGTCAATAAACATTTATTAAGTGCCTATGTGCTAAGTGACTGGGATACAAAAAGGGAAAAAATACAATCACTGCCCTCAAGGTGCTCACAATCTAATGAAGGAGACAATAGGCAAATGAATACTTATAAATTTTGGTTTTTGCCTTTTAGGACAAGGTCAAGTTATAAAAAAATGACTAAAATGATGTAAAATAGACAACACCATAAAGCAGTTTGTATCTACACAAATGGAAACATAGGAAAGACTATGGACAAGGAAAGAAATCCTTGATGAATTTGACCTCAATTATTCAGCTCAATCAAGTTATTCTCACAGTCCATATTATTACCACTTCCCTCATGCTTGGTTTCCCACATCATTTTGCCAGGAAGTCATGGTATTCTAAAGATCATAGCCGTATGCATAAGCCTCCTAAATGGAAGAAGAGAAATTTATGGGTAACCCTTTAAGGGCTTATTCTATTCCCTTTCTCCTTCTCTCCATGCTTCTTAAAAGAGGACTAGCGAGTAGAGAAATGAAAAGAAAAAGAAAGCTGGGAAAGAGATCTACTGGTGCCTGATGGGTGCTTGTTTGAATTTTAGGTTGATTGTGAATCTTGTACAACAGAAGCCTCTTTTGGCAGTGGAGCAAGTGATGCAGGTGCTTTCGGATTTCTCCAAGATGATGGATTGCTGTGAAACAGAAGAGAGGGAGACCTGCTTCAAGGAAGAGGTAGAGGAGCCAGTGCCCTCACTCTAGTGACTGAATGTTAGATGTCAAATGCCCGTATCCCTAAGGGGGTTTAGGACCAGAGCCCTGAATTAATCTGGAATGAAAGATAGCCCTTTACCTTCAATATCCCTCCTATCCTATCTTATGTAGAATGACTGTTCTTACCCTGGAAATTCTCCCTAATGTCGATCAGATCTACATTTTTAAATGTCACTGGCTCTGGGACCAAACAACCTGAGTTTGAATCCAGCCACTGAGAATTACTACCTGTGTGCCACTGGGTGACACACAATCTCCTTGGTTCTTGGTTTCCCTGTGTAAAATGAGAGCTTTGGACCAAATGGCTTCTGATGTTCCTCCCATCTCTAGGTCTTCAACTGCAATGCCCACATCAATTCTAGTGACTATCCAGTTAACCTGGCAACTGGATAGGTTTCTTTCCTGATTTGGGACAAAACCTTTTTGTTTGTCTGCTTATCACTTCTCCTTATAAGAACCTTTTGAAAGACTCCCCTTTCTCATACCTTCCTCCTTTTTTCTATTTTTACTCATTTATTGGTGATTTTTAAAAACAAATTAATGTCTACTTTTAATAGAAGTCTTTCCAAATTAAAACTGAGCTGGATTGGTAGGGTAACCGTGTGATAGCCCTCTTCCTTCTTTCCTCCTGCTCTCTTCCCCTATTTAGGCATTATGTGTATGGGGGAGGGGTAGAAAATAAGGTGGGACAGACCACATTCTCAAATGACATGGGACAAAATTTTAGCTATGATCTCAAAGGCCTCTCCATTATTCTGGCTGGCCAGAATCATGCCACTTTCCTGGCAGTTTAGGTTTGATATTGGAACAAAATGAGACACTTGTCATTCAATAGTTAACTAAAGGAGATTTACTTAACCATAGCAGGAAAAGTCTGGCTAGACATTGAGCTTGGGAAAGCTTCTATCTTGATCCAACAGCCTAGAATCTCCCCATCCCTCCCATTCTTCTTGGCTCTGTGGTACTTAGGAGATAAGAAAGTGACAACAGTCTGAGACTTTAGTCCTTTGAGCCAACCAAGCTCTTGAGAAGAGATAATAGCTTTTTAAGGAAAAATCATCCTAACTTGCATGGGGAAGGGGGGAGTTAAGATATTTTCTGCCACACTCATTAAGTTTTGGGATTTACCTGTTTGGCTCTTGGTCCCTACTCACTGATTCCTTGATCTTTGTAGCAATTCAGCCACTTAATTCTTTCTCAATCCCCTTCCCCTCCCCCATATAGTAGCAACTAATGATTTCCTCTTGTTGCTTCTTGGGCCAGTTAATTGTTATTTTTTTTTTCTTGGCTTTATTTAATTTTTTCAGCATTAATTTAAAAGGCGTATGGTATCAATTCATCGGAACACAGAGTAAGATGGGGAAGTAAATTTATAGGAACAGTGGTGATAATAACAAGAAAAATCCTTCATCCCCACTATGGGGGTAAAAAGGAGTGGGAGAGAGGGAGAGAAAAAGGGAAAGAGAGAGAGAGACAGACAGACAGACAGACAGAAACAGAGACAGAGACAGAGAGACAGACAGACAGAGAGAGAGAGACAGAGAGACAGAGAGAGAGAGACTCAGAGACAGGCAGAGATAGACAGAGAGACACACGGAAAGTGAGAGAGAGAGATAGAGAGAGTCACAGAGAGACAGAGATGGAGACTAGAGAAGTGCCTGGGGAAGGGGGAAGGGGGAAGGGAGGGATGGGAAGATAGTGGGGAGAGGGAAGGAGGTAGAGAAGAAAAGGAGGGAAGGAGAGAGAGGGAGGGAAGGGGGAGACAGAATATGTGTGAATGTATTCTTTCAGAGATTCCTTAATGTTAACACAGTATTCTTGGATTTTCCTTCCAATGTTTTTCAATCCTGTCAGCATTCAAAATTATACAATAAAATTGAGGCTGTCTTGAGATCATGAAACACAAAGGTAATTTTTCTTATCTCTATCAAGTTTTCTAAGTATATTTGGAGAAAAATTGCTTGGCGCTAGGCAGAAATGGCACATTCAGGAATGCCAAAACTTTTTAGAACCATTTTAATTTTGATCTCATGGAGTTTCTCCATCTTTCATGTCTCTATTCCTTTTAGTTCATTTATAAAGCACTTATACAAATGCTTAGAATATTCTATGTGGGAGGAGAGATATTTTTGGGGTCGAAGAGAGGTCATTAGTCAACAACAATTTTAGTATGTAATTTCTGAAAAAGCAATTTTCTACCCCCCATTCCTTAAGAAATAGCTGTTTCTACTCCCTTGTTACTTTCAAATACTATTTTCTTTCCCCAGTTTGCTGGAAGAAAGGAATGAAGATTACTTATCATTGCTTTTTTATGGCAAACAATTTTCTGAAAAAGACAGAAGAATTCATGTGACATTTACTTGTGCTACAAGCAACAAAAAGAGAATTACTAAGTTCTGCTTATTGGTGGTTTGACAAATGATTCAGAGTAATATTTATTGCTTAATTTTATGATTAAAAATATTTCTATGATTGGTCTGCTCTCATTATGATATTTACAGGAATAACAGTGAAAGTAACAACAAAAGTTGTTTATATTCTATGTCCGGGGTGGGGAACTGAAGCCAAACTTCAAAGGGCCGCCCTTGAGGATCTAGAGGGCCATCTGTAGCCTCGAGGCCACAGGTTCCCCACCCCTGCTCTACATCCTATTTAATCTTACTTCTTGACCTTACTATGCTGCACAGGGAAACTTCACTGCTAGAGCTGTGGTTTGTCGTCTTACAGGACTATCATCTCTGACTACTGACACTGTCACTGTAAGAGAGGTAAGAGCTTAGGTTATATCTTGTGGTTCCCTTCACATCACTGCTGCTCCATGCAAGTCCATCATTGGTTGTCATTGTTGTTGAGTTGTTTCAGTTGTGTCTGACTCTTTGTAACTCCATTTGGAATTTTCTTGGCAAAGATACTAGAGCGGCTTGCTATTTCCTTCTCCAGATCATTTTATAGATGAGGAAACTGAGGCAAACAGAATTAAGTGACTTGCGCAGGGTCACACATCTAGTAAATGTCTGAGGCTGGATTTGAATGCATGAAGATGAGTCTTCCTGATTCTAGGCCCACTGTCCTAGCCACTGTGCCAGCTAGTTGCCCATCATTGTTGGTAAAAGTAATCATTATACATCAACTGCATGTATTAGCAATTTTAATTTGAAGATCTTTCCCACCCATTAATAAGCCATGTGACCTGTTTATGTTTTAGGAAAGCCTAAGTTACATGGTGGGAGGAGCTTCCTGACAGGAAAAGGAAGTCATGTCACAGAAAATTCTGAGAGAGAGAGAGAGAGAAAGAGAGAGAGAGAGAGAGTGATGATATGGCTGCTGTTGACTTCTAATGGCTGCCCTCATGATTGTTAGTACTGAACAGGCTGACTTAGCTGTACTGTGAGTTTGTTTTGGGGAAGACCCCAGCAGGTGGTCAGAGAGGTTTCGGGATGTTGAGGCTCCATGTTGTGATATTCTGTATTGAATTTTTTTGGGTTCATTGCTGTTATGATGAAGGGGACTAACTGGCTGTGGGAGCTGAGCATTTGGTAATAGGATATGGTTTTCTGGGGTCTGAATAAATGGTTAATTCTTCTACCTTCTATGTAGAGAGTCTCTTATACTTTGCAATACAGAACTACATAGGCATTTTGACAATTGTCATCTACATTGTTATTATTGCCTTACGGCTTCACTGCATTATTAATTTTTGCTTTTCATCAAGACAGTCAGCATCCCAGTCCATGAGCAGCTTATATATGTGGATGGTAGCATTAGAAGAAAGGAAGGCTTTCAGAGGATCAGATGATGGAATCAGGATGTAGGGAAAGGGGGCAGATATAAAAAATGAGGGTTGCTCATAAGATTCATCAATTGTTTCTCTTACTTCTCTTTTGAGGAATTCCTCAGCCCAAAGATCTTAAGATCCTCTCAGAGAGTAATTCCTCCCACCTTGGTCTATTTATCTAGAAGTCAGTAAATGAAGAGGCAAGGTTAGAAGATAAGATGTTTAATTAGCATCAGCTTTTAGGCAGTTGCCCAATGCATAACAACCTATGAAACAAAGACAAACACACATAAATATATGGTTTTTAGATAGCCTTAGAGTGACATTATGGCAGGCAAAAGGACTGAGATTAACAGATAAGGCTGCTGAGCCACAGTCTTTATTTGGGAGGTTTGGGAGGTTGAATCATAGTGACCAGATAGGGATAATGTGTTAACCTAGGGATTAGAATTTAACTTGGAGTCCCAGGAGTTGCCAAAGTTCAGGTTTGTTCAGAAGGATGTTTCTCTGTAGTTGATCTCACCAGAATACTCTGTTTAAGAAGGAAATCTCTAAGATAATGGAGGCCTCCTTCAAGATGAAATCAGTCACCTTATCTTGTCAATGTCAGTCTGAGGATCTCTGGTTACACAGCCCCATGGCACTGTTTCTTTGGCCTCCAAGGCTACTTTTTCTGGTGAGTAGATGTTTTCCTCAAACTCACAGTACACATGTTTATCCACTTCTGCCTCCCAATGCATTTAAAATGTTTCAATGGTTCAGAATCTGAAACTTAAAGGACTTTGGATTTTTATTTATTTTTTTTAATCTTATATGACTTTGGATTTTTAGACTTTGAGTGGCATTGGAAGTCGTAGGGAAACTAGATTTGGTAGAGACAGTGAAGTAGTCACCAGGTAGGGCTAGCCTTAGTACAAATACAAAGAAGCAAAGTAACTAACACTTTTGGGGGTTAAATTTCAAGTTAATACAGAATAGAGCCAGCCATGGAGGAAGCAGGGAGCCCTTGGGTCTTTCCTTTACCTCTTCTCTTGCCATGCTTTCCAAGGGACATAAGGGAGAAGGTCTCTAGAGCTTCATCAAGAGATGAGTTGATCCTCCCCACACTGACCCGTCTTTCTGCCATACTACAGTGCTCCATTCTGTGTCTTCACCCCGGTATTCCAGCTTCTACCCTGGGACCCTAGGCACCTGTCTGGTCTCCATTATCTAGGCTTCCTCATGCCCACCAGGCTACACCACCATCATGTTCCTAGCAAGTCGCTCTACTTTACTTGTTGCCTCTCATTGGCCACTTGGGCATTGGAGTTCCTCCTTCCCACCCCACCCCTTTCCAATTTTGGCTCTAGGAACAGTAATCAAACCAACATTATCTTCTTGAAATGAGTATATCCATTAATTATCCTACAACTCTATTCACTATCTCCATTGGAGAAACCAGTGTGATTATTCTATGTATCCTTAAAAGCTACTTGGGAATTTGTATAATACTAGACCAAAACATCCCATCCCTGAACACCATGACCCTGTATACAGTGTCCTTATATTACAATGTAAACCCTTTGAGGGCAGAGATAGTGCTTCTTTTTATATTTGTACACCTAGCACTTATCAGTGCCTAGCATTTAGTTAGCACTTAATAAATGATTTCCCATTCATTCCTTCATTTCTAGCTCTTTGCTCATCTGACTCTGAAGCTCAATAGCCAGTATGTTGACTCTTCTGCTTTTAAACTCCCTAAGGCTATCCCCATCCAGGGCCATGTCATTATCTCTGGGATCCTCAACCTAGTTTCTTGACCATTTCATATGTAATCAACCACTCAAAGTTTTAAGCCCTTTATTATATGCAAATAGGCATATAGGCCAGTCAGTTAGTCAATAAGCATGTATTAAGCACCTACTATGTGTCAGGCACCATAGTTAAGACTGGAGATACAAAGAAAGTCAAAAGACAGTCTGTGACTTCAAGGAGCTCACAATCTAATGGGGAAACAACATATTATACCAAAAAGCTACATAATGATGTATTTAAAAGCTATATAAAGATAAATAGAAAATAATTAACTAGAATTAAGAGTGATTGGGACAGTCTTCCTGTTGAAGGTGCAATTTTAGCTTAGACTTGTAGGAAGTCAGGAAAGCCAGGTGGCAGAGATGAAGAGGAAGAACATTCTAGACAGCTGGAGAAAATGGATGAGTCAGGAGATGGAAAGTTTTATTGAGAAAAGCAAAGAGACCTATGTCATTGGATTGAAGAGTATGTGGAAGAGAGTAAGGTATAAGAAAGTGAAAAGGTGGTGGAGGGAGAGTGTGTGTGGAAAGAAAACGAGTTTAGTTTTGGACATGTTCAGTTTAAGATGTCTACGTGATATCCAGCCTGAGCTGTACATTAGGTATTAGAGATATGAGCCTGGAGGTCAACAGAGGTTAGGGCTAGTTAAGTAGATTTGAGAATCATCAACATATAGATGATATTTGAATCCATGGGTGTGGATAAGATCACCGAATGAAATAATAGAGAGGGAGAAGAGAAGGTCCAGGATAGAACCCTGTGGAGTACTCATTTTTCTATCTCAATTTATTTATAAATTTTTTGTGTGCTACTGTTCTTGAAAAGGACTTGAGACTTTAAGTGGCCCATTCACATATAACCATGGTCAAGAGTTTTACGTATGCCATGAGTTTTCCTGATGTCATGATCCTCTACGAGAATGAAGGACAAACAACAACAAACAACAATATTCCTTTATCATTCCAAAGAAATACAACTCAAAGGATAGCACATGTTTATGTTGTTGCCCTCCACAGAGAAACATCAGTTTATTTTCCCCCTAGAGAGGAGATTAAATCAGGGATACTTAGATAGGCAATGTGGTATAATTCAAACACTGTACAGAGAGTCTGGAAAGTGAGTTCTAGGTCTGGTTTTACCACTAACTGAATATGGTATTTGGCCAAGACACTTTTAAATCTCAATTTCTTTATCTGTAAAATGAGATGGGTGGGCTTTGTGATTTCTAAGGCCCATTCCAACTGTAAAATTCTATAATTTTTCATTTTTAATGGATTTATCTGGGGAAATATAAATACTTAACATTTCTCCACCCCTTTTCTTCTAGCACAGCTTGGCAGGGAGAGAGGAAGAGAGTACTTGTCAATTCTGAAATAATTTTTCTGGATCTCATCCAACATGCAAAGTGATGGTTAGGAGGGCAGGGAGAATTCTTCCCTATGCCTTGACCTGTCTCTGGGTAAAGATGGCTAAGACCAGGTTATTGGGTTGTTTTCAGTTGTATCCAACTCTCTGTGACCCCATTCGGGGTTTTCTTGGCAGGGATATTGAAATGGTTTGTCATTTCTTTTTCCAGCTCATTTTACAGATGAAAAAACTGAGGAAAACAGGATTAGGAGACGTGCCCAGGGTCACACACTTGAGGCCAGATTTGAACTCAGGAAGATGTGTCCCTGATTCCAGGCTGGGCACTTTATTCACTGTGCCACCTAGCTGCCCTAAGGTCAGGTACATCTTTCAACTGAAATTGCTCTCTCCAAAGACACCAATTCACTATTTCTGAATGGCCAAATCTAATGGACTCTTCTCATTCCCATAGCTTTTGATTTCTCTACAGTTTTTGACATTGTTGGTCATCCTTTCTCCTGGGTCATCCCTTCTCTACAGGGTTTTTTTGAGGTATTTTCATAGGTCATTTGTTTGACATCCTTTTTCTAGGAATAGTAATATTGATTTAATAACTATTCCCAGAGAAAGGTGGAAGGTGGGCTGGGTGGGAGATAAGTGTATGTTGTCTCCACTGTTAGATTCTCAGCTCCTTTCTTTTGCCTTTCTTTGTATCCCCAGTGTTTAGCACAGTGCATGACACATAGTAGCTCTTAATAAATGTTTATTTATTAATTGATTGGTTATTGGTGGACTGCCAGAGCCTTTTTCTTTGAACTTTGCTTGAGTTTGTTACCAGCACCAACACCTGGCACCAGCTTTGATTTCTGGTTGGCTGTCTTAATCTGGAGTCAACTCCATGCCAGCACTCTCCCCTTTCCCTGTACAGCCATGAACTTTTGAACACGTTTTAAAAAGAGATATTGGGAGCCAACATTTACTAGGAGTGTTTGTTGATTATTTGAGATTATTTACGAAAGTCTGTGTTGTGAAATGATGAAAGGTCACTTCACCTGGCAAGGTTATCTTGAAACATCGTACTCATTAATGAACAGAACACAGCAATATCATTCCTTTAATTAGGGTTTGCTGCAAATTTCCCTTAAATTTTCAGGGTTAACAGGACATGTTAAACATCAAATATACACTGGAAAAATGTAACTCTTTAATACAATCACTTGAAGAGGAGAAAGTGGACTAGATAAATTTCTTTTCCTGTTTGTTTGTTTTAGCAAATCCTCAACTCTTAACAGAAATTCTCAAGATACAGGCAAGAAATCTCTCCTATTTTCAATCCATAGCCAGATCTTCCATGGAACAGGGAGTATTTATTACCCAAGTATATAGAGAAATTATTGTCTTCCCAGAGTGCTATCACTAGCAAAATTGTAGTATCAGTAACAATCAATGACCCACAAGACTCTCTCTTGGTGAATGAATTAATTTATTTATTCATGACTTTACTTATGCCACAGTTATTTTGTGATATAGATCAGCTGTTTACTGCACACCACCCTGGAACCCTTCCTCATAATAGACAGTTAAGCAAAAACCTCGAGTAAAACTACCACATATGATCATATGTGCAGCATTCAGCACCCATGGTCCCCAGGCTGTCTGCAAGAGGTAATATCAAAATAGGCCTTTATGATTAATCTGAGTTTAGCTGACTTTTATTGTGGTTTTTCTTTCCATCTTTGCTGGCAATCAACGAACAAGTATTTACTAAGCATCTACTATGTGCTTGGCATTGTGCTAGATGCTGGGAATATAGGCACAAAGAATGAAGCAACTTCTTGCAGACATTGTGCATGTTGTTCTGGTTCTGGAGAGGCAGCATACTGGCCATCTTTTTGTCAGTCTTCTGCCTTTTGCCTTCTGCCTCCAAATCAGGTCCTCTACTTCCTGCTCTGGGGCTGGCTACTTCTGATTGGCAATAGTTTGACCCCAGATCCACCAAGCTGTATTCCAGCCATCTTCCTGCCACATTGCATGCTTATCTCTCAACCCTTTTCCACTTCTTGCTCTGGGAAATGTAATCAAATCGACATTACTCTTCCTAGAAAAGGCATGTCAGTCAGTTCACCCATGACTCCACTCATAATCCCTGTGACTTTGCAGACCAAGATACATTTTGCTGGCTACCACTCCCTTATATGTGTTGTCTTCTCTTATTTGAATTTAAGCTTGTTCAGGGCAGGGGCAATATTGCTTTTTCTATTTATGCCCCTAATACTTAGCACTTTGGCATATAGTAAACACTTAAATATTTTTTCAGTCATTTATTCATTTACTCACTCATTCATTCATTTTACTTACTTTACTCGGCATCAACTCATACAAATCTTCCTATGTTTTTCTGAATTTTAGATAATGAATAGAACCAAGGCAGTATTGGCCCACTATGGACTGATCTATCTTCATCTATAGACACACAATGTGACAATTCAGGCTTTTTGAGGAATTTACTTAGTCCAAGTTCAAAAAGTCATTTTTAGAAAGTGTAGAAATCACAGATTAGATATTTATTGATGGACTGAATTAACTTTTTACATAAACACTGAGCTACAGAATTTTGTAGGTTCAATTACCAAGTGTTTTCTACAGAGGAATCTTCATTAACTGAGTAGTACCTATCAATAAAGAGACTTATGTCAACACTTCTTGGTTCAAAGGTAATGCCAATGGTTTATTTGTTTTCTAAAGACTACTGCTCTTAATATGGATTACTAGGAAGTTAAAGCAGTGAAAACAGTTCTTTTAATCCAGTAAGAAGAGACTGAGGCAGAGTCAAGATAGCTGAGTAAAAGGAAATATTTTTGTCTTAGCTCCTCAGCACATCTTTTCTACAACAACCTAGAAAATGCACTAGACCAAAATTTGATTTCCATAAAAACATTTTAAATAAATGGAGCTCACAAGGAAAAGTTTATACAATGGAGGAAGTAGTGGTGGCAATGGTGTGGTAGAAGAGCAGACAATATCTGAACCACTCTTTCATCTGAACTGGTTCAAAAAGAGAAAGAATATAACAACCACAAGTGGATACAGAAACTCATCTTACCCAACAGAAAACTAGGAGGAAAACGATTAAGAGAACAGGGGGGAGGAGGAATAAGAAAAAGGATAGAAAAACAAAGTATCTTTTGTAGCATTCACTCAAATATATTAAAAAAACTTACCATTTTCTTTAAAAGGCACACACATTTACAGGTTCAAATCTTTATTTAAAGTTTTAAAATTCTACATGTCTTTTACAATACAATGATTTGTTACTTGAGTGACTTTTACATGGTTAATGTACAAGTGTTTTTTTCCTGAAACTCAACCACGAATTACAATTTCATCAATATGATTTTTATAAATAGATTAATACAAGACTTCTGTGTTATTGGGAAGGTTCAAAGGCTTACATTTAAAACTCGATGGCACAGATTCTTCCCTTCAGAATCTATATGATCAATCCATCAAAAGTGCTTTAGAATTGCTGATCACCTGCAGCTGATCTTAAAATCAGTCAATCCAATCATAGAGTTCCTTTTTTGTTCTTCTTTGAAACATCAAAGAGCATTTAAAAAAAATAATGAAACAAGTTGTGGTAGTTATCTACAGAGGCAAACTCATATTTAAGAAAATTTTATGATCATCTGCGTGCAATGACACTCCTCTTTAAAAAGATTTGAAGAATTTATACATATTATAAAGAATGTGTTAAAGAGAGCAAGTATCCTGATTAAAATTTCACGGAAGTGAAAATGCTGGTAATAATGGTAACTAACATTTAACTTCTAAGTTTGAGCTAATGTATATTTAACAGGCAATTAATATAGCCAATTTTAAAGCCACAATGTATAGGGTATGCCCTTTGAGAAAATGAACTAATTTGGTCCGCATTTCTAGAGTCATCTGGGTAAAAACCTGTAATTCAGCCAAGGGATTTGATGAATTTCTTGTTTCTAAAACGTAATTTGTTAAAAATAAATGTTGTACATCAATGAAGTATATTGTCATATTGACTTCTGCATAAAAAAGCTGGCCTTCTATTTTTGGAGTGATGGATGAACACTGTGAGACAAAGCAGAAAAAATATGACAAAATGAAATTAACTTCCTGTGAGAGTTATACTTTCTTGCTCCATGGCACAACTTTTACTCTGTAAAATTTGGTACCCAGAGGAACTTTAAATCTGTTTTGTGCAAAATAGACTACTAAAGAGGGTACAGGACAAAAAAGAAAAGGATAACTATAAGAGAATAAAATAGAGGGAAATACAGAGTTAACAATCATAATTGTGAATGTCAGTAGGATGAACTCACCCATAAAATGATAGAAAATAGGATAGATTAGAAACCAGTATCTAATATTATGTTATTTATAAGAAACACATTTGAAACAGAAAGACATACATAAGGTTAAAATAAGGGGCTAGAGCAGGGTCTCTTATACTTCAGCTGAAGTAGGAGGTGATTGACTTGCTCCCGGTGTTCTTACCACAGCACTAGGTAATATAGAGGAGGAAATATAAGACAACATGCCTACCTTGTTCTTCCTGCCAGTGGACCTGCTAACTCATTTTTCCCAAGTAAATTAAAGAAAATTTTTTTCTTAACTCTTCGTTAATGAGTTAGTGGATGCTAACAAGCACGGCTAAATCAAAACAATTAGACCAAGTACAGAAGCTTTAACACATGGCAAGTCTTCTTATTTGTCTATGGACGTTAGCTGCAATGAACACATCACTAGGATTGAGTTATGCATGGGGAATAATCGTTTGAATAATAATGAATGTATACTTCTGGGGTTCATTTAATTCTACATCTATTGTTTTATCCTAAACAGAGATTCCCAAATTTATTTGGCCTGCTGCCCCCTTTTCATAAAAAAAAAATTACTTAGTGCCCCATTGGAAATCTACTTTCTTTCACCCTTTAATGATTTTTTTTTAATTTGCATCATTTCAAAAAAGTGATATATACATATATATATAAATGATGCATCTTAAATTTAATAATTTATTATAAATTTGTAGAGTTTTTCCTTCATTGAAATTTTGGTGATGCAGTATTTCATCATGTAACTATGTAGTATTGTACTGTATTGTAAACAAGCCATTAAAAACACATATTCTTATGGATGCATGCTGGACTTCCCAACAATGTGTGACATGCTGTATTGGGGATCAATATGGGCTCTTAGCACTTGTTCAACCAGGTGCCCTTGAAGAGTCCGGCCTTTGTTTCCTTTGCTTAATTCACTGTCTTTGATTGAGTCCTTCTAGATGCTAAACCCCAGGCCCAAACCCCTATCTAATAGGTTCTAAGCCTCTGTGAGAGTGAATTGGTAACTAAGGTGGGTCTCCAGGTGGGGCCAATGAAGGGAGGTGCTAACACCAGAGCCAATCAAAGGAGCCTAAGTTCTGGTTGCTCAGATGACATTTGATGACATTAGAAACTGTATAAAAAGAGAAGACAGAGCTATTTGCTTAGGGCTCTCACTCTTGGTGGCATGCTGATGTGGAGACTCCAGGCAGCTGTAGCTAAGAGCCCTGCAGCTTGTAAATTGGATGTTGGGATTTTGTTAAACTCTGGTAACTATGAATTGGGATTTGAATCAGGCAAGGTCTGTCTGTTGATGTTTGTAATTTGTTTGTATTTGCTCTGAAGTTCAGGGTGCTGGCTTTTCCCCCCGAACTAAGTAAATGATATTTGTATACTGGATTAAAGTAAGATTGTTAACCCTTTCACGTTGCTTTCCTTAGTAAAGCAGATCAAAAGAACCTGGGCTTGCAGCTTTCTGTGAACTGGTTGTCATTGGTTTTGTACCCCCACAGCAGCTGCTAGCCAGATTGTTGAAACACATGCTTGCCTGTCAACACTTGCTTCTTAAGACCACCTGTCTGTTGGCAGACTGGGACACTGATCAGTTATAACTTGCATTTTGTGTGTTTATTTGGAAAATAATGTAATTGCTCTATGACTTCAGTTCTATTACACAACAGATGAAACAGGTACAAAGGATTTTTCCAAATTTTTCTTCTCTTCTTTCCTTATATTTCTGCAGCCCTCTTATTTTTATTCAATGCTCCCCAATTGCACCCGAAGCTACTACCATCCCCCTGGATTGTTCCAGAGCCCCCAAGGGGGCAGGATCACTGTCTTGGGGAACTTATGTATGTAGAGGGTGAGATGAAATTAAATGCAGGAAACAAAGCAGCCCAAGATTTCACCCTCACACCCCCAAAAGTGGCAAAGATGACAGTATGTGGAAATAGTTAATGTTGGTGGTATTGTGGGAAGACAGGAACACTACTACACTCTTCATAGGGCTAGGAATTGATTCAACTCTCTTGGAAAGCAATTTGGAATTATGCTAATAAAACCAGGTAGCCCCATGGAGTACAGGGGATCTCTACTCTCTTTTTCCTCCCTTTCCAACCAGAAATGGGTGAAGTTGAAATCCTCAGAGACCACAACTTCTGGGCCAATTCTGAGACAGAGCATTCTCCTCTAGTACCTCCTACCTACTGTGGTGCTAATCATAATTAAAGATCCCCCCACCCACCCATTTAATAGGCCTCAGGTGGAGCTAGTTAAGGGAAGCTTGATTAGGCAGTGTTGTTTGTAGGCAGGACCACACCCTTTTGCTACTAGGTGTAAGCTCTAGGCTCTCACCCTTTGCTAAGTAGGTTCTAAGCTCCAGGGCCCCAAACAAGGTATATATACCCTGTGGGTAGCCATTTAGCTCAGAGTCGAGAGAACTTCTGAGAAGAGAGAACTGCAAGAAGAAGAAAGAACTTTGAGAGAAATGGAGAACTGGAAGAGACAGAGTGATGGAGAGACAGAGAACTGGAAGGGCTCTGAGAACTGCAAAGGCTTTCAGGATTGTGGGAGGAGAGGACACAGGCAAGCAGACAGGATTTGTGAGTGAGTGGTTACTGGAAGGCCTCAGCAGAGGAGAAGGTTATGGGATGGCTTGGCTTCTTGCTTCGATATTGTGTTTTAATTTCCTTACTGTTACATTGAGGTAGACTTAACTTGTTTTGGAATACAATTACTGCTATGTCAAATTGGGGTTATTGGTTCTGGGATTTGATCCTTTGGTGTCTGAATAAATGTTTTACTTCTTCTGCCATCTATACAGAGAGTCTCTTATACTTTTCGATTCTGAACTATACGGGCATATTCGTGGTCTCCATCAATATCATGAAACTTGCCTTACTGATACACCTCCCTTTAGAATTTGGCCTCTGGGCCAAATCTCACCCCTGGTAGCTCCAAAAGACCCATTGTTTGAGTAGAAATCTAAGTAAATCCACAATGCTTGGAAGAGCTATAGGCTCATTCATAAACTAAGCTGTGCCTCCACGGCTCTCACGTAGGGTTTTTAATCTCCCATGCCAGGACTACAGGGTACTAGGGACAATATTTTGTGAAATATAACATTTCTCAGAGTTTTCTCTCCCCACCCATCCCACGCAATACACTCTGATCTCAAATAATGACAACACTGTAGACAGAGGGAATGCACTCATTCATGAGAAAGAAAAAAGAATCAGGGTTACAAACTGCCATTAGCAATGGGGAATAGGAGAATAGGAAAGGTTTGGGGTGTTTTGTTTTGTTTTTTGCTCTACCTAAATAGGCAGAGGAATGAGAGAGGAGTAGCAAAGGCAGAATCCTGTGGCCACTTGGCTTTACAATTATGGTGGGGAAAGTCTATTACTGCTCATGTCCTTCCTTCCATTAGGTTGCTGCAGTCCCAGCTGCTTACTGTGGACAACAGTGTTGGATGTCATTGAATAGTTGGTAAATTACTTCCCCATCCCTTCGCCTTTGGCTCCTTCCTTCCTCCTGGCCAACTGTTTATCAAAGTTTGGACAATGGACATTCTTCATTCTTTATTTTATTGTTGTTATTTTTCTGAGTATACTGTTAGGTCAATTTTTAAAAAGTGATTATGAATCTCCTTTTGTAATCTTTGCAATGTTGCCAGGATTTGTGCAATCAGTACTAGGTCAGGGCTTTAAATCATGGAATATCACAGCCTCCCAAGAATCACAATTGTGCCTGGCAGATAGCAGGTGCTTAATAAGTGTTGGCTGGCTGGTTAATTGAAAGATGGTTGTTTGCACATGGCAGCAAGCGTGCACGCTCACTTAGGTAAGCCTGGCACTGGCCTCTTCTCTTTATTTTCTTGCTCCAAAGTCCATCTCTTTGCTCTCTCCTTTCTGTTGGCTAATCCCAATAAAACACAATGCACAGAACTGGTTATTCCCAATCCCGTATGTTCTTGCTGAGGGGCTGTCATGGGTGGCAGTGGCAGAGGTGGCCAGGGTGACCTGACCCCACTACCTTCCCTCTGGAACTCAGAGACACCTTGCCCAAATTTAGTTCACCTGGTCACTTCTTGTTGAGGCATTTGCATGCTCCCTACTTTTTCAGGGCAAAGGTCCCAACAAATTGATAGGTTTTGATTCTGAGTGGCAGAATTTTTAATCTCAGCTTTACGTATCCTTGGCAGAAAGGATAACAAGGGCACAGTTAACTATTATGAGGCATAAAATAACGTTTTTAATATCTTCCTCAGTGCCTAAGGTAATAAGAAGTGCAGTGTTTCAAAAATTTCAGCTCTCTTTTGGCTTTCTTTTCTCTTTCATTCCAATACTGGCAATTTTTTTTCTTATTTATTTTACTTTATATTTATGGAATAAAACAAGCATTTCCATAACATAGTATAATAAAAAAGATGATTGCACACAAAACTGCAAATCTATGATATACAATTGCTATTCCTTTTAAATATACCAAAAAGTTATCATGTAAATTTCTTTTTTCTCTTTTAAAGAAAATTAATTTTCTTGAAAAGATAAGGCATTTCTTCCCTTCTTTACAGAAGTGGGGAGTTATTGCATATAGTCAGACATGTGGAGAAAGTATAGTCTGGCTCATTATCCCAGAGCTCACCTGCTACATTGTTCTAAAGGGGTTATGTCAGGGATTAAGGGTATTTCTTCTCTAATGCCATTGGCTTGATCCCCCACCCATTGTGTCCCTCTTGTTCTTAGCCACCAGCAACTAGTCCCCCAGTTCCATTTTTATCACTTACCATCAATTAGCCTGTACAAAGGGATGTTTGCTTTGAAGAAATAAGATCGGTGCTGGGCCCCTGGTAGGTTCAGTGACTTGCTCAGTATCCTTCAGTACGTGTCAGAGCTAGAATCTATATCCAGATCTTCCTGATTTCAAAGCCAGTTATGCCAAGCTGCCTCTCCTGTATGTTTCTTTTAAAAATTTGACCTTGAAAACCATCAACACAAACATTTCTATATACCAAGAAAGGCAAGAAAAATGTTGTGTAAGAAGCTGTGAGCATCTGTTATGTACAATTTAGTTTTTATCTAAACATATATTTATATATATACAGACACATACAAGCGCATACAGGTATGTGTATATGTATGCATAATTTAAGAAGGTAGGAAAGGAAAGTTCCCTTGCTTTTATTAAGCACCTACTACATACCAGGCAGTGTGCTAAGTGCTTTACAAATCCTATCTCATTTGATCCATGCAGCAACCCTGGGAGGTAGATGCCATTATTATCCATATTTTAAAATTGAGGAAACTGAGGCAGACAGTTTTTTTATGACTTGCTCAGGGTCCCACTCTAGTAAGTGTCTGAGGTCAGATTTCAACTCAGGTCGTCCTGACTCCAGGCCCAGTGCTCTCAATCCACTGTGCCACCGAGCTGCTTTTAGATAGTGATTTGTTGTTGCTCAGTCATTCCAGTCGTGTCTGAATATTTGTGACCCCATTTGGGAGTTTCCTTGGCAAAGATCCTGGAGTGGTTTGCCATTTCTTTCTCCAGCTCATTTTACAGATGAGGAAACTGAGGTAAACAGGGTTGACTTACCTAGGGGTCATGCAGCTAGTAAGTATCCTAGGCAGGATTTGAACTCAGAACAATGAGTCTTCCACCTAGCTCTATTTGTGCCCTCTTATGCACTTTTTGACTCTATTTTGTTGAATTGAACTGAACTGCATAAAGGGAGGATCATTCTTCCGGCCCTAGAAAAAATGCTTGAATCAATGTCAATATCCTGTCCAGATGTGGTAGAACACCATGCCTGTCATTCTTTCCATTTTCTTTGCTGGGGAATATCGTCTAGCAAATCCATTTAGGGCAGTCCAATAAAGCAGCTTTTAGGTACAATCTGATGTGAAGCCAGGAACTTGAGGCTCTCACATCCTTACACTTCTTTTCACTATGCTAGTAACACTATCTCCTGTAATTATCCATAGAAACAATTAGAAGTGTGTAATTGACCATGATCTAATATGCACACAAATTGAAATAGGGTTCATATCGGAATTCATATCAGGTCAGTTTAAATCAGTCCATCCATTGACTAACATCTCTGCAAAGTTTTCTATGATCCTTAGAAGCTTTCTTTGAGTTTAATGTGATATATGTATGAATCCCCTTCTTAGAAACATGCTTAGCAAGAGGGTTGTTAGCCTTTTGCATTCATAATGGCAGCTGGGTGGTTCAGTGGATAGATTGCTGGGATACTTAAGTTCAAATCCAATCTCAGACACTTACTAGCTGTGTGACCTTGAGTAAGTCACTTGTGCTCTGTTTGCCTCCTTTTCCTCAATTGTAAAACAGGATAAGGATCAAATGATATAGGATTTGTAAAGCACTAAGCATATGATAGGCTTTTATTACTTTTATTCTGAGTTCAAAATATTATTCAGAGTTTTACATTTTTTTCTACAGATATTTTCTAGTCAAATGACCAAAAAAAAAAAACTTCCAAGGGTTAGGTTTGTTTGTTAAATTGTGAAACTCATTAAAGATACTAAGAATGTCCATGGGATATGTTGTGAAGGAAACACAATAGATTTTCTCCTTTCTCAACAAATAACTCTTATTTTTAAAATTTTTTTTGGTATTTTATTTTTTATTTTTCCCCCAATTAAGTGTAAAAACAATTTTTAACATTTGTTCTTAAAACTTTGAGTTTCAAATTCTCTCCTTTCTTCCCTCCCTACTGTAGTAGAAAGCCGAATTTATGATCTCAAAAAGGATCATATAAATATCTGAATGGTTCGAAATCGTTGGGTATACAGAATTCTCCAAGCAGAAGGCATCAAAAAATGTATTCAGGGCCCAGAGCAACAAATTAGCGAACCAACCTCCCCATCCCAGTATTGTGAACACAAGCCTCCGGGCCCAGTAGGCCCGCCTCACAAGAGTAGTCAAGAGGCCACAGAAAAATAAGATGGCATAAATCATATTCACCGGCCTCAAGACCTCGCTCAAACTCCTGTGTCCACACAGGGGTCGGCTCTGCTTCGGATTTTTTTTCCAGCTGTAGTTTATCACCTCTCCTCGCAGCCAAGCCTCTGGTGTTCTCAAGTTCCACCAGAGACCAGAGTCCAGAGACCCATTGGTTCTCGAATTGGCGCCTCTTAAGTCCTTAATCTACGCCCATACAGGTTTCACACCTGATAGGGCTTTGGGCCTGGGGCTTAGCGTTTAACAGCTGAAAGTACTTTCACAGTAAACAAAAGACAAACTCCTCAATAGGCATCCATTAAACTAAGCCCATTTTGCCTTACTGGCACACCTACCCACTCCCCCAATGAGAAGGCAAGCAATTTGATATAGGTTATATGTCAAATCACTTTTATTTAAGAAATTGGGAAGAGGATTCTGGGAAGATGGTGGAGTGGATCAGAAAGCTCCAAGCTCTCAAGATTTTCCCCTATATAAAGAGAGAAAACAGCACCTCAGGGCGAACAAAGTGCTGTTCAAACTAAGTAAGAATAGCGGCACAACAGGGTCCTCCAAGGACAAGGCAAGATGATCAGAAAGAAAATCCCAGAATTAGGTTTGGTCTCAGTGAAGGGTAAACACCTCCAGACTGGGGTCCACTAACTATAAGCAGCAAGCCCTGGGCGTGGCTGGGTTGGGAGGCTGCCTCAGCCCCAGCCACAGGAACTTTTACCCTGGAACAGTGAGGGGAGTTGGGCATCTGACCTGGGGAGATTGAGGTGGACTACACTGACCAGGAATGCCAGACCCAGCTGTACTGTGGAGAGCAGCAAGGGTGGGAAGGAAAGAATATGCACAGTGGAGTGCAGAAGCGGTGGGGCAGAAAGCCCCTGGCTGTGGGCATATACAGGAGGTGGGAGGTTTGGCTTTGAATCCAGGATAAAGTGGAGACTGAGATCTGGAGCAAGAGGAGCCATCCTCTATACCCAGGGCTACAGGTAATTACAAAAACTAAGCTATTACTACAAAAAATGCATAGGCAAAGGAGAAAGAATTCAACCGTAGGAAGCAATTATGGGAATAGAGAACTCTGGGGTCCATCTTCAGAAGAGGATACTGAAGCAAAGAAACCCTCTTCTATCCCAAAGAGTAATGTCAAATGGTCACCTGCTCAAAAAGAATTCATAGAAGATCTTTAAAAAGACTTTAAAAATCAAATGAGAGATAGAGGAAAAATTAAAAAGAAAAATAAGAATAATACAAGAAAAACAAGAAGATTATGAAAAGAAAGTCAACCAATTAGAAAAGGAGATCCAAAATCTTAAGGAAGAAAGTAACACCTTGAAAATTAGAGTTGGGCAACGCGAAGCCAGTAAAATTATAAGAGATCAAGAAATAATTAAACAAAATATGAATAGTGAAAAAATAGAAGAGAAAGTAAAACATCTTATAAGATAAACAACGGATTTAGAGAATAAAGAAGAGAAAACATAAAAATAATCAGGCTACCTGAAAGTTCTGATCAAAAAATAATCTTGATACAATATTGCAAGAAATAATTAAAGAAAATTGTCCTGAAGCATTAGAAGAGGAGGGAAAGTAGAAATAGAAAAAATAATCCATCAATTGCCTCTTAAAAGAGATCCTATGAGAAAATTCATAGGAATATTATAGTCAAATTCTGAAACCTTAAGCTTAAGGATAAAATATTAAAAGCAACAAGAATCATATAATTTAAACATGATGATGCCACAATTAGAATTACACAAGACCTAGCAGCAGAGACCTTAAAGAACCTCAGGTCTTGGAACACTATATATCAAGGAAAAAAATTACTGAGGCTCTGGCCAAAAATATCACACCCAACAAAGTTAAACATAATCCTGAATGAAAAAAATGGACATTTGATCAACTGTCAGACTTTCAATACTTTGTTAAAAAAACAACAACAAACCCTGAACTTAAAGAAGATTTGGCATACAAAAGCCAAGAGAAATATAAGGTATGTACCAAAGACTGATTATAAGAGATTCAATAAGGACAGACCATTTACTTTTTTATATGTAAAATGTAAAACATATATCTAAAATTCTTATTAATAATTGGGTAGCTCATAAGAAAGATTGGGGTAAACCTATGATATGAATTTAAAAAGTAAAACCATTTAGGAACAGCTAAAAAGGGCAATTATTTTATACAAACAAGGTGCAAGAGGAAGCATCAATACAGAGCAATTAGAAGAGAGCTGGTAGTTCTGGTAACTTACTTTCAGTATATATATACATATATATATACACATATTTAGAAGAGCATAAAAGTCTTCTAGATTCAGAAGAAATAAAATGGTAGGGGGGAGAGGGAAGGGGGATAGACAGGAACCTTTAGAGTGCAGGGTGAGGGAACAAGTAAAACTGGGGTATAGAAAGGTGTTTAGATTTATGGGAATGGGAGGATAGGGGAGGGATCGTTGGTGGGGGGTAGGGAAGTTATAGGAGAGCAAGTAAAGTACAGGAGGCAGAAGGGATAGGCAAGAAGAGACATGTGCAAACATAAAAACAAAAATCAAAAGTAGAATTTGTTTGGGAAAATATGTGTCTATATATGTATGTATATGTGTGTGTGCATATATATATATGTATATATATATGTATATATATATGTATGTATGTATATAGCTATAAATAAACATCCAAACTTAATTGTAGACTTCTGGGGCGGGGGGGGGGGGAGGCACAAAGAAAAGATGGCCAGCTCTCAACACAACATGTAGTGTTATCATACAGGCTTTCTTGAAATGAAAATTTGTAATTATGTATTTTGAATCCTCTCTTATGTTCTGCTGTGCACATGGCATGCCTTTTTTTTCTTTCTTTGTATTTGAGTGCCAGTTTTTAAGTTTATGATATGTTTTTGTTCCTTTTCTCTATTCTGTATTTATATTCTGGTGTTTGAGTCTAAAATAAAATAAAAAAGAAAGGAGAGCATTCTGAATAAGTGACAAAATAGTGAGGTTTTGTGTGAAGACAGGATTAAAATAGGGTTTACTTGCCTTACAGAGGTACTCAAGAGGCAGATAGTGCATTTCTTGAGCATGTTGTCATAGAGAAGAGCTAGGGTTGGGGCTTGTAGAGGTGGGTGAGGGACTGAGGATACTGGGCTTGGCCTGGAACTGAAGAAATGACAGTGAGGTTTTCCTCCTTCATGTTTCCTTGATTACCAGCAATTCTGCCACTAGAGATCTGTTTTGCTAATATTTTTTAATTAAAACTAAATTTTCTTTTATATTCATCTACCACTTAGGGGGAAAAACAGAAAAAGAAAACCCTTATTATAATTATGCATAGTTAAGTAAAACAAATTGTCAATGTACAAAAAGTATCACATTCTGCTTCTGAAAAAAAAAAGGAATCAATAATGTGTAAATCTGGCATGTGAGGCTAAGGTAGGTAAAATCCTTGATTCCTCTCTCTACAAGGAAGGGGCAAAGGAAAAGCATTTATTAAACACCTCCTATGTGCTAGACACTGTGCTAAGCACAATATAAATATTATCTCAATAAGCACTATTATGAAAATCGAGCTTGGAATTAGAAGAATACATGATCAACTTAGACAAAGATGACAAATGTGAACTCTTATTTCCTTCATTCCAAAGATTTGAAGAATGGCAACTGTGCAAATATTCTTGGCCAACGAATTAGTCAGCACACATTTATTAAACATCTATCTATTATGCTTGACACTGGAGAATCAGAAAAAAAATGAAAAAAAACCTTTGTTCTCAAGTGACTTGCAGTCCATTAGGAAAGACAACACACACACTTCAAAGTGTAATTGGGTATTTAGGCATGTTTTGGACTTATTTTCCAGTCAGTGGAAGAGATAATTTTTTAGAATCCTCACTGGGATTCCTGGGAGTTGAACTTTCAGAGGCACAGCATTCTTCACCAACCCTGAGAGAGACTGAATTATCATACATTTTGAACCTTGTAAGAAGGAAGTTTGAAGTTTCATTGAATCAAAATCCTTTGAATGAGCCTGCCTTGGAGAGTGAGCACAAATAGTCTGGTTATGACAAATGTGAACAGAGGTAAGTTCAGATGAAGAGAGTCAGCTATCCAGATGGGTAGAAAATGGAGAGTAGGGGAAGAGTTAAGACTATGATGTCAAGGCAACTTGAATAGATAGACAAATCTCCTTGTCAAATCCTCAGCTGAAATGTCACTGTACTGTTTTCTTTGAGCCAATGCTGGGACCAGTGAAATGCCACAACTCCCATCTTCCTCTGCTTCTTTCTCTGCCAGAAAATGACAGCCATTTTATTTCTATGTTATTTTCCCCTCTTGTTCTATAACTTCTGATTTAATTCATGTCTTTGAAAATGCTTTCCATTGACTTAAAATTTATACTTCATCATGACTGTTTTGTTCTATACATCCATATGGCTAGCTGGAAAGATATATAATTTAATGGGGTCAGAAATATAATCTCTGAAATTGGAAGGTTTCTGGATCCCTGGGCACTCCTGAGCTGTGTGTGAGAGGTTCTCATAGAGAAGATTTTTATTAATAACCTTAGGAGTAGGGAGGTAGGTGCTATAAACTGACGGATTCTGTTTTGGTGATAGTAAGTTAGATATGTCTCTGGGACATTCAGTTGGAAATGTCCAGTAAAACTGGTGATGTTGGAGTAGAACTGGCAAGTGAGATAATTCTTGGCTGTTTTTTTATAAAACCTTATTTATTTTTTATGCCAAATAATGAAGTGCTTCATTTTCGATGCACCCCATTATTTGGTTCCTAGGTTTTTAAAGTAGGAGTCTTCATCATGTGTACCTGAACAACTCTTCTCTCTTGACCCTATCTTGCCATACTCACTCATGGCATGACATGGGTTCATTGGAGTGATGAAATCTCAGACTTTCGATTTCAGAAAACTCCAAGAATGTTAGAGTTGGAAAAGACCTTCAATATCATCTAATCCACTTTACAGATGAGAAAACAGGTACTCAGAGAGGGGGAAAGATTGCCTTGAGATGAACAAAAAACCCAAGAGACAGAGTTTCTGGGTAATTAATACTCAATTATTAACCAGGCTAGCTAATAATCAATAAATTGATAGTAGTTTCTCTCCATAACCAGACACCCAATGGAGACACCGAATTCTTTAATTTTTTTTTTTTTTGAAAGGGAATGCCCCTGACAGGAGAAATCAACCCTGATTGGTGAACAATTAATGAGAGGGTAGGCATTTGAATGAGGAGGTGGGCTAAAAGTCTTCAGTTCCTCCTGCTGAGAATGTGCCTTGATCACAATGTGGAGCCACAATGTGACCTGATCACAAGACTCAGCCTCCTCCAGCAATCTGGACAAAAGAATCCATCTGTACCCAGACCACTCTATTTGGTTTTCTCTTTTATGACATGAGTTACTCTAAATTCCAATGGAGAAATGCAAGGCCATAGACTTAATGCTTTAGGGCTGGAGTTCAACAAAGATAAATTCTATTTACACTCTAAAAGTAAAGTGTCTTGGTTGGGTGGGGTTAGTCTAAGACTGCAGAGGAGGACAATTTCCTCTATCATGCCCTGCAGAAACTGGCTGACTGACTGACAGACTGAATTAGGAAATGAAAAGCCTGGATCCTAATTAATAATGGGTTATTAATAATAATAGAAAATAATTTCTCTCAGTCCTGAGGTCACACTGATAATTAGTGGTAGAGCCTGCACCAGAATCCATGACTCCTTACAATTTCTCATGTGCCTTTCAGCTCTCAAGATGACATTGTATCATACATTTGTAACGAGCAGAAGTCACTATGGAGAGCAAAGCCAGCTAGCTAGACCATAATGATCCCAGCTTGCCTATCTCCACCAACTGGGGCTGGCTCACAGTCAGACTTTCTCTTTAGGTACCAGCCTCTCTTCTCTCCTCCCAGTGTCTCAGTCTGGAGACTAGGGGGAGGTGTCTTGCCTACCCAGGCACCTGCATTCCAAGCTCTGCATAGCCAGAAACAATGACTTTCTTATGTCCATATGAAAGGACCTAGATTCACAGGAATTTTTTCTTTGCTCTTTTAGGGGGAGTTTATAGATTAGTTCAAATTATTGATAAACTACATAAAAATGTTAGTTATGCATCAAAAAGCACCTAACTACTAAGCTGCAAAAGATGGTTTCCAACGTTTATACCTTGTGAAGCTAAACAAACAGCTTTATTTGTCCCGTTCTCTTATCTCAGTTAAAGACATACTTGCAGGACAATTGAGAATCAGCTCAGATTTTTATCTAGAGTAGTAACCTTTTTGTGTGTCCTTGACCCCTTCAGCAGTCTGGCAAGGCCTATGGACCTTTTCTAAGCATGATTTTAAAAAAATCATAATGAAAGGAAATGTTAAATTTTAGCTAGAGGTTAGGGAAAATGAAGGTATTATTGTTTTCCCCTCTAAATTTGTGGACTCCTTGAAACCTCTCTGTGGATCCCAGGTTAAGAACCCCTGGCACAGGTTAATTTGATATTGCTATATTTTCTTTTCTTGGATGGGTGGGGAGGTTGGAGGCAATGGGGTTAAGTGACTTGCCCAGAGTCACACAGCTGGGAAGTGTCTGAGCCTGGATTTGTTTGCAGGTCCTCCTACTTCCAGAGCTGGTGCTCTGTTCACTGCACCACCTAGCTGCCCCTGATATTGCTATATTTTCTATAGCTAAATTCTAACAAGAGAGGCAGCATGGCATACTAGAAAGAAAATGGGCCTCAGAGATAGAAAGACCTAGGTTCGAGTCGTTCCTCTGACACATACTGTCTGTGTGACTCTGGGTTAGTCACTTAACTTCCTAGTATTCTACACAATTGTCTAAAAGTCTAAATTCCAGCACAGGACTCATTCTGCCTTGGTAGGGGGAGTTTACTATATCCATGAAATCTCAGGTGTAATGCCCCCCAAATTGGAAAGAAACAAAAGAATTGGCAAAGCTGCTTGGATTCATTTGTCAGAGGAGTTGTCCCATCCTTTCAAAAGCACATTGACTGATAACAATCAGAAGCAGAAAACTTATTAACTAAAAGCAAACTTAGCTCTTCTCAAACTTCTGAAATTGTATTTGGCAAGCAGTGCACCTTTTCCCAAATTCCACCTACTTCTGGATATATTCTAATGAGTAGATTTCCTTTCCACGCTAGGCTGAGGACCCACTTAGGATAAGGGAGTTAAAACCAGACCTAGTCCTTATTCTTTCAGAAACTGACAACAACCTCATTACAGCTGGGAAGAAACCATAGTGGTCTATTATCAAGAAAAACCTCTTCCCATTCAAACTTTTGATCCATATTTGAAGACATCTCAAAGACTAGTAAGGTAGTCCGAGTCCTGGCTAGTTTTGGTCCTACTTATGGCTTGGCCATTGATCTCTATGAAAGTGACCATGGCCACACCATTCTATTTTCTTACATCGTTTTCTGTTTCTTGGCGATGAGGATAATAATACTGCCTCTGTTCACCTCAGTGAGTTATGAGCATTAAATGATAGAATAATGTAGGTAAAATCATTTAACTGTTAACTTCTGTTGGAAGTTACTATTAGCCCTAACTTCTGTTGGGAGAAGATTCGTTTACCGGTTTATTCAACAAATCAAGGGTTTCTTTTATGGATATTCAAGAAAATATCCTAGACATCTGAAGTGTGGGTAATGTGTATCAGAAGTTATTAGAAAAGTGCTTTGAAATTAGAATCCCATAACCATGGGGTAGATACAATATCTATTTCCTGGAGTCAGCAATAGATGATGGCAAACTTGTGTGGTTGAAGTTGTTGTTTCAGTGATGTCGAACTCTTCATGACCCCATGGATGCCAGGCCCTTCTAGCCTCTGCTATCTCCTGAAGTCTATCCAAGCTCGTGTTCATTGCTTCCATGACATCTATCCATCTCATCCTCTTCCATCCTGTCTCCTTTTGCCTTTAATCCATCCCAACATCAGGGTCTTTTCCAGTCAATCCTGTGTTCTCATTATGTGGTCATAGCTCTTATGAATCAGCTTTTCTGTTATTTACAGAAAAATTGTAACATTGTTAGGCTACAAATGCTTGGCTACATACAGGATAAATTGGAGATAATCTACTGAGGGAAGGTATATCAACCCACCAGATTGTCAGTATGTTTCAGATTTATTTATCAGCCTTGTTTTCCTTCTCAAAGACAATGCCTGCTTTTCTTTGAATAAAACAGAGTTTTGCACCTTTTAGGGATCCATGACCTCACTTATGTTAGATGTGGAAATATTGTTTGTCCTTTGTTTTTGAAGAGAATCAATGACACCATGGGTGATGGTTTGACTTGCACATGAATTGGATTTAGTACTCTTTCTAAGGCTCACAACCCACCTCTATCTGCCCAACCATCTGGACTCCTGACCATGTGTTAGCTGTGGCTGCTTTTTTTTAAACTCAGCAGTTTCCAAATAAATAAACCTTGTATCTGATATATCTGTTGATTCACACGGTTTCACAATTGTGCCCCAATTACATTTTTGCAACCAAACCATTGAACTTAGCTCAGTACAGAGTAAGCATTTGACAAATGCTTGTTTCCTTGACTTGTTAAAATTGACTTTTACTTTCAGGAAGAAGGATTCATAGAAGTGTTTGATAAGAGCCACATGCATATGAAGAATTACTACTCCCTCTATGACTTTCACAGTAGGGCTATCCCTATATTATATATCAGATCAAACCTGGTTACTCAGTGTTGATTAGGTTAAATTGTAAATTTCTGACATTTAAAGGGTTCTAATGAGTTTGCTGCTTCCTCATTCTGTCAAATTAAAAATCTTAGAAGGCTAACGGAAATCAACTCAGTTCCAAACTAGCTATTGGCATTTCCATCTTGGTTTGAATAGGGTTGAACTCTTTCCACAAAACTTCCAAATAAATTTCCAGGAACTTGGGCTACTGGGGAGAGCAGATCCTACTCTGGTTCTTTACTGGAAAAGTACTAAAGCACTGATGACCATGGGCAAGTGTGCCATTGGTTTCTGTGAACTCAGAAAGGATCTGCAGCATTCAGTTAATAATAAATTCTTGAGGGCTATAAAATCTTTCAAAGCTTCCATGCTAGACCTGAAGGACTAGAGATATAATGTGGCATTCTTGAGGCTGGATCAGGGAGAGGGTCTGATCCAGTGTGACCTTGGACAGTATAAAATCAGATGCCAAGTAGTAACTTTGGAACTTTCTCAGCACTGGTATGAAAGCCAAGTGACAATCTCAGTTGTATTTTATGGAGAATTCACACAGTTCAAGCGGTCAGAAGAACAATACAAGGAAACTCTCATGGTCTTTCTTAAGAACTTTGAATTGCACTGGTACAGGACCACCCAGCATGGTGTGCCCTCATCAGAGGTGTCGTGCTCTATGAGCAAAGCAGAATTGCAGTAGCTCAAAAGAAACATTTTAATCTTCCCCAACTCCCAATAGCACTCCCTCCTCTCTGCCATTTTTCCCCTTCTGGTTTTGAGATGATTCCACTTGTTCAATTCCTATTTTGTTTAATTTTTCTTCTCTCTCTCTTTTTGTAATTAGGTTGACTCAAAATTTATCAACTTTGTAAGTCTTTTCAAAGAACCCTGTTATTTGGTTTGTTTATCATTTGTATAGCCTTTTCAGTTTCCAGTTTATCTAGTTCCCCTTTAATTTTCAAAATCTTTCTTTTAAAAACTTTTTTGGGTTTGTCTATTTTTTTGAACATTCATTATTCTTCTCTTTTTAATTTTTTTTAGTTGTTGTTCTTGTTCAGCTGGATCTGACTTTTTGTGACCCTATTTGGGGTTTCTTGGCAGAGATGCTGTAGTGGTTTGCCATTTCCTTCTCTAGTTCATTTTACAGATGAGGAAACTGAGGCAAACAAGGTTAAATGACTTGTCTAGGGTCATACAGCCAATTAGCGTCAGAGGCCATATTTGAACTCAGGTCTTCTTGACTCCAGGCCCAGTGCTCTGTCCATGGTGCCACCTAACTACCCACATTTGTTAATACAGTACATATTTTTAGTGGTATATTTCCGCCTGATTACTGCGCTAACCATATTCCAGAAATTGGTAGTTGTGGTGGTGAGGATACTAATTGTGAGTTCGCAAATATATCATTTTTCAAAACCTTGCGTGGCATGTCTATGTTCTTGTAGCACCAGCTTTAGTTACTTTATACATACCTGGATTGAAATTTATTTTTCCGAGATTTGGAAAGGCCTGAGGAAAACAAATCTCCCACTAACTTGCTTATTATGTGATTGTCTTGCATTTGATTTTTTACAGATCCCTTCCTTCTTTCCCTCCTCCCTCCCGCTTTCTTTTTTCTCTTTCCCTTTCTCTTTTCTTCCTTCCTTTTCTTTTCTTCCTTCCTTCTTTCCTTCTGTTTCTGTTTCTGTTTCTGTTTCTCTCTCTTCCTTCCTTCCTTCCTTCCTTCCTTCCTTCCTTCCTTCCTTCCTTCCTTCCTTCCTTCCTTCCTTCCTGCCTTCCTTCTTCTTTCTTTCTTTCTTTCTTTCTTTCTTTCTTTCTTTCTTTCTTTCTTTCTTTCTTTCTTTCTTTCTTTCTTTCCTTCCTTCCTTCCTTCCTTCCTTCCTTCCTTCCTTCCTTCCTTCCTTCCTTCCTTCCTTCCTCTTTTTCTTTCTTTCCTCTACCTAGCCTCTGTCTCTTTCTATGTCTCTCTTAGTTTCATAATAGTTTCTCAGTGTCGTTGTTCACCCTTTAACAGTTTTTTCTCTCTCTCTGTCCTATTTCATCTCCACTACTTATAATCACTTGTGGGCTGGGAAACCAGCTAAATAAATTTAGTAAGAATTGTCTGTTACTTCAATGGATCTAGGATTTTATTGGGTGCAGGTCAAAAATCTGTCCACTAAACTTTCTTATCCTGTTTAATTCTTATCTGTCTTTCCATAAATCCTCCAGAAAAAGATGCCCCCAATGTACTGGAGGCCTTCCTTTGGTTTCTCTTCTATTTCCTGAACACAATTGTAGGTATCAGGGTGTCCATTTACTGTCCCCTGTTCTCCTGGCATGGTCTGCTCACCTTTTTGCATAGTCATACATATATGTAATCATGCCTTTGTGCTCTTTTTAATCATCAGCTCACCTGCAAGTTTCTTTTGAAATCTGTGGTTTTTTCAGTCACATTGTACTACTGAAAGAACACTAAAGGTCACATAGAGAGTAAGCATCAGAGGTGTGATTTGAATCCAGGTCCTCACAGTTGCCATTCTACTACACTAGTGTTCCAAAGGCCTTGGATTTAATGAAGGGGTCCTATGGGGTTCTGGAGCTTGATGTAATCATCACAATGTTATCTACAAAAGGAGACTTTTGGAGAAATTTTACATCAGTGGGGAACCCCTCTTTCACTTAGACCTTGTACAGAACATAAAAACAGATAGCATTTATATAGCTAAATCTTAAAGTGTTTTACAGATAAGGAAACTGAGGCTGAGAGGAGTTAAGTGACTCGCCTGTGGTCACACAGCTAGTAAGTGTCTGAGGCAGATTTGAACTCATCTCTCTGACTTTGAGTCTCTCACTCTAATCACTGTGGCCCTGATAAGTGATCTTGGTGAGTGCAGGACTCTGGGGTTTTGTGATTTTCTTGATGATTTTCAGGGAATGTTTGAACAGCCATTTGTTGTCACCTCTGTCCTAAAATCTTTGAGTTTAACATATGTGAAATATCTTATTTGAGAAGAGCATTTAAAACTGCTTTTTGCTGTACCTAGTCAGATGATTTTATGAAAGTAAGTAGAAAGAGACACTGTGGAATGTTATGATATAGTTTGTTCAGCTAGTAGACTGTGAAGATGTCTCTTGTAGGAAATCATTTGTCTGCAAAAACCTGTCCTGTCTTCATGCTTTCATTGGTTACCTTCTATACATATATAAAGGTTTTCTTTTTTAATCCAGATAAGAATGCAAGCATATAGTGTGGCAGCTGCTGCTCCCCACCCCCCACCCCCCAGTCATTAAACAAGTCAATAAAACTCTCAGTGAGGGACCAAAGTACTTAGGTTCTGGTACAGCTAGCCTGGGCCTCTTCCTCCTACTGGTTTGGTTTGAGGGCTATATTCTTAAGGTATTGAAGTTGCTAAAAGCCCAACCTCTCCATAAATAAGACATTGTGTATACACTAGCAGATTGGGGATTTAGGGGATGCTCTCTCACTAGGAGGTCCCAGCTTTTGGCTCACATTCACTGGGAGTTAGCTATTGGAGTGATTGAGCCCCAAAAAGATGAATCTGGGTTTTTCTTATACTCTCTGACTTGGTATATCCCTACCCTGCCTCCAACACTCCAATTGAATAGAATCTCAGGGATGAGAACTTAAACAAAGCTTAGGTGGGTTCATGTGCAGGGTTTCCCAAAAGACGGTTTATCAGGGTTGTTTCCACAAAGGAACTCAATGTACAAAGGGGATTAAATATACAATAGCCATTTATTTATTTCTCTACAAAAGTAATACTTAAACCACAAAGACTAATTGCCACACATTGACAAACTATTAAAACATGAGTTACATAATTCCTATTACATTGTTGATACTTAAAATGTCAAAATATGAAACATTTTCTGGTATAGGTGGACAGCTATTTCTCTTTCACTCCTGCTCTGAACTCTCCATCCAACACCCTCAAGGTCCTTGTCCCCCATGAAGC
Source organism: Phalanger gymnotis (assembly GCA_028646595.1). NCBI lineage: Eukaryota > Metazoa > Chordata > Mammalia > Diprotodontia > Phalangeridae > Phalanger > Phalanger gymnotis. Next base: position 309,901,566 of record CM053623.1, on the reverse strand, counting down.
CTGTGGGTGGCTTGGGCTCATTTCACCTACCAGACATCATCTCTGAGCAGAATGTAATCATAGAAAACTCTCCCCTACTGTCAGGCAACTCTAAGGAACCCAGGGACCCCCACACTCAAGGGAGCCACTCCTGAAAAGTTCATCTTTCATGATCCCTGTTGGTCCCACATTGTAGGGAAAGAACACAACAGAAGAGGGAGCCAGAGATCTGAAGTCTAGGTTAGATTACCCCAGATAGACGTATGCTCTTTCTGTCACGTGTGAGTGGCCTCCAAAGCTTTTTAGGATGAGAGAATGGAAGGCCTTCCCTACCTCACGGGAAAGTGCCAACATGCTGGGCAGATGGGAAGAGAAGGAGTGAATGTGGAAGTTATTTCTCTTCCTTAGTGGGTGATTCTTGTCCTCTTGGGCATACCACAGGTAAGGGGACTAAAAAGCTAATAAGGACATTGTATCTTTATCACAAAGCTTAACTCCTTCAGAGTAAAGCCATATGTATGACTAGAAGTGGCTAGGGGACCTCCTTGTAGCTTCATACATGTTCCATGGGATGGTACCCATGCATGAATCTCCATTACCACCTCCCTCCATCCCTCCCAACAACTGTATTATGGACTTCCTCAGGATCATGCATTTAGAGATGGCCAAGAGTTAGGCCAAGAGTTCTTAATCTTTATTGTGTCATGGCCCCCTTTGACAGTTTCGTGAAGCATGTGGACCTCTTTTCAAAGTCATATTTTTGAATACATAAAATAAAACATAGAATTGTAAAGGAGGCAAGTTATATTGAAAAACAGTGATCAAAATATTTTCAAAAAATAATTCAAGGAATGAAGGTTAAGAACCTCTTATTTGGGCCAACGTCCTTCCCCCAACCCCTCAATCTAACATTTTGAGAGGTGAAGTTACATATATATATATACATATACATATATATATGTGTGTATATATACACATATATGTGTGTATACATATACACATACATACACATATATATACATATATAAGTGTATATATATGTATATATATATAATCCTCTGACTTTGAATTTGGTGTCTTTTCCATTATATCACACTGCATTTTAGGGCGCAAAGTGCTAGGCTTAAGAGTCAGGAATACCTGTGTTCAGGTTCTGACTGACGATCTTAGGTAAGCCTCTTTAAGACTACTTTCCCATTTGCAAAATCCTTGAAAATGATACCCACGATACAGACTTCCTGGGGATGGTTTGAGTCTGATCAGCAAAGTCTAAATCACTATAGAGATGCCATTAGCTTATTAAGTATCTGAAATTAGTATAATTTATTCCATTTTTAAAAAGAAAATAATAGATATGGAATTCTTCTTGCCAAGAAAACCCCGCAATGCGCATCCTTGATCCCATCTTCTGTCTTTTCCAGCATGTTATCTTCCCGTATAATGGATCCTCCATTGAAGCCCATGTCTCTCTTATCCTTCCAAAGAAACCTGATTTGGGTTGCCTTGGTAGATACCATTCTACATCTCTCCTCCTTTGCCACTCCTTGAGAAAGCTGCTTAGAGTAGGCACCTTCATTTCCTCTACTCACATGTGCTTCTAAATCTTTTATGATCTGAGTATCAAACTCATTATTCAATTGAAAACTGCTTGCTCCCTAAATAAATGGAATAACATCAGTTGTTCATGGTTAGGCTGAGATAATATAATAAAAATGACAATTTTACCTAAATTAATCTATCTATTCAGTGCCATACCAATTGAACTACCAAAAAATTATTTTACAGAGCTGGATAAAATAATAACAAAATTCATCTGGAAGAACAAGAGGTCTAGAATATCTAGGGTATTAATGAAAAGAAATGCTAGAAAAGGTAGCCTAGCCATACCAGATATTAAACTGTACTATAGAGTAGCAGTCATCAAAACTACCTGGTACTGGCTAAGAAACAGAGTTGTGGATCAGTGGAATAGGATAGGTACACAAGATGGAGAAGTCAATGATTATAGCAATCTACTCTTTGATAAACCCAAAGAGGCCAGCTTCTGGGCTAAGAATTCACTATTTCACAAAAACTGCTGGGACAATGGGAAAATGGTAGGGCAGAAGCTGGGCATAGACCAGTACCTTACACCATACACCAAAATAAAGTCAAAATGGGTTCATGATTTAGGAATGAAGGCTGAAACTATAAGCAATTTGGGAGAGCAAGGAATAGTTTACCTATCAGATTTATGGAAAAGAAAAAAATTCATGACCTAACAAGAGATAGAGAGCATTACAAAATGCAAAATGGATAATTTT
>CM053623.1:309860112-309898784 GCA_028646595.1 Phalanger gymnotis | reverse complement strand
ACGTACAAAAATATTTATAGTGGCTCTTTTTGTGGTAGCTAAGAATTGGAAATCAAAGGGATGCCCATCAAATGGGGAATGGCTGAACAAGCTGTGGTATATGAAGGTAATGGAATACTATTGTGCTATAAGAAATGGGAATGATACGGACTTTATAACAACCTGGAAGAACCTACACGACATAATGCTGAGTGAGCGGAGCAGAGCCAGGAGAACATTATACACAACCACAGATACATGGATTCTGTGATGACTAACCCTGACATACTTTGCTCTTCTCAGCAACACAATATGCAGAGACAGCTCCAAACGACTCACGATGGAGAGTGCTATCTATATCCAGAGAAAGAACTATGAAGTATGAATGCGGATGGAGGCACACTTCATGCTCGCCTTTTTCTCCGCGCCCCCACCCCCGCCACTTTTTTTTTTCTCTTTTGTGTTTGTTAGGTTATGGTTTTTTTTTTTTGGTTCTGTTTCTTCTTTCTCATGATTCATTCCATTGGTCATAATTCGTCTCCACAACTTGACTAGTGTGTAAATTAATTCAATGCCAAGTTATACATGGATGTTATATGGGATTCGATGCCTTCTTGGGGAGGGAGAGGGGAGGGAGGGAAGAAAATCTGGAACTCAAAATTATGTAGAACTGTGTGTTGCAAACTAAAAATAAAAAAAAAATTTAAAAAAAGAAAAAAAAAAGAAAACTGCTTGCTCCAAAGTTGCTAATGATGTCTTAACTGTCAAATCCAACAGCCTTTTCCAGCACAGCCAGGTGGCACAGTGGATAGAGCACCAGGTCTAGAGTCAGGAAGACCCATCATTCTGAGTTCAAATCTGGCCTCGGATAATTATTAGCTGTGTGACCCTGGGCAGGTCACTTAACCTTTTTGCCTCAGTTTACTCATATATAAAATAAGCTAGAGAAGGAAATGGTAAACCTCTCCAGTATCTTTCCCAAGGAAACCCCAAGTGGGGTCATGGAGAGTTGAACATGATTGAAAAATGACTCAACAGCAACAAAAATGGACTTTTTACCCCTCATTCTTCTTGCACTCCCTCTCTGCTAACTGTGAAACTCTTCAGTGCCCTTTCCTAGATACTTCCTCCTCTCCTAGCTTTTGTGACACTGCTCTATCCTGTTTTCCTCTTCTTCCTCTCTTGCTGCTCTATTTCCTTCCAGGATCGTCATCCAGGCATCGCCACTAAGAGTGAGTATCCTGGGCAATCTTAAGTCCTCCCTCTTTACTCACTCACTGATGTCATTGGCTCATATGGGTTCAGTGATCATCTCTAGATAGGTTATTCCCAGATCTACACATCCAGTCATAGTTTCTCTGCTGACCTTCACTCCTGCAACACTGTCTTTGAAACCTCTCAAAGGCGATGTTCTGTAGACTTCTTGAAGTCAATATGTACAAAAAAAATTCATTATCCTTCCCTACCCCTCCCACCTTTCCCTCTTCCAAACTTCTCTATAATATTGAAGGAAATACTACCATCCAATTGGTCATCCAGCCTTACAACCTCAGTGTCACCTTTGACTTCTCCTCTCCCTCATGCCACAGATGCGTCCAATCCATTGCCAGATCTTGCTCATTTCTTCTTCCACAATCTTTTGTATATGTCCACTTCTCACCATTCGTACAGACACCACCCTAGTATAGGCATTCATTGCCTCTAGCCTGGACTTTTGCAACAGCTTTCTGGTCAGTCTCCCTGCCTAAAGTCTCCCCCATATTAATCCATCCTCAACTCAAGTGCCAAAGCAATTTTCTGAAGGTTCAAGTCGGAGCACGTTACCTCTTTAACTCAGTAAACTTTAGTAGTTCTTTGTCACTTTCAGGATCAATGAAATAGTTCTGTTTAGAATTTAGCTCCCTTCCCTTCTTTTCTTCTTATATTTTCCTCCCCTTCAGGTATTCTATTGTCCAGCTTCATAGGCCTCCTTGCTGTTCCTCACTCATGACATACTACCTACCAAGTCTAGGCTTTTGAACTGGCAATTGTTCTGCTGGAATGTTGAGTGAGGCCTCCTTTGAGACTCAGCTCAAAGGTCACAGTCTCTCAAGAGGCCTTTCCTTGTCCTGCCTTACCTCCCCACTGCAAGTGTCTTCCTTTGGAGATTTCCTTCCACTTACATTGCATATATTTTATATAGAAATAGTTATTTGCATGTTATTCTCCCATTAAAATGTGAGCTCCCTGAGGGCAGGGATTGCACATTTTTCCTTTGTATTCCCAGAATTTAGCACAGTGCCTAGCACATTGTAAATGCTTAATAAAAACATTTGTGATGAAATCCATTTTTATCAAAACCTTCTTTCAAGGTATAAGTAATTTAGTCTTCTCAACTAAGGAAAGCTATCATAAGTGGCATGATATAGTCTCTGAATATATGAGTTAGACCACTATGAGTTATGGTCTATATTCTCAGCCTCACATTTACCAAGTGTGCATTTTTTCCTTGACAGTTATCAAAAAGCAAATAAAGTAATGAAAGCTCAGTCATATGTATTATACCATACAAGGAGGTCTTTAATATAATTTAATCTATATGAACATGCTCTCATCTAGTCTATTTTGGAAATAATTTAGAATTACATGTCTTTGAAATGACTGTGATGTAAATTTTAATATTTTCTAGTGGTGTACTTATCATACAGAACTCTAGTTTATATCACATATAAAATGGTTTAGAATTTTTTTAGACAATATCCATGAGAAATAAAAATGGAGGTAGATTAAGAAAAAGACCTATTGACCCTTATAAGAAATTGCTTAAAAATTATTGCTGATGACAACAACTATTAATAACAATAACCACAAATCCCAAACTCATGTTATGTTTTCAGAATTTCTTTTGTGTTTTGAAAGTCAGTTCTGGAAAACAATAAATAGGAGGTCAGAGACAGCTTTGTGAACTTCGGGTTAGGTCCTTTACCAGATGTCATGCTTCCTATACAGAAGTCCCTTCAGCTCAAAGAAATCAGAAACCCAGTAACTCTGAGAAAGATCTACCTATAGATATTGCAGTTTACCAGGTGCCTATGGTCTTTGGTCCTCTGGAATTTTAGCAGGATTACATACAGATAACAGAAGCTCCCTTGCCAACTTGCAAGGTCATCCTCATTTTTGTGAAAACCCAAGAGTCCTCAATGATCTATAAACTCCACTCAAAATGGAAATGAATTTCTTTGCAACATAAAGAACATCTCTTTTTAAAAAAAAAAAAAAGTATTTGCAGTCTTTATTTCCCATTTCATTTTGTCATTTCTTGCAAAGAGTTAGTTCACAAAGTTCAACCTAAGGGAGGAGTTTTCAATTCACACTGTCCAAAATGCCTCTCTAACTTTGAAAAAGTGAGTATTATTCTGGCTGTCTAATTTTCAGAATACATTGTATCTCAACTCTAATATGAAAGAAACTTCACCTCTTCCTATGGAGATGAAATTTCCTGGTCAGATGATTTTCTACAAGCTTGACATTCCTATATTAATGCATGTACCTACAATATACATGCATTCATTAAGTAAGCAAATACTTTGCACTTGGCTGAAGTATTTGATCCATGGATGTTTGTTACACTACACTGTTGTCTCTGTCTTTACTATCATTTTATTTTGAAGCTGCTTTAGTATAAAAGCCTTCTCTGTACTGAATCTGAAAAGAAAAAAAAAGAAAAAAATACTTAAATTTACTTTGGTTTGGCAGCAGAACCAAATGGACTTAATATATGAATTTCTACTCACTTTGTGATTATTTTTTGAATCTCTCGTGCTTCTTCATCATTTAACCTTTGAAGGATTGATTCCAAGAAAGAAAGATGACAGTGAATGTATTCAGCCACCTAAGAAAAGCAGAGACAAAATAAAGCACACTTGTGAGAAGCATTGCGTCTCAAAGAAAACAAAGAAAGATTCTAGATGATGTGGTCTCATACATCACTGCTGATTTCTTCTGCATCTTTGTCCATGAGGAAAATCCTGGCATTCCTTTGTGAGGGACCCTGCAAAAGTCTCTGTAATAAGGGAATGTCTGTCCTCTTTAGCCGTCTCTTTTCTGAAAATAAAAACAAAGACTGATGAATAGGCAAGTTAAGCAGAATGTGGTACAAGAATGTTAATGTTAACCATGCTCTAAAAATGATGAATATGGGGAATTTAGAGAAATATGAGAAGACTTATATGAACTGATACAGAGAGAAGTATGAAGAACTAGGAAAATAGTATACAAAATGGTTTCTTTTAAGTCCCAAATAAAGTTGTATGTTTTATTGGAAGCCTTCCCTAACCCCTCTAAATTCCAGTGCCTTCTATTTATTATTTCCTATTTATGTACTTAGCTTGCTTTGTATATATTTGTTTGAGTGTTGTCTCCCCCATTAGATTTTAAATTCCTTGAGGATAGGGACTGTCTTTTGACTCTTTTTGTATCTTCAGTGCTTATCATAGTACCTGGCACATAGTAGGTGCTTAATAAATGTTTACTGATAGATTGATATAACATTAGAAATGAAAATAACAAAAACAATCCAAACTAAACAGTAGGTAATTATAATGATAGGCACCTTTGCATATTATCAAATTTCTAAGAGTATCTGGAGTCCTAGGTTGTCCTAAATTTAATATGGTGGCACAGAAATGCCAACTCCTTCTATTTTTAACAGAATGAAACAACATTGCCATCTGCCTCTCTTACTGGTTAAAAAGAGAAAAAAAAAATTATCACCCTCTAAAAGAAGGGCTTGTGAAAAGAATCAGATGATTTGAATTACCTCCTTTCCTTACCTCCAGTTGCATAGATAACGTAAAGAGCAAAATCCTGGGGGTTGTTTTCAATCTGTTTCAAGAAAAATAAACAATCATGACTGTCTGTTGTGTAAAAATACTTCGACAACTTTCATGTGTCAAACTATTTGTCCTACACTGGGGGTAATCCCAAGGCTGTGGGTACAGGGGAGCTCATGGGGTTAGTTATGGCAGAGAGGGGTCTGGTGCCACGCAGTGAGCTCATCTGCTACTGTCAGGAAAAGCCCAGAAGGGATTCGTCCCGACTAATAAGGAGAAAATCTAAAGGAGATCCAAAATCTTAAGAAAATCCAAAGCCTAATTTTTGCAATATCTTCATATAATAACAATACTAATAATAACAAATGATAGTAACATTTATATCGACCTTAAACATTTTTGCAAAGGACTTTACAAGTATCATCTCATTCAATCCTCCCAACAACCCTGCAAGGTTGGTGCTATTATTATCCCCATTTGAAAGATGAGGAAACTGAGCCAGAATACTAAGGTCAAGTCCAGGCTCACACAGCTGGGTAGTGTTTGAGACCAGATCTGGACTCAGATTTTTCTTGCTTTGGACCTAGTGCTCTATCTGCTGAACCAGGATGAACTATCACCAACTTTTAGAATTTTCAGGAGAACGGTTTTGTTTTGTTTTGTTTTTTCCCTATTGGTCAAAATAAGGTAAACCAAATGGGGCTTTGCTTTCAAGAGATATGACTAGTAAAGGCAGGGGCCTTGGGAGGAAGGAGGAGGACTAGATAGAGAAAGGTGACAGTGCTTCTTACCTTGTCTTTTGCTCTGACTCCAAATCATTTGGGTGCCAAGCCAGAAAGAATCTTAGAGATGCGTAAGGTCAGAAGCTAGACAGTTCCCAGTAACCCTAGACTTTGAGCCACCTGGAAACAGAAGTCTAAAAGGCTTCCTCTTAGCTCGGGAGACCTCTGCTTGGTTATCTGGATGAGGTAACCCTCCTTATATCCCCTCTTAGCTCCTCTGGCTTCCTTTAAGGACCAGCTAAAATCTCACCTTTGCCTTTCCAGATAACCCTTCCATTGATAAATTAGCTCTAATTTATCCTGGATAAATCTTGTTTCTACAAAATTTTTTGCATGTTGACTCACCCTTTACTATGAGCTCCTTGAGAGCAAGGATTATGTTTTGGGGAAAGAGAAGGGAAGGGAATAAGTATTTATATAGCACATACTATGTACCAGAAACTGTGCTAAGTGTACAAATACTACCTCGTTTGATCCTCACAACAACCCACAAGGTAGGTGCTGGTATTATCTCCATTTAACAGTTGAGCAAACTGAGGCAGCTCGGTGCAGTGGATTGAATATTGGACCTAGAGTCTATCTATTATCCCCATTTTATAGATGAGGAAACAAAGGCAAACAGGGTTAAGTGACTTTCCCAGAGTCACACAATTAAGTGTCTGAGACCACATTTGAACTCAGGTCTTCCTGCCTCCAGGCTACTGCCCTACCAGCTCCTACTATTATACTCTTAGCACAGTGTCTGGCACATAGTAGGCATTTAATAAATGCTTACTGAATGACTGATGGCAATGACTAAAAAGCAATCAGTCTTCTCTGATCAGGGACAGGTTCTAACTACTATGCCCTAGCAGCCTAGAGAGCAAAGAAGAGGCCAAAAGCTGTAGCAAACATCATCGCCCGATAGAGACTCTACCTGGGAGCTATAAGCCACTATATAAGATGTTAACATCGAGGTATAGTTGAGACTGTGTGTCTAGCACTCATCATGAGGCTAGTACTGAATAGTGGAAACTGTTGTTTGTTGGTGTTTGTCTTGACGTGGACCAATGACATCATGAGGGTGATGTCTGATTGCTATGACCTAGATTTAAGTGGGCCAGAGCTGTGCAAAGTTATCAGCCTCATTCTCGTCTCCACGGTCATCAGAGTCCAGTGGTAAGACAAAAGTCAAGATGACTGGTGATGGCCCACTATACCCAAGGAGGAGTAGGTCCATTGAGAGCAATGCAATGGCATCATTAAAAAGATATCAGTGTTGGGGCAGCTAGGTGGCACAGTGAGTAGAGCACTGGCCCATGAGTCAGGAGGACCTGAGTTCAAATCCGGGCTCACACACTTGACACACTACCTGTGTGACCTTGGGCAAGTCACTTAACCCCAATTGCCCTGCCTTCTCCCTTCCAAAAAAAAAAAAACAAATATAAAAAAAGATATCAGTATTCTTGGGGTGGGGGCAGGGAAGGCGGGCATAACTTGCCCTTCCATGCATGTGTTCTGGCCACGTATCTTCCTGTTGCATGTACTCCCCATTTACCATCTCCATATAAATGCCACCCTTCCTACTAATGGGGTATTTTTAAGATAGTGTACCCTAGTTAATTGTCTATTTGTTACTTTTCCTGCTATGCTTTTTCATTATCTGACTTTGCTTTGAACCAATTGTGTCCTCTGGTTGATAACAGAAAAAGTAATTACATTAGTAGGATACTGAGAGTAGATGTAGACCCACACTATCAAGATGATGTAGAGACAGAGACTAGAAGAGGGTTCCCAGGGTAGTAGAGAATGTGGTAGGTCTACCACTACAGGATGCAGTTCCTTTAGCCTGAGGTAACTATTTGGGAGCTCCAAATACCAGAGAGGGCTGACCCAGGGACTAGCAGAGTCCTTTATGATTTCCCCATGATTTGTCTGTAATAATCATCTTGTAAGTTTCCCTACAGTGAAGAGTGGTATAACCTTTTAAAAGCCATTAAAAGGAGGGTGGTTAGACCATTTTTTAGGAAGCAGGGCAAGAATGGAAGGGGAGAAAGCCTACATCCTCACCTGCTCATAAGAACCCAGGTGGTCAGAAACCCAGGCCTAGAGAAACAAGGCAGGGAATGTCAACAGGCTGAGCCCTGAGCTTGTTGGTGGTACAAATAGTAATGGTGGAGATTGCACTGAATTTTGCACCCAAATCACCGATGAGATGGACTAGCGATCTCCACTTGAGTTCAAAAGGAAAGATTACCTTGAATTTTTGTAGAAGCTGCTTTATTACTTCTTCTGTTCTCATGTTACTGTTTATTCTCACTTTGGTTTCAGATCCAAAGGCTGGAGTAAAAATTGATGTCTGGAAGGGGGAAATAAACATTATAGCCATATCCTAACTATTTGCAGAAGGGCTATATTCTAGGCCCCAAAGCAACAGCAACAGAAAGTTCTGGGTACAAAATAATAGAGTAGGCCATGATCTGAATTTGTGAATTTCTGATACAGATTTTTTTAAGATTCTGCTATATTGATTATTTATTTTTAAAATTTTTATACCTTTTATTTTTGTAACAACTTCAATTCCTAAATATATGCCTCCCCTCCCCCATTCAGACAGTCATCCCTTGTAATAGAGAATAAAACAAAAAAAGGAGGGAAAAACAGTTGACCAAAACCAGCCAACACATCAGTTGAGTGTGATAGTATATGCAATGCTTCACACCCATAGGCCCCAACTCTACAAAGAAGGAAAGTGGTACATTTTCTCATTTCTTCTTTCTGGTCTAGCTTGGGTTTTGTGACCCACCCAGGAAATCTGTGTGTCTTTCTATGGGAGAAGAGGGCATGCCATTCATTACTTAACTAATTAGACCTCAGAAACCTTCTATATTTTATTCACGTGGCTAGAGTTCCTAGATTTAAAATTCTGGGGGTTTGGTTTCAAATGAGAGGGAAAAGAAAATGATGCTACAGGTTAAATTTCCCAGATAGGGCTTTGTTACGGCTAAATTCAATTTCATATTACAGTGTATTACCAATAATGATTTATGTGTCAACAGTGACAGAAAAGACACCATCAAGGACATGTCTGGGCTGAGGAGGTGATCTGATGATTTAATAAATAGGATAATAGACAAATGATGGACAGCTTGAGTACTACATAGAGAAATGATGGATAGAGATGGATGAAAGTATAGACAGACAGCAATAATTAGACAAACAGACAGATAGATAAAGTTCTTTGCAGGTTGGGATTGCTTCATTCATTGAATTTGTATTTTCAGTACCTAACACAGTGCCTGACATGTAGTAGCCACTTAACAAATGTTTTTTGATGAGTGAATTGTGTATATGTGTGTGAGTGTGTGTGTATGTGTGTGCATGTGTGTATTGATAGATGGGAAGAGAGGAGAATAGGAGAGAGAGGGAGAGAAGGTGACAAGAGGAAACCTGAAGGCAGAGGGAGAGGAGAGGGGGAGAAGAAGAAAGACAGAGAAACAGAGATAGATAGAGACAGAGGCAGAGGCAGAGACAGAGACTAGAGGATAGTCCCTAGATCACTGAGTAGAATAAAGGATTTATGGAAAAAATACAGAAAGTATATCATAGGATGTAAAGGTATGGATTGACTTTGATGGACACTGGGAGGAGTATCCTTTCTCTTGAGTTGAGAGGGGCCTCTGAGGCCATCTGGTATAACTCCTGATTTTACAGATGATGAAATTGAGGCCCAAAGTAGTGTAATTATCGAAGTAGCCACATATAATCCCTATCTCTAGTTTTGTGACATCCCAAGGCATCTGCAGTTAGCTGAAATGGATACTATAAAGTTCCAAGCCTTAGAACTCTCAGAGAATAGAAACTCACCATATAAGCATGAGCACTATGTTATATTCAGTTAATTATAACTAGCCTGAGTGCCCATAGTCTATGTTTCACTGTAGATTGAATAACTGACCTGGGGTCAGGAAGACCTGAGTTCAAATCCCACCTTCCCACACTTACTAGCTATGGGACCCTAGACAAGACTGTCTGAGCCTTTATTTCCTCATCTGAAAAATGAGCAGATTGGACTCAGTGACTTTTAAGGTCCTTTCTAGCTCTAAATCTATGAGCCATCATCTATGTACCCCTATAGATGGGGCTGTGTCTTCAGGAGATGGTGCTGCTTGTTTCTCTGCTAGGTATACACATCATCTCTTGCCATAACCTCTCAAGTCTCTTCCAGGGCAGAGAGAAAAGTATTTTGCAAACCTGAAAGGTCATTAGATAGTGAGTTCCTTGAGAGCAGGGATTGTCTTTTTCTTTTTTTGTATCCTCACTGCTTAGAACAGTGTCCAGCACATAGTAGGTGTTTAGTGGATGCCATTTAACTGACTAAAAGAACTTTACAAATATTATACAAAGACCAAAAAGGCTGGGACTATAACAGGTGACCATTATAGATCCTAGGAGGGTCAAATGGGGGAAAATTTGGAAAAACCTTCTTGAACTAGGAGTAAGTCCAAGTTGAGCAAAAAACCAAGGGAATACAGAAGGGAAATTTCCACTCCTTTAGACTTCCAAGGGAATGCTGCTTGAATGATTCTGAGGGTAAAAAGACAGGGAGGCAGGTTAGAATAGCTATTGGGAAATGCTACCACATGCCCTTGGAAATGAGGTTTTGTTCTCCATGCTTTTAGTAAAATGAAGTCTTTCTCCCAAAGCATTTGTTAAAAATCCTGTTAAAAACTAGGATAACATTTATACAATATTAATAGCACTGCAAAAACAAACGATTTTGAAAGACTCAGGGACTCTGATCAACACAATTACCAATCATGATTCCAGAGAACCAATGAGAGAGCATACTACATCCCTCCTGACAGAGAAGTGAGGGACACTGGATACAGAACGAAATTTATGTTGTGTAAGTGGCCAAAATGGGAATTTGCATTACTTCAATATGAATATCTGTTTTATAGGTTTTCCCTTCTCCCTTCCCTTCTTTTCTCCCTTCCTTCTTCCCTCTTCCCCTTTCCCCTTTGCCTCTTCCATGCCCTTCCCCTTCCCCCTTTTCTTTCCCTTTCTTCTTTTTTTTCCCCTTTTTCAAATGGGGGAAGATGGGAAGTGGGTAGGAGAGAAAATAGATTTTTGATTGTTGAAAAAGCATACAAAAATATAAAAGTCAACCAAAAAAATACTATTCAGTGACCCATACTTCACAGCCTCTTCCCTGGCCACTGATTTTTAACTCACCTCATGGTTATAGAAGTGGCCATTAATAGATACTCTGTGATTCTGGTGATCTCTTCTCCCTATCTTGCTAAGGTTTCCCTTCTTTCTCACCAAGGCTGCTTCACTCATTGTTCTGTATAGCAAGGGAGAATCTGGTTCATCCTCCACCAGAGGCCTCAGGGTGCTGCTGTTATAAGACACATAATCTAAGAAGAATGCAAGATTATTAGCTTGTGTCTGCTTCCTGGATTGTTCCTGGAATGCCTTTCAGGAACTGTTTTTTTTTTTTTAAAAGGGCATTAACAGGGTTGATTTAGATTGCTAATGTCTGAAATCCAGAGTAATTCTTCCCTTCCCCCTTCTCTTTCTGCAGAAAGTAATAATAGTGGCTAAACAGACATTTGTACCCAGAGTCTACATCCCCAAAGCCCATATCATTGAATTTAAGTGGATTTCAGAAAGTGGGAGGAATAGCATGATATCATGAGGTTGAGGAGCTGTTGCTGCCCTTCTGAAGAGATGGAGGCTAGGATTGTAACCTAGACTGCTTAGCAGAAAACTGGATACAGATTGGAGGTGAGTGCTTGGTACTGATCCCGAGAGGAGGTGATAGAGCCAAAGGGATGCTGGAGTGGGGCTGCAGCAGCTTTGGTCACATGATCACTTGCCAGCTGAAGCAGCAGATTGTGGAGTGAGCTGGTGAGACACCCATACCACTTACCTGATACCTCCATTGCCAGGAGACAAGTGGTCCTCCATTAACTGACTGAACATTCACCTCTTATTTTCATTTGAAGAGAGGGGAAAGGAACTTATACTTCCTATAGCGACAGCTGATATTTCAGCTGAATGGTTCCCAATTAATCTCTATGATTTCCTTATTTAAAAACTTATTTCCACTTGATAGGTATATGCATATGTATATGTATACACACACAGACACATATATGTATGTGTATATATGTGTGTATATGTATATATGTACCATATATATAAACTCTGAAATAATTTTCTTGAGTTTTTATTTTTTATATGTATTTATTTTATCTTTAATTTATGGAATAAAACAATCTTTCCATAACATAGTGTAATTTTAAAAAGGTGATTGCACATGAAACTGCAAATCTATTATGTACACGTTGCTCTCTCGCTCTGTGTGTGTGTGTGTGTGTATGTACAGAGAGAGATAGAGAAAGAGAAAGAGAGAGAGATACTATTTGTTAGTTAATTAGTTTCAGGCCCCAAACGCTGAATGGCATAATGACTTTTATACTGATGATTGGCAGAGGGAAGAGGTTTGTTTCGCCCTTCAGCAGAAGAATGGAGGAGAAGGCTCTGAACCAATAAGAGAGAACATCTGAATGTAGATTGTTGTTATTGTTTGGGCAGCTAGTCCTCAGCACTAGACATAAAAAACTCAGGTGGAAAATTGAGCTGAGCACTCGAAGTACTGAAGGCTAGAGAAAGGGTATCATGACCTGCTTAGCCTTGGCAATGCTGCAGATGGGCTGTTACTATGGTATTAGCACCAAATACAAAAACTCATCATTCCTGGCAAAAGAGACATATTATATGGGTCCCATACTACTTCTGAACTTTATTATACACATGATCCCTAGAACCCATGACAATCATTACATATGGAACATTTCTACCAGATATCTGATCTCCTCTATATGTGGGAGGTTGTCCTCCCTGTTACTAAAAAAAAAAAAATTATTGATATCTTTTTTTATATTGCCTTACTTCCCCCCTGTATCTTTCTCCTTCTTCCTTCCAGAGAGCCATCCCATATCACAAATAATATCTTAAAAGAAAAAAGTTAAAAGAGGAGAAAGAAAAGAAACTCAGCAAAATTAATTAACACACCTAACATACCTGCCACCCAAGTGGACTTGCCACCTCTGCAAAAGAGGAAGGAAAGATGTCTTCTAATACCTCTTCTTTGGTACTATGCTTGTTCTTTGTAATTTTGTAATGTTCATTTTTAATTGTTTTGTGCTCCACATCATGTTATTTTCCTTCTTTCTTGCCTTTGGGATTTTTAGATCTTACAAAAATCACCTTGGAGATTCCCTACCTTCTTGAAATATTTATTTTCTCTCTACTTTGAGCTGAATATTAATTCATTTTGTTTATTGTTTTCTTTTGAAATAATTTTCTTGAGTTTTTATTTTTTCATTTGTATTTATTTTCTTTTTAATTTATGGAATAAAACAATCATTTTCATAACAAAGCATAATTTTAAAAAGGTGATTGCACATGAAATTGCAAATCTATTATATACAACTTGCCATTCCTTTTAAATATGTAATAAAGTTATCATGTAAATTTCCTTTTTTTCCCTTTTTTATTCTCCTCCTGCCCCATGCTAGAGATGGCTACCATTAGACACAAATAAGTGTGAGTCTGTGCGTATATACACACATACAAATATATATATATGTAAAATTATTCCATACATCTATTTATCAGTTTTCAAAAAAGATTTTCTAGTTTATATACGGTTTTTTTTTTTAAAAAAAAAACACCCAATGACAGGAAAACTCGTGGTTTTTTAAATCAAAATTTTGTTTGTATCCCATGGAAAATTTCTTCTTTCATAATCAATTCTCTGCAGTGACAGTGGTTGTTTGTCTTTCATACTCAAAGAGGACCAATGACATCAGGAAAGTGATGCCCTAACTTACAAGTGAATTGGATTTAAGTGAGGCAGTGCTGTGCTAAATCACCAGCTTTATTCTCTCCTCCAGAGCCATCTGGGCTCAGTGGCAAGATATAGATCAGGATGACTAGAGAGGTCCCAGATGCATTGGGAGACCTTGGCTTTTTAAAGCTAGGTTCTTTCCCATATTTCAGTTTGTCTAAGGTAACACCCATTTAGTGATTACAAATGAGGCAAAAATGGACTCTTTTGCTTAGTAAAAAAAAAAAAAAATCAAGAGGGTTTCTGGCCAAAATAGAAGCAATTGCTATTCACATGGAGCAATCAAAACCCAAAGGATAACCAAGTGAGGCTTGGGCTGGGACCTATTGTTGGCCAATCAATGAAAACCAGAGTGATTTGGGTTTACGGCTGGTCAAATAGCTCCATGTGAACCCCAATGGGCTTCATCAAAGCCTGGTTTTCCAGTGCTGTATTTCAAGAAATCGTAAATGAAACTGCATGGGGCAAAAGAGTTAATTGTTCCAGTTCCTTTTTTTTAAATGATAGAATAAATAAGTAGGGAAGAGAAAAAAATCTTACTTGTAAACCCCAAGATATCTTGTAAGGTTTCAGTAATCAAAATTCATATTCCTTTGGGCAAAGCATCCGCAGGTAAGGGTAGGTTTCTCTATGTGGACAGAGGGAGAGGAGGGAGGGGAGAAGGAAGGAAGGAAGGAAGGAAGGAAGGAAGGAAGGAAGGAAGGAAGGAAGGAAGGAAGGAAGGAAGGAAGGAAGGAAGGAAGGAAGGAAGGAAGGAAGGAAAGAAAGAAGGAAGGAAGGAAGGAAGGAAGGAAGGAAGGAAGGAAGGGAAGGAAGGAAAGGTAGCCACTGCAGTAATAGAAGGATTGTAAATTCACTTTTTGGTGGTTGTATTATTGCTGATGCTTATATATGTTAGATTGACCTATTGGATGTCGTTTGCTTAGTTAAATACTGGTTGTTGCACATGAGTAAATTTATTCAAATTGTTTCTCATGGTCATGGGCTTATCATTTCTATTTCATTGCTACCAATTGACATATGTTTACTGATTCATTTGCCACATGTTAATTTTATATGGCATTGTTACATTGTGTTATTGCTGCACAATATTATATGCTTAGGGATTATGGTAGCAGACCTGTAATCCTGGAAAAAAAAATGGGGGCTGAATTGGTTGAAACATATTGTTATGTTATAGGCATGGAGCTCCTTATGGACTTCCTGAAATTAAGAGTGGATGCAGAATGTGAGATTGGGCTATTATAAAAATAAAGAGTTGTAACAGGCTTGGATGAATGCAATACAATGCAATTTATAACAAGGTCAAGCTAGAGGAGGTCATTTAGGTAGAGCTCTGTGAATTTCCAGAGCTATTTAATCATTGAAAAAAATCTTGAAGTATGGTTAGGAGGAGACAGTGTGGTTGTTGTTTTCAGTCATTTTTTTCAGTTGTGTCCAACTCTTTGTGACCCCATCTGGAGTTTTCTTGGCAAAGATATCTTCCATTTCTTTTTCAGCTTATTTTATAGATGAGGAAACTGAGGCAAACAGGGTTAAGTAACTTTCCTAGGGTCACACAGCTAGTCAGTGTCTGTGGCCAGCTTTGAATTCAGGAAGATGAGTCTTCCTGACTCTAGGCCTGGTGCTCTAGACACTGTGCTACCTAGCTGTCCCTTAGTAGAAGACGATGCCTAGAAATTAATTAGCAAGCCACTGTCTGAGAAGGGAGAAGCTTAAAAAAAGAGCTCTCAAGAGTAGAAAAAAACGTATACTTGGGGAAGACTAGTTCAAGGAGAACTAATGAGAGAAATCACAGACTTGTAGATTACATGGAAGTCTCATGACTTTATATTATGAATACTTTCTTTGAGAAAAGAATTGGTAAACACTGGACCAAATAACATTAAAAAGGATGAAGTTATATTTTCCCAAACTGGAAAAGACTTGTTGCCGGTGTGGGGGTTATTCTTTAAATCAGCTATCTGGGTACACTTAGACCACCAACTTGTCAAGGCAAAGATAAAAAGTTAAGAAAAAGGAAGAAGAAAAAAATAAAAATGAAAAAAGATAGGCTATACAATTGGAAAAACTCCAACCTAAACTACGTAAATAAGTAATCAGCAGTGAACAATTAGAAATGGACATTAACAGTCATATTGGCACAAATTGCTATAATCTTATGCAGACATTTCACTCAGTTTTGAGAAAATTATGATCGGACAGTGACAGGCGTGTGCACCAATCCTGCTGAAACATAGAAACATCCAGACAGTGGGTGAGAGTATTGGTAATAATGGCTGTGATGACCCCCGAAGCACCAAACAACCACCATCATAACAAAAGTCATGAACGCCAGTTTACATTGGCATAGAATCTTTTTCTTTAAAATTACTTTACACATATGCATAAATTATGAGACCAAGTGGTGAAGGTGGTTTCCAAGTAAACATTTTGGTTGGTAATAGGTTAAAAAAAGCATATTTCAGAGAAGCAAGCAGGATTAACTTTTTGCCATTGGTTCCAAGGGAATACCACACATGCCATGGATGGTATGGACACTGACCTTCCTGGGGATCCTGGGCTTCGTGCACAGAACTCTGTTTCTTCTCCAGCTCACTGATGCGATGGAGATCATCAAATTCCCCCCAGCGGGTCATGCCCCTGAAATAAAGCATTCATTATGTTAGTGACATCTATAACAGTTATGCTCAAGGACACCCTTCACCCAGAGGCCACTCCTTTAGGTGTGTATACATTTAGAGAACCTTAATCCTCACAGCCCCTGTAGGTTGGAAGGCCATGACAATTAGAGAGGTGAAAAAAATGTTAAGGTTAGGTTCAGATGAAAAAAGGCCTCAATAATTGTCATAAGGACTCCTTATAATTTGACCAATAACCAATAGCTGTTGACAAATTGAATGTATATTTTTTGTTTTGGACTGGTTTTGAGATTTCATTGGCATACAGTATACTGCCATATGTTGTGAATACTCAATAAGCAAAGTCCCTCTCCCAATGCCAGCTGGCACCTGCCCAGTGACCTGCATATACAAAGAAAGTATTTAATACATACTTTCTGTTGCCATTTCTCTGCACCAATAAGTTAAATAACTTGCCTGAGAGCCCACAACCAGTAGCTGTCAGTGTTGGGACTGGTGACCGGATCTTCCTGACTGTAGCTGGCTTTTATCCGTTATCCCATGATGCCCCTACCATACATAGAAAAATATTGTCTAAAAGATGTCCATGATAGTTTGATCACTGGATATCTCATATCTTGTAAAGTCCAAGGAACAGATGGCTTGAAATGAATCAGGTACTGTTGTGATCTTGGATCTGGTGGTTTGCAGAGACATACGCCGGGCAGAAGCTCAGGAATTATGCTTTCATATGTATGTGATGTTTTCCCTAATGGAATATAAACTCCTTAAGGGCAGCAGTTTTATCATTTTTACATTTTTATGTCTAGCACCTAGAACAGTGTGTAATACATAGTAGGTATTTAATACATGCTTGTTGATTGACTGATGCTAT
Organism: Phalanger gymnotis; assembly: GCA_028646595.1. Classification (NCBI taxonomy): domain Eukaryota; kingdom Metazoa; phylum Chordata; class Mammalia; order Diprotodontia; family Phalangeridae; genus Phalanger; species Phalanger gymnotis. Next base: position 309,881,793 of record CM053623.1, on the reverse strand, counting down.
AAAACAATTCCCTAGGAAAAAAAGATTCGTTTATTAAAACAGAAGGGGAACTTTTAATGCTCTGTTATTCATTATGCTCTGGCCAACCTTGGGACATGAAATTTGGAGAATCTTGGAGTAGAAGGAGGGCTATGTGGAGAGTGATTTTGGGTGGATGGTGCTGTCTGCTCAGTTGTTCTCCCAGAAGTCACTGCAGGCCACCATGACTGCTACCACCAGTACTACATGCTTCTAGAACTCAGCCATCTCTGTTGTCATGCAGGACCTTCATCACCTTGTCTGCTTTGTCTGCATTCTTCTGGGTATCCAGGAAGCTTGAAAAGCTCACATGACAGAGGCACCTTCTTCGTCAGTTCATAACTCTTATCTTCCTTGCCTTAATATGTATGGAACAATTGAGGAGGGATTCCATGGTAGTCTCCTGTTTTGGACCTGTGGCTAAAACATACGGTGGGTTCTGGGCTGAAGAAGGGAATGGATGGCAGAGAGAAAGCTGAATCTCTTGTGATCAGAGCCTGTGTGATGAAACAAAGATTTTTCAAATTGTAGAACCACAAATGGAGATTTTGTTTAGCAAAAAGGATTCAGTAGTGTCTTTAATCATTCAAGGATTTGTGCTTTTACTGGCATGAGCATTGCTTCCGTAATATAGATTACAATATCTCTATGACTTAATAGACGGTCTCCAATAGCTGTGGTGGATGAAAAAGTTCATTCCCCAGTGGCCAATGTAATGATGAGTCTTCCTGAACCAACCTAGACTTGTCCTTGAACAACAGATGGGTTCATCACCAGACCTATTCTCAGGTATAGAAGAAGAACTTGTCAGCTGCTGGCAAACTTTTGAAAACCAAGGGTCATTTGCCCTTGCTGATGAGGTATTGGAGTAGGGTCTGGCTAGAGCTGAAGCTCCAAGAAAAGAATGAATTGACAACATTTGAATTACATGTAACAAGAGTCACCTAAAGACCCCAGAGACCTCTTGTCTCTGGAAATCCTTGCTTATTTATCCAGGTTCAGGATTTGGTATTTGGGAAAAGAAATTATTCAAATTGTAGTCTGAGCCCCAACTGGAGGAATATTCTCTAATTACATAGACCATGCAAATAACAAAGGAAATAGCAGAACAATTAGTTAAGACACAATAGCCATATAATGAACAAGGAAAGATAATTGAGGTTAATAGAACCATTCTTATCTATCCCATATACAAATGGATATAATTCCTTGTAGTTTAGAAGTTTTATAATGTAGGCTAGAAAAGGGGGCAATCAACTAGCATTTATTACAAACCTACTGTGTATCAAGCACTACGCTAAGCTCTAGGGATATAAAGAAAGACAAAAAAGCTCCAATAGAGCTCACATCTAATGGAGGAGACAACTATGACTTTATTGGCAAAGGGAATCCCTGTATGAGGAAACTCCCTCTACCAGTGCCATTCATAAGCTTAGTTCCCTGAACAGGGCTTCTTAAACTTTTTCCATTTGTGGCCCCTTTTTGTGTTTTGGCAGCCTTAGTCGTCGTTCCGTGGCCTGAGGGCATGAGCAGTGCAAAGTGCATTCTTTGTATTCAGAACCAAAACTGCAGTGAAGCTGCATGATGCAACACGGGCAAGCACTGCCAGAAACACCTCAGATTCATTATGTGTTTCTTTCTAATTAATATTTGGTCATATGTCCAGAAGCCCTTTATTGTTGCCAAATTTTTTGTGACCATGGGGTCATGGAGAGTCAGACATGACTGAAACTACAAAACGTGTGTGTGTGTATGTATATATGTGTGTGTATATACGTATATACACATACATATATGAATACTTATTCATATTTACATATATGTGTGTATGTATGTATATGTATATATGTCTATCTAGAGGTATGTATAGAAAAACAGGTTATTAAACATTTACCAGCACACTCTTGGATGAAGGTAATATAAAAAGATAACAATAAAAATATGATTTTTCTAAGTCTCACAGGAAATCAGGAGAGGAATATAGCTGCCTCAGTAACAAAAAGCTCTGACTGCTTCATGGGAATCTATAAAAGCCTTTTGGGAAGTAATTCAGAGAGTGGTTAACAACTTCTCCCTCTAGCCTGGGAGCATCCAGATTCTCCCAGTACTCCCATAGCAGCATCACTTCCTAGGCTCCTCTTCTGCCCCATCTTTCCTGTCCCCATTCACGAATGCCTTCAACAGTCCAGACTTTTTAGACCTCCTTTCCTGTAAGACTTTCCACCAATCGAAGTCCCCACCTGGTAGCACTAATGCTTTGTAGTCAGACCCATAGTATCCTTGGAAATGGAATCCAGGGAATTTCTTCTAATAAGTGAGTAGGAAATGAACTTCTAGGGACTTTTAGCCATTCAAGGGTGGGAACATGACATAGTAGAGAGAATTCTGAACTTGGAAGCAGAATGACTTGTTTTTTTTAATATAGCCTCAGAAGTTTATGACTTTGGGGAAGTAAGTCACTTAACTTCTTTCAGCCTCAGTTGCCTCATCCATAGAATCTGGACAATATGTGATAGGTGATTAGTTAGACCCCTATTTTATTTCAATCAGTGTTTATCAATTTAATATGATTCCATAGGGGCAGTGATTATAACTTCTGTATATTAGTCCCAAGAACTGTGAAATGTAGGTTGTAAGTTCACTTACTTAATCATAGGAAATTAACTAGAGGACCTCCACCCTTGTTTTTGCCTTGTTATGATGACCAAGGCCAGTGTGGTGGAGGTGACTCAATTATATGGAAAATCCCTTGGCTATTTTTGTTGCCTTTCTGTCCCTGGTCATCCCTCTATTGCCCAACATGGGGAGATGGCTATGAGCATTTGCCTATGAAGTGACCCTCTTTGGCAACCTGTGGACTGCCTTTCTACTGGTCCGTGTACATATTTTCATGTCTGTTTATGAGGCTGGTAAATGGGTCTGCTTGTTGCCTTGGTAGGACCTCCTGAAAGGTCAAGATAGGTCTGTCAGGGTCTGCTCATCAGTTTATTTGTCAACAAGTAAAATTCTATATTTTGTGTAGATTCTCCTGAAGGATCAAGGTCAAAATCTACCAACCAATAAAATTGTATTTTACTGTGTCTCATCTGTATCATAAAACTCAGGCCCTGGAGGAAGGGGGAATCTCAGATCATGAGGGAGATCTAAGGTACATTTCATTGGAGGGGACTATGGACCCTTTAATAAAGTACAATTGGTTCAGAGATCCACCTTAGTTTCTTTTATTATAGGTTAGACAATTTTGAACCCCACAAATAAGAACTCATAGCTTACAGGGTTTCTGTGAAATAATAAGCCACAAGTTAGAGAATGGGGCCAGGGTGCTAGATTCAGGTACAATGATGATGGTGAGGAAGAATAATTGAAAGCCTGACAAAAACAACAGACCTCAGATTCAAGAACCAAAAAAGACATAGTAGTCAGGCAATTTTAACAGAATGGGAAATAACAGCTCTACACACACCAAAGACTCTGAGGTCTATACTAGACTACCTAACAGCTCAATGATTAAGGTTCCTAAAGATGGTTTTGTATTATCAAAATGATTGATCCATCAATCAATGCTGTATGCATGGCGCTATGAAGGAAAAATAGGTGTATTCAACACCTCCTGTTTAAGAAAGCAGGAAAGTATGCAACATGGTTTAGAAAAATTCCCACATAAAGTTTTATCAAGCAAATTGAGATTTTCAGTTTTCTAGAAAAGTGACTTATGTAAAATATCCCATTTCTCACATGTGCCAGATAAATTAGGGGCTTTCCCATTAACCGCTCTTTCTCACCACCCCCTGCTCCATCTCTTTTATAATTGAGGTCCAAGAAGATCAACAATTTTATCCAAAGTCAAACAAGAGTCAGGTTCAGCACCTGAGTCCCCTGCCCACCCCATTCAGTAACCTTTGTTTCTCTTGCTATAATATTGTGTTGGTCCTTGGTAGGACACAAGAAATTACTGGCAGATAAGGTTCTATCATCATGGCATATTAACAGCCTGCAATCATCTAGAAGCCACTGAGATGTACAGAAAAGCTTCCTGGGAAACCTACTTGACTAGATGTGGTGCCTGAGTCTCTCAAAAACACTTTGTGATGATTTTACAGGTATCTTAAAACATTTCTGCTTAAATTCTTTGACCTCTCATTGATCATTTCATAAGATCTAAGGTGCAAAATGAGGCAATTTGCCAGGCACTTGAATAATTAAAAACTTGGAGTCACTCCACGGTGACAAATGTTTTCTAAAATATGGGGGGAGGGGTGGAAATCACCTGATAATGTTCACTCTACCTTAGTTTGGAAATCATTTAAGTCAGTGGAATTTTCATGAGCACAGTGGATCTGTGATTGGGTTGAAATAGTATAATTCAATGTTAAATGTACCATATATTGCATTGTATATATCCCCCCATCAATGCCCACAGGGGTCATAATTTTTAAGTGTGGATTATATGTTTAGCTTGGTGAATACAACCAGTACTACATAGATTCTGTATATTGTTATTTTTCCTTTGAGAGACACATTGTATATTTCCCTCATTATGTACAATGGATGGCATCATTTTTAAGCATGGATTGTATGTTTTGCTTGGTGAATACAACTAATACTATATATATATATATAAGTGTTATAAGATTTCAGTGAACCTCCCTAAAATACAAAAAGAAGCATTCATTCTAATTTAGAACCTGTCCTACCAAAGCCAGTCCTTTCCTCCAATATAGGGGTTTCCTAATTGAGCTAGAGAAAGAGGTCAATGTTTGATTGACAGTTGGCAGCCCGAGATGATATAGCCCCTCCCATATAGACTTTGGATATTGTTTGGTGTGTGTGTGTGTGTGTGTGTGTGTGTGTGTGTAAGAGAGAGAGAGAGAGAGACAGACAGACAGACAGACAGACAAACAGAGAGAGACAGAGAGAGAGAGAATAGAAACATGGAGTGTTGATTGTCATGACTGGTGGAGTCTGTGTAAGGCTCTAAGAAAGTATTAATGGAATTTCATTTCTTGGGAGATTGACAGTTAACTGCCTTTGGAGAAAGAGTCTGCCAGTGACTTGTACAGTTAACTGTCTGTGGAAAAGATATTCTGTAAGGCCATTTCGAGGTGAATTCTTCAGGGGAGTTGAATGAAATGAATAGATTTCAATTGTTAGTGAGAACTGAACTGAATTCAGTCTTGATCTGTGGAGAAAAACAGTTACCTGAAGATGAATGGAGTCCCTGCATTCTAATAAGAATTGCCTTTTGGGGCTGTAGTTTGAGTTTTTTAGAGGATGTGGCAGTGGGAAATGTATGAAAGGAATTCTAATCAGCAACTTTATGCTGATTAGCTAATCATGTGAGTCAGCATGCTTTCCCAAAGCATAGAAGTAACTTTGGCAATGTATGCATTGTTTATCTTATTATTAGTTACTATTCATTAATTATATGGCCAGCAATGGTGATGTGTGAATCAGGCTATAAATTTGGTCTTTGAGGTGAAGGAAGGTGGCTCATGAAAGATCTCAGTTCTACAAGACTGGGAGCTGCTCAAATGGAATAATGAATTAACCAATTATTGAGAGATTTGGTATTTTTAGTGATTTATTAAATAAATCATATGGACCATCTTTGAACTCAGTGAAAGAAACAATTGATGAAGCCATTAGTCAGTAACAGACTGAGGAGGGGGGCGGCTCAATGAATTTGTCTCAGACAGCACCAGAGAAGTATTGCTCACACCTAACTTTATGATACCTCCACCCTTTCTGGGAGAGTCACTCACTATGAGGTCTCCTGCAGGCAGTTGTTACATACGGATTAGCAAAAGCCCATTCATTTGCCTATTTTTATTTCAGAAAGAAAAACATGCTAACATTTCCCTTGCCAGTCTTGTTAAAAGAAAATCATCCAAGTAAGTGAAGGAATCATTCAGGTGCCAGTGATACAAAGAAAAGTGGTCAACAGTTTTTTTTCTCAAGGACCTTTCACTGTATCAAAGGAGAAAACCTGTACGGACAGAGGCTCAGGATTGAAATAGACCCAAAGTGATCTTGGTGAGGGTTTGTAGGAACATCTGGAGAAGAAGAAAAAAATCATGGAGAAGATGATGCTTAAGCTGACTTTTGAAGGAAGCTGTATAGGCAAGGGGGCTCTGCACTCCAGCCATGGAGTCAGCCCATGACTCTCAAAGGCATGAGAAGGGGCATTGCGTGCCGTGTGTGAGGAACAGTAAGAAGGATCAGGATGACTAGACTGGAGAATGCATGAAGGGTGTAGTGCTTAGTAAGCCTTAAAAGACAGGTTGGGAAGGATCTTAAATGCCAAGGAGAGGAGTTTTTATTTGTTTTTTTAGCGGCAATAGGGATTCATTGATGTTTATAAACAGAGGACTGGCATTACATTTGTGCTTTAGGAAAATCACTTTGGCGACTGGAGGATGGGATGGAGTGGGGGTGATGCTTGAGGCAAGGATTTCAGTTAGAGACTATTACAATAGTCTGAGCAAGAAGGAATGAGGACCTTAACTAGGGGAATATAGGTGGAGAAAGGAAATGGGTAAGATAATGATGATGATAACAATAGCAATGATGATGATGATGATGTGTAAGTAAGGCCACAAATTTGGGGTCTGAAGGTGAAAGAAGACAATTCATGAGAGATCTCAGTTATTTAAGACTGGGGACTCAAATGGAATAATAAATTAGGTAACTATTGAGTATTTCAACAATCCGGCTAGCAGCTGCTGTGGGGGTATAAAACCAACAACAACCAGCTCACAGAACGCTGCAAGCCTAGGTTCTTTTGATCTGCTTTACTAAGGAAAGCAACTTTAAGGGGTTAACAATCTTATTTCAATCCAACATACAAATATCATTGACTTAGTTCAGGGGAAAAAGCCAGCACCTTAATTTCAGAGCAAATACAAACAAATTACAAACATCAACAGACAGACCAAACACAATTCATCATTACCAACAACTAAGTTCAGCCAGGGAGCTCATAATAACAGCTGGCCGAGAGTCACTCGGCACTCCTGCTGTGGGTCAGAGCTCCGAAAAAGAGAAAGCCAACCTCTGGTTTTATATCTTTTTCAGGGTCAAGGGTGAGTCACACATGTGACTCACCCACGTGACCTAAAATCATCTTAAACCCACATGGTCTAAAAGCCTCTGATGTCACAAACATGTCACTCAAACCCATGTAAACTAGGCTTTCCCTTGAGGCAAGGAGGTCATCAGGGACTCCAAATTTAATCAACGAAATAAAAGCCAAACTCTTCAAGGGCACTTGGTTGAATTAAGTGCTAAGAGCCCATTTTGATTGCCAATACATTGAGAGAGTTAGCATTTTTAGTAATTTGTTAAATAATATCAAAATATATATGTGGATCATTTCTGAACTCAATGAAAGAAATAATTAATGAAGCATTCTGTAATAGACTGTAACAGATGAATTCAATTAATTATATGTAGCATCTGTGTGCCAGGAACTGTGCTAAGTGCTTTCACAAATAATATCTCATTTGATCCTCACAACAACCTTGTGAGGTAGGTGCTAGCATTATCTCTATTTTTGTTGTTGTTGAGTTGTTTCAATCATGTCTGACTCTTTGTGACCCCATTTGGGGTTTTCTTGGCAGTGATCCTGAAGAGGTTTGCCATTTCCTTCTCCAGCTCATTTTACAGATGAGGAAACTGAGGCAAGCAGGATTAAGTGACTTGCCCAGGGTCACTCAGGTTAGATACTTAATGATTACCTGTTGAATTGAATAGAAATGAGACACAGTCACCTTGTCAATCCTAGCACATGAAAACTGACCTTAGAGATTGAACTTTAAGCAACTCCTCAGAGACATTTGAGAAGACACAATCCTGATGATGATTTAACATGCAATGACAGAAGTATCTTTTCTAAATTGCCATGTTCAAGTCTGAAAGCCAATCGAAGTCTATTTTCACTTTTTTTGTAGTTTTTTTCCTTTTGTTCTGTTTCTTCTTTCACAACATGAATAATATGGAAATATGTTTTGCATGATTACACATATATAACATTTCAAATTGCTAACCATCTTAGGGAGGGGCAGGGGAGTTAGGGAAAAAAATTGGAACTCAAATTTTTTAAAAAAGAATGTTAAAATTGTCTTTACATGTAATTGGAAAAAAATATTTTTCAAAAAAATTATCTTGTTCCTTAAAAGGAGAATACAAATTAAACTTTGGTTAATCAAATTCTGCTGGAAGTACCTTTGGGGAGTTTGATTTTTAGAGGAACCATGCAAAGAATCCTCAGGTAATGTGAAGAATAACCTCCAAATTGACCTATTTTAGAAATTTGGATTTTTCTATATAGAATGCACTTGTGATTTACTTAAATTATGCCATTGGCTATGGGGAGGGGCATCAGCCTACATTTCTATAGGAAATGGGAACAAGATATGATCAAGAGTCTTGCTCTGGAGAACATGGGTAGGGTCATCATGCTGCTTGTCTTTGCTCTCTCACAAATACAAACATTGGGGACATAGCTTAGAGAAGGCAGAAAGGCCAGGGAGCTCTTGGTTCCTCCACCCAGGGAAATGTTCTCATTCCTTCGATGATTTACTTCTCCCCTATCTCCAGAATCAAGTTGTTAAGACTGTTCTGTTAACTGCTTCCTTTTCCTGCTCCCCCACTCCTCACCCCATACCCAACCACCATGCCCCCATTCCATCCCATCCATAGGGTGCTACATAGAAATGCAAACATCAGGAGGATAAGCCTTGGTGTTCTCCTTCCCTACTGTGCCTTCTGATAAGAGATTATGAAGGGGAGATTAGTGATGAAAAATCAAGAACACTCCTCCCCAATACCCCTTTCCACCATTCCTTCCCCAAATTGCATTTTGTTTTCAGAATTACCATGAATTCTACTGGATATGAAGAAAAAAGAAATAGTATTAAAGGCGCCAATTCTAATTCACTAATGTGGAACCATAGGCTGCCCTCTAGGAACTGATTCAATTACCATCTTCCCACAGTAGGTTTGGGATCAGAAGGGGAAAGGAAAAGCATTTATATAGCACCTACTATGTGACAGGCACTGAGCTAAGCATTTTTCTTTTACAAATATTGTGTCATTTGATTCTCACAACAATCCTGGGAGGTAGGTGCTATTATGATACCCAGTTTACAGTTGAGAAAACTGAGGCAAACAGAGGTGAAAAGACTTGCCCAGGCTCACACAGGTAGTAATTGTCTGAGTAATTGTCTGAACTCAGTCCTTCCTGACTCCAAGCCCAGTGCTCTGTCTACTGTATTACAATAATTAGGCTGACCATCACTAAGACTTCAATTTGTAGAGAGTAAGGAGAGTATATGAACATAGCTTGGAAATAAGAGGCCCTGTTTGGATAAGAAAATTTACCTCTAGTAGATAAAGATCTTTATTTCTAAAGAGATATATATTACTCACATTTATTTAGGTCTAAACATAGTTCACATTTGCATTACTTTGTATTTGAGATATCTGAGTTATAGCTCACCTCTTCTGGGAGAATAAAGGTGATGACTTGATGGTGGCAAAAGAAGGGACCTGCTTCTCATCTTGCATTTTTAGCCGGATAGGCTTTTGTACTCCCCAGAATATATCCAAAATTCCTTCGATAACTAGATTGTCATCTTCAGTCTAGAAAAAAATATCCCATCAACATTCTTTGTACTGTATCAAAAAATTCAATATTCTCTCTGAAAGATATAACAATTCAATATTCAAAATATAAAAATAGTCTGTCAAAAATAACAGCAGGAGAAGTTGACAGAAAAAAATTGGTTTCTCAATTTACCTGTAAACAACTTCATTGTTTAGGGCATCCTTTCGTATTTGTTAAGAGGCACGTTAATTCATTCACTGATTTTTAAAATAAGTTTGTGGTGGCATCTTTTATTTTAAAATTTCTGCCAGTATCCTTCTTCTCCCAACTTCTACCAAGATACATACAAAAACTACAAAAATACAGCTATAAAGACAAAATACAAATTATACCCAAAAGAGAAAAGAATATGAAAAGATCCTATATGTGTAAAAATATTTATAGCAGCTGGTGTTACAATGAGAAATAACAATAAATCGTGGTATATAAATGGGATAGAATGCTATGATACTGTAAGAAATGAGGAAATAGATTATTTTGGAGAAATGTGGCAAGAAGAGTTTGTATGACTGATGTAGAGTGAAGTGAGTAGATCCTGCAAGAACAATTTTTACTGTAATATCAAATTTACAAAAATGAATGATTTGGAAGTCTTTTTTAAACTGATGAATGAAATGAGCAGAATCAGAACAATTCCCATAAAAGCCATTAGGTGGAGCATTGGACACAGAACTGGACTTGAACCTAGGAAGATCTGAATTTGAATTGTGCCTCAGATGCTTACTAGCTGGGTCGCCCTGTGCAAATCACTCAACCTATATCTGCTTCAGTTTCCCCAACTGTAAAATGGGCATAATAATACGAACTATGTGATGATCAAATAGATATTTTAAAGAACCATGAAAACCTTTAAAAGCTTTATTGCTGTTGCTATTATTTTTATTACAGTAACAACCTTGAAAAGAAACAACTTTAAAAGCTCTAAGAAGCATTACATGACAATCTATTATTCCAGAGGGTTGACGATGAAATATGTCATCTGTCTCTTGACAGAGAGGTGATGAATTTGAGATTCTGAATCGTAGCCAGTGAAAGAATTGATTTTGTTTGACTATACATATTTTTTTTCCCAAGGAATTTTTTTTTTAAATTTTCTCTTTTATCAATGCGGTTGGAAGTGAGAGGGAGAGAAAATAGACTTATAACTAATCAAAATTAATTTATGTCAATTATGTTCATTAAAATACTTTTAAAAATAGGTTGGTGGAGCTGCAGGTGCAAAATATTGCATGCCCTTTCTGATGATGTCACTGTATTGTTAATTTTTGCTTGTTTACTTTGTTACAAGAGAGCTCTCACAGGGTTTGGGTAATTTGGAAATGTTTTTAATGTAATAATAATAATAATGTAATAATAATAATTATCATTATTATAGCTAGCATTTATAAACTGCCTACTGTGTGCCAGACATTATACTAAGTACATTACAAATATTATTTCATTCGATCCTCAGGACAACCTTGGGAGATAAGTTATATTATTATCCCCATTTTACAGTTGGGGAAATGGAAGCAAACAGAGGTTAAGGGACTTTGCCAAGGTCACATAGCTAGTAAGTGGCTGAGGCCAGTAAAAGCAAAACATATCTCTCTCTCTCTTTCTCTCTCTCTCTCTCTCTCTCTCTCTCTATATATATATATATATATATATATGTACATATATGTATATATATACACATATATATGCATATATATATTTATTTATAAAGAGCTATTCCATATAACAACACTGTTTTAAAAAAATGGCTCAACAGATTGTGGTATATGAATATAAGAGAATATTATTGTACCATAATAAACGGTGTAATGGATCATTTCAAAGTTAACTGGTGAGACCTTTATGAAAGATGCAGAGTGAAGTGAGCAGAACAAGGAAACAATTTATACAGTTATACCAGTATTATAGGGGGAAAAACAACCTTTGAAATACTTTAGAACTCTTATCAATGCAATAAAAGATTATGAGTCCAAAAGAATAAAGATCAAGCATTCCACTTGCCTCAGACAGAGAGGTGATGAACTTAAAATGCAAAAATAAATATCCATTTTTGGACATGATTAATGTGGGAATTTGTTTCCCAGGACTAGGTAGATATGTACTGAGAGATTTGTTTGTAAATTTTGTTAAGTGGGTAGGAGCTATCTTAAAGGAACAAAATAATAAAAAAAAATACTTGTTATTTGAAACATAAAATTAATAAAGGATTTTAAAAAAAACGAGAAGATAAAAAACCATCAAAACCACTTGATACTTGGTCATAATGAATGATTTCTTGGATAGACTTCTGTAGTCTGTTTGGCAGGATTTCATTTAAAATTCTTGAATAAATATTTATTAATGTTCTTGGTCTACTTTGTTGTTTTTGTCATTTCAATCATGTGAGACTCCCTTACGTAGGGTTTCCTTGGCAAAAATACTAAGTGGTTTGCCATTTCCTTCTTGGTCTATTGTTCTCCTTATTTGTTTAATTCTTCCTTGGTTTACGTATTAGGGCTATATTCATCTCGTAGAAAGATCTGGTAGAATGCTTTCTCAATTAAAAATTTATTTTGTGCAATATTAGCACATTTTAGAAGTTTTAGAGAATTCTCCTGTGATTCCATCAGGATTGGGAGGTTCCCCCTTCCCCCATCCCCTCTATGCTTTGGTGTTCCCTTGTAAATTGTTCTATTGTCTTTTCTGAGATAGGATTGTTAAAGATATGTTTTTGGTAGTTAGTTTTGATATTTTGTGTTTTTAAAATTTTTCCTCTATTTCTTTTGTGTTCTCAGTTAGGTATTAGCATTAGCATTAGAATGTCCACAACAGGGTTCAGTAATTCTTTTTATTCTGGTTCTCTTATGATTTTGCCTTACTCATTTGCTGTTTGGTTGATTTGATTTTCTGCTCTTCTTTATAATTGGATCGAAGAAAGCTTGATTGATTTTGTTAGCCTTTCCAAAGAACCAGCTTTTAGTTTCATCATTTCTATAGTATTTTTGGTTTCTAATTTATCTATTTTTCTTTTAATTTTTATTATCTTTTCTTCTGAGTTTATTTGTTGGCTTTCTCATTTTTAAAATACACATTCATTTTATCAATCCTCTCATATATTGTTGTCGTTCAGTCATTTCAGTCATGTCTGACTATTTGTGGTTTGGGGGATTTTCTTGGCAAAGATACTGGAGTACTTCGCCATTTCCTTCTCCAGTTCATTTTACAGATGAGGAACTGAGGATAATAGGGTTGAGTGGTGTATACAAGGTCACATAGCTAGTAAGTGTCTGTGGATGGATTTGAACTCAGGAAGACAAGTCCTTCTGACTCCAGATCTGGCCCTCGATCTACTGTGCTACTTAGCTGCCCCCCTCATATTTTCATAATGTATGTTTTTAGGTAAATACACACATATATACAAACATACATGCATACATGCATGCATACATACATACATATATCACGCTCCCCCAAGGATTGCCTAAGCTTCATCTCAGAAATTTTGGCATGTTGTTTCATCATTATCATTTTCTTTTACATAATTATCAATTGTTTCTATGATTTATTCTTTGGCTAACTCATTATTCATGATTTATTTTTAATTCCCAATTCGAATCTGTATTTTTTTTCATTTCTTCTCCCTAAACTGATTTCTATTTTTATTGTATTATTGTCCATAAATGCTATGTTTACTCTCTCTGCCTTTTTACATTTATTTACAGTATCTCTTCTCCTATTGTTGCAGTATCTTTCCTGATTTTCTAGAATCATGTAAGCAAACTATGATGTCATCAGTAAATAGGAATAATGATAGCTCTTCCTTGTTGATCTTTTATGCCTTTCTTTCTACCCAGCATTTCTACCACTAGAATCATGTCAGATAATATTGGGAAGAATAGTCCCCCATTCTCCTCAATAATACATGGTCAATTTTTGTAAAAGTTTTATGTGTTGTTGAGAAATTTAAATGGCACTTCTAGATAATGCATGCACATATATATATACATATGTATATATACACAATTGTATATGTATACATACAAATACATCTATAAATTCATGCATACAAACACATACTCCTTGAAGTTGCTTCCTGCCTTAAATACCATTTCCATGTCTGTTTGGAGAATGTGACTCAAACTGTTCAACTTTCTAAAATACTTGCTGATTGATATAGGGTGTCTTGTACCAGGCAATTGACTCTACTGTAATATATACTATGACAAATAAGGTGGCAGGTTGAAGAGAAAAATCACCCCTTCTCCCCTTTTCTGGAAGAGGCTTAGAGGTCACAAAATGTTGTTCCCTGCCTTGAAACCCTTAAACTCTTAAACTGACCCACTATCTCCAAGGTTCAGCAGGCTTAGCTGTGTAATGACCTTCTCTAGGGCACTGCCATTCTTCACTCAGATAAAAGTGAGCTGCCTTTCAATTTAATCAGTAACTTCTTTCACAGGATGACTGGGCCTGAGACATATCCTAGCAATTTGTTAACATACTAATGCCTGGTTAACTCTGTCCTTTGACCCTTCCCCACCCCCACCCCTACTTTCTTTGATGACATCCGAAACTTAAGGTGGTGATGGGAGACCAAATCCTGCTCCCTCTCCTCCCCTCCATAAAGAAAGTCATATGATTTTATACTGTAAGCTAGAATAATCATCCCTTCCTACTTGGCTCAAATCTTATTTTAAACACTTAGATTGACTCATTTACACCAGCTATTTCTAAAAAAGACTGCTTGCTACTGTTATATGGAGGTTGAGTTACCTTTCAGATTTGTTGTCTTGGAGGATGATTCAGAAGTGGAACTCAGGGACCTTTACATAGTATACTCTAAGATACATAAGTTGCTTCTAAGTAAATTTGATGTGGACTGTGGCATGACATCTTTTTTTAGTGAGATTCGAAGTCTTTGAGTTTGTTTTAAATCAAAAAGGAAATTGATCAAGAGGCCTTCAATGATATCATCAAATTGATGAAATTGTGAATTCAAGGGTTCTCATTTTCTAAAACTTTTTTCTTAGATGTCATACTTCCTACAGATCATTTACAGTGTTGTTATGAGTATCAAATTGATTGTCCATCATATATTCTTTTAAATTTTATTTTTAATTTATGAAATAAAACAAATATTTCTATAACATAGCACTATAAAGAGATGATTGCACATGAAACTGCAAATCTAGCATGCACAACTTGCTATTCCTTTCAAATATACAACAAAATTATCATGGCTACCATTAGACACAAATAGGTATATATATGTAAAATTATCCAACATATACTTCTATTTATCAGTTCTTTCTGTGGTCGCAGATAGTGTCTTTTTTTATATGTCCTTTATAGTTAATTTGGGAATTTATAATAGTCAAAATAACTTGTTTGCTTAGTCGTTCTTAAAACAATATTGTTGTTACTGTACACAATGTTCTCCTGGTTCTGCTCATTTCACTCTTCATCATTTTGTGCAAGTCTTTCCATGGTTTTCTCAAATCAATGACTCCATCATTTCTTACAGCACAGCAGTGTCCTATCACAACTATATACCACAACTTGTTCAGCCATTCTCCAATTTTTAAGAACAATGATGTTCTTACCTCACTGTATATAATATGCCGGTTCTTCTGGTCCCCATAAAAAATGTTGTAGGTCTTCAGTAAAGAATTAAGTTGCTCTCTACAAGAAATGACCATATCAAAATACCATCAGTCTCAATAATTTTAATAATAAAAGGAAGTCACTGAATTTTCATTTCACAAAGAAAATGGAATAGAAAAGAATAATTCAATGGTTTCTTTCCCCATAATCCCTCTCTAGGACCAAAGTAGCTGATTGACAACTGAAGTTTAGTTTTAAAAGTAGGGATGTTCTTAAAACTTTTGTACCTAACGCAATTTATAGGTGGTCTGGGTGATAAATGATTAAAATCTCTATCTAAGGAATGGACTAAAAATGATGATTAGGGATAACTAATCTAGAAGAGCCCGCTTGGGAACTCAGAAATTATTTCATATAATTGTCAATTGTAGCAAGCAGAACTTGGCAGGGTTCTGCTATTATTTGAAGAGCCTCTTGCTGAGCTTATACAAGACCTTTGCTTCCTGGATATACACTTGTGTCCAGGCATTTTCTCTGACTGTCTCAGCTTGCCTTTAGTTCTCTTCCTCCTTGCCTCTGCCTCCTGGTTTCCTTCAAATCCAAGCTAAAATCCCACCTCTTGCAAGAAGCTTATCTTGGTCCCCCTCAACGTTAGTGCCTTCCCTCTATGATTGTCTCCAATTTATCCAGTATATATCTTGTTTGCACATATTTATTTGAATGTCATCACCTCCAGTACTTTAAACTACTAGTTAAACTACTCCTCAAGTACTTTGATTTGACTTGTTTTTGATGAAGCCAGGATGCCTTTATTTAATCATAACTTCCTTTTCTTGATAATCATTAACCCACATCCTCCTTGGCCTGCCTCCATGGGTGGTGAGGGAAGAAAGATGTTGGTTTCAGTTCTGTGTAGCTCACTAACCCTATATCCGGTCTCTTTTGTTTGTTTGTTGTCTAGAACTTTCCTAGGAATTGAGGTCAAACTTACTGAGCTAGAATTTACAGACTCTATTCTCTTCTTTTTTGAAAAACAAAAAGCTAGAATTTACAGACTCTATTCTCTTCTTTTTTGAAACCAAAAACAAAACCACAGGTACATGTGCTCTCCTCCAGTCCTGCAGTTCCTGTCTGGTTTGCTAGGATGTTTCAAAGGTGACCAATGGTGGCTCACCAATGTTGAAATGTACACGGGATTTCTACTTAGAGAAGGATTAAGTGATGTGCTGCTCTGCATCTCTTCTAATGCTGTCATTTCATGTTCCTATGGCTTAGTGAGAATGTAAAAATGATATTCTTAGTAATATGCTTGGTTGTTAATCAATAAACATTTTAATGGCCTACTATATCAGACACCGTGCTAAGCATTGTCTTGTAGAGGATGATAATTGGCTATTCTGAACTCCCACTGGCAGAAGAAAAAGAGAATTGGGCTTTTACTTTAAAGACATTAAAATGAGGAAAAATTTCCATATTTAAAAGGCAAACATTAGATTAAGTTACTGACCAACATGATATCTCCTCCTCTAACTCTGTGTGTGTGTGTGTTTCCAGGTAGTTTGTCCACAGACAAAACGAAACAGCTAAATTTTGAAATTCAAAATCTATGTCTGCTCCTTGCTAGCTTTGTGATCTCTACATCTCTCTGGGTCTCAGTTTCCTCACCCGTAAATTGAAAAGGTTCATTTTGATGGTCTCTAAGGTTCCTTGCCACATGAAATCCTATGATCCACTGAGAACTGAAATTCTAATAAGAGCAGGTTATTATGTGACATTTTTCGGGTATACCATATGGCATGTTGGGTACTCCAAATCACTTTGTCCTCTGACTTTCTTAATCTGAGAGAAAAGCAGTAGGTAAAGATAGGTGATTTGGATGCTCCAGAGACCTTCTGTGTCACATACGATAACTCTTGTCTTCTAAATTTTTGTCCTGTTGTTCCAAGTCATTCCAGGAAGAAGGGGTGGGGGAAGAGAATACCATCTATTCTGGGATAATGAGTTACAAACCTTAAAGTAAACAGTGCTTCCAACTACCTTAGGGTCAGTTTGAGTCATGTGTCCCCTCTGAGCAGCAACCAGAAACCTGTTCCTATTTTCTACCAGGCCAAGGTGGGGAAAGGAAGGATAATGCTAGGTAGTCCAGCCTGGCATGTGTGGCTCTTCAGTCCACAGCAAAGTCGAGGGCATGGGTAACCAATCATGGAGGGCAGAATGGAATGGAATGATAGATGTGGGACTTCTGTAGAGGAGAGGCAGAAGGCTTGTTCTAATGAGTTAACATAGAGTGCTAAGTGTGAAATGCTTAGGAGTACTCTGTACTTGATGTAGAGTAAATGCCATTGCTCCTCTGATGAGAATCACTCCTACCTAAGGCCGGGAAAGGGAAGCCATGAAATAGCTTCCCTCATCTTCAAGGCATTCTTGGACTGCCTTGAAGCATAATTTCCCACTGAACTTTATAAATATATATTGCTGATTTCACAGCAATTTGGGTGGATCCCACCTTATACCCACACAGGATCAAAGGTTTAGTGCTAGAGGGGGCCTTGGTGGGCATTTGGTCTAAGCCTTTGTTTGACAGATGAAGAAATTGGGCCTAAGAGAAATGAAGTGAATGGACCAAGGTCACACAGCTAAGGTGGTGGCACAGTCACAATTTGAACCCTGGTCCTTTGGCTCTAAAACCAGAGTTCTTCCAATGCTGCCTGCCATGTGAGGGCAAGGACTGTCTTTTGCCTTTCTTTGTATCCCTAGAGCTTAGCACAGTGCCTGGTACAGACTAGGTGTTTAATAAATGCTTACTGATGGACTGACCACTTCAAAATTTCAAAAAGCCATGTTTTTCTCAGCATGGGTGTCCCTTCTCCTCCATCTCAGCTCCATTACAGACTGTGGTGACTCCAATACATTATATTAAATAGGTTTATTGAGTTTCTATAACCCCAAACAAAACAAAAAAACAAATAATCTCCTGCTATTCATATCTCTGGTGATAAACTTCCCTCAATCTGCTTAGGTTGGTCTTCAAATGACAGTTGTGCAGTGTGTCAATAGCTATAATTAAAGCCTCTCCATCTTCATAGATCCTGATCATACAACCATAACCAGGAATTCTGCTGTCCAGGGCAAATTCAAGTAGGCTTGGGGCTGCTTGGAGGAATAGTCATTCTAGGAGAGAAGGGCAGCCTGTCCTCTGGGGAGACAGATTGGGGATTCCATCAGTAACCCAAGAAAGTAACTGTCATTTCCCCCTTCTTCAGAGTTCTGAAATTCAAAAACATGCAATAGGTAAATTGGTACATCCCCTGTCTTCTCCAGGAGTTGTGAAGGAGGCCCATTGCAGAAGATTGGAGTGATGAAGGGCAATAGGGGGTCTACAACAATAATGCCCAGAATTCTGTCATCTTCCTCTTTCTTTTGCACCTGCTTGGCCATTATGCAATATGGCTCGCTTGCTCAACAAATACCTACATTTCCTTGATACTCACAACCTTACAATCTTGCATATTCTTTAATATTAAACCTTTAGGGCAAGTGCTCCAGCTGCTTCGTTATCATAGTAAAATCTGATTTCCCATTGATAATAAGGCTTAACATGAAGCATTATTAGGAAATAATTATAGCCTTTAAAATTATTTTCTCCAATATTAGACCTTTACAGCAGACAACATTAAAGAAACCTATGTATTTTTCTTCAATACAGGACCAGGAAATTGTATTATTAAAAAAATTTAAAGGGAAGAAAATAGGATTTTATGTAAATATTAGGTCATCTGTCAAGAAGTGCTCATCAGCTTATGTCTACTGATATCTACAAATAATGGCAGAGTTCCCTTTGCTAACTTTACATTTTAGTCTCAAAAAGAATTCTGTAGAGGCAGATAGGTGGTACAGTAGGAATGCTAGATTTGGGGTCAGGAAAGTGTGAGTTCAAATCTTGTCCCAGATCCTTACTAGATGTGTGACTTGTCAGATAACTTTTGCCTGCCTCAATTTCCTCATCTATATAATAGGAATAATAAAAGCATCTACCTCATAGGGTTATGAGTTCAAATCCTGCCTTAAGACACTAGCTGTGTGACCCTGGGCAAGTCACCTAATCTCTCAGCCTCAGTTTCCCCATTTGTAAAATGGGGATAATAATGTTCTGAGGATCAAATGAGATGACATATTCACAGTACTTTGCAAACCTTAAAGAGCTGTATAAAGGGTCACTATTAGAGAGCCCCTGCATTCCCAGTTCTACAGGTCTGACACAGCCTTTTGCATACTCCAAACTGCCTTTCAAGGCTTTTTGTACATTTCTTCCCCTCCTCCAAATCACAGCCAAATTGGTTGTATACTAGTATTCCTCACTTCATCATGCCTTTGCCTAGGCAGTCCCCTACACCCGGAATGCCCTCCCTCCTCACCTCTTCCTCTTCAAATTCCTATCTTCAAAGTTTTATTTGAATGTTTCTTCCTGCATGAGGTCTGGAGGTTCTTCACTTTGCATTCATTGTAAGTGTATTTATGTGCATACCCATGGTCTCCTCCTGGTAGAATGCAAACTCTTTCAAGATAGGCTATTTTTTTTTCTTGCCTTTGGTATCTGTGGTGCTTAGCCAAGTGAAAGGCACACAGAAGGAGTTTAATAAATGCCTCTTGTTGATTGGTGCTGAGGATTGCCAATAGCTTCACACTTTTATCATTCTTTTCTAAGCCCTTGTTCAATCTTTTCTTTTCTCAATCATGTCCAACTCTTTGTGGCCCCATTTGGGATTTTCTTGGCAAAGATACTGGAGTGGTTTACCATTTCCTTTTTCAACTCATTTTACCAATGAGGAAACTGAGGCAAACAGGGTTAAATGACTTGCCCAGGGTCACACTGCTAGTAAGGGTCTGAGGCCAGATTTGAACTCGGGAAGATGAGTCTTTCTGACTTCAGGCCTGGTAGAGTCTTCATTTTGCAGACCAAATAAACTATGGAAATTTCTCTTGCAAGCCAAAAGTTTGTGTCTCTTATTTTGAAAGCTAAGAAAAGGAACCTTACGTTGAACAAAAGGGAAACCTTTGAAAACTATCAGGCAGCCCGCAGTGTTATGTACCTCACCTCAATTTTAAAAGCCCATCGGAGCCTCTGAAGAAGATCCACAGATAGTGAAGTAGGCTCAGATAAAATTCTCAGTAAGTTTTTTGGTTTCGTTTTTCCCCTACTACCAGGTTTCTAGGCAGAGCTATTCCTAGGCAACAACTAAGTAATCTCGTCCCTCCATTCTCTCACTTGTCAGCTGGTGTTAAAATAAAGGATTTGAGGCTTATTTACACATGGCTAGTCCTAGGTGGTACCATGGCTATAGCGCCAGGCCTGGAGTCAAAAAGATTTCAATTCAAATTTGGCTTCACACACTTACTAGCTTTGTGACCCTGGGGAAGTCACTTAACCATGTTTGCCTCAGTTTCCTCATCTGTTAAATGAGCTGGAGAGGGGGGGCAGAGCCAAGATGGTGGCTGGAAAGCAGGGACTTGCTTAAAGCTCTCCCCCAGACCCTCCAAACACCTATAAAAAATGGCTCTGAACAGATTCTAGAACTGCAGAACCTACAAAATAGCAGAGTGAAGCAGGGCTTCAGCCCAGGACAGCCTGGATGGTTGCTGGGTAAGGTCTATCGCACCATGCTAGGAGCAGAACAGAGCAGAGCCCAGCATGGGCAGCACCAGGACCAACCAGACCGGAAGTTGGGCGGAACAGGCCTTAGCACCCTGAATCAGTGAGCTGTGGCAGTTACCAGACTTCTCAACCCACAAACACCAAAGACAACAGAGAAAGTTAGTGGGAAAAAACTGCAGGGACAGAGTGAAAAGAGTTCCCAGTTGGCCACCACCCCAGTGCCAGTAGAGGTTGTGCAGCTCTGAGGCTGCTTACAGAGCTACAGTTGCGGTTGCTTCAGGCCCCAGGCGCACCTGGTGGGAGAAATTAAGTGGCAAAGCAGGAGTGCAGAGCCTGCTTAGATCTGAGTTGTGGTTCAGGTTGGCTGTTCTTGGGGGAGAAGGAGCACTGGTGTGGCAGAGCTGGCTGTGTAGAAACAGCTCTGAAAACAACAGTGCAGCTCCTCAAGCTTGGGACAAAGTACTCTCTACTCTACAAGCAGTCATACCCTGACAAAAAGCTCAAGGGTCAAGCGAAAATGGACTCAGATTCAGACTCAGACTTTGGAATCTTTCTTTGGTGACAAAGAAGACCAAAACATACAGCCAGAAGAAGTCAACAAAGTCAAAGAGCCTACATCAAAAGCCTCCAAGAGAAACATGAACTGGTCTCAGGCCATGGAAGAGCTCAAAAAGGATTTCGAAAGGCAAGTTAGAGAAGTAGAGGAAAAATTGGGAAGAGAAATGAGAAGGATGAAAGAAAACCATGAAAAACAAGTCAATGACTT
>CM053623.1:309828933-309859612 GCA_028646595.1 Phalanger gymnotis | reverse complement strand
AAATAGACTAACTCAAATGGGAAAAGAGCTCCAAAAAGCCAATGAGGAGAAGAATGCCTTGAAAGGCAGAACTAGCCAAATGGAAAAGGAGGTCCAAAAGACCACTGAAGAAAATACTACCTTAAAAATTAGATTGGAGCAAGTGGAAGCTAATGACTTGATGAGAAATCAAGATAATCTAAAACAGAACTAAAGAAATGAAAAAATAGAAGACAATGTGAAACATCTCATTGGAAAAGCCACTGACCTGGAAAATAGATCCAGGAGAGATAATTTAAAAATTATTGGACTACCTGAAAGCCATGATAAAAAAAAAAAAGCCTAGATATTATCTTTCAAGAAATTATCAAGGAGAACTGCCCTAATATTCTAGAGCTGGAGGGTAAAATAGAAATTGAAAGAATCTACTGATTGCCTCCTCAAAAAATTCCCAAAAAGAAAACTCCTAGGAATATTGCCACCAAATTCCAGAGCTCCCGGATCAAGGAGAAAACACTGCAAGCAGCCAGAACAAAATAATTTGAGTATTGTGGAAACACAATCAGGATAACACAAGATCTAGCAGCTACTACATTAAGGGATCGAAGGGCTTGGAATATGATATTCCAGAGGTCAATGGAGCTAGGATTAAAACCACGAATCACCTACCCAGCAAAACTGAGTATCATGCTCCAAGGCAAAATATGGATTTTCAATAAAATAGAGGAATTTCAAGCTTTCTCAGTGAAAAGGCCAGAGCTTAATTGAAAATTTGACTTTCAAACACAAGAATCAAGAGAAGCATGAAAATGTAAAACAAGGAAGAGAAATCATAAGGGACTAAAGTGGAACTGTGGAACATTCCTAAATGGAAAGATGATGTGTATAATTCATGAGACCTCAGTATTAGTGTAGCTGAAGGAAATATATATATATATATATATACACACACATATATATGTACATATATACACATATATATACATATATACATATATATGTGTATATACACACACACACACACACACACACACATATATATATATGGAGAGAGAGAGAGAGAACAGGGTCAGTTGAATATGAAGGAATGATAACTAAAAAAAATAAAATAAAATTAAGGGATGAGAGAGGAACATATTGAGAGAGGGAGAAAGGGGGCAAATTATCTCACATAAAAGTGGCAAGAAAAAGCAGTTTATTGGAAGGGAAGAGGGGGCAGGTGAGGGAGAATGAGTGAATCTTGCTCTCATTGGATTTAACCTGAGGAGGAACTAACACACACATTCAATTGGATAATCTTACCCCACAGGAAAGAAGGAGGAAGGAGATAAAAAGGGTGGAGGGACAATAGAAGGGAGGGCAGATAGGAGGAGAGATAATCAAAAGCAAACACTTTTGAAAAGGGACAGGGTCAAGGGAGAAAATTGAATAAAGGGGGACTGGATAGGAAGGAGCAAAATACAGTTAATCTTTCACAACATGAGTATTGTGGAAGGGTTTTGCATAATGATACACATGTGGCCAATGTTGAATTGCTTTCCTTCTTAGGGAGGGTGGGTGGGGAGGGAAGAGGGGAGAGAATTTGGAACTCAAAGTTTTAAAAGCAGATGTTCAAAAAAAAAGTTTTTGCATGCAACTAGGAAATAAGACATACAGGCAATGGCACATAAACCTCTATCTTGCCCTACAAGAAAGTAAGGGAAAAGGGGATGGGGGGGGAATGGAGTGGGGTGACAGAAGGGAGGGCTGACTGGGGAACGGGGCAATGGGAATATATGCCATCTTGGAGTTGGGTGGGGAGGGTAGAAATGGGGAGAAAATTTGAAATTCAAACTCTTGTGGAAATCAATGGTGAAAACTAAAAATAATAAATAAATAAATAATTTAAAGAAAATGATCTGGAGAAGGAAAGAACAAACCACTCTAGTATCTTTACCAAGAAAACCTGAAAAAGAGGTCATGAAGAGTCCAATATGATTGAAATGGCTGGAGAACAACAAAATGACCTGGAGAAGGAAATGGTAAACCACTCGAGTGTCTTTGCCAAGAAAACTCCAAATGGAGCCATACCGAAAACGACTGAAAAACAACACAGTCTTAAACACCCACCTCATAACCAAGACAAAGTGGGTGCCATGATCACCATACTCTGGCTTCATATTGCCTCTGTATCTATATGAAAAGAGGTGTATAGATAATGTGGTGGGGTGGAAATCCTACAATTATCCTACCCTCACCACCTTAGGGGTGCATCACCTATGGTGCAAAGAAGTTGATTAATGTTCAGAGTTGATGATCCTCTGAAACCTCGATCATTTAACTATTTCAGTGTGTGATT
Source organism: Phalanger gymnotis (assembly GCA_028646595.1). NCBI lineage: Eukaryota > Metazoa > Chordata > Mammalia > Diprotodontia > Phalangeridae > Phalanger > Phalanger gymnotis. The sequence continues at coordinate 309,857,295 of CM053623.1, read as the reverse complement.
CCTTCAGTATAGAGGATCTTTAGAAATTACAAAGGAGTCTTGAGATGTCTGTAGAAAAAGAGATAGGGAGCAAAAAGGGTTAATTGCTCCCTTTACTGCTAATGGTTTTAAAGATATCCTATGTGAGTTGACTTTGCTACTTGTTTTGCTAAGAATATTGTCAGGCAGCAAGTTTGCATTAGAAGTATGACTTGAACTCAGGTCTTCCCCACTTTAAGATTTTTCTTTTATGCATTACAATACTTTGCCTCTTCAATCTTTTTTTTTGGGGGGGGGTGGAATTTAAAAGGGAGATCAAATCAGTGTTGTACAAAATCACAATGAGAACTCCTTCTACCAATGTAAATTACATTTTCAGAGTTTCCTAAAGCTTGACTAGGTGGGAGATTGGTGAAGTAAGATTTAAAATTGGAAATAAATGTGCACATTTGCCCAGGGTCACTCAGCCTGTGTGTCAGAGATGGGACTGTACTCAGGTCTTTTGACTCAAAAGCAGCTCTCTCTCTCTCCACAATACCAGGTTGCTTCCCAACAAGATGAAATGGATCAAGTCCTATCTTTTGGTTTCCTTTCTAAAGCCCTGAATGCTTTGTATTTATCTTTGAATCTAGAGACTATCAATCCAACTGGCATCTCCAGTTCTGCACCTGTTCCCCACCTGGAAGGCAGGGCTAGGTTATCTTTATCCATCGGTGTTTGAGTTCTATCAACCCACAGGTGGTAGGGAGAGAAGGGGGGGGGGGTGCCTTCTCCATTCCATGTAGATCCCAATAGGCTGTACTTTCATCAGCAGACTGACTGGACCATGGACATGGAGTTTGCCCAAGTCTGTACCTACCCATCATGCTGCTGAGCAGGCAATAACTTAGGAAGGCAGTATTGTGTTTGGAAGTGGTTCTGCAACGTTCCTATGCCTTACACTTCCTACCCCTCCTCCACATGCTCTTTGATCCAGTAACACTGGCCTCCTTGCTGTTCTTGGAACAAAACACTTCATCTCCTGACTCAAGGCATTTTCTTCAAGCTGTCTCCAATATCTGGGCTGCTTCTCCTCTTCACCTCCAGCTTTCCCTCACTTCTTTCAAGTCCCTTCTTCAGGAAGCTTTTTCTGATCCCCTTAATGCTAGTTCCTTCCCTCAGGTCATTATTTCCAATTTATTCTCAATGTAGCTTATTTATATGTGATTATTTGCATGTTGTCTCCCCCCATTAGAGAGTAAGCCCTTTGAGGGCAGGGACCTCTCTCTTTTTTTTATACCCCCAGAGTGCCTGGCACAGAGCAAGTGCTTAATAAATGTTTATTGACTGATTGTGCTAAAACACTCTTGGTTTCTAAGCATATAATATCCATGGGTCTTCCTTGGCCACACTTAGTAAACCATCTCTATAGATAGGCTAAACCAGGTTGAAGGTTACAGACAGGCCTCAGTCCTGCTGGTGAGTCTAGGGGATGTCTACTTGTGTTGGTAAGCAAAATGGGCTCCTTAGCACTTAGTTCAACAAATGCCCTTGAAGAGTTTGGCTTTTGTTTGCTTTGAGTAATTCAGTGAATTTCATTGAATCTTACTAAGTGCTAAGCCCCAGGCCCAAACCCCTATTAGGTATAAATCCTATGTGGGTGTGGATTGGCAACTAAAGTAGGGCCCAAGATGGGGCTAACTCCAGGGAGGGCCTAGTTTACATGTCTGGGACAGCAGAGGCTCTTAGACCATGTGGCTTTAAGTCGCCTCTTTGTGATGATTTTAGGTCATGTGGGGTGAGTCGCATGTGTGACTGACTCCTGACACTGAAAAAGATATAAAGTCAGGGCTTGGCCTTCTCTTCCTTGGAGCTCATTCTGGCAGCAGTAGTGGGGCTGGCCAGCCCTTGTTCTGAGCTCCCAGGCTGAACCTAGATGTTGGTAACTATGAATCTGTATTGGGTCTGTCTGTTAATGTTTGTACTTTGTTTGTAATTTGCTCTGAAGTTCAGGGTGCTGGCTTTTTTCCCTGAACTAAGTGAATGATATTTGTATGCTGAATTAAAGTAAGCTTGTCAAACCCCTTCACCTTGCTTTCTGTAGTAAAGCAGATCAAAAGAACCTGTGCTGTTGGCAGCTTTCTGGGTGCTGGCTGTGGGTGGATCTTACACCCCCACAGGAGCTGCTAGCCAGATTGTTGAAACACTACCCCAAGTATGTGAAGACTCTCCGCACACTAGAGTAGGCAGATGCCATGAAGGCCCCTGAAGCAGGTTCTGTGGAAAGCTTAGAGCCTGGTCAGGCATCTAAAACATTAAGTCATCCTGACTTTTGTCCTGCCATCCAACTTCGATGACTCAGGAAGAGAGAGAGAGGCTGATGACTGTTCAACTCTGCCCTGCTTCAATTCAGTTCACATGAAGTCAAGACATCATCCATATCATCACTGGTCCTCTTGGGAAAGGAAGGAAAAACAGCAACAGAGGCAAAAGGGTAGGAGGAACTGCCCTCTTCTCTGCACAATTCTCCAAGACTCGGGCTGCCTTTTGGGGGATTTCTTTTTCCTTTTAAAAGTACCTTTAACATTCATTTTAACCTAATAGCACCAGTGAAGGAATGATCTCATTCCAATTCAACTCATACATGAATTTCCTCTCCAATATCCCCAACAAGTAGTCACTCAACTTTTATCTGAGGACTCCTAGCAGTCTATGAAACTTTCTTTGGGTTTGGGACACATTGGCATCTTCCTTCACACAATATTTGTCAATTCAATGGTGTGCTGGAGAGGGCTCATTTTCAGTGTGAGCATTTACACTTTGGAAATTGGTAACAGCTACAAACCAGGGCTTGATTTATTGTTTTGTTAATATCTAGACTTAAGAAAGTGATGGAAAAATGCTAATAATGCAAATTAAACTTAAAAGGGTGTTTTGTGTATAATGTCTTAGGCTACCTCTCCCTCCCCCACTGCAGTTAAACATTTACCAGCATGACCTCATTTGTCATGAACACAAACCTTAAAGGTGAAAAAGACTGAAAAAACTTCTGCACCTTCTGTGATAGTAGCAGCATCTGTTTTACATAAGTTGGGTTGGCCGATTTCTCCTAAAGGGGCAAGGAGGCTGTCCTTGCATTTGGATTGGTGTGGGGTAGAATCATTGGTGACTTCCTGGTTGCCCAAGGAATAAAACACACCTCAGGAATAATTATATAAATAATACATGATAATTACTTCACATGCCTCATTATTGGTGTAACTATCACTAAGTGAATGGTAAAACTTTCTGACCCGACATTGCCTACATAGTGAATGCAGAAGCAGAGGAGACCCTAGTCAATCTGCATTAATTCATCCTGATTGATCCTTTTATGGTGGAGTAAACTCTTAATTTATGACCCACAAATGTCCCACTTTATTCCAATCCTAAACCTTAGTATCTTAAGTACTATTGAATCCTAATTATATAAAATAGGCTGCTAAGCTCGCAATTTGACTTAGTGGACTTCTCCAGATTGGACGGCAAAAAAAAAAAAATAGAGAGAATTCCATTTAGTTTTCTATTTGTTGTTGTTTAGTTGTTTCAGTGGTGTCTGCATCTGAGACCCCATTTGGGGTTTTCTTGGCAAAGATGCTGGAGTGGTTTGCCATTTCCATCTCCAGCTCATTTTACTGATGAGGAATCTGAGGCAAACCAGGTTAAGTGACTTGTCCAGGGTCACCCAGCTGGTAAATGTCTGAGGCCACATTTGAACTTGGGTCTTCCTGACTCTAGGCAAGGTGATCTATTCACCTAGGTGGGCTCATCGAAGGTAAGAAAGTCTCTCCCTCCCCCACTGCCAGTTACTATCTCCAAAACACAGGGTGAACACAAGGCAGCCTCACCATAGTCCTGATCCTTCATCTCTAATGATCACTGGCTGGGTCTGGGATTCTGTCCCTGGCTCCTCTGTACCTGCCTCCTGTCATTGGGGAGGGTCTGATTTAGTAGAATGAGGCTACTTTGAGAGTGCTGGCTTGCTATCTTCTCCCACTCATCCACTGTAGGGTCAAAATCAAATAAAAATGTTCTGGGTAGTTTGTCCTCAGGTGATGTCTGAAACCCTTAAGAACTTAGAGAGTTCAATGGTCAGCTCTGTTCTATCTGGTCCTGCTCCATATCTTAGATCTTTCCTGGAGTTCTGGAAAGGTCTGTGACATATTTATCATATGTCTTGGTTAAAAATGTCTTGGGTCCCATTCTAAACAGTATTTATTTCAAATTTTGTTTAAGACAAACAACAACAATGAACCCATACTTTTCTATGCTCTTAAAGAAAGAGGTAATGTTTTTTTGAGTTCTTTGACCTTGGTTTAATTTAAATCCCAAGTCTCTACCCCAAACTTTCAGAACAAGGTCCTCTTATCTTTAATTAACTGAACTCCCCATGGCAGGAAGTGTTCACACCTCTAACCTTTGGCCATGTGAACATCACAGAAGCTCTGGAGTATCAAGGGAAAACACAAGTACTCCCCAGTTCAAAGCCAAGACGGAATTCTCTGCAACAGTGGGCCTTTGTGTGAAATTGGGGCTCCCTGTAACAGGTGGCCTGGTTGCCTGGTTTCAGTAAAAGAGAGCTGAAGCCTCTGAAAATCATGCCCTTTCACCTGAATTTCATTATGTCCCATTAGTTAAATTTAGGCGGTGAAGGCAGAAATGCCCAAGGGTGGCACAAGAGACAGTTCTCTTTCTTTGGCAGCTTTAGTGGGGTTGGCATTGGGTTCCAAGGAGTAAAGAAAGACAAAACAGATTCTCAAAGGGAAAACTGACCTGGTTCTGTTTGGGGAAACTGACTCTACACTCTTTATTTTTGGGAGCCTGGGAAGAGATTAGCTGTGAGCCAGAGTCAAAGTGTTTTACTTTGCTCACCTTTCAGCCTGTTATGAAAGGTGGAGGAAAGACAACTTTCTGTCCTAGTTTCTGGCCCTGATATCTTGGGAGGAGTAATCCCAGGACAGAAAGCAGAACTATAAACAACAGTAGCTATAAAATCGGCAAGTGGGAAATAGAAGCAATTGGAATGTATGATACCCTTGCCTCAGGATAATGAAAATGTTTTTCAGCTTTTATTGATATCTTCTGTTTTTAACATCACCCTTCATTTTGGGATACATCCCATCCTCCTTTCCTAACAAAGAGAGAGAGCCTTTATAACAATGAAAAAGAGAAAAGAAAAAAAAAAACAACTCCACATTAAACTCATCAATCTCAGACACTAGCTGTGTCACCCGGGTAAGTCACTAAACCTCTCAATTTACTTGCCTGTAAAATGAGATGGTTAGGCTCAAAACCCTCTAAGGTCCTTTCTAGAACCTCTATAAGGCTATGAATGAAAGATGACAATAATGTCCCTATTACTATAGAAGATATTCTGTTCCTCCCAGTCATCTTGGCTCACAATCCAGGTCCTATCTTCAACTCTTCACTCTCCCTCCCTCCCTCTCCATACATATCCAGAGGTGTGCTGGTAAATATTTAATAGCAAGTCCTCAAAATATACAAACACACACATACATACAAATATATGTATATACATATATATACAATTTATTGTATATATAATTGTATACACGCATATATACAATATTATATATATACATGTACACAATATATTGTACATACAATTGTATATATACATATACACAATATATTGTATATACAATTGTTATACATATACACATAATATATTGCATATATACATATATACAACATATTGTATATATAATTGTTATATATATACACATAATATATTGTATATATACATATACACAATATATTTTATATACAATTGTATATATACATATACACAATATATTGTATACACAATTGTATATACACATATATACACAATATATTGTACATACAATTGTGTGTGTATATATATATATATATATATTCAAAAATAGATAACCCCTCCACTTTTAAGTTTAATTTTCATTATTAATATTTTCTCCATCACTTTCTTATGTCTAGACAATTAGCAGAATAAGAAATCAAGCCCTCATTTCTAATGTTGGATGGTTTCTGAGGTATAGATGTTCAGACTGGAAATTTAACAGTTGGCTCTCTGCATGCTATGTTGCTGCATCCAAATTGTTGCCAAGGCTTGTCAATTATAAGATCTCTCCCATCATTCCCTTCTCTCCACCACCAACCTGGTGCAGATCCTTATCATCTTACACTTGGACTGTTATAATATCCTGCTAGCCTGCTGGTCTGCCTTCCTCAAGTCTCTCCCAACTTTGGTCCATCCTGTGTTTATTCAGCTGTCAAAGTGACCTTCCTAAAGGGCATATCTGACCATGCCATCCCTCACTCCCATTCAATAAATTTCAGTGGTTCCCTATTACCTGCATGATTAAGTATAAAGTCTTCCATTTGGCCTTTAATGCCTTTCTTAACTTGATCTTTTGCTACCTCTTTAAGTCTTCATATTTTCTGTACTTAGTATATTTTCCCTGGCTGCCTCACATTCCTGGAATGCTGTCCCTCCTCATCCCTGCCTCCTGGCTTTCCTAGCTTCCTTCGAATCCCAGTTAAAATCCCACCTTCTGCAAGAAGCCTTTTCTGGTCTTCTACTGCCTTTCCCTTAAGATTATCCTCATTTGGCCTTTTGACATCTTGTAGGTACATATTTGTTTTGTTTTGTTTTGTTTTGTCTATTTCAAATAAATTGTGAGCTCCCCAAACGCAGGGACTGGGGGTTTGCCTTTCTTTGAATCCCCAATACTGCTTGGCACATAGTAGGTGCCTAATGCTTGTTTATTTGATTTCTTTTACACCCATAGTCCCCCACCTCTGCAAACAAGGGAGGGAAATGTCTTCTTGTGTCGATTTTTTTTTTTTTTGCTTAATCGTTATACTTGCATAGCATTTATTTTCTATTGTTTTATTGTGTGTGGATTGTTTTCCAGGTTCTGCTTGTCACGTTATGTCAGTTCACATAAGCCTGCCCGTGTTTCTCCAAATTTTTCATATTGATTATTTTCTAACATCCCATTGCATTCATGTACCACATTTCATGTAGCTAGTCCATAATCTATGGGGCATCCACTTTGGTTCCTGTTCTGTTAGCATCAAGGTATTTTCAATTCAATTCAATAAATGCTTATTAAGTGCCTACTATGTGCCAGGCACTATGCTAAGTGCTATTTTCTAAACATCCTTTGTGCATTACAAAAGGGAAACATCTGTCTAAGCCAGTGGTTTTCAAAACTTTTTAAAATCAGCTCATAACACAGTGTCATTCTTTGCTATAAGAAAGCCCAGTGTACCTGGGAGACTGGCCCATTTCCATGCCCATGTAATTGCCAACGTAAATTCCCTACAATTTATGGCATACATAGAGAAACTGTTGAAGCACACACCTTTTGAGAACCACTGCTCTATGTACTGATAGTGAGCAAATACAAGTATACACCATAGTACTACATACTATGTTCATTGGTATAAATTAATCCATCAATTGATAAACATTTATTAATCACCTCTGTGTCAGGCACTGTTCTAGGAGTTAGAAATACAAAGACAAAAATGAAACAGTGTTTGACCTTAATTCCCCCTCCACATCTCAACCAAAATTTTCCCCATTGTCTTTTCTCATCATCAACAAACATTTATTGAGATGTAGGAATCGTGCTAAACTAGGGGTGGTGGTGGTTATCATTGTCTTTCAGTCATGACTAACTATTTGTGACCTCATTTGAGGTTTTCTTGGCAGAGATACTAGAGTGGTTTGCCATTCCCTTCTCCAGCTCATTTTACAGATGAGGAAACTAAGGCCAACAGGGTTAAATGACTTGCCTTGTATCCAGCTAGTAAGTGTCTGAGGCCAGATTTGAACTTAGGGAGATGAGTCTTCTTGACTCCAGACCCTGTATTCTACCTACTATATCACCTAATTGCTCTAGTGGTTGAGGGGGAAGGCTAAAAACACAGCCCCTACCCTTGAGAAGCTACCATTCTAGTGAGAGAGATAACTGTCAAACTATGTAACATATAATCCACTCAGAGTAAACTGGAGGTTATCTAAAAGTCCTGGGGGTGGTGGGACTGGGAAAAGCCTCATACAGTAGGTAAGATTTAAGCAAAGTCTTAAAGCAAAGACGAATTGAGAAGGAAGAGCATTCCTGGCTTGGGATGAAAACGCAGAGATTTAGAAGATGGAGTGTCATGTGGGAGGAATAGTAAGAAGACCAGTGTTGCTGGACCATATAGGGCTTGGCAGGTTATTAAGTCCAAGACTGGAAAGGTAGAAAGGCGCCAAGTTGGTCAATTTTCTGTATTTGAGTAATGAAATAGAATTGCTCCAGTCTTTCTGGAAAGCAATCCTTACCTACACTCCAAAGTCAATAAACAAGGTATGTCCTTTGATATGCAAGTGTTTGTTATCTAGTCTCAATTGGACCCTCCTTGCAGAGAGTCATTCCTTCTAGTGCATGTGCTGTATCTCTCCTCCCATTCATAGCCAAATTCTAAGAAAGAAAACTTGTCTAAATTTGCTGCATCTACTTCTTTTCCCATTTACTTTTTAACCTCTAGACATTTGGGCTTAATTTGGACCATTCCACCAAAAATGCACTTTCCCAGGCAACCAATCAGGTCTGAATTGCTAAATCTCCATCTTTTCTTCTTCTTTATCCTTCTTGACCTCTCCGTAATTTTTACATTTTTGAGTAACCGACCCCACCATCCTCCTGAAAACTTTTTTTTTGTCCCCAAAACAACTTTATTTCCTTTTTGGAGGGTTAGTAAACTGGTTGATCAGAGGAATGCTGTACATAGAGTTTATTTGATTTATTTTTTAAAAAATTATTTGTTTTTCAATTCACAGAACAAACATTTCCATAATAAAAAGGTGATTCATATGAAACTGCAAATCTACCATGTACAACTTGCTATTCCCTTCAAATATACAACAAAGTTACCATCTACATTTCTTTTTTTTTTTTCTTCTCTGAAACTTTTCCCTTCTTTCTTGATACTGTTCTTTCCTGGTTTTTCTCCTAGCTCTCATTCTGCATCTTCTCAGTCTTCCTGACTATACCATTATCCTTGTCTCACCCCCTAACCATAGCTACCTCAAAGGCTTCCCTTCTATTTTCTTTCTTTACCCTCTCTCAATGACCTCCTCAGCTCCCATGGATATGCTTATCTCTAGCCAGATGACTTCCAGACATACAGCCAGATCAAGTATTTCTCAGGAATGATGAGCCCATATCACAAGTTTTGCCTGTTGGACATTTTCATTTGGATGTCCCAAAGGCATTTGAAGGTTTGCATATCCAAAATGGGACTCATTTCCCTCCAAATTCTACCTTTCCTCCATATTTTTCTGTTTTTCTTTTTTATCTGCCTCCTCACCAATCACAATGGCACTTCTCTTGGGATATTCTGATAGCCTACTAAATGATCTTTTTAATTCCTAAAGCACAGGTTCAAAAAATGGTTCCCCCAATCACCTCTAGTACAAAATACAACCATTGGCATTTAAAGTCCTTCAGTTTCCAGATCTATTTCAGATTAATTCCCTTTATACACCCCATGTTACAACCACATCAGACAGTTTGCTCTTCCCCAAACACAATGTTCAATCTCTTGTGTCTTCACTCCAATACAGGCTGAAGGTTCTAAACTAGGATTACAGTCCCTTCTCACCTCCACATCTTAAGAGCTTTTATTTCTTTTAGTAATGCTTGGAAGTGTCACCTCCCACAAGAAGCTTTTCCTGATACCTCTACTCCCCATAAGAGTATCCTAATGTCCAAGATCTCCCTTCTCAAATTAACGTGTATTTACTTATCTACTTAGCTATTTTATTTACCTGCAGAAAGTAGGTTCTTGGAAGGAAGGGATGTTTCTTTTTTGTCTTTGTATATCCCACACCTACCACAATTACTTGAAAATAGTAGCTGGTATAATAAATATTAATTGAATAGAACTGAAGGTCTGGGTATCCAATGCTTGAAAATACCTTCTCAGTTCAACCTTCGGAGTTCTTATTTCAGCTCTTCTTATTTCACTCTTAGATGGATGCTACAATTTTATTTTTTTAATAGTATCTTATTTTTTCCCAATTACATGGAAAGACAATTTTTAGTATTCGTTTAAAAAAATTGAGTTCCAAATTTTTCTCCATCCCTTCCTGCCTCCTTCCCTAAAACAGTAAGCAATTTGATATAGATTATATATGTAATGCTATGATTTTTCAAGAAAACATCAATGGATTATACTATGTGAATGCCCAGCAAAGTTTCATAACAAGTATCAAGAAAGGAACAGGAAGTGGAAGTCTGTGTTCAACACCTGGAAAACAATTTTGGGGCAGAATGTACTTATCGTGCTCTGAGAGTCTTCATTTCCTTTACTTTTTACTTAATGCTGCTTTTGAGAGTTAAAAAGAGCAGAAGTGACAGAATCATAGAATCCTAGGAATCTCCCTCTCTTTCTCTGCCTGTTTCTCTTTGTCTCTGTGTCTGCCTGTCTCCCTGTCTCTCTCTCTCTCTCTCTCTCTCTCTCTCTCTCTCTCTCTCTCTCTCTCTCTCTCTCTCTCTCTCTCCCCTGTGAGCTCCATGAGAGCAGGGATTTTTCACCACCCTTCTATCTGTCCTTAGAACTCATCACAGTACCTGGCACAGAACAGAAGCTTAATAAATATTTGTTAAGTGACTCATTTTCACTTTGGAGAGGAAAGGAACTTCTCCTTTACAGATGAGGAATCTTAGGTTCACAAAGGTAAAATTAGCAATTAGGATTAGCTATTAAGGTTAGTTCTAAGTCTAAGAGCAGCACTGAGGTAGTGACATCTATACCTAGAACTAAGGTTGGCTCATGTCTTGGGGCTCCCACTGGTTCAGGCAGAAATCATCCCAGGGTCCGCTTACAAAGTTCTCTGATCCTGTCACTGATGGCGGCTGAACTTGGAATGATGAGCTAGCTGCTCTTATTCTAAGGGGTTGACTGAGAGCTGAAGTCATGACAGAAAAAGGTAGGAAGCATTAGGGGTAAACTGAGGAAAGCTAGAGGAAAGCAGCCACAGCTGGATCTGAGAGGCTGCTGCAGAAAGCAGTTAATGGGTCCCAAGACTGAGAAAAAGGCTGTGTGAAGGTTATGTGGGAAGGCCATAGGACAGGCACTGTCAGTACTCCAAAGATGGATGTGCTGACTCTTCCTTCTCTCCTGTTCCAATTCCCCTCACTCTTTCTCCCCTTAGATTGTGAGCTCCTTGAGAGCAGGGACTTCGTTTTTTCTATCATTAACACTCAGGACAGCTCTTGGCATTTTTTTTTTGTTGTTGCTCAGTCACAAAAAAGTCTTTGTGATCCCTCTTGGGGTTTTCTTATCAAAGATACTGTAGTGGTTTGCCATTTCCTTCTCTATCTCATTTTATAGATCAGGAACCTGGGGCAAACGCGGTTAAGTGACTTGCCCAGGGACACACAGCTAGTAAGTGTCTGAGCTTGTGTTTGTACTCAGGTGGTCTTCCTGACTCCAGGATTAGCACTCTATACACTGCACCATCTAGCTGCACTGAGCACTTAGTAGGAACTTAGTAAATGCCTACTGAGTGATTGAATTTTACTGTAGAGAGGAAAGGAACCTGATACCTTTCTTGGGTCTATGCTTATTCATTGAAAGACTTGTTCCCACTTCTTAAAATGTAACTTCCTGTTCACTTAGCCTTTTTAAACCAGATCATCTAATTTATGTGTGTCACTACCCAGATGTAGCAGAGGTCAGCAGCAACAGGGCAACTTTGGAGAAGGAGAAAAATAGATATAAAACCTCCATATCTTGCCAGAATACTCTTCTGTGTCCTGAAAGCTCAGAGCTCATGAAAGAGAATTATTGATTCATTTTTATAACTTCCCAGGGCAGAGAAAGAAAAAAACATTTGCTAATATCCATCCAGATGATGTGAATCAGCAGGCTAGTCTGCCTAGGGGTGCAGAGGAGAGAGGGGGATTATGACTAGCTGGCCTGGCACTGGAGGCAGGAGCTTTACAGGTTTCTTTTGCATTTTTTCTTAGTCTCGCTTGAAAGGAAAAATCCTTCCCAGAGGGGAAAAGCTGAGGAAATGACTAAATAATATACTAATGTCTAAGGGGAGGGTAGCCCAGTCTACCCAAGGAGGGGTGCAGAGTGGCAATTCTGTTCACTAACCTGCAACAGCAACACCTCACCATCACTGGTAAGTCTGCCTCCAAACCAATGCTGTTTCTATAAAATAGTAGGTCACACAAATCACACTTAAGTGGAATATTTGCATAAAAATGTAGTTACCTTGTAATGAATTTCTTTTCATTGATGTATACCAGAGAAGGGGACTGGTGAGGACTGGTGGTCATTTTTCTCCACTCATTCAGACTGGCTGAAATGAATCAAAAAAAGAAACTATGTCTATTGGGTGGCAAAAAATTAGGAAAAGAAATATCTGGTATATTCAGTGATGGGAATTATTGATATATTCAAATGGGGACTGATTCTGCAGTTCAATGAAAGTGTTCCACCAAAACTTTCATTCCAAATGTTTTGTTGCTATTGCTCTGAGAGAAAATTTGTGTAGTGAAATGAGGTGTGATACTTGCATATGCCTTTTAGATATACTCAGAGACAACCCCACCAATCCCCCATTCCTCTCTACTACTAACCCTTATTCATATTTTCTCTCCAGATTTAGAGGCAGTCTAGTGGATCTGCTCTGGAATAATCTCAGAAATTACAGAAACTTTAATATGCTCAATCCTCATACAGGAGTAAAACCAAGGAAATCTCTCATAAGGTGATTTTTCTTGTTTCAATATTAAACAATGAATTTGTTGGTTTAGATGAAAATTACTATTAATGGCCTTGTAATTTATTAGCAATATGAAGTAACATTTAAAAAAACATTTATTTTTTATCAAGTAACATAGATAAAGGCAGCTAGGTGGCTCAGTGGGTAGAGCACTGGGCCTGGGGTCAGGAAGACCGGAGTTCAAATCCAACCTCATATACTTACTAGCTGTGTGACCTTTGGCAAGTCACTTAACATCTGTTTGCCTTAATCCACTGGAAAAGGAAATGGCAAACCACTCCAGTATCTTTGCTGAGAAAACCCTATGGACAGTATTGGTATGCTATGGTCCATAGGGTCACAAAGAGATGGACATGACTGAACAATAACAAACATAGATAAACATTCGAATAAAATGTAAAAGGCTGCCATACAGCCAGGGTCACCTCTTTATCTCCCTCCTATCCACCCATTTGGTTTGGAGAGGAGGTAGTCTCTTAAGAAAGGAACGTGCTTTGGGAAAATAGGGAGAGTCTGGGGCTGAGATAATTAGAAAATTCAGGCAATTTTGGATCAAGTTATGAAACTGGACAGTTTAGTAAATCTGTTCTTGTATTTTGTCTTTGAGCAGTGTTTCTCATATGTGGTCTACATAAGGAGTATATTCCTTTTTTTCATAAAAGCGATTCAACCCAAATGGACAGATTCTGTTCTTATAAAGAAAACAGAAATGCCAGTAGGAGTCAGGCAGGCTGAAATCATGCTCTGACTTGACCAGCCTGCTAAGTTTTGCCTCATACCCTTGTAGCCAACAGTGAGCTTTGGAGAGTGAGTTCTGACATTAGTGACCTTTATTTTAATATTTTCAGCTCAGTGGTACCAGGGTTTAGCTAGAGGGCATAAGTGGAAAATGTCCATTTCACTCCATTTTTTTTTCAGTAATGGAATGCCTCATTGCCTGGACCTCTTTGCCCAGGAACAGAATTAGACTGGAAGAAAGCCGAGGAAGATGCTGGAGATGGAGTTATAAAGTCTGGGAGCTAAGTTCTACCTACTTAAACATTACAGTGCTCTCCTGTGTAATTATACTGACCAAGCTTGGCTCCAGAGAAGAGTTGAGAAAATATATGACTCTCCCCTCTTTGCAGAGGTGGGGAGTTATGAGTATAGAATATTTTATGTGCTGTCAGGCATGACTGATGTGTTGAACATTTTTAACTGCTTTTTCCCCTCCCTTTTTCCTGTTAAATCTTTGTTACCAGAGATGAATTTTTGTGTAAGGCAAGGTAGAGGAATATAGTTTTTTAAAAAGAAGATTGTATTCTTAAAGTTACTAATAAAAATAAGATAAAAAATGAATAATAATTGTAATAGCAAAAATGATACAGTGCTTTCTACTTGTCTTTCTCTTTTCATTTCCATTCCTTTTGAGGTAAGCCCATGCACACCTCATAGTCTTCCTCCTCTAGGAAACCTTCCCAGGTGAACACTATTTAACTCTTCCATCTACCCCTTTCCCTAGGGATTCTTGATTAATTTCAAAATTACTTATTACCGTTCAAGCATATGATGTTGCAGAATACTCTTGGGATTGCTAATCCCTAGGCATTCTCTAATCTTCTCACCTGAGTATAGTCCTGTTGACCTATAGTTCTTGTTCAGGTCTACCATCTGTACCAGGGGTGGGGAACCTGCAGTCTTGAGGCCACATGTGGCCTTCTAGATCCTTAGGTGTGGCATTTTGACTGAGTCCAAGTTTTATAGAACCCTTTCATTAAGGGGATTTGTTCTGTGAAGTTTGGATTGAGTCAAAGTTAAGGACCTTGAGGATATAGGTTCCCCACCCCCAATGTGTACCATAGGAAAATTTTCCTACAATATTACTTCCCTTTCAGCACATGAAATTCCTTGTAGAGCACATGGCTATTTAACAAAAACACTCTGTGAATTAAGATTGATGTAGGATACACGGAGACAGAAAGACTGTGTGTATTTTGATCTTCCAGGCTCATGGTTATTTTAGGCTTGCTTCTTTATTCCCCAATTATTACAGAAGATAGCCAGAAGGACTGGCATATGTGGGTTTCTCTTAGTTGCTTAAAAGGCTACTTGTAGAATTCTTGGAGTCACAATCATAATCATGAATGAATGAATGAAAAAAGCATTTATTTAGAGCTTACTACATACAAAGCCAATGTTAGCACCATGCATTTGTATTTTCCATACAAATAGAAAAGTAACTCAGTCTCTGCTCTCCAGGAACTCAAATTCTAATGGGGGAGATGATAATATGGAAGGCTTCAGCTACAAGTCAAGCTGAAGCTGGCTTCCATTTCTATTGCTTTCAAAATTTGGCAGGACATTTCCCTCACCAAATCCACACAAAGTGAGATCATAGGAATGAGCTAGAAATGCCTTTAGCAATCATCTAATCTAATCCCTGAATTTTGCCAATGAGGAAACCAAGTGAGAGATGATGTGGCTTGCCTAAAGTCATATAGAATCTGAACCCTGGTCCTCTGACTCCAAATTCTCTTTCTTACCTACCACCATGGTAGTGCAAGCGTCACTATCCACATTTTACTAATGAACCAACAGCTTCAGCAAAGTGAAGTGACTTTCACAGGATCACATAGCTGGTAAATGGCTCAAGCTAGGACTCAAAGCTAGGTCTTTAGTCTCCAAGTCAAGCGTTTCTTCTGCTCCCCAAAGCTGCACATAGACAAAGGGTCAAATGAAGAAAATTTGGTGGTTTTCTCATTGGTTCCCATGGCTGGGTTTTGTTTTGACCTGCGCCTGTGATTCATTTGGTGTTGAGAACTCCTAATTAAGAAACTTTTTTTTTTTTTACCCATGAAGATTGATGACTATTCTATAGCTTTTAGTCTTAGAGAGCTGCCAGAGACACCGAGAGATTAAACAATTTTGCCAGTCACCTGTTTCCCATTGCTTTTTTGTATTAATAAACTAAAATAACTAATATATCTTTAGCAAAATTGAATATCTGTGCTGTATTTACACTGTGAATCATACTCACTGATAACCCAAGCTAGATCAAATAAAACCACTTTACTGCTGGTCATAGGCTGTCCAATGGCCTAAGAAGATTTCAGACTGTCGGATGAAAGGACTGGTGATGCCTTTAAATCATTTCATGGCTTTAGAAACGAAGCCTATTGAATCAAATGAAACAGAAGAATGCAAAACCAAAATCAATTCCTTTTCCCCCTCACTGTTAAATGAAAATTGGGCAAGTCACAGATGAACTTGAGATTTAAGAACAAAATATTTTAGAAATACCTGAAAAGTCAGGACATGCTTCTGGCAAATGAGTCATCAATAATGAAGTGTAAGAGGAAACAATCTTTTGCTGTATTTTTTTTTCTTTTACTATGAATCTTATGAGGTTGGATCTTGAAAACTTATTTTGATCTATGGAGATCTAAAGGACCAACTGGCCTCAACACATTCTCCTAAACATTTGAAGGGAAGAAAGCAGGGACATCAAATGGTAAAGGGAAAGAGGACGCGATGTTTTCCCTTTTCTCTCTGTGTACAGGGCTAATAAATAGTGAAAGGATGTGATGTCTTGTAAAAGGATGAGAGGAGGAGATATAAGCCGATTTAATCTGCAAGGTACTCTGAAGGGGAGAAGGGAAGCAACTTATGCCAGGCAACTCAAACCACCACTGTGACTCACTCCTTGATAAGCAGGGCTCTGAATCCAATAACCTTGATAATATTAGTGTTCCTCAAAACTCCAGACCTATTTCCAGCTCAGCCTCTGCAGCCATCATTGAGGGGGAGAAATCACTGTAGAGAAGGGGCCCACCTTCCTCATCACCACACCAATTGATAGATAGGGACAAGTGTTCTGGGAGTGGCAGCATCCCCCAGACCACATGTCTGAAGAAGGGGACAGCCAACTCCACTAAATTCCAACGAACTGTCTGCCACACACAAAGGAAGCATACAGGCCTAGCTGAATCAGTAAGGTACCCAAGGGAGAGACAGAAGGCATCAAGTGTCAGACAAGCCACCACCATCTCCATTCCCATACCCCTATAACTCGATGGAAACACCCATCACGGTAAGAGCTTAATAAATACTTCATTTATTCATTCATATAAAAAAAGAGGACATGATAAAGAGAGATAATCATACACTATCTATTTTGATATTTTTAACAAATATTTGGTTATTGGTTTATTTTAGAATAAATCAATAGCAATAGATTTAAAGAATATCAGAATTTACAGGCATAAATTTTAGTACCCTGGTAGGTTGTCTATGTGGAATTGATAATTTAATCAATTAAAGTTAAGTACTTACTAAGTGCCTTTTGTGTGCCAAGTATTCTCTTTAGAGCTGGAGACCTAAAAACAAAAATGAAACAATCCCTACCCTTAATTCAAATTCAACAAGGCCACTGGCTCAACCAAACTACCCTTAAGGATCTGACTTTCTTTGGGGGAGTGGGGGTGGGGAATACAAGATATGTGTGTGTGTGTGTGTGTGTGTGTGTGTGTGTGTGTATAGTTATGTATATATATAGATAGTTATAGTTACATATATAGTGATATATACATATAGTTAAATACATAGTTTTATATATGTACACGTATAAATATATATATAAATAGTCATAGTTATAGTTGTATATATAGTTCTTCAGAAAATATACAAAATAATACAAGATAATTGATGAGGGAGGAACGTGCACCTGGGGGTACCATGGAAGTCCTCAAGTAGAAGGTAGACCTTGAGTTGGGTTTTGAAGGAAGGAAGTATTCTAAGAGTCATAAGTGAGGAAGCTCAGCATTCCAGATATGGGGAGAGTGTGTGTGAGAGATGCAGTGAAGGACAGCAGCTAGATAACTGTCTGAGCTCTAGAGTGTGTGAAGGGCAGTGATGTATAATAAAGATGAAAAGGTAGAATGAAGAAAAGTCGTGAAGGACTTAAATGCCAAGTAGGAGAGTTTGTACTTAATCTTAGAGGTACTTTAAAAAAAATTTGGGGGGGGGGCTGGAGGGGGAAAGGCAGGACAATTGGGGTTAAGTGACTTGCCCAAGGTCACACAGCTAGTAATTGTGTCAAGTGTCTGAGTCTGCATTTGAACTCAGGTCTTCCTGACTCCAGGGCTGGTGCTATACTCACTGCACCACCTAGCTGCCCCAGAGGTACTTCTTGAAAGGCCACTGGACCTTGCTGAGTGACATAGTCAGACAAGTGTTTTAGGATGATTGTTTTTGCAGTTGTTTGGAGGATAGCTTGGAAAGAGTAGATAAATTAGCAGACTATTATATTAGTCCAAACAAGAGGTGCTGAGACCTTGAAATAAGGTCGTGGCCTTGCAGAAGAGAGAGGGTGACAGATGATGGAGACAACACTTGGTAACTGAGCAGATATGTAGAATGAGGAACAGTAGAGTGTTGAAGATGATTCCAAGTTTACGAAACTGGGTGCAAAGAAAAATGGTAATAGTGCCTTCCAAAGAAATAGGGAGGTTTGGAAGAGTGGATTTGGAAGGAGAGATAACGAATTGTGTTTCTCATGTGTTCTGTTTGAGAGGCATGAGAGGCATTCAGTAGAGAATGTCTAATAGGCAGTTAAAAATGAACAACAGGAGCTCAGAAGAGAGACTGGGGCTGGATTTATGTTAGAGATAATAATTTAACTCTTGGTTGTATGACAAAGAGTATGCATGTGTGCATGGTGTGAGAGAGAAGAGAGGGGAGGAGAGAAGAGCACTAGGAAAGATCCTGGGATATACCCACACTTCTGTTCAGTTATTTTTTGGTCATGTCCAACTCTTTGTGACTCCATTTGGGGTTTCCTCAGCAAAGATACCAGAGTAGTTTGCCATTTCCTTCTCTAGCTCGTTTTACCAATGAGGAAACTGAGGCAAACAGGGTTTTGTGACTTGCCCAGTGTCACCCAGCTAGTGAGTGTTTGAGGCTGGATTTGAAGTCAGGAAGATGAATCTTCCTGACCTGGCCCTGGCCAGGCCTGGCACTCTATCCATTGGACCACTTAGCTGCCCTATATCCACAGGAAGAGGACACAATATGGATAATAAACCAGCACAGGAGATGGCAGGCCTGGAATCAAGAAGTCCTGAGGTTGAATCTTGCTTCAGATACTTACTAGCTGTGTGACCCTGGGCAAGTCACTTAGCCACTATTTACCTCAGTTTCTTCAAATATAAAATGGGAAAAATGGCACCTACCTCTGAGGATTAACGTAAGAATCAGATGAGATATGTATAAAGTGCTTAGTATGATATCTGTCACATAGTAGATGCTACAGAAATGCTACCTATTATTGTTGTTATATGGAGAAAGAATAGTCAGAACAGTGGAGGAAAGACAGGTGAGAGCAGTCTCAAGAAAATCCAGAGAAGAGAAAGCATCCAAAAGCAGAGGGTGGTCAGTGGTGTTCTGAAAGGAAGCTCATCTCTTTTCTTCCTTTTAGAATATAAACACTTCATCATCATCTATTCCCTTCCAATTGCTCCAAAGTATTTACTTCTCTAGGTTTCTCTTATCTCAGGTGTTTGCATTTCATAGATCTTAAACAACTGTTTTACCCTCTTAAGAATGCTTCAAAATCCTCTATTTTATTCAAGTTCCATTTTTTTTCTCCTTGTAGGATTATATCCAGTTTTTCTGAGTAGGTTATTCTTGATTGTCAGCCTTTGTCTTTTGGAATATTGTTTTCTAAGATTGTCTTTCCTTCATCACAGTAGCAGCATAGTCTTGTGTGATACTAACTGAGGCTCTCTGGTACCTGACTGCTTACAGCATTTCCCTTTTACCTGGAAACTCTGGATTTCAGCTATAATATTCCTAGATGCTTTTAATTTGAGGTTTCTTTCAGAAAATGAGTGATGAGATTCTTTTTTTGTTTGTTTTTTTGAGGGGGGAAGGCAGGGCAACTGGGGTTAAGTGACTTGCCCAAGGTCACACAGCTATTAAGTGTTTGAGGCCAGATTTGAACTTGGGTCCTCCTGACTCCAGGGCTGGTGCTCTACTCACTGAGCTACCTAGCTGCCTCTGAGTGATGAGATTCTATTTTCACTTTGCCCTCTTATTCTGATTGACATGAGTTCTCTTCCTTTATGATTGATTCAAATAAAGGCATTGATTACTGGACCTTGCATTGGCTTCTGCTTCATTTGGTCCATCCCTACTCAGGGCACCTATATATTTCAGGCCCTGGGGGATCAGTCTGATCTCAGGCCTCCTTGGTGCTCTAGATTAAAAGTGTCCATAAGCTTTAGGCCATTTACTAGAGCTCACATTGTCTTCAACCTTCCCTGGCATGACTCCTCTCCTAGTGCTTGCTGGCTTTTTCCATCATCTTGTGTAGTTTGGGGCTGGATGGAGGAAATTGCTGTCGTCTTTGTTTTCATCATTGCTCCATCTGGTGACTTTTTAGATCTTTTCTAGGGCACATGTGAAAGAGCGAGACTTCTTTGTGACTTCTCATCTTAAACAGATGACAAATGCTGTTTGCAGTTACTTTATATACTTGATAAAATGAAATCTGCCAATGCCTTTGTTTAACTTTCCAAGGAGAATTTGTGAGCCACGTTACATTGATTGTTTGAGACTGGGTCTCTCTGTCTCACTTGGGCTGGAATTATAGCAGCCTCTCATGGTGTGACTCCGCTACCAATTGCTATGGGAACTCTGACCTATTCTATTTCTGACCTGGGCTAATTCAACCCTCTCTAGACAGTTTCCTGACTAGATCCCACTCCTGGGGGCTCACAATATTGGTGCTGAACCTAGTTCAGATACCTGATTGGTTTAGCCTACTGCAAATAGCTCAAAAATTGGCTTCAACCTCCACAGTATCTGGGATTATAGGTGTGAACCACTGGCCCCAGCCTCATTGGTTTCATTTATAGAGAGACCTCCACTCCAGTATCTTTGCCAAGAAAACTCCAAATGGGATCACAAAGAGTCAGATACAACTGAAATGACTGGACAACAGCAAACCATTGCAGCATTCTAACTGCCTCCTTTTTTCACTACTCTGCCACCATCACTGCAAGATTGGAAAAGGACCACACAAGACTGAAGGTTGTTTTGTATTATTCTTAATTTCTTGAGTTTCTTTGGAATAATAGGCCAGGCTTGACATATGCTGGCCTTGTAATGTAGGTTCAATATGGGAATGAAATGAGACAACTATCTTATTTCATCGGACGATCAATAAAAAAGGCTTTTTTTCACCATAGTAGGGGAAGGATATCCAGCAAGAATTCATTTAGCTGAGTCAACTTCCCTGCTTCTGTTTCTTGTGAAGATCTGCTGGTCAGAAGCCTAAGGGAGACACAAGGTGGCTTTTTGTGTCCTGACTCTTTTGTGTGTAGGCCACCAGGAAGCTCCCTCACTGACCTGAACCTTAGCCTTATGAGCCAATTAAGTCTCAAGGATAACTTCAATATATTTTAAGGAAAAACTAAGCAAACCTATATGGGGTAGGGCCTTGGGATACTGTTCCTACCACATGTAGCCAAATTATTCATCAGTCAAGATAGGGATCTCTTTCCATCCTCTAAACAGCTGATGTAGTAATATGCCTGAAGCACGAGTCTGTGTGTATCTCTCACTCTTAAATGTTTCTTGTAAACAACATATTGTTGGATTCTGATTTTTAATTCATTCTGCTATTTATTTCCATTTTATGGGTGAGTGCATCCCATTCACATTCAAAGTTATACTTACTGTTACTGACCATAGCAATCTCCTTCTCCAATGGTTTCTCTTTGCCTACAGGATAAAGTAAAACTATTTTGTTGGTTTCTAAAGCCTTTTATAGTCTGTCTCCAACCTTTCCCACTGAACATCCCAAATTAATCTCCTTCATGCACTTTATATTTCTCTTCAATTTGTTCCATGTACATGATATTCCAAATCCTGTTTCCATGTCTTTGCACAAGCTTTCCCCAAGTTTAGGATGTTGGTCCTTCTTAGTTCAAGTATCTTCTCCTGCAGGAGGCCTTTGCCACTAGGAAGCCAACCAAAAAAAATTCTTCTCATTTATTTTGTAAACTTTTGTATTTATTGAACCTTTCTTCTTTTGCTTTCAGTACAGTATAAACTCCTTGAGGGAACAGATTGTTCCATTTTCATATTTCTATCCCCAGTGCCTAGTAGGTGCCCAGCACCTAGTAGGTACTTAAAAAATGATTATTGAATTGAAATCCTTAATTCATCCAATTAATTGCTGAAAAATGGTGAGCCTGACAAGGCCAAAGGTAAAGTCCAGAAGTATTCAACTACAGACCTCACTCCCAAGTTGAGAGAATCAATTGATTAGTGTTCCTTGACCATGGTTTTCAGCGAGCTATAGAGTTACCTAATTGTACTGTCATCCTGCCCACATCTTTTCCACATAGTCCAGAGTCACAAGAAGGTCATTAAACACCTTGCAGAAATCAAGATATATCGAACTGACAATACTTTCCCCAATTTACTAGTCTAGTAATCTTATCAAAAAAAAAAAAGAAATCAAATGAGGTTAGATTGACAATTCTAGATAAAAATGGCTTTGGCTCTGATAGTTAATCAACTATGTGACCTTGGGGATGCCTCTCTACCTCGCTGGGCCTCAGTTTCCTTCTTCATAAAATAAATAAATGGTTAGATAATCTATAAGATCAATTCCAATTCTAAACTTCTGACTTGGCTATAAATGAATTAGAGCTACTGGAGCCCAAACAGTTCTCAAGTAGGGAACAATTTAGTATAGTAAAAAGAAGAAAGCTGGATTTGAAGTTAGAGGAATTGAGTTCATATCATGGCTTTGCCTCCTTACTACCCATGTGATGTGATTCCAGTCACTTAACCCCCCAAAGCCTCAGTTTCCTCATCTGTAAAATGGGGGAGTTGAATTACATTGCCTCTGAGTTCCCTTTCAACTCCCAAATCTATGATCCTATGACCTTTAAGGCTCCTAATAGCTCTCAACTGATGACTTTATGTTTAGAATTTCAACATTGTATGATTGTCATGTCTGGATAGATCATGATATAGATGTTATTATTGTTAATAAGAATTGTTACGGTCTCAAATGCAGCTCATTATACTCCCTCCAAACTCATCTTTCTTTCGAACCATAACATTTCTATTGAGTGTATCATTAACCTTCCAGTCGAATGGTTCATGGCCTTGGAGTCAACTTGACTCTTCATTCTCCATCACAACTCATATCCCCAGCATTTTTAAAGTCCTGCCTATTCTTCCTCCACATTTCCTTCATCCATCTTTTTTCTTTCCCCTAGTCCAGATCCTCATCAACTTCCACTTTCTCCCATCTCCAGTCCATCCTCCACTCAACTCCCAAAATAATCTTCCTAAAGCATTAGTTCTGAACGTGTTACTCTCTTGCTCAAAAACATCCAATGGCTCCCTGTTCCCTCTAGGAATAAAATAAAACTCTCCAATTTGGTATCTAATGTCCATCAGTCTAGTTGATCTTTCTAGACTTATTTCTATTACTCTCCTTCATGTAAGCTCTTTTCCAGTCAAGCTAGTTTGTTCCCATTTCTGTGTCCCTGCTCAGAAGTCTCCCTCCCAGGACTGAAATACTCTTTTTCCACATCTCTTGGAACTCTTAGATATCTTCAAATCTCAGGCCAGATCCCAAGCTTTTGCTGATGCCCTCTCTGTTATTGCTTTCTCTCTTCTCAAATTATCTTGTATTTACTTAAACTAATTACTTTTCTCTCCAGGGAATTGCCTCAGTATTCTATTACTCAATATTTTACATGAAGGTTCATAGCAAGTACTTTAATTGTGCTTAAAGCAAACCAATATAAAATTAATGTTATTTTGGATTATAAGTGGACATGAGGCATAAATTGTAGGAGAGCTGGATTTTTAAACTTAGGGTTGATAATTATTGCAGTCTCTCAATCTTACCTATCTCTAGGTTTTTTCCTTCTTGTCCCACTTTGTAAGAAAGGATGGTTTAAAGCAAACCTTTTTTTAAAAAAGTCATTTTAAAATGTAACAAAGTAAGGATTCCCACATGTAAAGCACTTTCTAATTTACCAACTACTTCCCTCATGTCAGCTCTTCCAGGTGGGCAGTGAAATTGTTATCACTCCATTTAATAGGTGATAAAACTAAGTCCCTGGAATCAGTCACTTGCCAAAAGGCATATGTAGCTAATGTGTCAGAATTAAGATTGGAACTCAGTTCTTTTGACTCCAAGTCCAGGGGCTGCCCCACTACCCTTCAATTGTTTCTCAAATATTATGTAAATATAGTTTAACCATTCCAATATTAAGAGAAAAAGGCATTGGGATCATAGTTCTAGACAGCTAGGCAGCATAGAGGATCCCTGGACCTGGAATCAGGAAGATTTAAGTTCAAATCTTCCCTTAAACATTATTAACTGTATGACTTTGGGCAAGACACTCCTCTTTGCCTCAGTTTCTTCAGCTTTGGAATTGGGATAATAGTACTCACCTCGAATGGCTGTTATGAAGATCAAATGATATAATAGTTTTAAAGCCTTGGAGGCTGGCTATAAAAATGCTAATTATTATTATTGTTATCATGGGCAAACGTGATATCTACACTGTTTAGGTTAAAAATATTTTAAGAATTTAAGAGGGAGGGGATCTTTTAAGGCTCAAGTGCTTTAAACCTGGAAAAAAGAATGGAAAGCGTGGAGCGAAGAGGATCTTGAGTATGAGATGGGTCTGACCCACGTGGGCTTCTGGATCCCTTTATTCCGAGGACAGGTGCAGCCAGAATGACGTCAGGGCACATGCCCTCAACTTTGATCCCCTATAACTAGAGTTGAATTCAGGGGGTCAGGCTCCTCCCTTCTCCTTACCTCATTCTATACATTCTGTAGAATAAAGTCATCTTGAGAAGCAGTGAATCATCCTAGCCAATGGCAGGAGTGCCCACACACTGTAAAAAGTTGACTTACCTGGGAGGGAGGTCGGAGGCACGGAGAAAATGAGACGATTTGTCTGGTTTTCCTTTGAGCATGGCAGGGAACTCTCTTCCTGACGGATGTCCCTCCACGGCCTTATAAAGTCCAAGAAGCTGTTAATTATTACTCTAACGCTTAACAAGCTGGGGCGTGTTGGAAACCTGAGACACTCCCCGTGGCTCAGTGCATGTTGGGAGTGTTTATTTTCCTCGAGAAGAGCAGCTGATAGGAACACTCCCAGCCACACACCTGTAGGACAGGTAAATTGACACTCCGGTTAACGCTTTATCTACTGCCTGCGATCCGATTCTCATAACTTGATTGGCCTGTCAGAACTCCATATATACCCTCTATAAGCAAGAAGAGACCTCACTAATGTAACGTTTTCAGATCTCCTCCCAATAATCTTGTGGTATAGGCAGTGCCAGCGTTCTTGACTCTATTTTGCATTGGTTGAAACAGATTCAGAGGTTAAGTGATTTCTTTATAGTCACATAGCCTGGAGGGCATGGAATTCAAAAGCAGATATTCTGATTCCAATCCCGGTGCCCTTTTCACTCTAACATCTACTAATAAATGACAATGATTGGGGCTGAAAAGAATTCTTCACAGTGCCTTGTGTTCCCCCCCCCACCCCATTTGAATGAGCTTGATTTGAATCCCTTCCTGTTGCCCACAGATGTTATATAAGAGGGAGGAAAGGAAGGGCACAGCGTGTGATTCAGTTGAGAGAAACAGGCATCATTTACCAGCTACAGTCCCTCTAGCTAGGAGCATCCAAAAAGCTTTGAGATCCCCAAAATGGCAAGTGCTACTCAGTAAAGTATTAGTTTTTTGGTTTTTTTTTTTTTCCTAGACCTTTGATTTCATTTTCCAGTGCTTATCACAGTCTCTGGAACATACTAGGCTGTGTAATAAATTGACTGATTGACTGAAGAGATGGGGAACTCCCGGTATCAAAACTTGATCCTTTCCCCATCCTTATTTGGGGTAAATGTGAATTTCATCATGTTAGCAACTTCCTCCATAAAGCACTATAGATAAGATATTTTCTATGATAGGCTATTTTACAAAATGTTGCCTTGATACTCTTCACAGGACTCTTTGGTCAGCCAAAGTCGTGTCCTGGTACCTGTGATGTTCACAGGTCACAGGAAGAGAATGGTGGAGACTTTAGCATTGTTTAATAATAATGTTTATAATTCACACTTTTATACATCTTAACATCAGCAAAACCCCACAACAAGCCTCAGAGGTGAATGAAACAAATATTGTTAATAACTATCTTAAAAATGAAGAAACTGAGGAGCATTGTGGTCAAATAGCTACACTTCACATAACTAGTAAGTTTCAGAATCTGAATTTGAACTCAGGTTTATCAGTTCTAAAGTCAATATTCTTTTCACTGTGATCGCAGCATAATTAGTAGTGAAAGGAACAACCAACCAGCCTATGCCTGTCTATTTTTACTTAAGGTAGTATTTATATAGCCCTTTAAGGTCTACAAAGTCCTTTACTGATATCTCATCTGATATCTTCCCATTTTACAGTTGTGGAAGCTGAGGCAGAAAGAGGTTAAGTGATTTGCCTAGGTCACATATCTAGTAAGTATCTAAGGCTGGATTTGAACTCAGGTCTTCTTGACTCCAGGTTCAGTCTTCTAACCACAGCTTTACCTATATACCTATCTGGTTGTGGGGTCCAGGACATGCCAGTCTCATTATTTATAGTGGTGATTTAAAGCCAAAATAGTCTGACAGACTCAGTGGATCATATCTTATAGAACTGAAGCCTTAGGGACCTATGCACAGCTACCATGACAGTGGTATAATTCATAGATATGTGAATATAATTGAGAAGTCTGATGTTACTCACAGTTTCCTTTGCCTGGATAGGCTGACCTTTGAATGCAGTGTTTGCAGACTCTAAGTCACCAGGATGCCTTTGTTCAAACCACACTATTCATCTTCTGCAGTCTATTGTTATCATTTCTCCATTATTGGGAGTTAGGAAATACTGCTTTGAAATATACTTCTGCAGGTATCTTTGGAACATGTCTTCTGATTATCTACTTTCCAGGTGGCTTTCTTTAGCTCACTGCATGGAATGTGGCTTTGGCTACCTGTGGCTTCCTATTCAGATTCCATGACCTGGAGGCCCCTCCCAGTAGGGATTAATTGGCAATGACTTGGAGTCAGTGACAATGACAGGAAGATTGCCCTGGACAGCAGATTTATGAGCAAACAAAAGAAAAAGAATGAACCTATATTTTAGATCCATGATGGAGTCCTAAAGTGAGAGAGTCTCTCTCATTTGGAAAGGTTAACAAGTAACCTTTGTTTCCATATAATCACAGATTTCCTGAGTAGAAAAAAGAGAGGGAACCTCCTAGAATGTAATAGAATACGATTTATTTCTAATTTGTCTGGGATATATCTTGTCTGTATAGTTGCAAGAAATGACCAAAAGGAGGGAGCAGGAAGGGGAAGGGAAATGAGGGTGGTCTGCCATCAGATTAATCAAAGTAGCACAAAATGGGAAATTGACAGCTGATGGTTCCTCCAACAAGAGGGATGAAATAATAGAAAATAGGAAGTTGACATACATTAACTCACCCAGCCCTAGTGACTCAGCCACTATTGCCAATTAATTTCATATTCCCGATAAGGTTACTTTAGGCATGTGTGCTGGGGAAACTGAAAAGGGAAATGAGAAAATTTAAACAGCGAAGTGGAAACTAGAGTTGAAAGTCAAATCTGGAAGTTGCCACACAGAGGAAGCTAGGCATTCATGGGAGACGCAATGTGAGGGACCTATAAAGCAAGAATGTGAAATTGTCATAAACAGAGAATTTTTTTGACCTCAAAGTACTTCACTTTTCCTTAACACTAACTGGCCAAATTTTCCCCCTGGGGAAAATCCAAAAGTCTATTTTAGACTAGAACAGTGGGTTCTGATGGACTCTCAAGATAAAGGGACAGTTATTTAACATATTGTTTACTTCCCATGAAGAAAGAGATTTAAAGATTCCTTCCCCTCCCCTCATCGAATACATGAGAAGACAAGTAGAAAGTTTCTCATTATTCTCAAAAAACTCTTGATAGGATCAGTGCTGGTGCTGATAATGATAGAGGTCACCCCTCTCCCCATTCATTAAACTCTAGTGGCTCCTTATTATCTCCAGGATCAAATATAAACTCTGTCCTCAGACATTTACTAGCTGTGTGACCCTGGGCAGGTCATAACTCTGCCTTAGTTTTCTCAGCTGTAAAATACAGACAATAATAGCACCTACCTTTCAGATTTGTTGTGAGGATCAAATGACATAATGTTTATAAAGTACTTTACACAGTGCCTGCTACATAGTATATGCTTAATAAATTCTTCTGTCCTTTCCTTCCCTTCTCTCCCTGCTCCCATCCTTTCTTCCTTTCTTCCTTTTCTCTGTCCCTTTTTCCTTCCTTCTTTCCCTCTCTTCCTTTCTTTCTTCCTTCTTTCCTTCCTTCTTTCTTCCTTTTCCTCCTCCCTCTCTTCCTTCCTTTCTTCTTCCTTTCCTTCCTCCCTCCTCTTCCTTTCTCACTTCTTTCCTACTTTCCTTCCTCTCTCCCTCTTTTCCTTT
>CM053623.1:309776888-309828833 GCA_028646595.1 Phalanger gymnotis | reverse complement strand
CCTTCCTTCCTTCCTTCCTTCCTTCCTTCCTTCCTTCCTTCCTTCCTTCCTTCCTTCCTTCCTTCCTTCCTTCCTTCCTTCCTTCCTTCCTTCCTTCCTTCCTTCCTTCCTTCCTTCCTTCCTTCCTTCCTTCCTTCCTTCCTTTTCCTTCCACAAGACACTCCATCTCTTGACTCTAGGCTTTTTCGCTGGCCATCTCCTATTCTTCCCTCCCTCATCTCAATATCCTAGTTTTCTTCAAGTCTTAGCTAAAACTCCACCTTTGATAAGAAGTTTTCCCCCATCCCTCTTAATGATATTGCCTTCCCTCTGTTGATTATTTCTAATTTATCCCGGACGTAACTTGTTTGTCCATAGTTCTTTGCATGGTATGTCCTTCAATTAGATTGTGAGTTCCTTGAGAGCAAAGACTGTTTTTTGCCTTTTTTTTGTATCCCAACGATTTTGCATAGTACCTGGAACATAGCAGGTACTTAGTAATATTTGATGACTTGGTAGAAATTATCTCATTCTGTCTCTACCTCAGTTCTGTAATGTACAGTATGGATATTCCCATGCAGATAACCTGCATCCCCATGTTCACATCTTGTCCTATTCTCTTCAATGGCCTCCCACAAATTCTCCAAAGGAGCCATCCAACATCCTAGGGGCCTTCCTCTAAGTCTTTGAATATTGCATGTCTAGGAGAGGAGCAGATGGACTGTCCTTAGGTTATCCCTTGCCCTAGCTGCATAGTTAGCCCACCTCCTCTTCCTCTCATATGTCTCTCATGAGACCTGTTACACTTTTGTGTAGTTCTTCCTGGGTAACATATTGCAGCTTATTCACCCCACCATGTATCTCCATTGCCCTTAGGGTAAATAAAGCTTTAAACCATTGGAGACTGTGGGATGCCATGATTTACAGCCATACAGTGTCACCAGAAGAAAAATTGATGATAGAGAATATTGGTGGGCCTTTGTTTTGGAGAGAAGCTTGATATCATTCATTCATTCATTCACTGAATAAGTGTTTATTATGGACCTACTATGTGCTGAGAACATGAAGACAGAAATGAAGCAGTATTTGTCCTTAAAGGTCTTTCATTCTATGGGGAGAGGGACTAAAATGTCACTCAATCAGTCATAAATGAAACACATACTATTACAAAAGGACAAATTATATTAAAATATAATTATGAATACACATATACACAGAGCTAGATAGCACAGTGGATAGAATGCTGGGCCTGGAGTTAGGAAGATTCATCTTCCTGAGGTCAAATCTGGCCTCAGACACTTACTAGCCCTGGGCAAGTCGCTTAACCCTGTTTGCCACAGTTTCCTCATTGGTAAAATGATCTGGAGAAGGAAATGGCAAACCACTCCAATGTCTCTGCCAAGAAAACCCCAAATGGGGTTAACAAAGAGTCAGACGTGACTGAAAATGATTGAACAACCACACACACAAACATGAATTTCATATATGTATATGTGTATATATATATATTTGTGTGTGTACACATACATACATACATGTGTGTATGTGTGTATGTGTGTGTGTGTGAAATTCATGGGCCTTAATTAGGGACCTCTGCTTTAGAAGGCTATGCTTAGGCTAAATTTCAAAGGAAGCTAGCAACTTTAGAAGCCACTGGTGAGAATATGAGCACATTGCAGGTAGGAGAATGGTGTCCTTGGCAGAAATAATTATGTTGAGAAGAGAACAGATTTCAGAGGAAAGGCAACAAAGGTATTTTGAATACGTTAAAGTTAAATTGCCTATAAGATATCTAGGTAGTAAATGGTAAGTGAGACTTGAGTTTGGGAAAGAGATTAGAGTTGGAAATCTAGACTTGGGAGTCATCTGCAGAGAGGTGGTAGCTGGACTCATAGGGGCTGATGAGATCATTAAGATGGAATGTAGAGAAAGAAGAAAAGAGGGCCTAGGCCAGAGACCTGGAGGAATATTCCTCTTTTAGTGTCAGACAAGATGAAAATTCAGTAAAGGAAATTGAGAAAGAATGGCAGACAGGTGGGAAGAGAACCAGGAAAGAGAAGTGTTGTGAATACCAATGGAGGAGAAAATGTCTAGAAAGAAGGAAAGGAAGTCAAAAAAGTTAAGGACTAAGAAAAAAATTATAAGATATGGCAATTAAAAGACTATTGGTAAACTTGGAGAGAACAGTTTCAGTTGAACAATGATGATAGAAGCTGGGTTTTGGTTTTTTGTTTATTTTGGTATAGAATAGCTACTTCTTCCACATAAAAGAGACACTTACAATGCAAAAGACTCATAATATGTACTGACAAAGACTTAAATATGAAATAGTAACTCACAATTCAGATTATTCATCATGAGCTCCCTCTTCCCTTTCCTTCGTCTTAAAATGTCTTGCCATCATTACTCATTTTCTCCTTTCCTCTTTGAAATCTGATGATGAGGTAACCCATCTCCTTGCCAAGACTGGCCCTCCTTCGTACACCCTTCTTCCCATCCCATCCCCTCTGATCTCATCCCAGCCCATGTCATCCCATTTTCTCTTTAATTATCTCCTTTCTTTCCCTAATTTTCAATTTCTCCCTATCTAGTGTTTCCTTTCCCACAACATTTAGACTTGCCTTAAAACATTTTTCATTAGACCCTACTATCCCCTCAAGCTTGCATCCTACGTCTCTCCTTTTTTTCTTTAAATTTTTTCCTGAGCTTAACAAACATCAAATAAAATGAACAATCCAATATACAAAATAGTACAGAAAAAGAATAAACATGAAATTATGAGTCTCTTTGTAGAATGTTTGCTTTTACTTTTAAGTATTTAATGAATTTGACGTGTAATTTTCAAAGCTGTCCTGTCCTATTTCCTTTGAGCTTTCCTTCTGCTCTTTTCTGTGGACTAAAAAATTCTTCAATATCCATCTTTTCTTCCATTTCTTTTCCTTTTCTGGCAATCCTGTCACTAGCTCTGTTTCCCTCTCTCCTCTCCCCACTGGTAGGGGGAACTTTCAAATGAATGTATGTAGTCAAGTAAAACAATTTTCAACTTAGTATTCTGTAAAAAGGTATATATCTCCTTTACCTTGAGTCCTTCGCTTCTGTCAGGGAGTAGATAGCATGTTTTGTCATCATACTAGATTTTTTAAGTCTTTCAAAGTTATTGGTGTTTACAATGGTGTTGTTATTATATAAATTATTCTCCTGATTCTGCTCACTTCACTCTCCAATAAATCATCTATATCTTGGCAGATTTCTTAGTAGCTATCTCCTTTGGTCATTTCTTATGGCACAATAATGTTCCATTACACTCATATAGCATAATTAGTTTAGCTATTCTTCAATTGATGGGTAGCTACTTCATTTTCAATTCTCTAATAAAAAGAGCTGCTCTAAATATATTTGCATATATGGGTCCTTTTTTCTTTCTCGGATTTCTTTGGGGGCATAGGCCTACTAGTGAACTAAAGGATATACACATTTTATTTGGGGGGGGCAGTTCCAAATTACTTTCAAGAATGGTGAGACCAATTCATAGCTCTTAACACTAGTACACCTCTTTTTCCTAATTAAGTTGCATTCATTTTGTTTGTGCAAAACCTTTTTAATTTTATGTAATCAAAGTTATCCATTTTATCTTCTGAGATATATTATTCCTTGTTGATCAGGAACTCTTCCCCTCTTTGTACTTGCAAAAAATATTTCCTTCCTTGCTCCTCTATTTTGTTTCTTATATGACCTTCCATATTTAATTCATGTATCTATTTGTGGCTTACTTTGTATGTGGTGTGGGATGTTGATCTAAACCTAATTTCTACCAGACTGCTTCCAAATTTTCCCAGAAGTTTTTCTTAAACTGAGTCCTTTTCTACTAACTAGATCTTGGCATCTATCAAACTCTAAGCTACTAGGTTCATTTGCTTCTGTGTATTGTATGCTTGATGTAGTCCTTTGATTGACCTCTGTTTTTTAACCAAATGCTTTTGGCAACTATTGCTTTATAGCATAGTTTGAAATCTATCCTCCCTTTACATGTTTTTCATTATTTCCCTTGATATTGTCAATCATATTTCCTCCTCCAATTGAATTTATTATTTTATTATTTTTATTAATTTATTATTATTATTTGATCATTTTTCTTGCCTTATAGTGTAATCCTTTAGTTGTTTGATTGGTATAGCATGAATAAATCATTGTTATTATACTGATGTGGCATACCATGAGCAATAAATATTTGTTTATTTGTTTAAGACTGTCTTTATTTCTGCAAAAACTGTTTTGTAGTTCTATTTATATATTTGTTATGCCTGTATTGGTAGGTAGATTCCCAAATATTTTATATATTCTACAGTTAATTCAAATGGAATTTCTTTTTCTACCTCTACCTATTGAGTTTTGTTGGTAATGTATAGAAATATCAATGATTTATATGGGTTTATTTCATATTCTGAAAGGCTATGGAAGTTAGTTTCACTTAGTTTCATTTGTCTCTTTGGGGTTTTCTACATAGACCATCATATCATGTGCAGAAAGCTCTAGTTTTTATTTCTTCTTTGCCTAAGCTTATTCCTTTAATTTCTTTTCCTTCACTTCTCGCTAAAGCTAGATTTTTTTAGAACTATATCAAATGATAGTGGTGATAATCCTTAAATCCTTGAGATTATTGGAAATGACAATAATAATAAGTAGTAGTTTATATATAGTGCTTTAAGGTGTGCAAAGCATCGTACATGTTGCCTTATTTGATTCCCACAACAACCATCTGAGGTATATACTATTGTTATCCTCATTTTATAAATGAGGAAACCCAGGCAAAGGTTAAATGATTTGCCTAGGGCCCTTACAGATAGATAGTAAGGGACTGAGGCAAGTTTATCCTGTTATTCTAGGTTATCTCATTACATATATCACTTGAAAGAACAAGCCCCCAAATCTGAAATAATTTTGGAAAGAAATTTATTAGGTCACTTGGGAGGGAGAGGAAGGGGTGGGGGAGAAAGAGAGAGAGACAGAGACAGAGACAGAGAGACAGAGACAGGGAGAGAGAGACAGAGAGAGACAGAGGCAGAGAGACAGAGACAGACAAAGAGACAGACAGACAGACAAAGAAAGACAGACAGACAGAGGGAAGAGACAGAGAGAGAGAGACAAAGAGACAGAGAGACAGAGAGCAGCACACAGCCTTTCCCTTGAATGGCAGACTATCAGCTTAATGACAAATGAGACAATCATACCTGATATCAAAACTCAAAATAATATCAAATTGCTTTCCCAGAGATTTCACCCCAAATAGCAAAATTTAATTAATCACGGCTTAGGGTCAGACTATTTTTGTTTTTCTCATGTTATTGCAATAACAATTAACAATAAGCACATTAAAGGAGATATAACCACTCAAAAGTCCTTATATTATTTATCTTTTCTAGTTTAAATCCAGCCTGGAGCAGAATTCACTAGGAATTAACAATAATCACATTCTGGAGGTTCACAAATATTGTGAGTATACACAGTTTCCCCAACAGTAAGTTATCCATTTTAAACTAAAAGATACCCAATTAAATACTTAACAGCTTTCAAACACCAGCTCAATTCATAATCTAATAGCTTCCAGATTAAGAGAAGTTAATCTTCTAATGATATAATTGTATCACCCTCTAGCTATATTTTTCTCAAATTAATAGCTTTTCTTATACAATAGTTTCCCCAAAATCATAATACAGGAAAACTTAGAAGTCTAACAATAACATTAACATTATTATAGATTTAAAAAACATAACACAAAGCTTTTTGCCAGTCAAATAATATTAGTCCAGTTGAATGCATGCTGAATCCTCTTACATAGAATCACTGTCTACCAATTTGGCATTCTATATCAATCACATTAAAAAGCCAATATAGAGTAACTATACTTAATAAAAGTAATAATAGCTAAAATTTATATGGCACTTCCTATGTTCCATGCACTGTGCTAAGCACTTTACAATTATTATGTCGTTTGATCCTCATAACAACCCTGGGAGAAAGGTGCTATTATCCCCATTCTACAGAGAGAAAACTGAGGAATCCAGAGTGAAGTGACTTGCTCAAAGTCACACAGCTAGTGTTTGAGACTGGATTTGAACTCAGTTTTCCAGATCCATGCAGTTTCTAAGCATATCGTCTTAATGTCAAATATCAAATGCATTTTCCATGGAGTTCTGCTTTACTGCAAATATCCTAACACGAGAATATATCACTATTTAAATGAGACCACATTATAATTTAGTTTCAGACAAACTTTAATTAAATCAAATTTGGATTTACAATCACAAATGGCAAACATTGAAATATTCAGTTTTCCCAAGGGCCATTAGCTATGAATTCCTCAACTGCTTTGCATTAGGTCACTTTCAGAGATAAATGGTGACAATCTCGCATTCCTGTCTCCGTCTTTTTGGAACCCAGGAGGCTCTAATGATTGGAACAAGCCTTTCTAGTGGTCTTTCAAGGACAAAATTCTAATACACTATACTCAAATAATTCCATGCTGCACAGTTATTTCTATAATTTCCATTTCATAAATGTTATAACTTGATAGAACATTGTCTATCTGAAATTGCTAACAGGCACTTCTCCAAAAAGTTTCTCATTTCTTTTTTTAACTCAGTGGGATCAAAACCTTCTCAAACCACTTTCCAAAATTCCAGATCTTTACTTCACATCCACACTGTCAGTGCAAAAGGCCTCTACTTTTTTTTTTCAACATTCTATCTGTTCTCTCTCTTTTTTTTCTTTCTCAGTTATTTTTCCTCACACAATTAATTGCTAAACTTTTACCTCAGGAGTTACATAGTCCATTTTAATTTAGATGACTTTACTACTAATTTACCTAAACAATTTAAATTCAATTGAATCATTTCAAACTAGCTTTGGTTCTGCTTATTTTCTAATAGGTGAAATAACTTTCTATTGGAACAATAAATACATCCATCACCCTCCAGGAAGGGGAGAAAAGTGTTTGTTGTTTGTGTTTAATCTTAATCCTGGCTGCAAACCTCCAAAAAATCCACTAAAATGTTTTAGCAGTTACAAAAAATTTTAAACCATAATTTGGAAATTTACAATAAAGATATCACATTTTTAAAATAAATTTTAGTCTCTAATGCCATAAATTTCCACAAACCAGAAAAAAGAGTTCTTTTCTTTTCTTGTCTGTATTTATCTCTGTAATCTCCAACCTAGCCAGAGTTCTGAAGTTAGAGAGAATCTAACCATTTTCCTCCTTATCCCCAACTGAAAGTCTAGTTAAAAAAAACCAAAAAGGTCAGTGAGAGTAAGACCGTGCTTAATATTACAGAGAGTAGAAAGAATTATTTTAGGTATAGAACTTCGTCAGTCTCAAGTCTCCAAGAGTCTTCTGACTCCTTGGGCCACCTGTCAAGGTTCTATCACTGCTTTTACCATATTAAGGAAAAGTCCATTTAGTCTTCTGACTCCTTGGGCCACCTGTCAAGGTTCTATCACTGCTTTTACCATATTAAGGAAAAGTCCATTTATTCCCATGTTTACAAAAGTTTTTTTACATCTCAATAGGTATTATATTTTGTCAAAAGCCTTTTTAAAGCATCTATTGATGACTTTTACTGTTTTTGCTATTTAAAATATCTTTTATGTTAATAGGTTTTCTATTATCAAACCAGCCCTGCCTTCCTGAGATTTGGAAGGCAGAATCAGTCATTTCTTCTCCCCTATTAGAATGTAAGAACTTCATCATTGCATAGCCCTTTCCAAATGTTCAGATGTTTTACCTTTCTAGTTTTCTCTTGAAATATTTACATTTCAAGGTTTCTACTCCAAATATGATCTGTGCATCAGGAATGCTTGTGAATCCTCTATTCCATTAGAGGTCTGGTTTTGCAAGTGAAGTTAGTCTTGGTTGGAAGCCTCTGTCATTTATCTTTTGAAATATTGTATTGCAAGCTCTCCTTTACATTATAGTGGTAGTTAAAAGGCTTATGTGATCCTGGCCTTATGTTATCTCCACTATTTATTTCTGATTGTTTGATGTATTTTTTCTTTGACCTGGAAATTTTGGAGTTTGGCTACAATGTTCCTGGAGTTTCTCATATTAGGTTTGCTTTTAGGAGTGACTGGTAGGTTCTTTCTATTTTTCCTTCTAGAATTGGAAATTCTAAAAATATGGATAGTGTTCCTTTATAATTTCTTGAAGGTTAGCATGTAGGCTTCTTTTTTGTTTTTGGTCATGATTTTTAGGTAGGCCAAGGACTCTTAATTCAGTAGTATCAAACTCGAATAAAAATGGGGGCCATTAAATATGACAAACATCAAAATGTAAAGTTACCCATGATTTTATTGAATTTTTATTTATTTTGTTAAATATTTTCCAATGAAGTTTTAATCTGGTTCAGACTATACTCAGAAGTTCCCAAAGGCTGTGTGTTTGACACCTCTGTCTTAGATTATATATTCTTGGCCTGTCTTACAAGCATATCCCCTGTGTCGCCATTAATTCCCCACTCCAAGTCTTTTGATTTTGATTTAAAACGAATACTACTAGAAAATAAAAGAGCAATGCAAAATTGCTAGAAAATAATTGGGGAGTGGTTGAACAAATTGTTAGGTATGAATTAGTTGAAAACTATAATAAATATATAGATGTATATGTACAGACATATATCATATATATATATAATGAGGAAAAGATGATTTCAAAGAGAAAATGGAAAGATTTCTATGAACTGATGCACAGCGAAATGAGCAGACAAGAACAATTTGTACTAAAACATAAATTTTGTAAAAATGAATAGTATTGAAAGACATAACTCTAAGCAACTAAATGATGAACCATGATTGTTATAGACAACTGATAAAGAACATGGCTTACTTACCTGTACGATGAGAGAAGATGGATTAAAATGGAGAAAACTGAAATCATTTTTGTAGGTTGCCAACATGGAAATATGTTTTACTTGACTGTGTTTATACAAATGGGGGTTCTTTCTTTCTTTTTTTCCTCCAGGAAGTAGGGGACGTTGGAAAAGGAAAATTAATTTTTGATTAATTAAAAAAATAATAAGTGAAACATTTCCTTGCACAAGTTAAATTCTAATACCATATATATGTACATACACACATGCACATATATACATATATGTACACACCCATGCATATACATGCATACATAATGGTAACAGTATGGTTTGGGGAGAGAAGACACTAGCAACTAAAGGAATCAGGAAAAGCTTCATATAGAAGATAGAAATGGTGCCCAATTTTGAGGAAAACCAAGGATACCCAAGAGGTGGAGGTGAAAAGAGAGAGCGTTTCAGGCATGTGAATGCCTGAATCACATATTAACATGAAACTTAGCTCCAACATCCAATCAGCTTAGCTCGCTGAAGCTCAGAATTCCAGCTAATGTTCTGTTTTCACCGATTTTCTTTCTCGTTGGTCATCAACCTCTATTAGACTGGAGTTAATTCTTCTTGATCCCAAAGGGTAAAACAGGACCAATGGATCAAAGTTTTAAAGAAGCAAAATTAGCCTTGAAGTAAGGAAAAATGTTCTAACAAATTGAAATATCTGAAAGGGGAATGGGCTTCCAGGGGAGGTTATAGGATCTCTCCTTCTCTCAAGGTAGTTTACTACTTGTTGGATGTGCTACAGGTGTGGGATAGACTAGATATTCTCTGAGGTTCCTTCCAGCCCTTGGCTTAGTATGATTTAGAAGGAATCTCCAAGTTGTGAAGAGGTTGTATTATAAAAGTTCTTTTACAAATTAATTCTTTGAGACTCATAACACATTTTCAATAGAAACAATATTATAATATTATTATAAATTAGGTTCACAGACTAGCCCAGCAGTGGGGAACCTGTGTCCTTGAGGCCACATGTGGCCCACTAAGTCCTCAATTGTGGCCCTTTGACTGAATCCAAACTTTGCAGAACAAATCTCCTTAATAAAAGGTTTTGTTCTGTAAAATTTGGACTCAGTCAAAAAGCTACACCGAAGGACCTTGAAGTCCACATGTAACACCAAGGTCACAGGTCCCCCACCCCTGAACCAACCTACAGAAAGCTGTTACCCATAATGTAGCTGAAATATTGCACATTTTGAAAGCAAGAGAATGCAGTACTGGGCCAATCCTAATAATTACATAAATAGAGAAAAAAACAAAATTAAGTTAAAGTAGCTTTTAATTTATCTTGAGCTCCGGTCCTTCCTCCCTTAGTATGTTCTCATCTTTTCAGATGATCAAGGGTCAATAAACAGGCCAAAGGGAAAGAACCTTCTTGAGGAAAGAAGGCATATGATCTGAATAATTTTTCAAAGTAATAAAGAAAATATCAATTTGAATCGATCCCAGATTCATAGATAATCAAGTCCATGGGTTAGTTGGGAAGTGGGAAAGAGAATTTGTCATGTTGGTAATACTGGTCTAAAGCCCCAAGTCAAGAGAGTAAACTCAAAAAGGGAAGAGTAAATATTGGAGAGATGGTTTGTCTCACCAACCCCACTGAATGAGGATGATGAGGTTTTGGTTTTTGTTTTGTGGCAAAAGGATGTGTATCCTTCCTTCTTCAATTGTGCTGGTGAAATGGGATGGTAGAAACTATACAAGGAGGTTGAGAGGCTGACAGAGGTTTTTGTGGGGATTCTGAAAGGAATTCCTAGTCTTTACAAGGGTTTTCAGAGGTCGTTAGCTTTAAGTCTTTATTATGTCTAATTTTATTTAATAACTAAAGTTGTCATCTTCCTTCATGTGAGCATAATATTAAACAGGGTCTGGCTTTCAGATGAAATGAAGGAAAGAGATGTTTCATGAAGAAAGTGGTCAGTTGGCAGAAGAAAGGAAAAAAGGAAGAGTTACTTTAAGGAACCTTTATGCATACACAGATGGTATAGTGGATAGACTTCTTGACCTAGGTCAAAGAGACAAATTCAAATCCAACCTCAAACACATCTGTGAGGCCCTGGGCAAGTCATTTCAGTTTTGTCTATCTTAGTTTTCTTCTCTGTAAAAATAGAAACAATAAAGGTTGTGAGGATAAAAGATATCCGTAAAATGATTTGTAAACCTTAAAGAGTTATATAAATGCTAGCTCTTGTTTATTATTACATGAGGTGGATTTTGCCTGATCTGGAACCTACTGAGCTGTATAAGACCATACAGTTGGTCTGGAAGGTATGATTCCTCATATTAGCCACAAGATGGCACCATAGACCAAAATAACGACGCATTTCCCCTAATATCCCCTTTCACCTTATCCCTAGGATTGTAATGGAGTGAGTATGGAAGGGGAGTGTGCTTCTGTCAGTCATGAAATGCATGGAATTTTTGCCAGTCTAGTGTTTGTACCTTGAGTCCAACCTTTAATGTTTTCACAATGTAAGGAGGCAATGCCCCAGAGAGTAAACATGTTTTTTTCTTTTATGAAAAGGTGTTTATAGACTCCTTTGGAAATGTTTATCCTTCAGTTCAGGGGATCAGGAAGGAGGTAGGGAAGAAGAAGCAAAAAGTTAGAGAGCAAGCTCTTGTTCTTTTAAGGCAAAGATAAGAAAATAATTAAATGACAAGTTAAAAGCTGAAGGTGTCACAAAAGGAGAGAAGGAAAGATTTTTAAAATGGCCATCTAAGGAGAAAATCGAATAAAATTTCAAGACTTTATTTCCAGCTTTTTTCATTGTAAGCCAACCGTCCGTCTCATTTATTCAGTTGTGAAGCACACACTGACTATGACCCGTCAGATCTCAAATGAATGCTAACTGTGTGGTTAAGGAATGGGAGAGTAACAACAATTCCTGAAAGATCCTGGAAGATTGTTCTTTAATTGCACATAGTAGCCCCAATTAAGTCTGGACTTGGAGCTCTCTCCATACAAGTCAAAGACTTTGTAGTTTTAAATTAACTAGGTCTAAGGGCTGTGGCTGCTACCATTCCATTTCTTTGACATAGGACTCACTGATTGAGTTCTGATTTTTGGCTGATATTGGCATATCTTTCTAAAATGTCACCTCAAATTTTTAATGGAGATGAAAGGTCTACAGAGGTGAGGAGGTTTCACTGATGCTACTGTATTGGATTAATTTCCTCTTGTTCTATATTTATAGACCCACTTAATCCTTTAATAATAAATTCTGAAAGAATTATTTAATAGAATTCTAACAAGAAATTTGAGTGTGTGGGAGGGGGCCAAGATCATGGTTTGAGAATTCATGTCCCAGTAAACTGCTCGTTCATGATTTAAGAGCCATTTTTCTTCCTTCTCCAGACAGAACAAGGGCAGAAAAGTAAGCCCCATTTTTTTTTTTTGAGTTGTGGCGTCCTCTGTGGTTGGAAAAGGATCTGGGGGACCATGCTCTGATCCACCACTTGTTCCTGAGCTGTCTGGGAACTGTATTCCCTTTCTGCTAAGGGTGGCACCTTCTCAGGAGGAGCAGTGTATCTCCAATTGACCCTATTCCTACCTGCTTCTTGTTGTAGGACAGATCCACCAGGGGCATATAACTTCCCCATACTTGTATTTCTTGGGTAGAGGAACACAACGGGGAGGAAGTATCTCGAATTCAGTGCCAAGGGGGAAAACTTTGGTTGCATAAACCTAGATATGATTCTGACCTTTAATCTTAACTCTAAAATTCAGTGCAGTCTTGTTAAATCAGGATAAAAATATGAACATAAAAAGGACATGGCAGTAAATTGTGGCTGAAATGAGACTAGTAAAGAGTCATTGTAGAAAACAGCTTTGTTTTTGTTGTTCTTGTTTTTAGCAGACATGCCCTGAAATGTGAAAATTCCACTCACTCGAACATAATATTCTTTACCCTTTAAGCAAAGGTTTTAGTCATCTGACGTGTTGCTGCAAGCAAGGTATTAGACCAAGAAAGCTATTAGGAGACAAACTCTTAGAACAGACCTAATACCAGCTGCAAGGAGGATCAGTTAGTTACACGACTCTTTCTTCACTGGCATTTTGCATCAGCAAAGGCTTCTTCACCATTTCGACAAACCGTAAGGGCAGGGCTGGGCATACCCCAACCCATGTGTGTATGTATACAGCCACGAAGTCGACCTTTCTTCTGTGTCTTGTTGTCCTATGGTATCATACAGAAGTTAAACGACTTTGACATTGAGTGCTACACTCATTGTGGCTACTGCCAGCCAATTGACAAAAAGGGAACAATGCTCTCATTTCTCAGTCATCTTTTCAAGTATAAGGACATTTTGTAAACATTTAACTCAGTGCTTGACATGGTAAGAAGCCAAAGGGAGAAGTTCCATTGTACATTAGCAACAGGAATATTGTAAGGATAATCAACTGTGATAGACTTAGCTATTCTGATCAAGAAATGATCCAATATAGTTCCAAAGGATGCATAGTGAAAAATGCTGCCTTCCTCCAGAGAGAGAACTGAAGAACTCTGAATACAGATTGAAGCATACTTTAAAAAAAAAAAAAACCTTCATCTTTATTGTTTTATTTTGTTTATGTTTTCTTTTGCAATGTAGCTAATATGGAAATGTTTTGCATGACCTCACATGTATAATCAAAATTAAATTGCTTGTCTTCTCAAGGATTGGGGAAAGGCAAGAGGGAGGGAGAGAATTTAGAACACAAAATTAAAATAAAAAAGATTGTTAATTTTTTTACATGTAATTGGAAAGTATTTAATGAAAGAAAATAGAGAGACATTGTCCATTTCTTTTCTTGATAGCTCAGATTCTACATCTTCTACTTTTTAATGATAAAAACTCATTGAAGAAAATGACTCCTTAAAAATTAGGATGGGCAAGGGAAGCTAATGACTTCATAAGACATCAAGAAATAACAAAACAAAATCAAAAGAATGAAAAGAATTAAAGAAAATCTAAAACATCTCATCAGAAAAACAACTGACTTATAAAACAGATTGAAGAAAAATAATATGAGAATTGTTGGACTACCTGAAAGTTATAATAAAAAAAGTCTATATACCACACTTTAAGAAATTATTGAAGAAAATTGCCCTGAAGTTCTAGAATGAAAACATACAATAGAAATTGAAAAAAAAATCCACCAATTACCACCTGAAAGAAATCCCAAACTGAAAATTCACAGGAATATTATAGCTAAATTTCAAAGCTCCCAGGTCAAGAAGAAAATATTACAAACAACTAGAAAGAGACAATTTAAATATTATAGAGCTACAGTCAAGATAACATGAGATTTAGCAGCTTCTACATTAACAGACGAAAGGGCAGAGAATATAATATTCTGAAGAGCAAAGAAGCTGGGTTTGCAATCAAGAATAACCAACCCCCACAAAGTCAAGTGTAATCCTGTCAGGGGGAAAAATGGATACTTATTGAAGTAAAAGACATTGAGATATTCTTGAAGAAAAGACCAGAACTGAACGGAAAATTTAACCCATAAGAATCAGGAGAAACATAAGAAGATAAACATGAAAGACTAATTATAAGGGATTTAATAAGATTAAACTGTTTACTTCTCATAGAAGATAATGGTATTCACTACTCTTAAGAATCTCAAATAATTGGAGAAATACTATTCGTTTATGGGTAGGCAGGGCCAATGTAATGAAAATGACAATTCTATCTAAATTATCTACTTATTTAGTGCCATCCCAAATAAATTACCAAAAATTATTTTATAGAGCTAGAAAAAATAATAATAAATTCATCTGGAGGAAAAAAGAGTCAAGAATATCAAAAGAACTAATGAAAAATTGTAAAGGAAGGAGATTTAGCTGTACTAGATCTCAAATTACATTATAAGACAGTAATGACCAAAACTATCTAGTAATGGCTAAGAAATAGAAAGGTAGATCAATGGAACAGAGTAGACATACAATTTATAGCAGGAAATGAATATAATAGGCAAGTGTAAAGATTTAAGATTTGGGGATAAGAATTCATTTTTTGGTAAAAATTGTTGAGAAAACAGGAAAGCAATAAGGCAGAAATTGGTCATAGACCAATATCTTAAACCATTTACCAAGATAAGGTAAAAAAAAAAATATAGATACATGACCTAGATATGAAGAAAATTTGAAGAACATGGAATATATATTACTTACCAGACTATAGAGAGCAGAGTGAGGTATAAAATAAAAAGATAATTTTAATTACATTAAATTAAAAAGGTTTTATACAAATAAAGCAAATGTAGCTAAGATCATAAGGAAAGCAGAAAATTGGGAAAAATATTTCTTAGATAAAGTCTCACCTGAAACATATAAAGAACTTGGTAAAAACTATGAGATTATGAATCATTCCTCAATTGATAAATGGTCAAAGGATATGAATAGGCAGTTTTTGGAGGAAGAAACCAAAGCTATATATAATAATATAAAATAATTCTTAATCATTATTTATTAGAGAAATGCAAATTAAAAGAACTTTGAGAGACCATTTCACACTTATAAAGATTGGCTATAATGATAGAAGAGGAAAATGACAAACATCAGAGGGGATATGGAAAAATTTGGACACTAAT
Organism: Phalanger gymnotis; assembly: GCA_028646595.1. NCBI lineage: Eukaryota > Metazoa > Chordata > Mammalia > Diprotodontia > Phalangeridae > Phalanger > Phalanger gymnotis. The sequence goes on along the minus strand of CM053623.1, from coordinate 309,813,362 downwards.
ACACTGTTGGTACAACTGTGAACTGATCCAACCATTTTGGAGAATAATCTGATATTATGCTTAAAGATTTATTAAACTGCCTATACCTTTTGACCCTGGAATACCACTCTTAGGTCTATTTCCCAAGGTGATCAGGTAAAAAAGGAAAAGAACCTTTGTGTTCTAAATTTTTTTATAGCAGATCTCTTTGTGGTGGAAAAGAACTTGAAATTGTGGTAATGCCCATCAATTGGGGAATGGCTGAACAAGTTGTGGTATATGATTGTGACAGAATACTACTGTGCTCTAAGAAATAATGAGCAGGCTGATTTTAGGAGAACAGGGAAGGACTTTCATTAAATAACAAAGAGTAAAAAGAGCAGAACCAAGAGAACATTCTGTACAGTGACAGCAATACTGTTTGAAGAGCAAATGTGAATGACCAAGCTATTCTGAGTTATATAAATATTCTAATCAACTACAAAGGATCCATGAAGGATGATACTACATGCTTCTAGAAAAAGAACTGATATATGGAACTACATGTTATGTAGTTTCACATATTTATTTCCGTGTCTAATGCTGTCCTTCTTTAGTGAGGGGTTGGGAGGGAAGGAGGGAAACAGCGTGGAACTCAAATGTAACAAAAATAAAATAAATATTAAAAGAAAAGAAAGGTGGGGGAGGGCATGATGAAGATGTCTATTCTTGCCTCCCTGTGAGCCACATTTAGATGGACCCATGTGGATACCATGTAATCAACATGGACCAAACAACAGCACCCACCACCCCCTTACATGTACAAATTACTAAATTTTCAGTGTGAACATTTATATGTCAAAAATTGGCAACAGCTGCAAATAAGGGTTTGATTTATTGTTTGTCTAGACATAAGAAAATGATGGAAAAAATGTTAATAACACAGATTAAAGTGTGTAAACACCATTTTTCTCCCCTAAAGGGCCTGTTTTGTTTTTTTTTTTTGTTTTTTGTTTTTTTTGCTGATCACATGTTTCCTTCATCAGCTGAGAATCTTGCCTCATACTTTACAGAAAAAAAAACTGAGGCCATTTCTTCTTTTCTCCTATTCTGCATTTCCTGTCACTCACATGCCTTCTTCCACTATTACTTCCTTCAGTCATTTCACATGACATCAGCCCATCTTCTCCATCAGATTGCCCCTCTGGTATTCCCACTCTTTGGCTTATTCTTGATCTCTGCCTCTCTATTGATATCCCCTACTGCCTACAAACATGACTATCTCTCCATCATCCTGAAGAAGCCTTCAACTGATCCTTCCATCCCCATTAACTATTGTCCTATATCTCTTTTGCCTGTTGTGGTTAAACTCCTCAAAAAGGCTCTCTATAGTAGATGCTTCCATTTTTGCTTTCCACTCTCCTAACCTCTTAAAATTCAGCTTCTGACCTTGTCGTTCCACTGAAACTACCCCTTCCAAAGTTAACAATGATCAATTAGTCGCAGACCCAAAGGCCTTTTCTCCGTCCTCATCCACCTTGACCTCTCTGCAGTCTTTGTGATGATCACTCTTCTTTAAACCTTTCTTAATTCTAGTGCTTTCCTTTTGTTAATTGTTTTCTGTATATAGCTTATTTGTACATATTTGTTTATTTGCTGTTTCCCCCATCAGATTGTAAGCTCCTTGAGCTCAGGAACTATCTTTTGTGCCCCCTCCCTTTATACACACACACACACACACACAGACCTATGTATATACATATATGTATATATGTACATATACACACATACATATATGCACACTTACATATGTATACATACATATATGTAATTGTATCTGAAAAACTTGTCATAGTGCCTGCTCAATGTTTATTGATTAGATTAGCCTCAGTGCTTCCTTTGAGTAATTTCTCCTAACTACCTTGTTTAGCACCTTAAACTTCCAATGTCTATAGTTTGAATGTGACCCTGGGAAAGTTAACCTCTTGTCTGCCTCCATTTTCTTCACTGTAAAATGAGGACAATAATTTCACTTCTCTCACAGGGTTGTTGTAAGGATTAAAGGAGATGGTATCTGCACAACACTTAGCAACGTACCTGGAACATGATTCGTCCTTAATACATATTTGTTCCTGTCTCTACTCCTTCTCCCCATGCCTCCCCATGTTCTTCATAGTCATCTTTTCTTAGGGTTCATCACAGTTATGAAGGGTGGCCTGACATAGGCCAGGACCCTGTTAGTTCAGGCTTGATTTTGGAAAGAAATGAAGCATTTGTATGTCATTCTACAGTTGGCAAAGGGAGCTTTACTCATCCATAGCATAGAAAGGATTTCCAATAAGCATACTGCAGCCAGCCCCTAGAGCCCTTCGCTGCCAGATGAAAAATGCCTGGTCAGCAAAGCAGCATGTAGGGTAGGGGTGGGGAACCTGCAGCCTCGATGCCACAGAAGCGAAGTTAGGATTCAGTCAAAGGGCCGAAATTGAGGACCTAGAGGGCCACATGTGGCCTCAAGGACATAGGTTCCTACTTGTTTCACTTTGGGAAATACACCAAATGAAAGGCCCTAACTCCATATAGGTGGGATTTTTATGCCCTCTTATGAGGAGGAAGACGTATCATTATGGCCAGAAGTTACCAGGAACCTGTGAACAAGAAAGGTGATGCTTGAGCCTTCTGGGACAATCAAGTTCTGGGGATAGCTTTGTCCTGTTGCAGGAAATGTCTAGCCTACCTCATGTTAACACCCTGCCTGGTAAATAGTGGCTTATCATAACATTCACCTACAACAATGTGTTTAGCCATTCCCAATTGATGAATTGTTGACTTTGTTTCTAGTTCTTTGCTACCATAAAAAAATGCTACTATAAATATTTTGTACCTTTCTTTCTATCTTTGACCTCCTTGATGTTATATGTCATAGTTATGGTTATCTCTAGACCCCAACTTTCATTTATTTCCACTGCTCTACATTCCCTCTGAGGTGACAATCTGTCTTTTTTTGTGGAGGAAATTTGGAGAGCCATAATTTTCTTAATCTGTTCTGCCACCTTCCCAGAATCCTCTCTAGTTTGCAAATCTTTTGAGAATCGTTTGTTCATATCATTTGATGACTTATCCATTGGGGAATGACCTTTGGTGTTGTATATTTGTGATAGTTCCCCACAGGTCTTGGATATCAGACAATGAGTGATACTTTTTAACAATGAGAGAGAAAGTAGTTGCTTTCGAAAGTGTTTGTGTTAAAGATAGCATTTTGAAAATTCATCATTATGTGATTTTTGTTGTCTTAAACAATGTGTTTACTACATATACATACATGCATATATATGTAAATATAAATACATATATATACATATATATAAACAATTTCCATAGCCACAAATAAAAATTTGAAAACAAATTTCTAACTGGTTAAATTTTTCCAAATGAAGAGTTTCAGTGGGCTTTGGACTGTTAAAAGTATAAAAATCTAACACTTTCAGACTTGTTTGTAAAAATAGCTAGAATTAGACTAAAACCTTTGAAAAATTGTTGAAAGGGATTGAAAACTGTTTATCTTGATTCGATAAGCACAGCCAATGACACACTTCTTCCATTTGGAACTGTGTATCATTGTGAGATAGTTTTAATAGCTATAACAGCAATTAAAACCCAGTATTGAAATAAAATAAACATGGAACCAATATCACATGTTTAATTTGTAAATAAATGTGAATATATTGGGAGTACAGGCTCAATTTTATTTTACTGACAGGAACATTATCAAAACATGGAGATCACTGATATAGGACTGTACTCTGCCCTCAATAGGCTTTACATGTAAGAAAGACAACACTCAAGATTGCAGCATCCAGATATATGTAAGTCTAAATTTTAGCTTCTTCAGAGTCATATTTCTTCTTAATGTGGTGAATGTTGTCCTGCCCTTGCAGCATCTGGAAATATTACCCTTCTAGTCAAATGGTGGATAGTATACTGACTGGATTTAGAGGAAGTAGCTTCAAATCCTTCCTCAAAAACTTCATACTTGTATGATCTCAGGCAAGTTACTTAACTTCCCATCAGCAAAATGAGAGAGCTAGACTATATAGACTAGCTCTATAGGATCTCTATAATTTTATCGTTCTGTCCTATAGCACCTCATATGGTGGTTCTCTGGGGGACAGAGCACACTTATCTCTCAGCATCATTGTCCACAAATGTCTTACCTTTTCATTCACACTTGCCACTCTTGCAAGACCATAAATTTTCAGCTGCAAGGAAAGCACCACATGGTGGTGCTAACTCTCCGGATATTACTATGTGGAGGTGCGATGTGAAGTTCTTAGAGATCTCATATTCCCACACACTCTTCTGCCTTTTTCCTGGGGCAGGCCCATAGCTTTGGCAGAGCACGAGGGATGAAAAGCAGCCCATCACGTAGAGGGCCTGACTATGCCTGAGTCAGAAGGGGCAAATCAGGGTATCAAGTGATTTAAGTGTTAGGGAGGTTCTTGTGGAAATTACAGGCATTTGGGGAGGCATTTCCAAGTTTTATTTTTTAAAGATAAAGAAACAAGGAAGGTATTCTTGAGGAAGTGAGAATCAGGAATCACAGCTACTGAGGATCTTTAGGCATGGTAGAGTAGGAAGACCTGGGTTTGATTAATTTTCTTGAGTTTCACTTTCCTCATCTATAAAATGGAGGGGGAAGGAGGGGAGATAGCCATGCCTTCATTATCTATCCTAAAGGCTTGACTGGAGGATCGAATGAAGACCATGCATAGAAATCTTTGTAGACCTTAAAGTATGAAAAGTAGGAACCGAGACTTCTCAGTCCTCTGTAATTCTGTATATCACTTACTATGGGCTATTTTTTTTTTTTATTTTGCCATCACCAGGTGAATGAATGAATGAATAAATGAATGAAGGAAAAAACATTCATCAAGCCCCTACTACTTGCCAGATATTGTGTTAATTGCTAGATATTTTAGCTAAAGAGGGAAAAAGAGAGATTCTTTAAGAAGCTTACATTATTTTTAAAATTTTGTTTTTATATCACCATAGTATCCCCAAGTATCCTTCCCAGAGAGCCACCACACACACACACACACACACACACACACACACACACACACACACACACACACAGACACAGTTTTATTTTTTTCCCAATTACACGTAAAAACAATTTTAAGATGTTCTTTAAAATGTTGAATTCTAAATTCTTTTCCTTTCTCACTCCTCCTCCTCTTCCTTTATTGAAAAGGCAAGCAGTTTGATATAGTTATATATGTGCAGTCATGGAAAACATTTCTATATTAGTCATGCTGTGAGAGAAAACACAGACCAAAGAAAAACCCAAGAAAAATAGACGAAGTTTTAAAAAGCATGCTTTGATTTGCATACAGACTGTGTCACTTCTTTCTCTGGAGATGGATAATGTTTTCATTATAAGTCCTTTGGAATTATTTAGGATCATTGTATTGAGAGAATAGCTAAGTCATTCCCAGTTGATTATCATATAATATTGCTGTTACTGTGTACAGTGTTCTCCTGGTTCTGCTCAATTCACTTTGTATCAGTTTATGTAAGTCTTCCCATGTTTTTCTGAGAGCATCCAGTTTATCATTTCTTACAGTACAATAATATTCCATTATAATCATATATCACAACTTGTTCACCATTCCCCAATTGATGGCCATCCTTCAAGTTCCAATTTTTTGCCACCACAAAAAGAGCTGCTATAAATATTTCTTGCACATAAAGGCCCTTTCCCTTTTTGTTTTTTATCTCTTTGGGATACAGATCTAGTGACATAACCAATGGGTAATAAAATCACTGCCTTACTTGCAGGACAAGGTGTCTTAGTTGTTGGGTTCCTTTACCGCTATACTAGAACAAGCAGGTTATTCCTCAGGGCTTCCTCCTTTTGGGGACCTCTGATGGCTCTTGTAACCTTTTTAGTAGGCTCATAAGGTAACAGGTCAGTTGTTTCATTTCCCTTATTCCTTCACCTAATTTCAGAAAAGAATAAACACAGCATAGATCAAGGAAAATCAGGGCTGTGCATTCATATTCACATAGCAACCTAATTGGGGAGATAAAGACCCAAGACTCTTTCTTTCTTCCTACCTAAACTGCTTATAGGATTTCTCCCCTGAATCCTCACAAGGAAAGAAAGAGAATGATTTTGCATGTTCGTGTCTTTTGTATGTACATTCAGTTCTGGGTCATCACCTAGTTAAAAGGCTTTTCTTTGCCACTCAGTAAAAAGACAGTAAAATACTCACAGAATAACTGGACATGCTCTGAATCTGGGCCAGGGGATGTAGTAGCAATTTTGATTTGAAGATCTTTCCCACCCATTAATAGGGCATGTGACCTGCTTACATCACAGGAAGCCTAAGTTACATGGTGGGGGGAGCTTCTTGACAGGAAAAGGAAGTTATGTCACAGAAAATGCAGAGAGAGAGAGAGAGAGAGAGAGAGAGAGAGAGAGAGAGAGAGAGAGAGAGATGTTATGGCTGCTAATGGATGGTAATGGCTGCCCTCATGATTGTTAGAACTGAACAGGATGACTTAGCTGTACTGTGAGTTTATTTTGGGGAAGACCCCAACAGGGACTCAGAGAGGTTTTGGGATGTTGAGACTCCATGTTGTGATATTCTGTATTGAATGTTTTAGGTTCCTTGCTGTTATGACGAAGTAGACTGACTGGCTGTGGGAGCTGAGCATTTGGTTATGGGATATGGTTCTCTGGTGTCTGAATAAATGGTTTACTTCTTCTGCTTTCTATATGGAGAGTGTCTCATATTTTGTGATACAGAACTACATAGGCATTTTGACAATTATCATCTACATTGTTATTATTGCCTTACTATTTCAGGGGACTATTACACCTCATAAAGTACTGACAACAGGAGACTTTTTAGCATCCGTGTGGGCTGACAGCAGAAAGAGAATGTTTTGTATATGCTAAGGACTGGACTCCAAATGGTCAGTCCTCTGTTATGCATAAAAGACAAAAATGAACAGAAAGCAAACAAAATTCAGAAATGAAGATTTAGGAAAAAGACACAGGAGAAGAATGAGGTTTTACCAGCTCTGAATTTAGCAGATTTTAGAGTTCTAGAAAATCTAGTGTCTTGTGAATGGCTCTAAAATCTAGAGCTAAGCAATTAGTTGTCCTCAGACACTAGCAATATGACCCTGGGCAAGTCATTTAACCCTGTGTCCCTCAGTTTCCTCATCTGTCAAATGAGCTGGAGAAGAAAATGACAAACCACCCCAGTATCTTTGCCAGAAAACCCCAAATGGGACATGAAGAGCTGGACATGACTGAAAAATGACTGAACAATGACGAATATGTTTCTACGATTGAGTCTCTACCTGTGCCCATTGACAGGAATTCTGATGCTTCCCAGTACAGCTGCTTAACATCTTCAGCTAGATTTTTAGCACCTACTGAGGGCTACAGAAATGTTCCAGCTTTTATTGTCATATATAATGAAAGCTGAAAGAGAGGAGGTCACAATAGGATGCAGACTTTGCACAGATTCTTTTTTGCTAGGAGGTAGAGCATCATTGCATCTTATACCCAGGCCCTTGGGTGAAAGTATCTCAATCTGGGCCTGCTCTTGGAAGGAGCTGATCTCTGACATTAGAAAATCTTCTGGGTGAACAGGTCAAATGAATGATATGATAAAAGCTGTGATTTGTATAGTATTGTAGGGTTTTAAACCACTTGACAAATGTTATCTCACTTAAACTTCTTCAATCCCCCCCATCTCCTTTTAGTTTCTTTTTACATATTTTCCCATGAGCATGTAAGCTTCTTAAGGCTCTTTCTTTCGCCTTTTTGTATTCCCAGTGTTTAGCACACTGTCTGGCACATAGTAGATGCTTAGTAAATGCTTAGTGCCTGCCTGGCTACTCTTACCACATTGGAGAGATGGTTACAGAGTAGACTAGAACTCCAGAAGTCTTTGGGAACTGACTCACTCACTGCGGTTTCCATCATATCAAAAATGAGCCTGGACCACAAACCAACTCCTTGGAATGCCTCTGAACTTGAGTTACCATCTACACCCATCCCAGTTCATAACTGCTTAACTCTAGTGGCCACATGCACACAAGTGGCATTAAATGGTACCTATGGTAGGCTAAGGCTGTCCTCATTTACCACTTTGGTTAGTGGGTTCCCCCACTGTGCTCTTGACTGTGCCCAAGTAAAGGGAGAGATCACATCTTTCTGCTTCAGGGAAGATCCAGGTGGTTTAGTACAAAGAAGAATATTCCCTAAGGGCAAACCATTCCTGGCAGCAGTGAGGCCTCACAATAGTCTGGACAAATCAACATGGTTGACACATGGTTGTGGGTTGTCCTTCTGTGAGCTAGGCCACCCGGCACAGGACATGGCTCAGAACCATGTTGATTTATCACATTCCATGGAGAACAGCACACTAATGTGAGCTCTCATGGCTCCCAGGGGTGAGTTCTTGACAACTATATCCTTGGTTGTTCCTGACAGCTGTGATCTTCTTGGATCTCTGTGGGGCACACAAGGCTCACGAAGTGAGTGAAAGAGAGTGCAAGGCTCTTGCTGTTTTAGGGGCGATGTCCTTCAATCCCTGGTTCCTACCAGACCTGTGCCAGTGTATTCCTACTTGCCTCTGTCAGGGTAGTCTCAGTGAGTTGAGGAAGCCAGATATCAGAGTTTGTGTTATCATAGCACTTTCCAGGTTAAAACATGATTTAAAAGGCAATATGGCATAGTGGAACCACAAGTATCTCTAGAGTCACAGCCACGGACTCAAATTCCTGGACTTTTCTTTCCTCATCAGAAAATTGAGGGGTTTAGACTGCATGACCTGTGAGGTCCCTCCAAGCTCCAGGTCTTGGATCCAGTGAGTCTGTCCGTCACAGCAATTCAAATGAATTAAACTTTACTAAAAGGTCAAAAAGAAGGACCCAAAGTGGAGGCATCAATAGACAGGAAAGTCTTTGAAGCAGCAAAGCTATCAGGAAGATGCGTAATTGGAAAAGGAGGGAAGCTAGTCATATCACAAGAGTGAGCAATCACCAATGGATAGCCTATGTCTGGTATCTGTGCGACATTAAAACATCTAATGAAAGTCTTCCAGCACAGTGGGCAGACCCTCTGTGCAAAACCTAAGGACAGGGATACAAATTGCATAAGATGAAAATGAATAGGTGGGTGGTGGTCTGATCCACTGTAGGGAATGCTCCAAATCAGAGAAAATAATGGATTCATCAAAATAATAGGAGTGTAGCAGTGTTTTTACTAGTCTACCGATACCAATTCAATGAATGAAGGTATGGGTGTATATTTCAAGGTGTCATTTAATAAGGCAGCTAGGTAGCTCAGTGGATAGAGTATTGGGCCTCACTTGCTACGTGACCTTGAGCAAGTCTCTGTTTGCCTTAATTCACTGGAGAGGGAAATTGCAAACCCCATACAGGGTCGTGAAGAGTCAGAAAGGACTAACCACAACTCAACTCAACTCATTTTCAGGAACTCCTATCAAGCTCCTCCCTGCCCTCTGTCACCCCCTTCAGCCTGCTACTAGCTTATTACCTGACTAATTCTTTCACTGGTCTCAAAGGATATTTAGTAGGCCTGAATAGTAACGTCCTGAGAAAGTATTCATAATATAAAATTGCTTTCATTAATTACTAATAAATTAGGTCTAAGCTCCTACTCTGAGAAAACAGGAGAAATTTCTTTTCCAATAAACTTTCTGTCCTCTTACTCTGCACTTCCAGTCTCATAGGCTTCCGTAAACATCAGCATGACCGCTCCTATAATTTAATGACCATAGCAAATAATACATAGATAAATGTTTCTGCAATGCATTGATTGTAAGGCAGGTCACAGAGTTACTACCCCTGTGTTCTGGAAAAGCCAGGGAAAAGGAGTTGTGCAATGGAATTGCTGACTCCTCCAAAATGCTCAAAAACTCAATTCTCTGAAGATGTAAGTCAAAGCTTTGCCATTCCATTCAGGAATTCTCAGAATTCCTTCTCCCCAAAATAAGAACTAATTCAGTATGCTTCTCATGAGGAACAAAATAAAATTCAACTCATTTAGTTCTCCTATGGAATGACAATTAAACTCAGTTCTCTAGGAGAGTTTTTGACTTTCTTAAAAACGACAGGATATTCTTTAAGTCACTCACAGATTCTCCCTTAAATGGACTTTAATAGTTTCTCACAGATGTTTGCTTCATGACAGTTAACCCTCTTAGTCACCTTAAGAAAGACGTTCTCTAGGTCCTCCCACAGTGCCTCACACAATCTTCTTCGAAAATGATATTTACTGATAGAAACCACAAGAAACATTTAAATATGAAAAACCAGAAGTTTGAGGGGGAGGTAGAGTATTCCTGGAGAAAAAAGAAATAGGCTTTTGTAGCTATTCTACAAGTAGAGTAGAACATCCTTCCTTCTTAAAAAGACATTTATAATATCTAAAGTCTGCAGGAGAGAGTATTTAACGAATGTAATCACTTATACTTGTGTGCATTTGTGCTGTATGGGCTCATTTTGGGTGTTGCCTCCATTCTAATGTAATTCTCTGCAGGGTAGGAGTTTTTCCTTCCATTTCCTTTGGACTACCCTCATCACAGATAATACTTTGGATGCTGAAAAAAAGGGTCGATTGGCTATTCCAAGGCTTAAACTCACTGATGCTCAAACTGGGCCAAAAAGAATAAAAAGGGAAACAAAGCAAAATGAAACAAAAAAGCAAAAAACAACCCAAGCAATTCAGTCTACAAAATAAATTCATCTTTTCCCTACAGGAAAGGGAAATTGGAGACTTGCTGAGGCATTGGGCACAGCCTGAGAAATGAGCTCTCCTACATGCCAAGGGTCTGTCCATTCCAGCAATAGACTCTTTATTGCCTTAAATGAAAGCTCAATGATGTTTGGCCACTGTTATTTTCACTTTGGGGCATATCATATGCTAAAATCATTATCTAATTTACCAAAAATATAGGCTATGATACTCATCATGCATTGTTTAGAACCTAGAAGTAGTTAAGACAGATTAAAAAGATGCATAAGTAGCCATTACCATTAGAGGTTTGGAGGTTTAGTGGGAGGGGGAGATGAAGAGGCCCCCATCTAGGATTCTGTTGATAAAAAGAACTAGTAAGGAATCTTCCTCTACCAATACTAGATTGGCATCTGTTCTGTGACTTATAGTCTTAGCAACTTGCCTGGGCCACTTGAGAGGTTAAATGACTTTTCCAGGGATATGAAGCTAGTAAGTGTTAGAGGCAAGACTGGACTGTGCCGCTCCCCACAACTTTTCCTCCACCCCCCCCACCACCACCATGACCTCATTCTGAGGCTAGCTCTCTATGCTGCCTCATAGGATTGTGTTACCAATAAAACATGCTCCTGTTATCATTCAAGTAGCTTAATAATCCCTGATGGATTGTTTGTAAATTTCCACATGATCCAGGAACTTGGAAAATGTATCAGAGGTATCATGTGCAGTGGAAAGGCCATCAAAGAACCTGGATTCATGGCCTGACTCTGACACTTACTGTCTAGCCTTGGGCAAAGTCCCTTGTCTAACCTCAATTTCTGCTTCCTCATCTCAAACCTTGCATGAGTCTCCTCACAGGACGAAAATGAGGAAAATGCTTTAGAAAACCTCCAAGTGCTGTATCAACCATCATTTGAGGGACACCTCAGAGGCCCACACATCTTGACATTAAATATAACCCTTCGGTGAACTCCCTAGTCTCCTTGTCTATGCCCTTCACCTCCTACACTCTATGATTTCACAGCAATAGCTTCCTTGTACTATAGACCTCTGATGTTTGACAGAGGTGCGATGGAGTATTAGTTTACTATCCCATGAAGGAGATTCCGTGAAGGGAATGGCAAAAGATGACTCTGTATGAATGATGCTATGAGAATGGAAATGAATAATTCTAGGAACTTAAGCCCACATTCCTCTTTTAAATGATTGAGATACTGGTAGAACCTGCATGTCTTTGCATTACCATGAAATTTCTATTGTAGGCTATGAGTTAAGGACCCACAGTGGTCTAGATCCCTTTATCTTGCTATTTACAAGTCTACCCTATGTTTGCTCACTGACTTTGCTGAAAGACCAAAAGCTGACCTTTTATTCTTTTATTTAGTATTTTATTTTTCCTCAATTATATGTAAAAATGATTTTTAACATTCATTTTTAAACTTTGAGCTCCAGAGAGAAGTTTTAAAAGACAAATGTTAAAAATTGTTTTTATATGCAACTGGGAAATAAGATATACAGGCAATGGAGTATAGAAATCTATCTTACCCTACAAGAAAGTAGGGGGGAAAGGGATAAGAGAGGGTGGGTGGGTGTTAGAAGGGAGAGCAGACTGGGGGAAGGGGTAATCAGAATGCCTGCCATCTTGGGGTGGGGGAGGGGAGAGATGGGGTAAAAATTTGTAATTCAAAATCTTGGGGAAATGAATGTTGAAAACTAAAATAAATTAATTAAAATTTTAAAAAAAGATTCAGAAAAAAAAAACTTTGAGCTCCAAATTATCTTCCTTCCTCCCTCCCCACCCTCCTCATTGAGAAGACAAGCAATTTGATATAGGTTATACATTTGTAGTCATGCAAAACATATTTCCATATTAGTCATGCTGTGAAAGAAAACATAGATTAAAAAAACCCTCAAGAAAAATAAAGCCTAAAAAAGTCTTTTCAATCTGTATCAACACCATAAATTCTTCCTCTGGGGATGGATAGCATTTTTCATCATAAGTCCTTCAGAGTTGTCTTGGATCATTGTATTGCTGAGAATAGTTAAGTCATTCACAACTGATCATCTTACAATATTGCTGTTACTTTGTAAATAGTATATTTCACTTTGCATCAGCTCATGTAAGTCTTTCTGGGTTTTTCTGAGAGCATCCTTCTCATCGTTTCTTATATCAGTGTAGTATTCCTTCACAATCACCTACAACTTGTTCAGCCACTCCCCATTTGTAATATCAATTAAGTTGGGACTTTTTTTTTTTTTTACCATTTTAGAGTGATAAATTAATTGTCTTTTATTGAGCCTTACTAGGTACATAGGCCCAGGCCCAAACCCCTATCTACTAGATGCTAAGCCTATGTGGGTGTGAAGCCCTCAGGGTCTTAAGGGGAGTTGCTAAGACCAGAGCCAATAGTAGGAGCCTAAGTTCTGGTCACTCAGATGACGTTTGATGATGGCTAAAAAGTGTATAAGAATTGAGAACAGAGCTATTTGTTTGAGGCTTTCACTCCTGGAGGCTCAGGACTCTGGGCAGCCACTCTAAGAGCCTCCCAGCTCACCCAGATGTTGATGCCTTCTTGGTAACTATGAATTGTATTTGGTCTGTTTATAATGTATTTTGTAATTTGTTTGTATTTGCTCTTAAGTTCAGGGTGCTGGCTTTTACCCCTGAGCTAAGTGAATGATGTTTGTATGTTAGATTGAAATAAAATTGTTAAACTCCTAACATTACTTTCCTTATAAAGCAGATCAAAAGAACCTGTGCTGGCAGCGTCCTTGTTGTTGGGCTTGTGTTGGTCTTTCACCCCCACAGCAGCTGCTAGCAGAATTGTTGCAACACCAATTGATGGGTATCCCCTCAATTTCCAATTCTTTGCCACAAGAAAAGAGTTGCTATAAACATTTTCTGTATATCTGGGTCCTTTTCCTTTTTGTTTGTGATCTCTTTTGGGATATAGATCTAGTAGTGATATTTCTAGGTCAAAGGTTATATAGAATTTTATAGTCCTTTGGGCATAGTTTTAAATTGCTCTGCAGAATTGTAGAATCTGTTCACAACTCCACCAACAATGCATTAATGTCTCAACGTTCCCACATCTACATGGCAGCTAGGGAGTGCAGTGAATAGAGCATTGGCCCTGGAGTCAGGAGGACCTGAGTTCAAATTCAGCCTCAGACACTTACTAGCTATGTGACCTTGGGCAAGTCACTTAACCCCAATTGCCTTTCCTTCCCCCCTCCAAAAAAAAATCCAAATAACTATTTGTCATTTTCCTTTTCTGTCCTGTTAGCCTAATAGGTATGAGGTAGTACCTCAGAATTATTTTAATTTGCATTTCCCTAATCAAGAGTGATTTAGAACATTTCATTCACATAGCTATAGATAGCTTTGATTACGTCATCTGAAAACTATTCATATTTTTTGATGATTTATCAATTGGGGAGTGACTCCGATTTTTATAAATTTGACTCATTTCTTTATATATTTGAGAAATGGCTTTCATCAGAGAAACTTGCTTCAATTTTTTTTTTCAGTTATCATTGCTAATTCTATTTCCCACTATCCTATTCCTCCCTGTCATTTATTCTCTTTATTCTCTTTTTTCACTCTGTCCCTGCTCAAAAGTGTTTTGCTTCTGACTACCACGTCCCCCAATCTGCCTTCCCTTTTATCACTCCCCCCCTTCACTCATCCCCTTCCTCTCTACTTTCCTGTAGGGTAAGATAGACTTCTATACTCAATTGAGTGTGTATGTTATTCCCAGTTTGAGTCAATTCTGATGAGAGTAAGGTTCATTCACTTACTCTTACTTCCCTCCTCTTCCCCTCCATTGTAAAAGTTTTTTTCTCTCTTTTATGTGAGATAATTTACCCCATTCTACCTCTCTCTTTCCCTTTCTCCCAGTGCATTCCTCTTTCTCACCCCTTAATTTTATTTATTAGATATCATCTCTTCATATTCAACTCACACCTGTGCCCTCTGTCTATATATGCTCCTTCTAACTGCCCTAATGATAAGAAAGTTTTTATGAGTTACAAATATCATCTCCCCATGTAGGAATGAAAACTGTTTAAACTTGTTAAGTCTTTTATGATTTTCCTTTCATCTTTACCTTTTTATGTTTCTCTTATGTTCAGTATTTGAAAGTAAAATTTTCTATTCAGCTCTGGACTTTTCATCAAGAATGCTTGAAAGTTCTCTATTTCATTGAATATCCATTCCCCCCCCCCCCCAAAGGATTATACTCAGTTTAGCTGGGTTAGTGATTCTTGGTTGTACTCCTAGCTCCTTTGCCTTTGGGAATATCATATTCTAAGCTCTCTGATCCTTTAGTGTGGAAGTTGCTAAATCTTGTGTTATCCTGACTGGCTCCATGATACTTGAATTGTTTCTTCCTGGCTGCTTGCAATATTTTCTCCTTGACCTGGGAATTTGGCTGTAATATTCCTGGGAGTTTTCATTTTGGGATCTCTTTCAAGAGGTGATTGGTGGATTATTTCAATTTCTATTTTACCCTCTAGTTCTAGAATATAAGGACAGTTTTCTTTTCTTGAAAAATGATGTCTAGGTTCATTTTTGATCATGGCTTTCAGGTAGTCTGATAATTTTTACATTATTTCTCCTGGATCTATTTTCCAGGTCAGTTGTTTTGCCAATGAGCTATTTCATATTGTCTTCTGTTTTTTTATTCTTTTGGTTTTATTTTATGGTTTCTTGATTTCTCATAATGTCATTAGCTTCCATTTAGTCTGTTCTAATTTTTAAGGAATTATTTTCTTCAGTGAGCTTTTGTACCTCCTTTTCCATTTGCCCAGTTCTGCTCTTTAAGGCATTCTTCTCCTCATTGGGTTTTTGGACCTCTTTTACCTTTTGGCCTACTCTGTGTTTTAAGGTGTTGTTTTCTTTAGTATTTTTTTTTCTGTCTCCCTTTACCAAGCTGTTGACTCATTTTTCATGATTTTCTTGCATCACTCTCATTTCTCTTCCCAATTTTTCTTCTACTTCTTTTACTTGATTTTCAAATTGCTTTTTTGGCTCTTCCATGGCCTGAGACCAATTCATATTTTTCTTGGAAGCTTTGGATGCAGGAGTTTTGACTTTTTTTATCTTCTTCTGAGTGTATATTTTGATCTTCTTTGGCACGATAGTAACTTTCTATGGTCAGATTTTTTTTTCTGTTTTTTGCTCATTTTCCCCAGTCTATTTCTTCACTTTTAACTCTTTCTTAAAGTGGGGCTCTGCTTCCAGAGTTGAGGGCACATTGTCCTATGCTTCAATGTTTTTGTGTAGCTGTTTTCAGACCTGTAAGTTTTCAATTCTTTCAAGGTGGTATGATCTAAGGAGGAGTCTGTTTACTAGTCCCCTGGACTGTGCTCTGGTCTGCAAGCAATCTTTTCTGCCCTTGAAATGCGATGAGATTCCCCTCTCCACTGTAGCCCACAAGATCTGGTGTGCTAGTGCTCCTCCTTGCCCTGGTACTGCCACCCAGGACTAATGACCTGGATCTGATTATGTGCAAAGCAATAGAGTCCTGCCTCGGTGCTAGCAAAGAAACCCCTGTAATCTCCTTCTGACCAGTTGTTTGACTCCCTTATACTCTGTGAGCTGAGAGCTCCGGAAGTAGCCACTGCTCCTGCTGATTCAGTGGCTCTCAAAGTCTGCTCCTGGTTTGCTGTGACCCAGTCCGAGCTGGCATAGCCAGCATCGGACTGTGCTCCACTCTCACCCAGGTATGACAAACCTTTCCTGTTGACCTTCTAAGTTGTCTTTGGCTGCAAAATTATTTCACCCCATCCTTTTGTTGGTTCTGTCACCCCAGAAATTGTTTTATGGCATTATTTAAAGGTGTTCACATTCATTTTAGTGAGAGCTCAGGTAAAATCACTGCCTTTTCTCTCCCATCTTGACTCCACTTCTATCAAGAGTGGACCTTTTCACATGAACCAGTGGAAAAGACATTTTATCTATGGGCACCAGGCCTGGGTCAGGCAGAGACTGCTTGTTTAGATGTTCTATAAAGTCATGGTTCCTTGGAAGTATTCAGGCTCTCTTAAAGAAAAAAAACAGATAGATAAATAGACAGACAGACAGACAGATAGATAGACATAGATATAGATTTATATGCATGCATACATATATGTACACACAAATATTTGCACACATATATGCTTTTAAAAGTGTATATATACACATATGAGTATGTATATGTATATATATGTGTGTATGTATACATACACATACATTGTTGTTGTTCTGTTGTTTCTGTCATGTCCAGCTCTTTATGACCTCATTTGGAGTTTTCTTGGCAAAGATACTGTGGTGGTTTGCCATTGCCTTCTCCAGCTCATTTTATAAATGAGAAAAGTAAGGTAAACAAGGTTAAGTGACTTGCCGAAGGTCACACAGCTAGTAAGTGTCTAAGGCCAGATTTCAACTCGAGAAGATGAGCCTTCTTGACTCTAGGCCCAGCACTCTTTTTGCTTCACTATGCTTAACCCCACCCCGACACCTATCTCTATTCTTATCCCTATTTGTATCTTTATCCTTATTCATCTATATCTAAATCTATCTGTATCCATCTCTTTCTCTCTCTTTATCTATTTCCTTACTTCTTGCTATATTCCACCATCTTAGTTGAGGATTTTTCTTTCAGAAGTAGCTCCTCCATAAAACATTTCTGACATGAAAAAGTGGCCCTTCCTGCCAAGCAAACTCTCTCTCTCTTTCTCTCAATCTCTCTCTGTCTCTCTGTTTTTCTGTCTCTGTCTCTGTCTCTGTCTCTGTGTCTCTCTGTGTCTCTGTCTCTGTCTCTCTCTGATGCTCTTTCTTTCTGTTTTCTATCTACTAGCACTTTTCCACTACCTAAAACCTGGTGAAAGATGTCTGAGGAATGTGAGATGCTTAGGTGAGAAGAAGGAGCTCTCAATGAATGTCCGAAATTCTTTTTTTGTTGTCCAAAATTGAGGAAAAATCCTCAACTGAGAAGGTAGAATATAGCAAGGTTAGGAAATAGAATAATACCTGAGGCACCTAGCAGTTCACAAGAGAGGGGAAAAAAAATCCAAGAAAGGAACAAGAAATAAAATCTGTTACATAATATGTTTATATACAAATAAAAGAAGCCTGAGTAAGGAGTAAGATATCCCAATTCAAGGAAGCAAATTTGATCTCATGAGAGATGAAATTTGGTGGAGATGTGGTGGAACATGATCCCTGATAGAAATAAAACTTAGGAACTCAAACTTTAATCAAAAGAAATAAGAACCTCACGTGTGGGTAAGGGTAGGTATGGTAGCCTTGTAATATTTAGAAGCTATACTCATGGAAGGAAGTCCAATCAATCAATTAATAAGCATTTATTAAGCACTTATTATTTGCTAGACATGACTGTAGGTCCTGAATGAACAAAGAGGGCATTGCAGGCCAGGGGACAGCCTATAGAAAGGCATGGAAATGGGAGATGGAATTTTCTGTACAAGGAGTGGCAACAAGGCCAGTTGGAATGGATTGTAGAATATATGAGGGGTATTAATGTATAATTAGGCTGGAAGGGTAGGCTGAAACTAGGTTGTGAAGGAATATAAATGCCAAATAGTACAGCACTTATTTTATCTTAGTGATTATAGGGATCTATTAGAGTTTATTGAGTAAGGGTGGAGGGTATGTGCCATGACTAGACTCTATGAAAATCACTTTGGTGGCTATATCAAGGACAGATTGGAGAGCAATTAGAAAGCCATTGTTGCAACAGTCCATGTAAGAGGTGAAGAGAAACTGAATTAAGGTGCTGATCATTTAAATGGAAAGAAAGGGGCAGATACAAGAAATATTGTGGAAGTAGAATTGACAAACCAAAGGAGGAAACTTGGAAGAAATCAATTGGGCTGTAAATACCGGGCTGGAGAGAATTTATATTTTGTTCTGGAAACAACAGGGGACCAATGGAAATATTTGAGCGGGAGAGTATCCTTGCTATTCAGATTTGATGTTAGGAAATACTTCCTAACAATAAGAATTATCCAAAGTGGAAGTCTGTCTTGGATCACTCTTTGGGTTCTTGAAAGCTATCCAGTGGCCAGGTACAAGCAGGATGGAAACACTTTGGTTCTAGGCCCAATGGCAGTCTCTGTGTCTTTCATCCAAGGAGAAACTTAGTGAAATTCATTTAGTCAACAGCCATTGATTAAATCCTTACTATTTGCCAGTCACTGTTGCTAGGGAGATTGTTGTTACTTGTTACCTTTTGGTTGTCTTTTGAACCACAGTAAATAATAAAAGTTATCTACTAAGGCAAAGAAGAGTTGCTATCTACATCTATAGAGTAACACAAACACTGATGAACTCACAGAGTTTTTAGGTATGAAAACCAGATCTTCTGACTCTAAAAAAACCAGTGCTCTTAACAGTGTTCTGCTGCCCCTCTTTGTTATCCTAAAATTTAGATGGAGCTAGTGAGATTGTAAAGCACAAGGATAGGAATTGGACCTGTATAGGGAACTCCCAGATTAGAAAACTCTCTCTGCTTATGCAGGGTGGCACCTTCTCTATAACTTAGTCTTAGTGGAATGCCTAGAATGCTTAGACATTAGATGACTTCCCTAGAAGCCACTCTAAGTTAGAGGCAAGGCTTGAACCGTGGTCTTATTTCTTTCTAGGTTAGCTCTCTAGCCACCATGCCATGCGTGAACTTCCACACAAAGTCCTACTTCTCCTCATCGAAGGATTAAATAAAGCTTCTTAGTCAAACAGAAACCTTACTCAGTCAAGAAAAATCTTTTTGACTCATTCCTTTGCATAAAGCCTTGCACAAGAGATGCTTAATTATTTATAAGACATAATTCCATGTACCTATAGATAATGAGAGAGAAGTTTTCCATTGCCAAAAATCAATCTTGGTCAGAAAAATTCTTGCTGATAACTTAATGATAATCTTTATTAGGTTAATTTAAAAATGTAATGGGTAACACTCTCAGTTTCTTTTTTTTCCCCCTCTATTGTTCTCTTTCAAAGGGCATGAACCATTTAAATCACTTGTTCCTTTATCATATCCCATCCCCCCCACCCCAATATCTGTTCTGTATTTTCTCCTCTTTTCTCAAGCTTCCAAACAACCCCCAGCTCTCAGCAGATAAGCAGACAGTCCTTTTTATGGAGAGGAAAGGCCCTATCTAACAGAGCTTCTCCAATTCCCCTCCTCTTCACATTAAAATTTCTTTGTATATTGGTTCACTCTATCCTGCCCTCTGGTTTCAGATGATGAAGAGGTCCTCCTTCCTGCTAAAGCTAGCACTTCAATCTATACTGGTCTGTATTCCTACCCCTTCTAGATTTCTCTCATTTATCTCCCTTTCTGGGGTGGGGCTATGAAAATGCTCAAATCTCCCTTATCTGGAAAACATAAATGAAATAACAATAAGCAGATTAAAGCAAAAACCCACCTTCCTTTCCAACACTGATACACTCTCAAGCTACTCCTTCCTTCCTTTCACTCCCAGAAATATTAATTTATGTTTACTGAAACTCTTTCTTCCTACTCTTATAGACAATCAATAATCAATCTGAGATAAATTAATGTGATACTATTATATGAATAACTATTTATTAATTTATGATCCATCCTTTTTCCTCACATTTCTGTCAAGACCTCACTCTTGAGAAGGCCAGTCAATCTCTGAAAGGCAGGACTGAGCAGTATAATTACTGTAAGCCCCCAAGGCACTAGCTCAGTAACTAGTTTGGGCTGGCCCCTTCCAAATGGGAGCCTGGTTTTTGTTTATCACATAAATAAAAGCTAAATCAAGCTGGTTCTAGCTACCAAATTACTCAGAGCCACTAGCATGACCTTAGTCTTTTCATTAGAGTTTGGGGTAACCTGACTCACAAAGGAGAAAACTGGCCAGAGAGGTCCAGGTTGAAATGACCTCTCTTGCCCAGATTGCTGGAGGCTGCAAAGTCTTATGATCAAACCACATTCTCAGCATGAGGGGAGTTTCCTATCAGAAGGAACACTCCTGATTTAAGGGGTCTCAGAGTTTCCCTTTCTTGTCTTTGGTTACCAAGAGAAGCCACTAACTACCAATTAATTGATTATTGGCTTACCTGGTTAATAAATTGATTTTTAATACCCACAAACTTTGTCTCTCAAAATTTTGCTCATCAGTTAACCAATACGTGGTTAATAAGTACTTACTATGTGCCAAGCACTGTGCCAGGATAGGAAAAATGAAAATGACATAGTTCCTGCCCTCAAGTAGATTATATTCCTATAGGTAGGAATGCATGGGTATGTGGAAATGTAAAGAGTCTCATGACTGTGCAAATCTTACCAGCTTGCTCCAGGGATACATTCTTTCTATAGGGAGGATATTGGGAAACTAACTACCAGAAGAATCATGATGTAGGAAGGAAGTGCCTTGCAGAAACTGAATGGATGGATGTTCTGGAATAGGTTCTGGTTGGGTAACCATATGGTGAAAGGGAGGCTCTTTCTCCAAACCCAGTCATCTTCATCTACTTCCTTTTCCACCTTTGTTCAGTTAGTATCATTCAGTGACTCCTCTGGTGGTTCTGGGTGAGACTATGCTGTAAGGAGAGAGGGTCCTTCTCCCTTTGATGTCATGTGGCCCCAAAAAAACAGGGCTTGGCCCATGATAGAGTTTGTATCTCTTCTCTGATGCCATTGCCATAAGCTCCCACTGAATCTATTTCCCCTGTTATTAGAGGGCAGCAGCAGAGACCGTCACTGTAGATCTATTTAACCATTTAATATTGGTTAGCTTCTACAAAAAGATATTTTCTTCAGGAACAAAGTACACACATTTTCCTCAGCGATATGAGATCATACTCTCCTCTACCCCACCTTAGTTTCTGGGGGGAGTAGACTTGAGCCCTAACCCATTTCCTACATAGCCTTGGTCCTATCAAGTTTATGTCCAGAGGTAGCATAGGTGCAGATGGGTCCTTGTTTATATTTCCATTGACCTGGGTTCAGAAGATCACTCTTTGCTTCTTAGGACACTGATGCTGAGTGACTGCAAAACCCAACCTGGAACATCAAGGTGCCCTCCAGGTCCTTTGAATTCACAGGGTCATAGTCTTCACTCCTTCCACCTAGAATGGATAAAAAACAAATCAAAAGGCCAAGAAATCAGTCTGTTTCTTGGGACCACAAGGTTTCAGAGGAGGGGGAATTACAGCTTGGCATCTCATCCAATCCAACCAATCCAATAGAGCAGATGAGACAAAGAGAAAGGAGCTGAGGTTGGCAGGCCATTAGGAGGGACTCCCCAAATAACCAAAGAGCCTCCCATTCTCCATATGGTTAGTCAACCAGAACCAGTTGGGGAATGTCTATGCATGCTCTGTAGTAGCTTTAAGACACTTCTCTTACTTCCCCTCACAATTCTCCCAGAAGCTATCACCCCAGTGTCCTCTACAAAGAGGGGATGCATCAGCTAAGTAATGCACAGGTGCCATATCCCCCTTATGGAAATATATATGAAGCAAATATGTGCCCCAAAGTACAAAATAAATACGAGGGAATTTGAGAAGGAGGAAACCAGAAGTTGAGGCATCATGTAGAAAATGGTGAGTGCTGCATCAAGAAATTAGGGATTCTGTTAGGCAGAGGTGAAGAGTAAGTACAAAGACAGTGAGATGGGAGATATAGTGGCATATATGAAGAAGACAGGGAAGGCCTGAATGGCTGATTCATAGAGTAAGAGAGAGTAAAATATAAAGAGCCTGGAGAGATAGGTCAGGCCCCAGCGAAAGGCTTTGAAAGCCACATGGGAGTTTTTATCTTATCCTAGAGGCAACAGGGAGAAACAGCAGTTTATTGAGTAAGGCACTAAGATGATCAGGCCTTCCTTTTCTGCTGTCTTTGATGGTATCTCTTCCTTTTTCCTTTTTATCTTCTTTTCTTATCTCTATTGTTTGGTGGTTTCATTCAGACCTATTGCTACATCTGCTTTACGCAGATGATTTCTTCATTACTTATCTCCAATGTTGCCTTTTTAGCCAGTGTTCAGACTTACATTCCCAACTGCCTCCTGGACATCCACATGTGTATCTCCTCATAATTCAAATTCAACGTGCTCAAAACTGCACTTAGCAACTTTTCCCCAAAAGACTGCTCTTTTCCCCAAGTTTCCTCCATCAGTCAAAGGCACTATCATTCTTCCTTTGAATTTTTGGACCATAGCAACTGTCCAAGTGCATCTACCAAGCTATAGAGGGGTCATGATTTACAGCACTGAAATAAAGTAGTCTCCTTAGCTTGGCACTCAGAACTCTTTACAATACAGATCTACAATACAATACAAATCTACCTTTGCTATTTTTTCTCATGCTTTTTTATTCACTGTTCAGTTGAATTATATTTACTGTTTTGGGTACAAATACCTATTTTCTTATAACTGTACTGGGAGTCTGTGCAGCCCTTCTCTCCCTACACCCCTCATCTGGTGTGGCTGATGCAACCTCTTCACATGGAGGATGCTGACGAGAGAGCTTCTTGGGAATCCTTGGTGACCTGTGAGGGAAAGTACCTTAGAGAGACTCTGGAGCATTGTGGACATTGTGTATCTCTTCTGGTTGGCTAACCAAGTACTTTGGTAAGGTATCTTTTGATCAGTTGTGTAGCCAGCACTGGTAGAGTCTTTAAAAAAAGGTCTGAATTAGCTTTTTGCTTCATTTGTGTTTGGAGAGAGCTCACAATAGCTGGAGTGCAGGAAGCAGAGTCTCAAATTTGTTTATGAAAATGAGCCTCAAGGATGTGGGGATCAGAAACTAGGCCAGGGATTGCTATAAGGAGCAAGAAGTGACCCTCCAGTACCCACCTTAGCAGAAGGATTAATCCAGTAGTCATGCCACATCTGGACAGGAATTCAGCAGGACTAATGCTTAGTAGGAACTGAGATAAACTTTGAGCTTACTCCCCTAGAGACTGAGATGGTATAAGGAAATGAATGCTTTTATTGGGGAAAGTATTTTTACATATAATCTTACTATGTCTTTGAAGTAAAAATTCATTTGTAAAAAAGCTAATTGGGGTGTGAATCACCAGCCTCTAACAAATGAAGGGAACAGAGCTAGTGTGGGCACAAGTCAGTGGCCAAGAAAAGAGACATCTCACAAATTAATTGGGGTGCTCTGGAACCCAGGGTGGGGGGCAATGGAGCCCTGTTGGCCCTGAGAGAGCAGGGCCAGAGTGCACACATTCCATTGTGATACTTGGACTGCCTCTTCCAGCCTTTGGAAATATCCTCCATCCTTTAAAACTTTGCTAGAATGCTACCTCTGTTAAGAAATAGAATAGTTCTCAGCTGCATGGAGTTTGCAAAGTGCTTTCCTCATGATAACCTTGTTAGGATTATTATTTTACAGATGTAGGAACTGAAGCTCCAAGAAGTTAGGAAATCAGCCTGTGGTACCACAGGCAGTGTCAGAGGAAGAACTTAGTCCCAGGTGTCCTAAATCCCAGTCTTACACTGCATCTACACTTTCCCACAAAGTGTCTCATGAGCTAATTCCTTGTTGTCCTCCAACGAAAGGGGATCTCTTTGTTCTGTGAATTGATTCTCTTAGGGATAAGGGCTGGACTTATGAATTCATTGTTACAGGGAGCTCTCAGATGAGAAAACCCCCTCTACTAATACAGGTTGGCATCTTCTCTGTAACTTAAAATTGTAGGGAGTTAATCAGGGTACTGGGAGGTTACATGATTTGCCCACAGCCATAAAGCCACCATGCGTCAGAGACAGGTATTAAATCTAGGTCCTCTTGGCTCCAAGGTTAGCTCCCTATCTACTCCACTTCATTGCCACTCTTAGTGCTTTGTTATGTGTCTCTATTTCACTTCTCATATTCTAATTTATATTTTTTCTTACTAGTGTGTGTGTGTTTGTGTGTGTGTGTATGTGTATATCAGCACACTTCTCAAGAAGATGAGTATGTATGCATTGGCTCCCTGAGGAACCTCTTAGCCTCTTTCAGAATCTTCATGTGTAAACAGTGCCTCCTGGTAGGCTTGGGTGATAGAGCACGGTAGTGTCAAAGAGGACTGGTCACCGAGCTGGGAAGAGCTACCCACTGGGAAGTCTTCAAAGGAAAGAACAAAGTCTCTTTTTCCTCCTGCTCCATTGAGTAGACCACTTGGGTCTTTATTGGGTCCCTTGGATCTCCAATGGCAGTGAGGAAGAGATTTCTCTTATCTGCCTCCGGCACCACCCCCTCCTCAGTCAATAAACATTTATTAAGTGCCTACTATACACACAAGCACCAGACTAAGCTCTAGGGAGACAAAGAAAGGCAAAAGATCTAAAGGAGTTCACAATCTAATGAATGAGACAATATGCAAAGAATTATATACAAACAAGCTATAGACAGGACAAATTGAAGGTAATCAAGAGGGAAGGCACAAGAATTAAGGGGAACTGGGAAAGGCTTCCTGTAGAAGGTGGGATTTTCACAGGAATATAAAGGAAACCAGGGAAGTCAGGAGGCAGAGATGAAGAGGGAGAGAATTCCAGGCATGGGGGCCAGTCAGGGAAAATGCCCAGGACAGGGAGATAGAGTTTCTTGTTGAGAAACAGCAAGAAACATGTCTGCTTTCTTAGAATATAAGCTTTTTGAGGACTGGGACCTTGTTACATATCTTGATAGCAGTGTGTTTCAGTGGAAAGAACACAGGTTCTGGAGTCAGACCTATCCAAAGGCAAGTCCCTATTTGACCTTGGGCACTGAATTACTTAACTACCACTGCAAAATAAAGGTTCTGCATTGGGAAGCTTCTGAGGCACCTAGATCTGTGATCCCATGATCACAGATTCACATGATAGGTGCTTAATCAATGTTTGTTAGATGATTTGATGAGTGAGTGAGTGAATGAGTGAATAGAGGAAAAAAGACCAAAGGATCAACCAAAGGCACTGGTTTATGTTGCAATAAAGGAAGTTGGATGGTAGAGAGGCGATTGGGCTGGATTTGGAATGATTCATTTTTATTATCCCATCTTGATCAAGTATGAAAGTTGAGATTCTTTGCCAAAAAAAGCAAACAAGCAAAAAAAACAAGCAATTATTACTCCTCCTGGAAGAATTCGAGCTCAGATTCATAGTGGAAAGAGTTCATCATAAGAAGGCCAGTAAAGGTGATTTCCATAATAATTACTATAATCAGAAATGAAATGATACATGTAGAACTTTTGCATACTGCTTTGTCAGTGATTTGTAAAGGACCTCAGCCAACCCCTGTCTATTTGAATGTGCAATGCTCAGATTTAGCAGAATTATTTCATTTTCTCTCTAGGTTGCCTCTTAGTTTCTTTCTCATTTATTTTCTCAGATTTCATCCCACTGGATTCTCTCCCAAATACCTAACAAAAAGGAAAGCAATGGAAGAGAAATAAATCCTTCCTCTCCCAACTTGGATCATCATTTCTTTCATTTGTATAGTGCTAGCTTCTCTATGCTTTTCAAAATATTCTCATATATTGATATGTAGGGTATTTTTGGAGAGGCTTATGAATTCAGGAGTGGAGAATTAAGGTGAGCAGAGGGAAAGGTAGTCAGATGGAAAGAAGAAAGATGGAGACAGCAGGACCCAATGAGAGACACTGAGCAACATGGCTGACCCACCATACCATTGTTGAGCTCTCCTTAAAATTTTTTTTCCTTCCATTTTCTCTGAGATCTCTTCTG
This sequence comes from Phalanger gymnotis, assembly GCA_028646595.1. NCBI lineage: Eukaryota > Metazoa > Chordata > Mammalia > Diprotodontia > Phalangeridae > Phalanger > Phalanger gymnotis. The sequence goes on along the minus strand of CM053623.1, from coordinate 309,786,922 downwards.
GCTTATATAGATAAAGGGCCACAAAAACAGAAGAGGAATATGGGTCAATCAATCCATCTTCCTATATTCATCAGTATTCAGTTGTCTTTGGATCGTCTTTGTCAAGTTTTCTATGCCTTATTATTAGCCATTCTAGTTGCCAAGATTTTATGATGATATTTAAATGCTTCCTAGTCTATAGATTGTTGGTTTCTACTAACCAGGAAAAAAAAAATGCTTATTTTCCCCCTGTTATCTATTGAGCAATAATTCAGCTTTGAAATATTTGATATTTTTATTGTTATGAAGATAAGTACCTCCTGTGATTCACACATTCTTTTCAGATGCAAAACTAACACCCCCTATCTATGAATCATTGCTCTCTTTATCTTTTATTTCCTTTTGGTTAAGCCATACCTTCAGTAGACAATGGGCTGTTAGTTTTAGCTATAAACTGTTAGAAGTCTCTACCTTGGCTAGACACTTAATATGAGATTCTTACATTAAATCATTAATATAGTTCAGGCAAACTTGATAGGATGAGAGGCAGTTGGATATAGTGGGAAGCCCTGGGTTCAAGTCCTGCCTCTGACAAAGAAGAGCTTTGGGCAGGTCACTTAACCTCTCAATTCTCTAGGAAGCTTTCTAATTCACAGAGAAAGTGCTGACTTGCATTGATAGAGGGGATTTCTTCTCCTAGGAGTTCCTTATACCTATGAAATCATGGGTTCAGTTCTTATCCCTATCCATTTGAGAGGATAAATAAGACCCAAGAGGGAGAGTGTTGAGATTGACCCACTTGGGTTCTCCATCCTTCCATTATAGATCAGTGTAACAACAATGTTGCTAGCAGCTGCTGTGGCTGTGAAAGAGAAACAACACCAGGACACAGAAGCGCTGCCAGTGCAAGTTCTTTGATCTGCTTTTCTAAAGAAAGCAACTTTAAGGGGTTAACAATCTTACTTTAATTAAATGTTCATATACCATTCACTTAGCTCAGGGGGAAAAGTCAGCACCCTGAACCTTGGAGCAAATACAAACAGAAATTACAAACAGAGACAATACAAACAGATTTCTGTCTGACCAAATCATAATGTATAGTTACCAGAAAAACACCAGCATCTGAGGTTTTCAAAGCCAGAGGGTATGTGTGTGTGGGAGGCAAGGGGGCTGGGAGGCTGCTTCAACAGCTTACCCATAGTTTCATCACCAACACTCTTTCAATGAGTGTGCCCCCAAAGGCAAAATGCCAACCTCAGATCTTATATACACATCTCAGGGTCAAAGGGCATCACAACCATGGGACTCAAACTCATGTGAACTAGGCCTTCCTTTGACATAAGCAGGTCATCAAAGTCTCCCAATTCAATCAAAGATTCCTTAGTGTTGAGAAGCACTCCAAAATAAAGACAACAAAAAGTCCACTTTGCTTGCCATTACATTTGAAAGGTACTCATCAAAGGTATTTGATTACTTCAGCATTCCAAAAGAGAAAACAGTAAAAAAGTGCTCCTTAATTACCATAACAATCAGTATCCCAGTTGGCCAAATATTTATCGACCTCTATGGAGTATGTAGCACTACCCTAGACATTTAGTGGGAAAGAATAAAGATTTTACTTGATATCTGCTGTGAAGTGGTGGCAATAGGATAAATAGGTCCTTATCTAAAGACTTACAGTGGCATGATTTGATTTAGCTCAACGAGCCTTTTAAAAATGATTTATTTTTAGTTTGCAACATTCACTTTTATAACATTTTGAGTCTTAAATTTTCTCCCCCGATGTCCCCTCTCCCCTCCCAAGATGGCAATTTGAAATAAGCCATACATGTACAATCACATTAAACATAGTTCCACATTACTCATGATGTAAAGAATAATTAGAATCAAAAGGAAAAACCATAAGAAAGAAAAAAAAAAGGAAAAATAGTGTGCTTCAATCTGCATTTAGACTCCATAACCACATTCTCTGAATGTGGATAGCATTTTCCATCATGGGTCTTTTGGAATTGTCTTAGATCTTTGCCTTGCTGAGAAGAGCTAGGTCTATTAAAGGTGGTCTTCACACAAATGTTGATGTTACTGTTTTCAATGTTTTCCTGTTTCTGCTCACTTCACTCAGCATCAGTTCATGCAAATCTTTCCAGGTTCTTCTGAAGTCCATCTGCTCCTCATCTCTTATGGAACAATAGTATTCCATCAGATCCATTTACCATAACTTATTCAGCCATTCCCCAATTAATGGGCATCCCCTCAATTTCCAATTCTTAGCCACCACAAAAAGAGCTGCTATAAATATTTTTGTACATGAATGTCCTTTTCCCATTTTTATGATCTCCTTAGGATACAGACCTAGTGGTGGTATTGCTGAATCAAAGGACATGCACAGTTTTATAGCTCTTTGGGCACAGTTCCAAATTGTTCTCCAGAGTGGTTGGATCAATTCACAACTTTACCAATAATGCATTAGTGTTCCAATTTTCCCACATCTTCTCTAAAATTTATCATTTTCCTGTTTTGTCATGTTAGCCAATCTGATAGGTGTGGGGTGGTACCTCAGAGTTGTTTGAATTTGCATTTCTCTAATCGGTAGTGATGTAGAGCATTTTTTCATATGACTATAGACAGCTTTAATTCATTCGTCTGAAAACTGCCTGTTCATTTCTTTTGACCATTTATCATTTGGGGAATGACTGACTCAGTTCTCTATATATTTTGGAAATGAGGCCCTTATCAGAGACGCTGGCTAAAAAAAATTGTTTCTCAACTTTCTGCTTCCTTTCTAATCTGGGTTGTATTGGCTTTGTTTGTACAAAAACTTTTGGATTTAATGTAATCAAAATTATCCATTTTGCATTTCATAATGTTCTCTCTCTCTCTTATTTGGTCATGAATTCTTCCATTCTCCATAGATCTGACAGGTAAACTATTGCTTACTCTCCTAATTTGTTTATAGTATCACCCTTTATGTCTAAATTATGTACTCATTTTGACTTTATCTTGTTATATAGTACAAGATGCTGGTCTATGTTTAGTTTCTGCCACATGTTTTTCTAGTTTTCCCAGAAGTTTTTGTCAAATAATGAGTTCTTATTCCAGAAGCTGGAGTCTTTGAATTTATCAAAAAGTAGATTACTATAGCCATTGACTACTTCAATGAGTCTTTAAATGCCCACTTTGTGCCAAGCACTGTGCTAGGTGATACTAAGACAAAAAAAAAAAGACAGCCCCTGACTTTAATGAGCTTACATTTTATTGGGGAATACAATCCACAGAAAAATACAAGAGATCTATGTCTATACCTATATCTATATTGATATATATATAGTCTTTCTATATTTTTGTAGTTAAGTCATTTCAGTCATGTCCAACTCTTTGTGACCCCATTTGGAGTTTTCTTGGCAAAGATACTGGAATGGTTTGCCATTTCCTTCTCTTAACTTGCCCAAGGCCACCCAGCTAGTAAGTGTCTGAGGCCAGATTTGATCTCAGGAAGATGAATCTTCCTTACTCTAGGCCTGGTACTCTATCCACTGCACCACCTAGCTGCCCTCACTCTTTCTATATACATATATGTGAAACAAAGTCATTTATTTGAGGGTGAGGTCTAGCACCTGGGCCATCAGAAAAGTCTTTTCACAGGATGTATCACTTGAGCTGGGCCTCAAAGAAAGTTAGGAGTCCCAAGAGGTGGAAGTGAGGATGAGGAGAATTCCAGAAGTTGAGTACAGCCTATAGAAAGACATAGAGATGGGAGATGGAAGTTCTCGTAGGGGTGTACTATGGACTGAAGAAAGGGAAAGAAAGAGCCATTTAAATGAGTAGGCAGGTTCTCTACTAACCAAAGAAAAAATGATTTAGAAAGAATCTATATATTATGGAAAAATCTATTTCTGATTCTTAGTTTTCAAACTTCATTGATCTCCTCATAACAAAATTCATTTGGAAGAACAGACAGTTAAGAATATCAAAGGAACTAATGAAAAAATGTAAAGGAAGGAGTCTTGGCAGTACCAAATGTTAAACTATATCATAAGGCAGTAACTATTGAAACTATCTGGCACTGGCTAAGAAATAGGAAGGTAGATCAGTGGAACAGGGCAGACATATGATTTATGGCAGCAAATAAATGTAGCAACCTTGTATTTGATTTGAGTTTTGGGGACAAGAATTCATTATTTGGTAAGAATTGTTGGGAAAACTGGAAAGCAGGATGGCAGAAATTGCCAGGACTACTTGCAAAGATATGTGTGTGAAGGAAAGGGAAGGATGGTTTGCAGATGCAGTGATAATTCTCTGTATTGTATTATCCAAAAGACTAGGTGAGAGAGGGAAATTGGGGATGTAGGAGGAAGGTAGTACCTAGCAGCACTTGAATGACACTTCAAGAATATCTATTTCAAAATTTCCAACAATTACAAATTGATTTAATGCTTTTAAAAAAATCCAAATGTCCAAGGGTTTGAGCCCCAATTAGGCTCAATTAGTGTTGACTTTTATGAGATCACCAAATCAATAGCTAATGTTGGGTAACAAGCATTTATGTGCTTACTACACAACAAGTTTACTGTATACCAGACACTGATGATACAAAAATCCTTGTCTCAAGGATCATTTATAATCTAATGGAGGAGATCGTAATGCAAGGACTGAATAGTGTGGATGAGGGAAAGAGAGAAAAGAAAATGTTGGGTGGTGGATGACTAGATAGGTAGAGATCAGCATGAGGGTAATGAGTATCAGTGGAAGGTGAAGACAGAAGGCAACAGGTGAAAGAAGGGTTTGGAAAGGGATGTAAGAGGCCTCCCTTGGAATTTTGTCTGAGCCTCTGGTATGGTGATATCTGAGTGGAGACATTAGGACTAGTTTGGAGAATTTAGTTCCCCTCCATTCACGCCAACCTCCTCATTCCAAGGAAGTCCAGGATTTCAATCCAAATTGAATTCTCTACCCGTCACTCTACTGAGAAGGAAAAGAAGAAGGTGAAGTAGAGACTGAGTTCTTTGCCCCTCCCTCTCCCTCTTTATTTAGCATATGTGGGATATAATGATAGTTATCATTTATTTATATGATGTTGGGAAAGTTTAAAGGCAAAAGGAAAAGGGGACGGGTAGAGGATGAGATGGATGGGTAGTGTCACGGAAGCAATGAACGTGACCCTGGCCAGACTCCATGAGATAGTGGAGGATAAAAGGGCCTGCTGTGCTATGGTCCTTAAGGTCATACAATAGCAACGACAACAACAAAATCATTTATATCCTGCTTTAATGTTTACAAAACAATTTACATAGCTTATCTATTTGATCCTCGTGACAACTTCGTGAGGTCAGTGCTATTATCATCCTCCTTTTATAGATGAATGAACTGACAGGGGAAAGGAGAAATTTCTTCCCCAGGAGTACACAGCTAAATAAGTATCTGAGGTAGCATTTGAACTCAGGACCAGCATTCTCTCACCACACCACCCAGCTGCTTCAATATGGAAAAATCTCTCAATAAGGAAATCAGACCCTATGACAATTATATTGGTATGATAGAGGATACATATCAAGTAGTGAAAATATGTTGAATTATTTCTATTTTGGGTCCTAGAGAAGTTGACAGTATTTGAGGCTAGATTTTTTTTTCAAGAGAGGTATAAAATAGATCTACTTACATACATAGGAATAAATTCACAAACTATATATTCATATGTATACACACATATATATTACATATACATACACACATTTCTGTTTTTTACATACACACTCAAACTTGCCAAATGAACTGGGGCAGGATTTGAACACAAGTCTTTCTAAGCCCAGAGCTTATTAGACCTGGCCACCAAACTACCTCTGACTTGTAAGGAAAGCCAAGCAAAGAAGATGGGATGCTGACTGCAAAGAGGCCACCCAATTACCAAGAGGCAGAGGAGCAGCAATCCAGATGTACAGGGCAGAGGCCAAGTGACTAAAGACAGCTCTACTTATTACAAGGGTGATATCACCAGACTGGAGTCTTGATATGAGAGAGTTTTGATCCTGACTCTCCCCAAATGCTTTCAGTGGTTTTAGGCTAATCACATGCCCTCTGTGAGTCTCAGTGTCCTATCTATCAAATGAAAGTTACAGACCAGAGGACTGCTGAGGCCTCTAACCTACAAAGGTCTGGCATTTTATGCCTTGAAGTCCGGGACTAAAACTTCTAGACCACATGCTTCCCCAAAAGTAAAGATTTCACCTTAAAAGGGAAGAAATTCCAGGCATAGACAGATGGAATATCTTATTTGTGGAATGCCAGTGTCACTGGATTGAAGAGAGGAGAACCCAGGGGGTTAGGAGGCTGCTGCTGGGGAGGCCATGGGTAGGGGACAGGGGCAGTCAGTGGAGAAGCTAACCTGGGATAACTATGGCACCTGGCAACCTCCTTTTGGAATGAAGTTTGCCAAGAGGCCCTTCACCCAGGTACTTCTATGCTACCCTCTTAGGGCTGCTTTCTCCACTCCCTGCCCCTTTCCCTAACCTCAGGAATGGGGACTGGCAGAGTCAAATCCCTACTTGTTTAAAACATTGTGAAAATGGATATTGTGAAAAACTGAGAGAAGGCCTGGGGCTAAGGTGGGGTTGTTCCTTCCTCACCATCTCCTTTCCGGCTTGCTTTGTTCTCATACAGTGGTAGTTGCATTCATGCATAGGTAACAGCTCATATCTTCATGAAATTCTTGCAGCAGGGGTGGGCATCATAGGGGTAAGAGCTGGGAGTTACATCTGATCTCAATTATACCCACAAGGGAAACTGACACACCTGTGTAGGACAGTTGAATTAAAATCAGAGGCATCTCAGGTAGAAAATAGAAAGGATTTTTATTACAATCCTGCAGGAAAGGGCAACTCAGGCACCAAGAGCACCAAGGGTCCTCTCAGTGTCAGAGCATGCTGAACACAGAAAATTCGGGTGTTTTTATAGGTCCCTAAATGTGATCCCCCTCCCAACCTCCTTCCTCTCAGCCTGAAGATGCAAGTTTTGAAGGTATGATCTGGACATGATAAATCTAGCCCGGTAGCAATGACAAAGAACAAATGATGTGGTTATTTTTGGCAAGCAGAAGCCAGTTGTTTGATACCTCATCTTCACATCTGTGGCAAGCTAGCCTTTCTCACCACCCTTGCTTCTGCAATGGATGCCATCCATCACCCTTACATCTGTGACGGATATCCCCAAGCACCCTTACATTTGTCTTCCCTCATTCTTACACCTAACTGGTCTTTCCAACCAGGTTTTACACTGCAACATTGCACCTGGCTTTCTGGCTTTTCATCCATTTCTGTTTTGGGAGCCCCTTGCCCTTGGGTAAATACACAGGATGTGAGTATCCTTTGTTCTATTCTTATTCTTAGAGGATCTCATGGTTACTTACTTGTCTTGCAAAAAAAAAACAACAACTTAAGTAGAAAGCTGAGTTTTAAATTTCATGAGAGGCCTTACTATCTTATTTATTTCCCACTTATTTAATTCGTCTCTTTTTCTTGTGAGAGGTCTTCACTTATACCACTCACACCTTTGGGGTCTCCTGTCACATGGAGCTTTTTAAAATGTTTCTTCCTAAAAATGTTTTCTTATTGAAAACAAAATTTGATTCCAACCCTCTCTAGGCCCCAGGTTTCTTAGCTAGGGATCTCGGAACTTGTTTTTAAATATTTTAAGAACCATATTTCAATATAAGTGGTTTCCTTTGTAATCCTAAGTATTTTATTTTATGCATTGGAAAGTATTATTCTGAGAAGAGACCCATAGGTTTCAAAAGACATCTTAAAGAGCAGATCTTACGGATGAGGTTAAAGAAAAATAATGAGGTAGGGATCATAGGTTTTTACGGGTGCTCGAGGCCCCAAAATACTGACACACCAGGTCCTGCAGAACGAATTTGATTCAAGCCTTCTCAGCCAAGGAAAAAGACAAAGTTTATTAAAGATTTGCCATATTGGGTCATCTTAAGGAATCTCACCCTTTGTAATGCCTGTGAAACAAGTGGGTCAGATTCAGTCTACTGAGCTAGATTGAATCTGAGTGCTTTAATGGAAGAAAGATGGAGCTTATATACAGAAAGATTGTGGGAGGGATTGAAGGATGGTCAAGTAGTCTGGGGTGACTAGAGGAGGGGTTTGGGGAGAGTCCCGAGAAGGAGTCCAAGGAGGATCCTGAGGGGACTGGGGTGACTAGAGGTCAAGACTTGAGGAAACGAGAGAATGGGAATTTTTTTTAAAAAAATATTGTTTATTTATTTAATATTTTTAGTTTTCAGCATTGATTTTCACAAGAGTTTGAATTACAAATTTTCTCTCCATTTCTACCCTCCCCCCCACCCCATTCCAAGATGGCATATATTCTGATTGCCCTGTTCCCCAGTCAGCCCTCATCCCCTTTTCCTTTACTTTCTTGCAGGGCAAGATAAATTTCTATGTCCCATTGCCTGTATATCTTATTTCCTAGTTGCATGCAAAAGCTTTTTTTTTGAACATCTGCTTTTAAAACTTTGAGTTCCAAATTCTCTCCCCTCTTTCCTCCCCACCCACCCTCCCTAAGAAGGAAAGCAATTCATAGGCCACCTGTGTATCATTATGCAAAACCCTTCCACAATATTCATGCTGTGAAAGACTAACTATATTTTGCTCCTTCCTATCCTCTCCCCCTTTATTCAACTTTCTCCCTTGACCCTGTCCCATTTTGAAAGTGTTTGTTTTCGATTACTTCCTCCCCCGTCTGCCTTCCCTTCTATCATCCCCCCTTTTTTATCTGCTTCCTCCTTCTTTCCTGTGGGGTAAGATACCCAATTTAGTGTGTATGTTATTCCCTCCTCAGGGCAAATCCCATGAGAGCAAGTTTCACTCATTCCCCCTCACCTTCCCCCTCTTCCCTTCCTACAGAACTGCTTTTTCTTGCCACTTTTATGTGAAATAATTTACCCCATTCTATCTCTCCCTTTCTTCTTCTCTCAATATATTCCTCTCTCATGCCATAATTTGATTTAATTTTTTAAGTTATCATCCCTTCATATTTAACTCACCCTGTGCCCTCTGTGTATGCATATATGTATATGTATATTCCCTTCAGCTACCCTAATACTGAGGTTTCGTGAATTATACACATCATCTTTCCATGTAGGAATGTAAACAAAACAGTTCAACTTTAGTAAGTCCTTTATGATCTCTCTTTCTTGTTTACCTTTTCATGATTCTCTTGATTCTTCTGTTTGAAAGTCAAATTTTCTATTCAGCTCTGGTCTTTTCACTGAGAAAGCTTGAGAGTCCTCTATTTTGTTGAAAATCCATATTTTGCCTTAGAGCGTGATTCTAAGTTTTGCTGGGTAGGTGATTCTTGGTTTTAATCCTAGCTCCATTGTCCTCCAGAATATCATATTCCGAGGCCTTGGATCCCTTAATGTAGAAGCTGCTCGATCTTGTGTTATCCTGATTGTGTTTCCACAATACTCAAATTGTTTCTTTCTGGCTGCTTGCAGTATTTTCTCCTTGATCTGGGAGCTCTGGAATTTGGTGACAATATTCCTAGGAGTTTTCTTTTTGGGATCTTTTTCAGGAGGTGATGAGTGGATTCTTTCAATTTCTATTTTACTCTCTTGCTCTAGAATATTGGGGCAGTTCTACTTGATAATTTCTTGAAAGGTGATATCTAGGCTCTTTTTTTGCTCATGGCTTTCAGGTAGTCCAATAATTTTTAAATTATCTTTCCTGTATCTATTTTCCAGGTCAGTGGTTTATCCAATGAGATATTTCACACTGCCTTCCATTTTTTTCAATCCTTTGGTTCAGTTTTATAATATCTTGATTTCTCCTAAAGTCACTAGCTTCCACTTGCTCTAATCTAATTTTTAAGGTAGTATTTTCTTCAGTGGTCTTTTGGACCTCCTTTTCCATTTGGGTAATTCTGCCTTTCAAGGCATTCTTCTCCTCATTGGCTTTTTGGAGCTCTTTTGCCACTTGAGTTAGTCTGTTTTTTAAGGTGTTATTTTCTTCAGTATTTTTTTGGGTCTCCTTTAGCAAGCATTGACTTGTTTT
>CM053623.1:309762915-309776388 GCA_028646595.1 Phalanger gymnotis | reverse complement strand
TCAAAGAAACATGACATGACTAGATTAAGATTTTATAAGTACTGTGTTAAAAATTGGTTATTTAATGTATTTATGTATGTACTGGAGTCTCATTCCCCTAGTGAGGAAATTAATAATGAGCCAATGTAAAGTATGAGAATTTGGGTTCTGATGTGAATTTCTTAAACATGGCAATTGGCCAAGGTTTCAATTTTGAATTTGTTAAGATGATCAGGGTATAATTATTAGAAGTGGCAACTTAAAATTGTGCTAAGATAACCTTTGTAGGAGAATGGACAGAAAGCCAGTTCCTCCAAGAAGAATAAATTGTGGGGATGGCTGCAACAATTACCAAGGACCAGAAGACTTCATTGATGCTCCCTGACAGACAGCTGTACCGGAAAAGACTTGAATTTTAAAGGGATGCTTGTATTGTTGTTTTTTTTTGAGGGGGGGAGGCCTCTGTATTTGTACTTGTAAAGGGGACTGCCCTTTTGATTTGTCAATACTTCGGCTCAATCCTTCCCTTTGCCCTTCTCCACGCAAGATGCACGCCCAACCCGGCAACTCTCTCTCTCTCCCCCTTCAAAGTTATGTTTGGGGTAGTGCCCCCTCTCATTCCGCGAGTAAGTGAATCCCTGCCTGTAGATTTTACTAATCAGTCCCTGCTTAAGTCGTTATAGGCCCTGACCGTGGTCCAGAGTGCTGTCAGAACCTTTAACCAGTCTCTCAGGGCCGCAGCACCCAACTTTCCTGCGAGATCCCCCGTTCAGCCAGGTGACCAGATCCTGACCCGAAAGCTGCCCCGAGGACCGTCCCTGGAGCTCCGGTAGCACAGGTCCATACCAAGCAATCTTGGCCAACGCCTCCGCTGTCAAGGTTGCAGGCCAAAAGGCGTGGATCCACCGGTCCCATATCAAATGGACAGCTTCTCCGGAATGCGCACCCCAGAGGACGGTTTGGGAGAGCGGGGACCTGAAACTGAGATTTTTCCAGACAAGACTCTTCTTTGTTTTCTGTTCCTTTGCCTCAACCCCTTTCCACCCCCAGTGGCCGGGTCTGGCTCCTACATTTCCCTCTGTAGATGGTCCTTGATTCGGTCTGATGATGGAGGCCTAATCGCCTCCAACATATCTTACGGGCAGCCTCTTCTGTATTTTGATCTTTGCTCCCTGCTAGGGACGGGGTGGAACAAGGATCAGGTATGGCTTAATCAACTGCTTGACCAAGTATGTTCAGGAACACTTCCAAGCGGTTAAGCTCTTTGCCTTACGTACGTCCTATGCCCCTTTGGCCTCTGATGAGTCCCCTGTGTAGGGTGGTCGTGCAAAGGGGGGAGTGAAATGCCCCTTGCTCTGAGGCATGCAGCCCCGCCCTGCGCAGGGGTGTGCACGCTGGTGTGCAGCCCCTTGCTCAGGGGTATGCAGACCTCTTGCTCAAGGGCATGCCCTAACACTCCACTTACTGGAGCTCTGTGACCAGATCAAACCTAGCTACCTGCAACTAATACTTGGCGAAAAACCCCAAGTCCTGAGATATCAAACCTAGCTACCTGCAATAAATACCCTGTGGGGCCCATGATGGGCAAGACTAGACATGCTTACAATACTCTGCCTAGACATGCTCACAATACTCTGCTTCTGTAACAGCTTGCTTGCACCTGCTCAAGGCTCACGTATAAGAAGCCCTAGATTCTTGAGCTCAGGGCTGCTCCCCTCTATGGGACAGCCGCCGGCTAATAAATGATGCTCAATACATATTCTAATTTGGCTTGGTCTCTTGGTTTCTCGGTCAGTCCATTTCAGTCTGAGTCAGAATCTGAGTCCATTTTCACTGCCTGGCCATGCTCCCAGCCAACTACTTGACCCTTGAGTTTTTCATCAGGATATAACTGCTTGTAGAGTAGATAATACTTTGTCCCAAGCTTGAGGGGCTGTGCTGTTGTTTTCAGAGCTATTTCTGCACAGCAAGCTCTGCCACACCAGTGCTTCTCCTCCCCCAAGAGCAACCAACCTGGACCTGACTCAGATCTTAAGCAGGCTCTGCACTCCAGCTCAGATCCACCACTTAATTCCTCCCACCAGGTGGGCCTGGGGCCTGAAGCAACTGCAGCTGTAGTTCCGTAGGTGCACCTCCTCCGCTGCCCCTGGGATGGTGGCCGAACCACGAACTCCTTTCACTCTGTTCCCTACAGTTTTTCCCACTAACCTTCTATGTTGTCTTTGGTGTTTGTTGGTTGAGAAGTCTGGTAACTGCCACAGCTCACTGATACAGGGTGCTAGGGCCTGTTCTGCCTGGCTCCCAGTCTGGTTGGTCCAGGCACAGCCCACGCTGGACTCTGCTTCCCTCTGCTCCCAGCTCCGTGCAATAGATACTACCCAGGAACCATCCAGGTTGTCCTGGGCTGGAGCCCTGCTTCCCTCCACTATTCTGTGGGTTCTGCAGTTCTAGAATTTGTTCAGAGCCATTTTTTATAGGTGTTTGGAGGGTCCTGGGAGAGACCCCTAGGCAAGTCCTTGGTTTCCAGCCACCATCTTGGCTCTGCCAGGAGAATAGGATTTTGATGGGATTAAGAGTGGGAAGCAGCTGGACAATGGAGGGCTGGGGTACTTAGAGATTTGTGATTTGTGCCTAGATAATGAAAAGGATTATGGCCTTAGGTAAAGGCCAGATATAGTGGGTAGATTCAAGGAGAGTTCAAGGGGGTTCCCAGACACTGTACCCTCATCATTACTGTGAACAAACTCCAGAGGTTCCCTGTCACTTCCAGGATCAAATAAGTATAAAATCCTCTGGCTTTTCAAACCCCTCATTATCAGGCCCCTTTCTATGTTTCCAGTCTTCTTACAGCTCCCTCCCTCCCCTCCATGTACTCCTACTGTGCCTACTCTTTTCATTGGCTGTCCACCATGCCTGGAATTTTCCTCCCTCCTCATCTCTATCTTCTAGGCTTCTTTCACTTCCTTCAAATCTCAGCTAAAATCCTACCTTCTATAAGAATCTTTTCCAGATCTTCCTCAATGCTACTTCCTTCTCTCTGAGATCATTTCCAGTTTATCCTTTACTAGCTTGTTTCTATATAGTTTCTGCATAGTTGACTCCCTCCACTAGGCTATAAGCTCTTTGAGGTCAGGGACCATGTTTTTGCCTTCATTGCATCCCCAGTGTTTAGTACAGTGTCTGGTATATAGTAAGGGCTTAGTAAATACATGTTGACTTGACCAGACTGAGAAAAGGGTCCATGATACCAAAAACAAAGGTTAAAAACCTCTATTCTAGGCAGAGTTTGGTTATTCAAGCATACTCTATACTGTTCATTTGTGATGGTTTGAGATAGGCATGAGAAGCAAGGTGTGTTGATTTAGAACACATAGAAAACCTTTTTGTGGGCAATCTGAGAACTGAGTCCTTGGCTCTGGGTAGGGTTACAGCCCTGAACAACAATCCCTTAAAAATACTCAAGAAAACAGGCCAAATGGAAGAATAATGTGCCCAAGGATGAGGTTTGTCAAGTTTTATTAGTCTGGCCCAAGGTCAGCTTTGAGATTCAAAGGTGCGTTTTGTGTTTTCAGAAGTTAAAACAGTAAGCGGTAAACACCAAGAGAAGGAAAAATGTTTTATGGCCTATTCCAAATAGAAAGACACTTTTCTTTAAAAAGAAACAATTTTAAAATCAAAAGGTCATTTATTCCAACCTTCTTCTGGATGCTTGAAATGCTTTTTTTTTGTTGTTTTACAACATACACTTTTTACAACATACATATTGGTGATAAAAAATATTACTACTTCCTGAGGTAATCTTTTCCATTTCTGGATGATTGTAATTATTAATACAGGGCAGCTAGATGACATAATGGATAGAGCACAGGGACCTAGAGTCAGGAAGATGTGAATTCAAATCTAGTCAAAGTCACTATCTGTCACTTAACCATGTTTGCCTCAGTTTCCTTATCTGTAAAATGATCTGGAGAAGGAAATACCAAACTACTTCAGTATCTTTGCCAAGAAGACCCCAAATGGCATCAGAAAAGAGTTGGACATGACTGAAAAAAAATAACACAAATTGGTAGTAAGAATTTACTTATTCTGCTCTAAAATGTCACTAGGACAATTGCCTTAAGTCTTTGCCTCAAGGTACTAACAATAGAGATTGCTACAATCCTCCTAGCAGATTAACAGAAATGTAAATTAGCTTCCAATACCACATCCCAGGTGATCTTCTGGCCTATCCTCCTCCAGTTCTCTCTGCCCCTCTTCACTCAAGATCTGTAGCAGCCTTCCCAATCCTGGCCTCTCCGAGTTCCACTCAGATCTCACTTCACTCCCACTGAATTTGTTTTTGCTGCTGAGGTGTGCTGGAGGCAGTTGGAACTGGCTTGCTAGAGTATGATTGTTAAATTTTCTTTGTGTTCATTTACACCTTGGAAATGCTACAAAATGGGGGATGACTAACTGTTGTTGATTGTTTGGATTTAAGAAAGCGATGAAGAAAATGTTAATAATGCACATCAAACTTAAAAGTGCCTCTTGGGTAATTTTTTTTCCTTTTCCCCAGAAAAGCAGTTATTAAGCACTTACTAGAATGTCCCCACCTCCCTGAGGCTGTTCATTCTACTTTTGGACAGCTCAAATTGTTAGGTAGTTGGTTCCCCCCCCACCCCATACATCAAGATGGAATCTGCCTCTATAATTTCTTTCTGTTGTTATTTCCCTTTGGGAACAAGAAGAAAATAGTCTAATCTGTTTTTCACCTAACATCTTTTTTCTAAAGACAGAGATCGTGTCTCTTCTGACCATTTTCTTCTCCAAGTTGAACATCACTCCATATTCCCTCAATCAATGGTTGTAGGGAAGGGGGGGAGGGAAGCATTAATCAAGTACCTACTATGTGCCAAGCACTGTGCTCAGTTCTTTAGAAATATCGTCTCATTTGATTCTCACAACACCTTAGGAAGTAAGTGCTATTATTATCTCTACTTTATAGATAACAGAAAAAATGGAGTCAGAGAGAGGAAAATTGACTTGCCCAGGCTCACACAGCTAATGTGTGTGTGAGTGTGTGAGACCAAATTTGAACTCATATCATTCTGACTCCAAATTCCTGCCTCTGCCTAGTGTATTACCTTCCTTCCATATTTCGAAAAAAAAAATCTATCTCAAAAAAGTTGTCAGCAAGCAATCAATTAGTGCCTACTATGTGCTAGGTATTGTGCTAAGCCCTGGAAATACAAAGAAAGGCAAAAATATACTCTTGCTTTCAAAGATCACTCTAATGATTGTATGGGATAGTTGGTGACCCTCCCCCTGCAACACTTTCCTTTGTCCATGTTTGTGTTGTCACTTTCCAAATCTGCTTTTCTTTTCTAAGTCACTTGCCTATGATGGGCAGCAGTGATGAAAGCACCATCTAATGTCTTCAGTTTCTTGCCCAAGATTTCATAATTTTTAGCAATATTTTTCCTACTCCTTTTAACAAGTATTCTAAATACTTGGGGAAGTGCTTTCTTTTTTGAGCTTTCAAGCCATTAGACTATGAGTTCCTTGAGAGCAGGCATTGTTTGTGTTGTTTCTCTCTCTCTCTCTCTCTCTCTCTCTCTCTCTCTCTCTCTCTCTCTCTCTCCCTCCCTCCCTCCCTCCCTCCCTCCCTCCCTTCCTTCCTTCCTTCCTTCCTTCCTTCCTTCCTTCCTTCCTTCCTTCCTTCCTTCCTTCCTTCCTTCCTTCCTTCCTTCCTTCCTTCCTTCCTTCCTTCCTTCCTTCCCTCCTTCCTCCCTATATAGACAAAACAATGATGGGTCTAAAATCAGAGGATATAGTTAAAATCCCATCTTTCTCGCTTAGCTCTCAGGTGGTTCTCAGTCCAGTGCTTATATTGGAGGCCATGCACCTAGGCACAGCTTCTGAAGCATGGAGGACATGGACAGATGCCCCATCCAGAAGTGTACGCCAGATTCTTTCAATTCTCTTTGCACTATGGAATTGGGAAACTCCAGCAGGTATGTTGTTGTGGTCTTTTTTTTTTTTGTCTTTTTTTATATTTCGTTTGTCTCTCTACACTTACTCCTAACTTGTCCTTTACTACAGAGGAAGGGACTTCCAGCCCAAACACTCAAAGTGGGTCAATCCTTTTCAATTCCTACAAGTTTGCCTTTGGCTTGTCTTTTGCAAAATTGGGAAAAATCTAGTTTCTCTAAAGAACTTAAAAAGAACTCTGTCCTCAGAAAAGGTTGTTAAGATGCTTGTAGCTAGAGCTGCCCCACAAAGGGGTAATGGGGGTGAACAGGACATTTTGGATGTCTCCCTTCTTATGGCCCCCAGGGCTTTGGCACCGCCCCCCCCCCCCCTTGGTGACCAAGGGTCTTGCTGAGGTGCCTCCCTCTGTGGGTCCTTCCCCTGAAGGGACCCCTACTCAGGTTCTGGCCTGGAGGCCTGCCCCTATTGCAGGCCCTTCAGTATCTACCACCATGGGCCTTGCCCCCATGGCAGTCTCTGGGGTATCTCCCCCACTGACCTCTTCCCCTCCTCAGGTGCCAGCTGACCTTTTCCCTTGCCAGCAGGATCCCCTGGCCTTGCAGTCCAATGTAGTTCAGCTGGCACCCCCCCCCCCAGGCCCTCCCTCACAAGAAGTGGGATTTCTATATCCTTTCCCAAGCCTGTCTCCACAGCACCTTCAAAGCTTTTTCCTCTGAGGGGAGTGCCTGCCTCCTCTATGGGGACAATCAGAGTGCATGTTCCATTCTCCATTTCAGATCTCATTCAGGTTAAAGAGAAACTGGGGAGATATCAGAAGACCCCACTAAGTTTACTCGGTGTTTTAGGGATCTGTCCTTACAATTTGAGCTTTCTTGGGGTGAATTGCACATCCTCTTCTCCATCTGTTGCACTACTGAGGAGAAGAGGAGGATCTGGGAACAAACCCAAAAATTTGGGGATAGTTTGGCTAGTGATAAGCTCATGAAATACCCCACCCCACCCAGGAACAGCTGCTGTTCCCACTAGTGACACAGGATGGAATTATCAAAAGAGTGAGGATAGGGAAAAGAGAGACCATATGATAATTTGTCTGTTAGAAGGCTTAGGAACAGCATTCCAAAAGCAAATAAATTTTCAAAAAATTAGGGAAATTACTCAGGGAGAAAAGGAAAACCCTGCCCTCTTCCAAAAGCAGCTAGTAGAAGCTATTAAAAAGTATACAAATTTGGATCCTGATTCTATAGAAGGGACAGCAATCCTTAGCATGTATTTCATTAATCACTCTGCTCCAGATATTAGGAGGAAACTGCAGAAATTGGCAATGGGACACCAAACACCTCAGGTCCAATTACTGGAGATGGCAAGGGCTAGAGACAGAGAACATGCCAAATTCTTGGCTGCTACCATGGCCAGGAAAAGTCCCAAGAAACGCAGTCCCTCCAGGGGGCCCCCTTGGAGGAAGCCCAGTAGTTTGGGCCATGGGGAAACCTGCTTTTGATGCCACAAGGAGGGTCACTGGTCCAAGGAATGCCTCTCTAGGGCACCCCCCAGAGGAAGCCCTCAGGACCAATGCCTCCAGGACCATGTCCATGTGATCAGGAGGGACATTGGAGGAAGGATTGTCCCCGAGGTTGGAAAAGTGGTAGAGCCTCCTCCCAGTACCCTGTCCTCCAGTATTCTCAAGACTTGGAAGGAGGGGAAGGCCTGGGGCAGTGCTCCCACTTTCTCCACCTCTCTCACGGAGCTCTGGGCAAAATTGAGGCTGAAGGTAAGGTTACCCACTTTATCACGGCTATGTTCTCTTGTTTTAACTAATTGCTCTGGTCCTACATGCCCCTTGACCCATCGGGTCATGGGCATCAAGGATCTGTTGTTTGAACACTCCTTCCTTAGATTCTCCTCTGGCCTTGCCCCCTTGTTGGGAAGGGACCTGATGGTGAAATTGGGGAGCCAATTTTCTCTAATTAAAACTCCAAGCTCCCTTTTCCCTCTATTTACCAGACCTCCCCACACTCCCCCAGAAGTGTGGGGGACAGTCAAGCCAATTGTTTGCGATTAGAGAGTTCCTGGGAAAGCTACTCATGCCACCCCAGCCCTTAATCACCTCAGAGATTCTGATGTGTTTCCAATTAAGACTCAGGCTTGGGAAGGACTACAACCATTAATTGCAAAATTTCTTAAGCATGAAATCCTTGTCCCTTGTCAATGTCCTTGCAACACTCCAATCCTTCCCTTAAGAAAGCCTAATGGAGAGTACCGAATGATCCAAGATCTCAGGGCTATTAATGAAGCTGTCATTCCTATACACTACACAGGCCCCAACCCATATTGGGGTACCCAGTGGTTTCTGCCCTGGACCTCAAAGATGCCTTTTTCTGTATACCTCTGCACACAGACCCACAATTTATTTTTGCCTTTGAATGGATACTTCTAGGGAAATCAAGTTCATATCAGCTAACATGGACAGTTTTGCTCCAAGGGTTTCGAGATAGCCCTCTTTTATTTGGCCAGGCTTTCGGAAAAGATTTAAGGGGCCTGAAATTAGCTGACAGTAGTTCAATTCAGTATGTGGATGATATTCTTATTTGTAGCCCCACCCAGGAGGCTTCTTTGGCTGCTGCTGCAGAATCCCTTAACTTCTTGGGTACTCGAGGCTATAGGGTCTCTTTGAACAAAGTCCAGGTAGCATGCCAATCCATTAAGTATCTGGACCACAGACTAATGCCTACTTCTAGATTTTTAACCTTGGAAAGGAAGAGGACAGTACTGTCTATTCCTATTCTAGCCACTAAGAAACAACTTTGAACCTATCTAGGCATGGCTGGATTTTGTAGACTCTGGATCCCTAATTTTGATCTCATTGCTAAACCTTTTATAACTCCACTCAAGACCTCAACTCATTCCCTCTAGAGTAGGGCCCAGACCAGGCTAAAGCTTTTGAGACTTTGGAAACTAAATCGACCACCACTCCAGCATTAGCTTTACCTAATCTAGAAAAACCTTTCACTTGGTATGTTGAGGAAAGGAGAGGACAGTCTTTGGGAATCCTAACTCATTCCTTAGGACCTGACCCCAAGCCAGTTGCCTATTTTTCAAAACAATTAGACTCCCTGGCTGCTACAGCCATTCCAATTGAGGAAGCTTCTAAACCTCTAGTTGACCAGCCTTTAGAAGTTCTGAATCACCATCGAGTTCAGAGCATCCTAGAAGCAGAAGGCCACCAGTGGCTGGCTAACCACAGGCACACCAAATATCAAGCCTTGCTCTTAGATACCCCTGACCCAATTTGACTCTGCTACACACTTCTGGACCCCAAAGCAGTGTGGTACACAGAACAAGTATTTAGGAGAGCTACGTATGAAATAGTCATCCACAATAACTTCCAGGGAAATTGTCCTTTCTCTATACTCCTGTACTGCCTGTTTGGTGCTTGTTTGCTTAACCTCCTTGCCAAGTTTATCTCCTCCAGGATCCAAGCCATCAACTTCCAGATGACTGCTCGGACTATATACCCCTTGAACCTGACCCATGGAGGCAAGGACAGCTATATGCCCCTTGCCAGCAGGAAGAAATTTCGCCCTTTACCCGAAAAGAATTTGGGTCCCATTTGTTTGAAGAGGTAATGATGGGGTTTAGACTGTGGGAACCCCCTTGATCCCCACCCTGAATCTTCCCACTTGATCTGGCTTTCCATGCCCAAATAGCCTAGCCTAGCCTAGACTTTCATTGTCTGGCTACCTCTGGATTGCCTTCTGGCTGTTTCCCACCCTTGTTCCAGATCAAAATATCTAAACCCTAGCTCTCTTATTGTCTGTCATCTCCAGGGAGTCTTGAGCTATTTCCCACCCTGGAGTCTGACCTCACCCCAGTCTGCTCTAAACCCTTCCTCTAGTCATCCCAGACTACTCAAGACCACCCCTCAGATCCCTCCTACAATCTTTCTGTACATAAGTCTCATCTTGCCTCCATGAAGGCGCTCAGATTCAATCTAGCTCAGTAGGTTGAATCTGGTTGCTTGTGAAAACAAGTGTCACAAATGCTAAGATTTCTTAAGACAACTCATTATGGTATATCCTTAATAAACTTTGTCTTTTACCTTGGCTGAGGAGGCTTGGGTCGAATTCTTTTGGCAGGACCCAGCATGTCGGTATTTTAGGGTCTTGAGCATCCCTCAACTCCAAACCTCATCAAAAACCCACCATAGTTAGGAGATAAACCTTTATAAGAGGATCTGCATGATACGGTACCTACCTTACGTTTGGATAAAATCAACAATATATTTTCACTTTTGAAATTCACCATGGATCATTTTAACAGCCAACATGCCCTACTGCCCTACTGCCCTACTAAGACAATTTGAGAATGTGTGCCAATGTGAGATGGTGATCTAAGTAATAGATACTTAGGTGAATAACCTGAAAACAAGGAAGAAGGTTTCTATTTCACAGAATAAAGGACCTGTTTGTGAAATTCAGTCATTTCCCGGAGACTGTGGGTAATGGTTATTTCAACAAAGACAAAGGAGTTGAGGAAGCAAAAAACACCGATTCATGGGAATAATAACATAAATACCTTCTAACAAAAGAAAGTTATCCCTTTTGACCTTAGGCAAGCATTGATTGGCTTACCCAAGGCCATGAGTCACTTTGACTTAACGCTAATGTATTGCAGATGATCTAGTCTCTAAAAAAGAGCTTTCAACTAGTTCTGCAGCCATATTCCTCATCCTGGGCAATAAAGTATGCCCTGACTTATTTTGGTGTCATGGTTTCAAGTAGAAGGTAAAGGAAATTTTTGGAAAAAGGAGGATGGTACATTTTGGTATAATTTTGGTACAATTTTCCCCCTTTTCAATTCCTGGTTGGTTGGCATATTTATAGAAAGTAAGGGACATTTAATAGACACCTGTCTAGATCCTGTTTATTATTTTACTGCAGGGTGGAAAAGTTCACCATTGAATTGGAAAGGTTGCTTACTCATTGGCTTAGTCTAGATTAACCCTTTAAAAAGCTGAGCCTGAAAGCCCATTCTCCATGTGGGATACATGGAAGCTTTTCAATCCAATATTCATATGGTCTCTCTCCTACTCTCACCTCCAATTAGGTATTTGCTTTCTTTAGCAAATCAGCTAAGGTACAGTTGATGCATTTGTCTATAACCCCAGGTCTAGGAAAATTCTCTAGGAACTAAGATTCATTGTTTTTTCAGATGTCCCACAGTGCTTTGCACTAAAAAATGATAATAAAATCTATGTGGCACAATTCTCAATGACTTCCTGAAGGCCATATAAAGAGTCCTTGGCTGTGCAACACAGTTCTTAAACAATTCTGCTGTTCTATGAATATAATGAAATGCTATTGGGTCATAAGAAATGGGATAGTTTCAGAGAAACCTAGGAAGACTTACATGAACTGATGCAGAGTGAATGAAGTCAGCAAAAGTAGGAGAACAGTTGATTCAATAACAATATTGAAAGATTGATTCCAATCATGATTCCAGAGGACTAATAATGAAGTTTGCTGCCCATCTACTGCCAGGGAGGTGATGGACTCAGGGTACAGAATAAGACATATTTTTTGGGGGCAGAGCTGATGCAGGGAATGGTCTTACTTGATTATGTATATTTGTTATGAGGGTTTTAGTTTTGGTTTTCTTTTCTTCCCCATGGAGAGAGAGATATAGGAGGGAGAAAAAAAATGACTTTTGTTCATTGAAAAAAAGCCTTTTGTGGGATAATGTTCACTATCAAAGTTATGTGAACTTAACAAATAATATTTGACAAAGTTTATCATGTTACTAGTAGTCTCATGTTTGTAGGGAAATATACCAGGCCAAGCAACTAGAAAAACATTCAAAAATTGAAATAAAGCAACTAATGACAGTAAAAAAAAATGGATAAAAGGAAAAGGGCGGGGGAGAGTAAAAGTAATCTTGCCATTTCAGAAAAAAAGTGTAGTCCAAAATAACATTCTGGGTGCATGGAGCTCTCCCAATAATTGTTTATGATAACTGTGCATTTGGGAAATTTTAATAAGGTGATGGACCTGGACCCTGAATTTTTCCATACATTTCTGCAACCCCAGAGCCTGGATTTTCTCACACAACCCAGTTCCTGGTGTCTCACCCAAGGCATCTGGCCCATCCCAGCCGTGGACTCAATAGTCCGTTCACTGTGGTTCTCCAACCCAGCCCAGACCACTTAACTCCTTTCACAGTCTTCACCTGGGCCCCCCAGGCTATTTACCACTTCTTAATCCCATCTAAATCTTCTTACAATCTTTTTTTTTTTTTTTTTTTGCATAAAAGCATTAGTCTTACCCCCATTAAGTTGCAGATTCACTTAGAATCTTGCCTGCTTCTTTTGGTGTCACGAATAAACTTCTAGGAATCTTGCCTGCTATACTGATGTTATAATAAACCTCACTACTTTGACTGAAAGAAGTCTGGAATGGTCAAAATCTTTCAAGGCATACCCCCCTGTACCTTTGCATTTCAAGGTTCCCAGCACCCCAAACTGCAACAATTGTACAATGTTTTTAAAGCTGCTCTCTGATGCAAAAATTCCCAGCAATGTGATATTGTCAGCAAACCTTAGAAAACTACCACAATCTCTCATGAATTAAAACTATAGGTGACCCAAGGAGCAGTAGAGAGGTACCTACTATCATTTGTGCCTTGTTAAATCCTAATCTTTTATTGTCCACACCCTCTCTTTCCTCTGCTTCTGATTATGTATTGCTGAACTGAGATAGAGGAAGTAATGA
Organism: Phalanger gymnotis; assembly: GCA_028646595.1. NCBI lineage: Eukaryota > Metazoa > Chordata > Mammalia > Diprotodontia > Phalangeridae > Phalanger > Phalanger gymnotis. The sequence goes on along the minus strand of CM053623.1, from coordinate 309,763,675 downwards.
AACCATGTGATCTGGGTTAACTATTGTTATCCAGACTAATGGGCATTCACTATAGCTGGACGATCATTGTCTTTTCCCTAACTGATTAGTTTCTCATATTCCCTACAGAAGTTTTTTTCCAAACTTCTTCTCTCCTCAAGGTTCTGTGCACCACCCCACCTGCTGACCCTTTCAACAGAGCACTGCATTTTTACTAATAGAAACCATTTGCCCTGTTCTCCTTCTTTTTTTCTGTCAATACATTTTTTTTTAAACAACACCCCTTTCCATCTTCAAGATCTTTTATTTATTGAACACTAGAAAAGTGAGAAAAGAAAAAAAAATTACTTCCAAGGACATAGGATGATATGATGAATCATATTGAAAACGTAGGGCTACGAGGCATTGCAGTCCCTCGACTTTTTTGCATGTAACTGTTTTAAGATTTAAGAAAGTAAAACAACAACGACAAAAAGAGAAATCACACAAATATTTGGAGACTAAAGTATGATTAAAAGAGATCTCATGAAGAGAGATTTGTAAGTTTCTTGTTAAGTGAAAAGTGAGTCACTGAGTGACAAGAGACTGATTTAAGCCATTGAGAGACACCAAAGTCCTTGGATATTCTCAGCAGGGGGATAAAAAGGGCTTTATTGGAGCTTTTGGAAGAGATCCTTTGGTTGCTAGGTCCCAATTGACTGAACAAAGAGGGCAGTTCTGACTGTTGCCCTTCAGCGCCCCCTAGAGGTCAAGAGAAGTGAAGCCTCTTACAAGTGCCTAT
>CM053623.1:309746615-309762815 GCA_028646595.1 Phalanger gymnotis | reverse complement strand
TCTCTCTCTCTCTCTCTCTCTCTCTCTCTCTCTCTCTCTGTCTCTCTTTCTTTCTCTCTTTCTCCTTCTCTTTCTCCCTTCCTTCCTCCCTCCCTTTCTTTCTTTCTTTCTTTCTTTCTTTCTTTCTTTCTTTCTTTCTTTCTTTCTTTCTTTCTTTCTTGTCAAGGCTTTCAGAAAGATAGAACTTTCTTTTAGTGTGGTATTCTTGCCCTAGTTATTCTTTTGCAGACTTCAGAACGGGTTAGAAGATAAAACCGAAACCTTCCTCTGCTTCTTCTGTAGGTCTGAGACATACGGCTGGAAATTAATTGGATATAAAGAAAGTTTCTTCCCTTGAGAAGTTCACAATATATGGGGGTGGCAACATGCAAACAAGTGTGTACAGTCAATCCTCCACATTTGTGCATAATTTTGGCTACATTTATTTTATTTGTACAAAAACTTTTAAAAATAAAATGAATCCAAGATCAGAAGGAGAGCAGAAAATTAGGGAGAAACTTTATAGGTAGTTTCTCAGATAAAGGTCTCATATCTCAAATATATAAGCAACTTTGTCAAATCAATAAGAATTTGAGTCAGTTCCCAATTGATAAATGGTCAAAGGGTATGAGCAGACAGTTTTCTAATGAAAAAATCAATGCAATTTATAGTCATATGAAAAAATGCCCTAAATCACTATTGAATAGAGAAATGCCAATTAAAACAATCTTAAGAAATCATTTTACACCTATCACATTGACTAAAATGATTGAAGGAGAGAGTGACAGATGTTGGAGAGGATGTAGAAAAGTTGGGACACTAATTCTTTGTTAGTGGAACTGTGAACTGATCCAACCATTTTGGAGAGCAATCTGGAATTATGGCCAAGGAGTTATTAAACTGCCTTTGACTGAGTAATATCACTACTAGGTCTATTTCCAAGATGATTAAAGAAAAAGGAAAAGAACCTGTATGTTCTAAAGTATTTATAGCAGCTATTTTTCATGGTGGCAAAGAACTGGAAATTGTGGGGATGTCTGTCAATTGGGGAATGGCTGAATAAGTTGTAGTTTATGATCATAATGGAATACTACTGTGCTAAGGAAATGATGAGCTTGATGTTCTTAGAAAAACATGGAAAGACTTGCATGCAATAATGAAGAGTGAAATGAGCAGAACCAAGAGAACACTGTATACTGTATGTATTGCAACAGCAATATCATTTTAAGAATGACTTTGAGCAATTAAGTTATTTTGACTATGATAATACCCAAATTAAATACAAAGGAACTATGAAAGAAGATGTTATCTGCCTCCAGAGAAAGAACTGACAAATAGAAGTATATATAGAATGATTTCATATAAATACATATATATGTGTGTGTATATATCTATGTATATATATATTATATATAAATTTTGTCTAATGGTAGCCATAACTATGGTAGGGGCAGGGGGCAAAGAAAAAAAGGGAAAAAGGAAGATAAAAAAAGAAAGAAAAGAAAGTTTTGCAATAGCTTTAATATATACATATATTTAATATATATGTTATATATATACATATATATATATCTAAAGAATAACAAGTTGAACATGATGGATTTGTGGTTTCATGTGTAATCATCTTTTTTTTTCCTACTATATTATGGAAATGCTTGTTTTATTTTTGTCAAGTCCATTTCATAGGGGGCTAGTGTCAAGGTTATCTTGTATCTACTTTGCAAGTCCATTGTTGTATATACCTATATATGGGCATGTTGTCTCCCTGATTAGAATGTAAACCCCTTGATGGCAGGACTGCTTCATTTTTTTATCTTCCTGTCTCTTGTACCTAGCAGAGTACTTGGTACACAATCTGTGCTTAATAAATGCTTCTCGATTGGGTGGTTGATTTTTCTCAACCCAGTGGTTGTGCAGACCAACAACATTCTTAAGATTGGAAAGTCTCTGCTCCTTTCCATGGAAGGGCAGCAAACTGCCCCAAGCCCAGCGGCCAACTGTGGATCCAGCCTAACAGCATACACTATGGACTACAGTTATCCCTTCTACATCATAGGTGGGTGCAACATTCTGGAAATGTGAAAAGTCTGTGTAAAATTTTTTGGCCCTCCCTTTGTACCAGAGAAGAAGTTTGAATTTTTTCTTTTTCTTTTATGGGGTGTTTACTGCACTTCATTGTAAAATTTGGGTAAAGTATTTGGTCATGGGCTATATGTAGGTCAGTGTTAAGTAAAAATATATTTTCTGTTTTGTCTACTGGCCTTCATCTGTGGCTTCTGAAAAAGTCTCCAAAAATTTCCATTTAATTTCTTATGTCGACATATGATATACCAAAATTGTGATGGGGAAAGTCACAATGCACTATTAATTTTTTTTTGAGGGGGGAAGGAAAGGCAATTGGGGTTAAGTGACTTGCCTAAGGTCACACAGCTAGTGTCGAGTGTCCGATGCCAGATTTGAACTCAGGTCCTCCTGACTTGAGGGCCAGTGCTCTATTCACTGTGCCACATAGCTGCCCTCACAACATACTACTACCATATACTTTGAAGCCTGTGGTCATTGGTTCATATTCAGAAATCCACTTGCATCATAGAATCTTCCCTTCTCAATGAGCTGACTGATGCTTTTTCAGTGCCCTTGCTTATAAACTTGCGAAAAATTTATAGCATTTAGAAGACTCATACCCTGAAGTTTGAGCAGCTGAGCCCTGATCCTGAGCACTTCCACCCCCATTTCTCCCAAGAAACGCAATACCACCATTTTGTGTTGTGTGTTTGGTTGTCACAACTTGTGAAATGTTAATAGAGTTGTTGTTGTTCTTTGTCCTTAATTTTCCAAGAAGACAATGACATCACCAGCGATGTCTCAACTCATTGGTGAATTGGGTTTAAGTGTGGCAGAGTTGCACAGTCATCAGCCTCACTCTCTTGTAAAAGTCCAGCGGCAAGACAAAAGTCAGGATGACTGGCAATGGCCCTTTGACTAAGTCCAAGTCCTTTTATGAAGGGGATTTGTTCTGTGAAGTTTGGATTCAGTCAAAGGGCCACATTTGAGGCTACATGTGGCCTCGAGGCTGCAGGTTCCCCACCCCTGCCTAAGCACTTCACAGCACTTGCTTCAGCTACCTTCATGGCCATTGGAACAAATTGTTCTCATCTGCCCATTCTGCCATGGGAAGTCTTTGCATACTTGGCGTAGGCATCCCCTAACTCTCTGATGGATTTGAAAGCCAATGATTACCCTCAGTCTGGTTTAGCCATCTACCAAGATAGTTTTACTGGGGGTACGGCTGGTGCTTATGCTACACTTTCTTGGAGCCACAGGTGAGAATTAGGTGAAAGGTGTACACCAAAGGTGGAAAGCAGCCCTGAAAAGGGCTCAGCAGCCTTCACACCAGAGGTGCTAGTCCTCCTGAACATCCTATCCACCCAAGTTAATAGAATATAAGCTCATAGACGGCAAGGACTATATCCCCAGACCCTGGCAGAATACATGGCATGTAATAGGTACTTAATAAACATATGCTGATTGATGGAACATTTGTTCCTGGAGAAGTGAGCTTCACATTAAAATCAGAGGATGGATCAAGCAGCAGACTACGTATGCCTCACAGAGGGTCACCGGACTTGGAATTGGACGGCAAACCTACCTGAGCCTTGGGTAGCTCACCTTCAGCTATGGTTTCTTTCTCACATGCTTATGTGTTAAAGTTACTTGCCAGGCCCATGACTCAACAAACCAGGAAATGTAATTGAGTAACCAGGAGTACTCACTCATGACTCGAGGTACTCTATGTATGCTCGTTAAGGAAAAAAAAAAAAGAGTGTTAATAATTCTGAGGTTTTGTATTTTGTAATCAATAAGAAAAAAAAGAAGGGAAGATAGTTGGAAAATGTATTACAGCTAATCATGACCTCAGACCATGCTGTTTTCCTCATTCTATTGACATGACTGTCTTGTGACAACTTTATGAAAATATATGTTAAAAATATTGGTATCTTTTGCTTTTACATCTTCATTTATGAATATATTCTTCTCCTCTCCCACAAACCCACCCTTATATAACAGAGAATAAAAATGCTTTAATTGAGTAAGATGATATTTAAGATGTCAAATACCAAGAAGGGAGGTGGGTGGGTAGGGAAAGGATTTTTTTTTCCTTTCTTCTCTGAGGACAAGCTTGATCATTATAGTAATAGGGCACTCAGGGAAATTCAATCATAATTAAATTCTCATCAAGGAAGTCTGCTAAAAGTAATTTCTTGAAAGCAGCTCCTTTGTGGCAAATGAGTCAAATATTTTATGGTTTCTTTTGGCCCGGGCTTCTGAAATGAGGATATAATACTTTTTAAAGTTCTGTGACTCCAGCTCTTTCCACTTACTTAATATAGAGGGATCTTCCTATGATACACCATAGAAATGACAAAGACCAAATCCATGACTATGCTGTAGTGCCCTTTGGCCTGGGGTAAAAGGAACCAAAGCTGGGCCTAGAGTCCATAGACAATCATAACTCTGGTAGGATGACTTGAGATTTATCTCAGGATACTGACATCTGTTGAAAGGGCATGGTTTCTTGCCACATTATATCTCCAATACACTACCTGTTGGCTTAATGGTCCCATACTAGTCGGTATAATGGCACATCCTTTTTCATACCTTTAACTGCTTCCAGATTGTCATCCTCATATTCCTCTACCCCTTGCCGTATATACCCTGCCTACCACCTCCTCTCACCTCTTCCTGAGGGTTAATGGGTCAGGGGGCATCAAACAGGTCCTGGTTAGACCCACACAGAAATGAGTTATTCCTTCTCCTGGTACAACTGTTCTTAACCAAAGTTGCATTATGGAATAGCCAGACCTATACTTCACAGCCTAATAAGGGAAGGCTGACAGCTCTTTAGTCATAACTAAAGGCTGGGAGCCACCACCCTTAGAGAAAGTTCTACTGGAAGAAAAGCCAAGTCATAGGCATTTATGCCATATGACTCTCTGACTTAGGGTTGGAATTTTCCAAGATTCCTTCAGGTTTGGCAGGAAAATTAATTTTGTTTAGAACAAAAAGTAAAGAAGGAAGCAAGACCACTGGGCTCTCCCAACTAGACAGCATTCCTGCCTTTATTATTTGTATTTGTAATCAGAAAAGTCCACTAGATTTGTGCTGTCTTAGGACCAATGAAAAAATTTACTTGTGATCCTCCAACAGCAATAGCCAAATTGTCAATAAACAAGACCTTCTGTTACATGTTCAATGCTCTTCCATATTCTGAACCATAGTCTGCTGGTAGGTCTGCCTGCCACTCTAATCCATTCTCCATTCAGCCTCTAAAGTGATTTTCCTAAAGCACATGTCTGACCTTGTCACTACTTTACTCAATAAACACCAGGGATTTGCTATCACCTCCAGGATCAAATTTATAGGCAAAGTCTTTTATAACTTATATACCCGCCTCCCACCTTTCCTGTCTTCTTGCACCTTATACTCTTTATACTCCCCATCTCAGCAGCTAGGTGGTGTGGTATGTAGACTTCCAGTCTGGAGTCAGGAAGACTCATCTTCTCCAGTTCAATTATGGCCTCAGACACTTACTAGCTGTGTGACCCTGGACAAGTCACTTAACCCTGTTTGCCTAGCCTCCTCATCTATTAAATGAGCTGGAGAAGGAAATGGCAAACCACTGCAGCATCTTAGCCAAGAAAACCCTAAATGGGGTTACAGAGAGTCAGACATGACTAAAAAAGTGACTGAATAGCAATCTTTTATTTAGTCCCCTCTCCCCACCGTGTACTCAGATCCAGTGACACTGGTCTCTTGCCTATTCCAGGAACAAGACACTATGTCTCTTGGCTCAGGGCATTCTCTTTGTCCCCATACCTTCCAGTTTCCTTGGCTTCCTTCAAGCCCCAATTAAAATCTTACCTCCTATAGGAAGCTGTTCCCAACCCCCCTTAATTCTTGTGCCTTCCCTTAGTAAATTACTTCATCTTTGTCCTCTATATAGCTTGTTTGTACTTATCTGTTTCTTTGTTGTCTCTTCCGTTAGATTATAAGCTCTTCAAGAACAGGGGGATTGTCTTTACTTCTTTTTATATCTCCATTGCTTAGCATAGTGCCTGGCACATAGTAGGTGCTTAGTAAATGCTTATTGATTGACTGAGATGTTTTGGCTTCACAGAAAAAATAATGACCATTGGTGGTCTTGAGTACTAGGACTTTTATCTGTGTGAAGCCAAAACACACATTGCTCTGTATACTATTTGGGGGAGCAAAGAAGAGAAGTTCCCTGATCATAAGAGAACCTGCCACCTAGATGATTTTTTAAATAGCCAGGCAATAACTTCCTAGATCCTATTGCAAAAGCAAAGAGACAAAATTTCAAAGAGGCAGGAAGTTCAAGGTCATTTAGTCTACCCTCCTCCATCTGCCCCTTCCCCAACTTTACAGATAAGGAAACTGAGATATGACTTCTTAAAAGTTATACAGTTAGAAAGGAGCAGAACCAGCTTTAATCCCAGGCTGGCTGATTCCAGTTTCAGCCAAGGTTTGCCAGGACTTCATGGCACCTCTTAGAACAAAGGCCTGGAGGATTCTTCTCATTTCTTAAAAGGACATCTTCAAAGACTAGAGTGCTCTTAAATATATTTCTCTTCTTTGGTGTCTAGATTTCTGAATTGCTGAGCACAAATTGTAAGAGATTGAGGTACAGAGGTTTCATTCTGAAATCATTTGCAGCATGAATTTGATTGCTTTTGTGCTACCATGGATCCATTATTTTATTACTGGGCTTCATGAGAATTTGAATAAGACATCTTCTAATTCTGTTTGCTCATACTGGATCAGGAGGAGTCAAGAGAAAGTTTTGCTAGCTTTTTGGATCACGACCACAACAATTGTGATAATGGTTAGCATTCATATAGTGCTTTAAGATTTGCAAAAATCTTATAAATATTTATCTCATTTAACCCTACAACAACCCTGGGAGGAAGATTCTATTATTACCACCATTTTACAGATGATAAAACTAAAGCAGATAGAAGTTGGGTCACTAGTCCAGGGTCACAGCTAATAAGTAGTAGATGTTTCAGACCAGATTTGAACTTAGGTCTTATTTATTCCAGGTCTATCCATTGTAGCATCTAGCTGCCTATAAAATCTGGTATATATTATTTTTAGAATTGTTTCTCTGAGACAGAGTTAAGGTTATTATTATTAATATAAGGTTATATGTATATATAATATATACCATATAATATAAAGTTATAATATAAGCTTATTATATATTATTACTATGATATGATGTGTCATAATGGTATTATCATATTAATAAATGACAACCAAATGGACTGCATAAAATGTTTTATGCTAAATAGCAAGAAACTCCCAGCAAGAAATGACATTGTCATAAATGATGATGATAAATAATAATAATTGTTGCATAATGATCAAGATTCAAGAAATAAGAAGGCTGTCCATGGATTATAGACACCAACATGGATTCAGCCAACACTGTATCGGCAAACCTTCAAACATCAAACAAATGGTTCTGTCATATGGATCTGTTTGAGCAATGGAGAAACTTATGATGGCCATTCTGGACCAGGTCTTTGCCACTAGAAACTACAAAATAATTATCCTTAAAGACCTGCTAGGTGGCATGGGAGATAGAGTACTGAGCTTGGAATCAGTAAGATATATCTTCATGGGTTCACATCTGGCCTCAGATACTTACTATTTGTGTGACCCTGTGCAAGTTACCTAACTTTGCCTCAGTTTCCTCATCTGTAAAATGAACTGGAGAAGGAAATGACAAGCTAGTTCAGTATCTTTGCCAAAAAGACCCCCACTGGGGTTACCAAGAGTCAGACACAACTGAAAACAATTGAACAACAACAGCAAAGACCTTGGACTTGGTGATCATTGTAGAGCAGGGGTGGAAAACCTACAGCCTCTAGGCCACATGTGGCCTTCTAGGTCCTTGGGAGCAGCCTTTTCACTGAGTCCAAGTTCTACAGAACAAATCCTTTTATTAAGGGGATTTGTTCTGTGAAGTTTGGCTTCAGTTGAAAAGCCACACTTGAGGACCTAGGGGGCCACATGTGGCCTCGAGGCCACAGGTTGTTCCGCCTAGTGTAGACTATGCAAGGAGACGGTAGAGATGGTACAACATTTGCAGGTTGCAGAAATTTACCATCTATCAAGTTCGCTTGCTATCTTGCAAGTTAGCCTACCTAGCCAGACATGACTTAGTGGTGAATATTATACATCAATTTGTTACCCTTTATTGACTGACAGATAGCAAATTCCCATTCTCCAAAAACACATTTCAAACTACCTTGCAAAATTCGATGAATAACCTAGATCAAACTCTTGCCTACACTCACTCTTACATAACATCAATATATAATTTTTTTAAAATTACTGGTAACTTCGCATTAATATCACCTAATCTCCAAATTTCTGCTTCCCCCATATATCTTCTTTACTCACACTCTATATCTGGGAGGCAGCAAGAGATAAATGAAATAGTCTATGTCCCATCCCTCCCGCCCCCCCCCATACAACTTACATTCTATTGAATGCTTATGAGGAATCATCTCTATTCATGCTTCACCAAAACATACTTTTTTTTTCACCATGGCCCTTTGTGAATATGGGAGAATGCAACCTAACATTCTAAGAGTAGATCAGGGATACTATTTAAAATAATATAGTCATTCATATTTTGGCTTAATAAAAGAGTTAGATTTTAGTTTTAGCAAAAAAAGTTTTAGATTTAGTAAAAGATATTTAGATTATTTATCTCAAAGAAAAATGTACTGTATTTTTCAGGCATTTTCCCCCATTCTGTTCTCCTCTTCCTCCATGGCCTATCCACCCCCTCCCCCCAATCAGCAATTATCCACCCACTGCAATCAACAATTACTGAGATCTCAAACCACTAAAGCAAAGACGTCTTCAGAACCTCATGTACATGAAACTTTCTAACAAAACAACTGCATCTTAAGAAAGATTTATGATCAACTCTGCTGTGACTAAGTTCTTTACTTATTTATTTTTTCTTTGCTGTACAACTGTGACTAAATTTTGCAAGGAAAAAAAATACTGGATGCCTAAAGATGAGCATGGTCATAGCCAAGTTAATACTATGGTGCTCATTAACCAACATCAAATGACGTTGTTTTTTAAGAACATAGCATTTGCTCTAACTCATGTTCCTCTGAAAATGGAAATAACCTCATGGAGTATGAACACTTCATCTGTCAAGAATTCTTATGTTCCAGAAGCTATGTAGGATCAGTCAGTGACTTCTCCTTCACCTGGGGCAGCTGACTTCTCTAGGACCTTATCTACCACACTTGTTTGTTTGAGATAAATTACATAAAAGACATGACATCAAATTTCTAATTATATATATATGTATATATAATTAGAAATTTGATTATATAAATATATAACAAATCATATACATTTATGTCATAATATTAAGTAATTTTATGCTATGTATAATATATATTTATGCCACATATTATATATTAGGTCATATATTATGTCATGTACAATATATATTGTATGTGCATTTATAAACTTATGTAAATCATATATAAATTTAAGCATGGCTCTCCTGATGCCTTTTCATGGTGGGGAAGAGACTGTAGATTCTCATAGACTACTCAAGAGGAGAGCAGTCTCTGGCAGTGGTACCAATTTGGAAGAGCTTCCAGTGGGCATCTGGTAACCAAATCTTTGGTTGACATTTGAAGACCAGCTTAGATAACTGTACAGGCAGAGGCTCATGACCAAAAGCTTGGCCACTGGAAGGTACCTTAATTTGGCAATTCACAAAGAGTTTCAATGCTTAAAAGAAGCTCTGGGGAATTGCCCATGTAATTAACAAATACTTATTAAGTTTCTGCTATTTGCTACAGAAACAAAAATGAAAGTGTCAACCTACAAGGAGCTTATATCTTTCAGGGGGAGACAGCAGCTATACATGTAAGTAGATACAGAATACTCCATAAGGTTGTTTTGGGGGGGAGGTAATAGTAACTAACAGAGTCGAGACTCTGCACCTCAATTTCTTGATCAGTAAAATGAAGGATTAAATGATCTCTGGGGAAAAGAACATGGTCTGAGATCAGAATTAGAGTTGGTGGGAACCTGAAGCTATCTAGTCTAACCTCCCCATTTTATGGATGTGAAGCTTGAGTCCCAGGGATGAGAAGTGCTTTGCTTAAAGTCATATTGGTTGTAAGCAATTGGCATAGGATTTGAACCCCTTATCTGATGCTAGAATCAATGTTCTTTCCACTATATTTTGTTTCTTCTCATTTGCCAAATCTGAGAATACTAAGATAAACAAATATCTCCTCAATTTTAAGAAAAGTAAGTTTAGAGAAAATAAAAACAAGTACTACCTCAAATATACCTAGGGGGTGTAGTAGACAGAGCACTGGGCTTGAAGTTAGGAAGGCTTGAGTTCAAATTTGACCTCAGACATTTACTAGCTATATATACTAGCTATGTGAACCTGGACAAGTCATTTAACCACCCTCAGGCTCAGTTTTCTTATAACAGTACTTTACAGGTAGGTTGTAAAGATGAAATAGGTATTTTTGTTTGATTTCTTTATATAGTATTTTTTGATTTGTTTTATTTTGATTTGTTTAGATAGTATTATATATAGTAGCTTATAGTATAGTTCATCATATATATATAGTAGTTTAAATAATATTTTATTTTTTTCAATTACACATGAAGAAAATTTTTTATAATCATTTTAAAAAATTTGGGTTCCAAATTATTTCCTCCCTTCATTCCTCTCCCCCTTTCTCTGAGATAGTAAACAATTTGATATAAGTTATATATGTGCATAAATACTACATTAATGGGAGAAAATGTTGTGGAGATCAGATGAAATAATATATGTAAAATGCTATATAAGTGCTTGTTGTGGTTGTTAAGTCATTTTCAGTAGTGTCCAGCTCTTCATGACTTCATTTGGGGTTTTCTTGTCAGAGATACTGCAGTGGTTTGCCATTTCCTTCTCCAGCTCATTTTGCAGTTGAGGAAACTGAGATATAAACAGGGTTAAATGACTCACCCAGGATCACACAGCAAGTAAGTGTCTGAATTCAGATTTGAACTCAGGTCTTCCTGACTCCAGGCCCTGCATTTATCCACAGCACCGCCACTTAGCTGCCCACATAAATCCTACTTATTACTATTATTCTAGGGCTTTTATGGCCACAAGAAGTGATACAATTTGAATGCTAAGCAGCCTGAAAGAGGTTGCTATAAATTCATAACTGTGAACTCTGTGATGGTGTATTTCTTTTTCTCTGATAGTTTGTTAATGGAAACTTGGATGACCACAACACATCAACCTTTCAGACTGATGTAAAAAAGGACAATGTGGGAATGGAAGGACCATAGGCCTGGGAACTAAGGAGCACTAGGGCTCTGCTCTAGCCAACTCTGGAAGTCACTTCATCTCCTTGGGCCTCTGTTCCTTTATCTTTACCAGGAGGAGGTCTGACTTGATTCCCCTAAGCACCTTTCTGACTCTCAGGTTCCATCATGTTGTTGCTAGGCTATATCAGATGCCTTCCTTGTTAAAGAACGTGGGCCCAGAGGCCCAAACTTGGCATTCAAAGCCCTCGGCCATCTGATTCCAGCCTACCCTTCCAGCTGTTTCTCATCTCGGTTTATGTGTCTTTGGATAGGCTACCTCCTACTCTTTTGCCTCTTAGAATCCTTGGTTTCTTTCGAGGCTTAACTTGGGTGTCACATCCTATTCTAAACCTTAGCTGATCCCTTCAAGCGCCTCTTACATTTTTCTTGTTCAAATTATTTTGTTTATATTATAAATTATAAATAAAATGTATACAACAAAAAATATAAATATAATTATAAATTATCTGTTTATATATTATTTCTCACAATAGAACATGAGGTTCTGGGGCCAAGGATTGTTTTTAATTCCAACTTAGTCTTTCCGTGATCTTGCATAATGCCTCGAAAATAATAATTGCTTAATAAACACTTGTTGAATTGAATTGACAATCATCTTGACCCCAAATGGCAATAGAGAATATGACGTAGCCATTGTTTTAAAGGAAATGTTTCACAGATTTTCATAAGAATTGCTGCATCATAACAATCCCATCCTGGCATGAATTAAGTAAGAGGATGTTGCCTTCACTCCAAGGTGACTTCGTGACAAATGGTAAGAAGATACACATTCAGACACATGGGGAGCTCATGTGGCTAACATCCCTTGCAGAAGCTAGTTTCCGTTAAGATTACCACAGTTTAAGTGACCCTTCATGAAAATACTTGGCCCTTATACATTGAGGAAAAGGGGGGACCTACATTCCCAAACCTATGGATGCGGTTATTTAATGTATATTTCAACATCATAGGGAGGGTGAACTTTTTATTTTCTCTCTCTTATTTTCCTGTTTTGTGAAAGAATGAATTTCTTTGTAGACTCAGGCAAAGAGGATGTTGAAAGCCTATTGTCAGAAACAGGTCTCTCTCACAGTACCCATTTTTTGACTGTTTAAGCTTGGTACACTCACATATTGCCAGGTGACTGGTGCAGTCAGTTTCAAATCCTTTTCTACTTTTCCCTCTATTTTCTGTTACTTGAGGGTTAATATAATGTTTTGCTAGTAATATTATTTATTGCATTAATCTGTGCACAATATCATTTTATTTTTAATAATATTTAATGTTACTTCATCAGTAATATTATTAGTAACATTACTTATCAACACTAACAAGAAGAGAAATACAATGAGTTCAAAAATGATACTGAATGGTGGTGTATGTTGGGATTCCCAAAAAAAGCACTTTGAGTAATTGCTTAGACTATAGCAAGTTTGTTCAGTTAACAAGATTCAAGACATTGATGCAATAATGAAACACCAGTCTGACTAAATTATTTGACCAATGGGCAAATCCATGGTCCATGCAGATGGAAGCTTGGAAACTGATTTTAAATACTAGCCAAACAAGTGGTTTGAAGAGACCCACAGGCAAATCCATGGTTGAAGCTTAGAAAATCAGCTTGATTCTTTAAGCGAAGAGGGACAGGTGCAGAAAGCTTGCGTTCAGTGAACCATTGAATTAATTCCTAAAATGTGGCTTCTAAGGTCCTTCCCAGTTATGAGCCTATCACTGTCATTTCCTTGTGAAACATTTATTGAAGAAGCTGAGAACCAGACAGACATGAGAAGGGGACAAAGCAACATAATGTTTTGAGATTATTTTGCACAGTTTGGGGTAAAACCTTCTCAGCTGGTGGGATGTTTGCTGTTGAATGAGACTTTCCCCCCCTGCTGTGCAAGGTTGCTCAATTTTCTGGCTCCTTTATAGGCCCTGGCATTTGAAAGGCAAACATGTGGTCAATGACACATTGGACAGATTTGGATGCCACTTAGAAGCTCCATCCAAAACCCCAGCAAAGGGATCAGTTCTCCTGCAATGAGGAAATTGGGTGTGATGTTATTACTATACAGAGCTGGGCAAGTCACCCATGAAAAGATTTGGCTATTGAGCTCTTAGATTTAACCTTTGTTGTCTCCCTTTTCAGCTGATACCCTAAAACATTGTCACAAAGCAAGCAACTCATTTTAGTAGAGTTAGTTTTTATTTGCTCCTTATCCCCAACACCCATTTCATTTGCTTTTTATAAAACATGCTTCCTTCAAGTTACATGCTTCCCTAAAGCAGGTTCTAGGGAGATACCAAGTGGATGAATTGTCTATGTGAAAATGTCACACTTTTCATGTCTCTGGAACTTTAAAGGCTTTACTTAGAAAACAACTTCATAACAGTGCTAATAATTTATTTTATTTATTTACATCTACTCTATAACACTTTCTGCCTCTCTGTTTCCCTCCTTGACTCACCTCTTAAAGAGGCCTGTTCCCTGAATGGGTGTTATCTCACTCTAAGTAAGTACATTAAAAGGCATTAGCCTAAAAGGGCCAGGGTCTCCCACTGCATCCTGGGTCATCTCCAGTCATCCTGATAAATATCTAGTCACTGAATCCAGATGGCTCTGGAGGAGAAAGTGAGGCTGGTGACCTTGCACAGCCCTCCCTCACTCAAAGTGAACTGCAAGTCATGTCATCATTTCCCTGATGTCATGGTCTTCTTCAAAAACGAAGGACAAATACAACACAACCCTTCCTCCTTCCCTTCCTTCCTTCCTTCCTTCCTTCCTTCCTTCCTTCCTTCCTTCCTTCCTTCCTTCCTTCCTTCCTTCCTTCCTTCCTTCCTTCTTTCCTTCCTCCCTCCCTCCCTTCCTCTCTCCCTCCCTCCCTTCCTTCCTTCCTTCCTTCCTTCCTTCCTTCCTTCCTTCCTTCCTTCCTTCCTTTGCACCTGCCTGCCTACCTTCTTCCCTCCATCCCTGAATCTTTTTGGTTTCCTTTCCCTCTTTCATTCAAACATTTATCTCAATCTGTAGAAAAGAAATGAAAACTATGGATGATCTTGGAGAACTTTTCCAACTTCGTTGTCAAATGCAACAAATAAACCTATATAGCACCAAGCTGAATACCTGGAAGGACCAGAAATCAATGACTGCAGTCATTAAGCCAGGACCTAATGGCAAGGGCATCGTGGCAGTGCTGAAACAAAGAATAATTGTCATCGGAGTAATATCCTAACCTCTCCCCCCCCATGCAAG
Organism: Phalanger gymnotis; assembly: GCA_028646595.1. Taxonomy (NCBI): domain Eukaryota; kingdom Metazoa; phylum Chordata; class Mammalia; order Diprotodontia; family Phalangeridae; genus Phalanger; species Phalanger gymnotis. The sequence continues at coordinate 309,748,135 of CM053623.1, read as the reverse complement.
TTAGGCTAATTTTTTTCATTAAAAGGTATTAGATTGGGTTGGCTCAGGCTGTTGACAACCCTTTTTCATTGCCTAAGTACAAATAATCTATGAGGACTCCCACGAGTTCTGAAGCTTGACTGGTAGGTCACGGTGCATAACTTAGGCAAAGGACCTTCTTTACTTAACTAAATCAACTTGAGGTGTCCTCAATTTCTCTCCTTTTTGAATATCCATCTCTTGCTGAGGCTAAATAAATTTCTTTTTGTTAACTGCTGGAATGACTTAGGAGTGTACTATTTTACTCCATCATAGAAATGAAACCACCAGACAACTGGCCTGAGTTGAGCCCAGCCCAGAACAGTCCCCATTCACAAAAATTCTTGGGTCATAATGCTCAGCAGCATTAGCATATCATCTACAAGAACAAATACTAAAACATGTGGCTGCCCTCCAATGGATCAATGCCATGCACCTAGAAGCCAGTTATATTAAAGAAAGTAAGTCCCAAGAATACTTCACATCTACCAGTTTGGGCCAATTAGGAAAACTGCCCAGCTTGTGAAAGGAAAAAAAAAGTTTTAAACTGATTTTCCCTTTGAATCCACTTTCTTTTCCCATAGCAAATAAGTCTAGTGATTGCTGACTCTGGTACTTTAATTTTTTTTTTTTGTTTTTGGTCTCATTTTTATGGCAATTGATTTGTTAGTCAAATTTTTGTATGAAATTATTATAATCAGTGTCTTCCATTCATTATCTATTTTTCTTTTCAACAACTATTTTAATAGATAAGGAGTTCTTTCAGATGCATGCCTCATTTTCTTCTACCTTTATACAAATCATGAGTTTTGTTCTGACAAGTTTGTAGTCAGACTTATACAGATAGATGTTTTAGGAATGACTCACATATTATTATCAAATTCAACATGTCTATTAAAATATTGCCAATTTCTTTTTGTGACATTGTTCAGTACTCACCTTGCCCAATGTTGACCAATTCTTTTATAATAATAATAGCTAAAATTTATATAGTGCCTGCTATGTAGCATTTGATCCTTATAACAACTGAGGAAGGTAGGTGCTATTATTGTCCTTATTTAACAGAGGAGGAAAATATTCAGGATGTAGACATACAGGCCCTCTCTGGTCTACAAATTCTTTCCTTCTTTTATTCCTTAATCCTGACATTTTATATTATTATCTTCACTTGGGACTAACTTTGCACTAGAATCACCCAGTATCAAAATGTAGGTTGATTTTTTTTGATGTTTGAGTTCATTGTGGAATTTATCTGTCCTTCCTTCCTTCCTTCCTTCCTTCCTTCCTTCCTTCCTTCCTTCCTTCCTTCCTTCCTTCCTTCCCTTCTTTCTTCCTTTCTTCCTTCCTTCCTTTCTTTCTTCCTCCCTCTCTTTCTTTCTTTTTCTTTCTTTCTTCCTTCCTTTCTTTCTTTCTTTCTTTCTTTCTTTCTTTCTTTCTTTCTTTCTTTCTTTCCTTCTTTCTCTTCTTCCTCATTACTATCACTACCTCTAACTTTCTTTCTT
>CM053623.1:309672526-309740614 GCA_028646595.1 Phalanger gymnotis | reverse complement strand
ATAATGATACGCATGTGGCCCATGTTGAATTGCTTGACTTCTTAGGGAGGGAGGGTGGGTGGGAAGGGAAGAGGGGAGAGAATTTGGAATTCAAAGTTTTAAAAAATAGATGTTCAAAAACAAAAATAAAAGTTTTTGCATGCAACTAGAAAATAAGATACACAGGCAATGGGGCATAGAAATTTATCTTGCCCTACAAGAAAGGAAGGGAAAAGGGCATGGGAGGGGAGTGAGGTGACAGAAGGGAGGGCTGACTGGGGAACAGGGCAACCAGAATATATGCCATCTTGGAGTAGGGGGGAGGGTAGAAATGGGGATAAAAAGTTGTAATTCAAACTCTTGTGAAAATCAATGCTGAAAACTAAATATATTAAAAAAATTCTATTAAAATATAAATGAAAAAAGGACTATAGAAAAATAGATTGATACACCCTATCTTGGGACAGACCAGCCTCTCCCCTTTGTTTTGGGTAGGAGAGAAGGAGTCACTCAGAATTGGAAGGCATGGATGTAGTTTATTCTTTATTTGCAGATCTCCTTTGATTATCTTCACTCCCTTCCCCAACCCACCCCTCTTCCACACTTGCCTGTTACTATTGAAAGCACCACCCTTCTTCTAGTCACCCAATTTCTCACAGCCTCTTGGCTTACTGCTAACTCTCAATCCCCAGACATATCTAATCAGTTGCTAAATCTTGTTAGTTCTGCCTTTAAGTCTCTCAGGTGTCATCTGTTTCCTATTTTCTAATCCCTTAGCCACCTATCCCCTCTTCTAGTTCATGTCTTCATCATCTTCCCTGCATTGTCACAATAACTTTTTACTTAGTCTTCTGCCCTCCAGCATCTTCCTCTCCAATCCATTCTCCACAAAATCAACCCTGATTAGCACCACTGATGCTCGAGTATGTCGTTTCCCTGCTCAATAAACTCATCTGCTTCTCTATTGACCTTAGGATCAGATATCACTCCATAGAATATTAGATTTAGAGTGGGAAGGGGGTTTTGCAGGGTAGTGCATCCAAATCTTTCATTTTGCAGTTGAGAAAACTGATCCTCAGTGGGTCACACACCTACAAAGTATCTGAGACAGGACTTGAACACAGATCTTCATTCTAAGTTCTTCACTCTATCTATGGTACCACTCTGTTTTTTCATCATTAGCTCATCCTCTTTCAGTTTTATTTTTGTATTAGTTTCACAATGCATTTTATTATTAGCATGGTAGTATCTAGGTATAATTTATAAATGAGTAAAATGGACTCTTAGTCGGGTGGTGCTTTTTTTCTGGTGGAGTACCCACCGAAAAAGTTTGGAGACCACAACTTCAAGCAATTGGATAAGCCAACTGATAACAAATGCTAAATATATTGGAATTTTCATTCTAAAAGCAGGCTCCAGAGACACACAAAACTTTTGAAAGTATTAATTGTTAATGGTGGAACCTTTGAAGTGTGAGGAGCAGGCATGTTAAAGACTTGAGCACTGTAGTTCATAGCCTGCCAATCACCCATTCACCTACACAAGAAGAATGGAAAGAAGGGAAATCTTCTTCCCCTAAGAGGTAGACTCCACTACTTTCTTCTTCCCATCTCCAAATAGAAGGAAGAAGGAAAGGAAAAGAAAAGATTTATTCAGCACTTATTATATGCCAAATGCTTTAGAAACATTATCTCACTTGATCCTCACAACATCCCTGGGAAGTAGGTACTATTATTTTCCCCTTTTTCTAGATGAAGAAATTAAGGCAAACCGTGGTAAAATGACTTGCCCAGGGTCAGCGAGCTAGTAAGTGACTGAGGTTGGATTGGAACTCATGTCTTGTCTGTCTTCAGGACCAGCACTCTATTCTCCATGCCACCTACCTTTCAAAGAGTGTCTGGAGGGAATAGGAACCAAGAAAGAGGTTGTGGGATAGATGGAGGCAAATGCCACTGTTATCAGGACAGGAAAGCTCGATTGAAAGTGACAGCCATAAAGCAAATCCATGAGTGTGATAGAAGACTTTCTTATTCCTTACCATTTGAAGTGAGGGAGAATGACAGACTCTCAAGATTATACCTTTGATTCCTCCAACTCTGGAAGGTGGCTGACATGAGGATGCCTGAGCACATTTCCCAGATGGTAGATTTCAAGCTGAAATTGACATTACCATCCAGCCAGTCCAAGCCCTTTCCTTACTAGAGGAGAAAGGGAAGCCTGATGGGGTGAAATGATGAAAGGCTTAGCCATGGTCCCACAGGTAGTAAACTGAAGTTCAAATGCAAGTCATCTGACTCCAAATCCTGAGCTGTTCTTTCTGCCATGACACAGTGCATCACATGATGTCATCTCCTAAGTGACAAAATTAGGACTTGAACCCAGGATTTCTGACACTAAGGTCACTGCTTTTGTGAATGCCCAGTATTGAGTAACTTAGCAAAGGAACAAAGTTAAGTCCGTGTTTTAAGGAAAAGCCCAAATCCTATAAGACGTGATACTTTTAGAACTGAAGAATCTTTAAAAAGCTTCCCCCACCTCTGTTAGAGAACAACTCATGTCTTTGTCTTTTGGTCTCAGCAGGCCGGTTCATTTGTGAAGGAGGCAAGAGAGGATATGCTTCAGCCTGGGGGGAAAAAAAAACACAGTTTTTTTAATCTTAGGACTATACCCTGACCTCTGCCAATGGCGCTTTGGCTTTCACTCTGTGGAGATGGGTCATATGGGTGTGGTGAGAGCATCTGTCTGCACTGGACTGAATATCATGACCTACTTCTGTTATTTGCAGAACAAACAATGTAAAATGGGGAATTTCCAGGGGGTCTTCAATATTGTCTGCATTTTCCTCTGATCTCTGAACAAACATTGCTTTTGTATATGCTCAAATGTATACTTGTTGGTAATTTCTAGCCCAATTTGTATAATTTAAAGTCACACATCTTTAAAAAAGAAAACTAATTCTAGGCATATGGTTTCTAATCCTACCCCTTTGGAATCTCAGAATTAGAGAATCCTAGAGTTGGATGAGAGTTCAACCTTCTAGCCAAGGGAGAAGTCCTCTTGACAGATGGAAATTCAATATCTGCTTGAACACTTCCAGTGATGGGGGACTCATCATCTTCCATTTGTAAAAAACTTATCATGATTCCATTTATCTCATACAGAACTGAAATATGCCTCATTGTGACTTCTACTCAGTGATTCTACTGCGACCCACCTGAAATAACTATAGGGAAGAATAAAACACTAGGGAAATGTTTGACATTTAAAATTTTACTAAATATGGGTGTTTTGAAACAAATTGATTGCTATCTCAAGAAATGCATGTTACTGGGGAAATTTACACACAATTACTTAGATTGCTGTTAAAGGACAGTAAGTTAAATGAATGCAAAATTTACCTTATGCTTACTTTGTATTTTCATAGCTTATTTTATAGTTCTCAGATAAATATGCAAACCTCCTTCTGATATTTTTGATCATGTGAATGCATTTATGAAGGTAGTCAATAACATTTTTTAGGTTCCTACGAAATCCCAAGCACTGTGCTATGTGCTGAAGATACCAAGAAACGCAAAAGGCAATCCCTGCCTTCAAGGAGCTCACAATCTAACGGGGAAGAAAATAAGAAACACATTCACGTCTTTGTATCTCATGTGAGAGATATCAACACTGGCATACTTATTACTTTTTAATAAAAAATTGTCTAAAGCTTGATAATTTTGTCCTTGTCAAGTGCATATAGGACTGACTTTAATGCCAGAAGGCCTGGATTCAAGTTCGCTTTCTGCCAAGTAGGAACTGTGTGACCTTGGCTAAGTTACTTGGTGTCCCAGCAACTCTGAAAGATTACAAGTTTCAAAATAAATGTAGCACTGCATTGGTAGGGAGAGTTTCCTTCTCAGGAATTCCCTATACCAATGAAATCACAGGTCTAGAATGACATTGAAAACATTTATTATTATTTTTTAAATAGAGAGTATATATTTTGCTTATTATAGAACTGCTAGTAAATCAGTCAACAATAAGTTGTTAATTTGTACTGGGATCTATGTTAGGCACTGGACATACAAATATAAAAAAGCAAGGAAGGAAGTAAGGAGGAAAAGCTTATATTCTATGGATGAAGACAATATGTACATCATATATAAAGATACACAGACTATAGACAAATTACTAACATATGCATAGTCAAACAAAACAAATTCCTTTATTGTCTAGGCAAAAAATATCATTATATATCCTGAAAACTTCACATGTGTGTCAGGAGCTAGACAACATATTTCATTATAAGTTTTATGGAATCTTGAATAGTCATTGTATTGATCATAGTTTTTGCAGTGTTCAAAGTTATTCATTTTTACAGTATTGTTATATAAAATTTGTATGAATTGTTCTGGTTCTGCTTATGTCATTTTTTATCAGTTTAACAAGTCTTCAAAATTTTTGTTTTTATGTTATACTATAAATTGTTTTCATAATGTAGACTATGATACACAATGTTTGTCTGATTACTTTCCAGTTTTCATAACCGTTTTATTAAATAGAAAGCTCTTCCTTAAGTTATTTAGGAATTTGTTGTTGTTGTATCGAACACTGGGTTACTGAGTTGCATTGTTTCAATTCTCCCTTGCCCGAGCTGATCCATGAAACTTGCCCTTGCATTTTAAAATCATTATTAAATAGTTTTGATAACTGTGTTTTCTATTATATCTTGAAGTCTGAAAGTGCTTTTTCCTTTTCATCCCTACCTCTTTTTGTTATTTCTCTTGACATGTTAGATATTTTACTTTTCTAAATGAATTTTGTTACTATTTTATGGCATGCCATAAAGTATTCCTTTGGTAATTAGATTGGTAAAACAATAAAACTATAAATTAGCCTTGGTTTTGGGTTTTTTTTTTTTTTTGCCTTTTTTTAAAAAAAATTTGGTACATCCCTGCTATGAACACTGAATATTTCTCCAGATATTTCAGCTGTTCCTTATTTCCTTAAAGAACAATTTATAATCCAATTTATCCAAGTATTTTGTGTGCTTTTGTGGATTGATCCCCTGATATTTTATGCATTCTGTAGGGAACCCAGGTCTTTGTTATATGACTATCTTTTGAATTTTGCTATTGTGACATAGAAATGCTATAGACTTTTGAAGGTTTATTTTGTAGGTCATAATTTTGCCAGAGCTATTATCTCAATTAGTGTCTATGCTGAATCTTTGCAAGTTTCTAAGTAAACCATCATGCTACAAGCAAATAGGGATTATTTTATATCCTCTTTATTTATCTTTATGTCTTTAAGTCCTTTCTCTTGTCTTATTGCTATTATTTCTAGATTTATATCAAACAGTAGTGGGGAAAGTGGGCCTCCTTAGTTTACTCCTATATTTTTTGAGGAAAGGTTCTATTGTATCCCTATCGTATATGAGGCTTGCTTTGGTTTGAGATAAGTATTTTTTATGATATTAAAAATGTCCTTCCATGCCTACACTTTGTAGGATTTTTTTTAGCATAAGTGAGTATTATGGTTTGTTGAAGGCTTTTCTCAATTAATTGAGACAAAAATATGATTTTGGATGTTTTTATTTTTAATATCATTAATTGTTAATTGTGTTTTAATGTTTAATCATTACATTTCTGGTATAAATTCAACTTGGTCATAATGAATGATTTCTTAGCTGAAGTCTTGCAGTTTGATTGGATTTTATTTACAATTTTGAATCTGGGTTCTGGATGACTCTGGAAGAGAGAATTAGGTGGAGAACTTCAGACAACTTTGCCTTACTTTAATTTATGCATGAATGAAAAAAAAAATCACCCATACTATTTTACCATTTTTAACCATTTTGAAATCCTGTGTTGACAGGCAGGTGAGAAAGTAGCAAGTGCAGATACACTGGGAGCTGTAGTCACAATCCTGCTCATGGATGGCCCAGGCCATGATGTTGTCTTCTTACTGGAAGCCGCAATGGGATTTGGAAACCCTAGGAGTCTAAACAACTTCTTTTAAAGACTGCACCGCTTACTTCCTGGCATGAGGAGGGGGATAGAAAAAGTACTCTAAAAATTGTTTGCTTCACTTATCTTGACTCTGGCCTGCTTATCATGGTAGGCAGGGATCCTACCCTGTGGTTGAAACACACTAAAAAGTACAAAAACTTTTGCAAATATGATTTCACTCATTATATGGAATGTGTGCATGCTTATGGATATTAAGAAATCCAGTAGACCTGAAAGATAAACAGTTCTTGTTGCAAGAGCGCTCAGCAGGTATTGCATCCAATAGCAGCCCTGAGTGAAACAAGGGTAACAAATGAAAGTCAACTTACCAAAGTTGGAGCTGCATAATGGGATGGTTTAGAGCCAACCCACATGTATTGCTGGACCCCTGTACCCTAAGGCATTATGCCTAAGGCAAGGGTGAAACAAGATGGCCATGGGAGGAGGGTCCTACCCTGGTTGACAATGTGGCAGTTCCAGGTCTTTGTCTGGACTTGCCTGAATCAGTGAGGAGAATAGGCTAGCTGATGGACTGCCAGGAGGAGGAGACTGGGCGGGCCGAGGGAGGATCCCTGCTACCTCATAATCTCTATATAATGCTCTTGCAACCCCCCAATAAACAGAGTTGCTCACCATCTTGGCTCCCGCCTCATTCATTGTCTGTGAGATTCTTCCCTCTTGCTGGTCAGGAGCAGGAGGTGGGTGGTAGAGAGCCCCAACAGAGCTGGATATACTTTTTTTTTTTTTAGAGTGTCCATGGTGATAAGGAACATCATGAAGTTGGTATAGGTTTTGCAATCAAAACTAATCTCGTCAACAAGGAGCGAACAGCAGACTCATGACGATGTGATTGCCAGTTGTAGGAAAGTGCCACACCACCATCATCAGTGCATATGCTCCCACCATAACAAACCCTGATGAGATCAAAGAAAACTTTCATGAAAACCTAGAGATCCTCCTCATCAATGTGCCAAAAGAAGACAAACTTATAATTCTGGGTGACTTTAATGCAAGAGTTGGGAGGAATGGAGTCAGAAACAACAGTAGCAATGGCCACTCTACCACGGAAGAGTTGTGCTTCTCATGACCTCCTCATCACCAACACTGTCTTCCATTTACCTAAACACAATACAGCTTCATGGATGAACCCTTGCAGCAAATATTGGAATTTAATAGACTATGTCATTGTAAGGAGAAGAGATAGACAGGATGTGAGTGTCAAAGGTGATGTATGGCACAGAGTGCTGGACTGATCATAGACTTATCCTCTCCAAGCTAAACTTACATTCAATAAAAATGGTGGCCCCAAGGCAAAATAACTGTCAGGAGACTCAACATCAACAGATTAGAATTCTTCTCTACACATGAAAAGCTTGTTGCTAAATGGAGGGAAAGTTGAGCCAACACAAGTCTGGGAACAATAAATCAGAAAAGGAGTGGGCAGCTTTCAGAGATTTGGTGTACAGCACTGCATTTACTCATCTGGGCCAGAATGCAGGCAAACATCAAGGTTCATTTGATAGAAATGGGAGGGAAATTCAGAAATTACTAAATGAAAAAAAGAGAAAAGCAAGATAGTTTGTCCTTTAAAAAAGCATCATTTAACTCCATCAAAAATAAAGTTCAAGCAAAGCTTAGAGAGAGATGCAAGATTCTTGGCTTAGTAAGAAGGCAGATGAAATTCGATTTTACACTAATAGTAACAATCCAAAGTACATTTGTGATGCCCTGAAGGCCATATATGTACCAAAGACTTATGGTGTATCTCAACTACTCAGTGCTGATGGAACCATATTGATTAGTGATAAGGATGTAATCCTGGAGAAATGGGCCAAACACTTTCATATAACATTCTCAACAGATAGTCATTAACCAATGCTGAAGCCATTGACTGTATACCTCAGGTTGAAGTCATTCCCTCTCTGGCTGAAGATCTTGGCAAAGTTTGGTTGCCGAGAGAAGTTCATCAGTATTGTATGCCAGGGTAGTGGTGGGGTGGGGGGCAGAGTTGAGTTCTGTTGTCAAGCTATGGATTGATTTGTGCAGCCCTGTCAGGGCATGGTGTCTGGTGTGTGTGTGTGTGTGTGTGTGTGTGTGTGTGTGTGGGTGTGTGTGTGTGCCAAATGATTAGATTAGGGATTAGGGATTAGCCTTTTCTGCTGTTCATAGGTTTACAATGGAGACAATTTGGAAACACTTGAGAGATTGTGGAGAGTGGAGAAAATATCCACTTTTCCATCTTGTTGGTCATTTGATGCAGAAGTCCTTCTACACTGAGTGCTGAAGGCAAATAAGGATTCCAAAAGTCAGAGACGAGAATGGAGTACAGTTCAGGCATGGAGGACCCACCTGTGCAAAGGAATAAAGATGGAAGATGGAGCATTGGCGGGGAGGAACAGCAATAAGAACAATTTGGCTAAACTGTAGACTATGGGGAGGGAGTAATATGTGAAAAATCTAGGAGGGAAGGTTATGGCCAGGATGTGAAGGCTTTAAGTAGGAAATGGAAGAGCATCCATTTGCTCTTATTAATATTAGAGATGTACTAAAGTTTATTGCACAGAAGAGTGACATGGTTAGAGCTATGCTTTGGGGATATTATTTTGGTAGCTGTTGTGGAAGAAGAATCGGGACAAAAAGAACAATCAGGAGGCTATTTCAAAAGTCTAGATGAGAGATGACGAGAGCCTAATCTAGACTGATGGCTAGGTGAACAGAGGTAAGATGTGAAAAATATTGTGAAGGTAGACATAAGAAGGCTTGACAACCACATGAATATGTGGAAGGAGGGAAAGGAAAGAGGCCAGGATGATTCCCAGATTATGAACCTGAGTGACTGAAAAGATGGAATTACTCTCAAAAGAAATAGGTAAATTCGAAAGAAGGACAAGATTTTGGGCAAAGCTAACGAGTTCTGCTGACGACAGTTTGAGTTAGGGATTCCGATTAGATTCCCATTTCAAAATGTCCGAGGGGTAATTGGTGATGTAGAACAAGAACTCAAGAGAGAGAATAGGATTCTATATTTATATCTAGGATGAAATCCATGGGAGTTATAAGTTACCAAGTAAAATTGTAGAGAGTGAAGAGGGTCCAGGACAAGGCCTTGAGTTATATCCAAGTGAGAATGAATTAGCTGGGAGGTACAATATGATTGGTGTGCCAGTAAAGGTGACTGAGCAGGAATGGCCAGGAGGAGAACCAAGATAGCAATGTCAGAAAAACCCAGAGGGGAGAGAGTATCCAGGAGGAGAATGACATTAATTATTATTAATCTATTATTATAGATATTGTAGAGAGGTTAAGAATGGTGAAGACTGAGGGATGGCTATCAGATCTGGTGATTAAAAGAGTTCATTGGTAACTTTGGAGAGAGAAGTTTCAAATGTGTTATGAATTAAGAAACAAAAGGTTGAGAAATGAGAGAAGAGAAAGTGGAGGGTGGTATTCATAAAATGTTTTTTTCTAAGAGTTTGGATGGAAAGGGAAGGAGAGGGTGGTAGGGTAAAGTGAAGTTGTTTTTTTTTTTTAAGTCTTGGAGACATTTTCACATGTTTTTAGGGAGAAGAGAAAGGACTAGTAGATAAAGAGAGAATAAAAATTAGAGAGAGAAGGATGAAATAATTTCTTAGAGAAGATGGAAGAAGATGGGATATATGTAGAGGGGTTGGTGAAGAGAAAGACTACCCTCTTATCAGAGATTAGAGCAAAAGAGGGTGTAAAGGAGGATGGATGGTATGAAGACATTTTTTAGACATAGAGAATGGGAGTGTAGGAAATTCTGACAAGTGACATATTTTCTCAACAAAGTCTGAGGAAAGTTCTCCAGCTGAATGGGAAGGAGAGGGAATGACATAGGAGGCCTGAGGAAAGATTAGAAGTTTGGAGTCAGTTGCTGTGGGAAAAGTCATAAAGGATCAATTAGGGACAGATGATAGGATTGCCTTGCTGTAGTGGAGACACAGTGGAGATTAGATAATATAAGTTTGCCAGGGATGGAAACAGAATAATTGTGTGGCCTCTTCCATCTCAGTTCAGCAGAGTAAGAACAGAAGAGGCAGATTGAGGGAGTAATACAATGTTGAGAGTATGACATTTCATGAGCGGGGATAGGATAGGATAGGACCACAGGTTCAAAAGTTGAGAACAGTATAGAGTTGAACTGACTAACCATGGAGTTGGGGGTAGAAGAACAGAAAGCATAAAGAAAGGGTGATACCATAAGCAAATCAGGAGGGCAAGGAATAGTTTCCCTGTCATATCTATTGGGAATGAAGAATTTATGAACACACAAGAGATAGAGAACGTTATGAAATGGAAAAACAGATAATTTTGATTACATTAAGTTTAAAAGGTTTTGCACAAGCAAAATCAATGCAACCAAGATTAGAAGGAAAGCAGAAGTCTGGGGAACAATTTTTACAACCAGTGTTTCTGATAAAGGCCTTATTTCTCAAATATATGGAGAACTGAGTTAAATTTATTAGAATACAAGTCATTCCCCAATTGATAAATTGTCAAAGGATATGATAAGGCAGTTTTCAGATGAAGAAATTAAAGCTATCTATAGTCATATGAAAAAATGCTCTAAATCACTATTAATTAGATAAATGTCAATTAAAACAACTCTGAGGTCCCACCTCACACCTATCAGATTGGCTAATATGACAGAAAAAGAAAATGATAAATGTTGAAGAAGATGTGGGAAAATTGGAATACTAACACATTATTGTTAGAGTTGTGAACTTATCCAGCCATTCTGAAGGACAATTTGGAACTATGTCCAAAGGGTTATAAAATTGTGCATACCCTTTGGTTCAGCAACACTACTACTAGGTCTATATCCCAAATAGATCATAAAAAATATCTATAGCAGCTCTTTTTGTGGATTCAGCAAAGAGCTGGAAATTGAAGCAATGCCCATCAAATGGGGAATAGCTGAACAAATTGTGGTATGTGAATGTAATGGGATACTATTTTACTATGAGAAACGATAGGCAGGTGGATTTTAGAGAAACCTGGAAAAACTTATATGAACTGATATTGAGTGAATTGAGGAGAACATTGTACACAGTAACAGCAACATTGTACCATGATCAACTATGGTAGACTTAGTTCTTCTCAGTGATATAATGATTGAAGATAATTCCAAAAGACTCATGATGGAAAGAACTATGGAATCTGAATGCAGATTGAAGCATACTATGTTCAGCTTTTTTGTTTTTCTTTTTCATGGTTTTTCACTTTTGTTCTGATTCTTCTTTCACAACATGACTAAGGTGGAAATGTGTTTAACATGACATGATTGTATGTGTATAATCTGTATCAGATTGCTTACTGTCTTGGGGAGTGGGGAGGGAAGGAAGGGAAGGAGGAAAATTTGGAACTCAGAACCTTACAAAAATGAATTTTGAGAATTATCTTTACATGTATTTGAAAAAAAATACTATTAAGTGGGAAAAAAGAAATGAAACAAGAGCATAGCAAATAGCTTTAAAAAACATAAGAAGAATAGAAAGTGAAGCCAAAGCAGAGATGATGGCCTGGGAAATTCCTGGAGGTAGATGGATAGGAAGGAGGTCAGGGTAAGGACAAAGAAGAGATCAGTCTTCCTAGGTACATGATTCTGGGTGATGATTTATTTTCATTTATTTTTAGTTCCACAGAAATCTCCCCTAAACCATCTACTCGAATGCATAGGGTTATCAGTGGCAAGAATATCTACACCAAAGAAACCACAGAAGCAATGAGCTAAGTTCTTATGAAGTAAATATTTGCTTTTGTTATAAAAGGTAGTGTTACCAGCTTTGGTACTTCCCCATTCAACTTAAAGTAAAAAGAAGAAAGAAAAAAAAACAACTCTTTTCCTGTTGACATTCCTGCCCACACCTTGTATGTATGTAGTGGTCAAAAGCTTCTTTTGTGAGGTCCAGGTGGGGAGGGAGGAGAAATATATTAATCCAAAACCTTTCCGGCTTGTGAGTCACAAATTGCTGAATTTTAGAATTGGAAGGGACCCGAATGGCCATATAGTTCAACCCATGCCCTAAAAGATTACAATTACATTATCCCTGGGAGCTATTTATCATTATAATATTAATTACCACTACAATATTTTTGGGAGCTATTCTCGGAGGCTCAGTTTGATGACCTCTTAAAAAGGAGATCTTGCTATCTTGTTTGTTCTACTTTAGGAGAACTCTAATTGTTAGGAAAGGTTTTGTTGTTGTTGTTTGTTGTTGATGTTTTGTTTTGTCTTCCCAACATCAAGACTAAATTGTTCTCTTTGTAATGTCCACCCATTGCTCCTGGTTCTAGTCTCTGGAACCAAACAGAATAAGTCTCTGATCACCTTTCCAATGACAGCCCTTCAAATGCTTGAAAGCAGCCCTTTCCAGAAGGCCCTTAATACCAGAAATTCAATGACTCTAACAAACCCAATGGTAGATGGTGATGAGTAAAGGACTCTGAGAAAGAAGTGCCTATATAAATGAAGAAGAGTTGAATTCAGGCAACCAAGAGAGTTTCTTTTTCCTTCAACGGCAACTTTGTTTCCTGAAAATGTTATTTTCCCCTGTCTTGTTTGAAGCCTCTGCTCACAAATGGTTATTGTGGCCAGTTCTATAGGAATAATGGAATCAGATGGTCAGATTGCTTGTTTGACCATGGTTATCCATAGCCTGAGTTGATCAATTTTAAGGTGTCTGGCCCCAGTAATCTGATTTACCAAAAAATTAGACCAAAAAACCAGATCGACTGGTAATTCATATGAACTAGGTATGGATTTACATATTAGCCTTTTCACCTCTTGATAATATCAAGTGAACTAAAGGGATATTGAAAGAAATTAGCATGCAATTCCCTCAGGAAATTTGCCTTTACTGGCTAGCTCTCAAAAGCCCCAAGGTATTGCTTTTGAGAAGTACCAGTCAGTCAACAAGCATTTTTTAGGTATTTATTCTATGCCAGACTGAACTTGCTTAGTGAATTGTTTATCCCTTCCTCCCAGGATTTTTTATGTACCCTACCTGATAGGTCTCAGAAAGAAAATGAAAAGGAAGAAGATGAACATTTATTAAGTACCTACTATGTTCTAAGCACTTCACAAATATTCTCTCATTTAATCCTTACAACCAACCTGGGAGGTAGGTAGTATTATTATCCCCATTTTACAATTATGGAAACTAAGGCAAGTGAAGATAAAGTAACTTGCCCAGGGTCACCCAGCTAATAAGTGCCTCGGGCTGAATTTGAACTCAGGCCTTCCTAATTCCAGGCCCAGTGCTTTATTCATTGAATCACCTAGATAACTCTTAAAAGATTCTCAAACCCTGAATGAGTTCTCTTGTACTTTCCTTTGAGGTTTTGCTGCAGCCCTTCTTGGGGATGGAAAGGTTTCCTTTTGTCACAGAGCAGCCCTCATATCCAATTTTTAGAAACCTAGGTGCATTCATGGTCACGGTACTTGTACCGAATCAAAATTATTCCGTTTGTTTCCCTTGGTGGATTGAATCTCTCTCCCTAGTTTCTCAGACTTCTGAGATTTCAACTTGAAAAGGCAAACTGAATTCACAACCAAGAACAATTTGGGCTAAAACAAAGTTAGCATGGGTAGGCTGTCATCGAACAGATGGAGCATGATTCCCATGAAATGAAAGTGCATGCTGTAGTGGGGCTTGCTCATCTATTTCAAAACCTAGCCTCCGGTCCCAGCAGAAATTCCACACAAGGCAAGGGAAATGCCAGAAACAATTCAACCTGTTGTTTGGAACCTTGTCATATGAATAAATAGGAAATCATTTAAAGGATCAACTGTCCTGTTTGATTGGTATTAGCAAGTAAAGGTATTGTCTGGAAAGCATTCCCCAACCAAGGACTTTTACAGTAATATTGTCAAGGCATCCTAGAGGAAAGTAAGCTAACATTACCCAAGGTCTTTAGGGCACCAACTGACCACCATTTGCTAAGGGCTTTGTACAGAGCTCAGTCATGCTTTAACGTGGAGTATTCCTCTTGAGAGATTCCTAGCAGAGGTAGAAAGTTGAACCACACCTTATACTTTTATTATGTTTTTAACAGTTTTCAAAGTGCTTTCATATAGTTTCTTATGTTTGATGTTAAACTGTCCCCTCTTCCCCATGTCTTCCTCTTACTCAATAATTTCTAGTGGCTCTCTCATCCCCAGGATCAAATATAAAATCCTCTCTTTGGCATTCAAAGCCCTTCAGAAACTGGCCCCTTCTTTCCTTTCCAGTCTTATACCTTACTCACCCCTAGGTAATCCAGGACCCAGTGATACTGGCTTCACATAAGACACTCATCTCCTGCTGGACACTGGCCATCCCCAAAGCCTGCTCATCTCCCCCTCCTTTGCTTCTTTCCAATCGCAGCCCAAATCCCACCTTCTCCAAGAAGCCTTTCTTGTTCTTCCCTTAATTCCTGTGCTTTCCCTCAATTCATTATCTTCTTATCCTGAATATAGCTTATTCACCCTTAGTTTGCATATTGAATTCCCCATTACACCAAGAGCTCATCTAGAACAGGGACTGTCTTTTTTGCATCCCCAGTGCTTAGCAAATAGTGGGCACTTAATATATTTATGGATGGACAGATTTAGTCTTTACTTCAACCTATTTTCCCCCCACTTTACATGTGGGGAAATGTTGGCAATATCTCAAACATGGCAAATTATGGAGGGAAGAGTGAATAATTCACATTTTAGTTTGTCTATATGCATAAGTATACATACACACATATGTATATATGTATATCTATCTATCTATCTATCTATCTATCTATCTATCTATCTATCTATCTATCTATCCATCCCTTTTTATTTCCCTCATTAGAATGCAAACTTCTTGAATTTAGAGACTGTTTCATTTATTGCATTTTTATCCCTAGCACCTAGCACATAGAAGGCACTTAACAAATGCTTGTTGATTGATTTATAGTGCTTTCAGGGTCACAAAACACTCTACCTACATTATTTCCTTTAATCCTCATAAAGAACAGTGATGTCGATGCTTCCATTATCTCTATTTTACAGATGAGGAAGGATTTGAAGCCCTGAGAGATTAGGAGGCCTGGATTGCAGAGCTAGTGTCAGAGGAAGGATTCAAACCCCGATTTCCCTCTCTGGTTCATTTTACAGATGAGAATGGGGTTAAGTGACTTGTCCAGGGTCACGCAACCATTAAATATTTGAGGCTGGATTTCTCATGGATCCAAATTCAGCATTCTCTCCATTATATTCTGACTCCTGAGTTTAGGACTCTTCTCTTTCTATATACCTCTCAAGCAGATGCTGGCATTAACTTTATTTTAACCAGTTATGAAGTTAAAAATCTTTAATTCTTAGCCTTTTAACGAATCAACACATTGGTTATAATCTTAAATGTTTTCAGTAATTCCTAGCTTCAAAGACAAATTTATAGAATTTTATAATATTAAAGTTGAAAAAAGCCTTCAAATTCATTTAATCCAATCCATTGGTTTCACCAATGAGGATCTAAGGGACAAAGGGGTAAATTAGTTGCCCAACACTATGCAGCTAATATAGCTGAGACTTAGATTCAGTTCTCCTGAAATCAAATACATGTGGTGTTTCCAATTCAGTTGAAATCAACTTGGCAAACATTAATAGAAACATTCATAAGCAATATTATATATACAACAGAAAGATATGCCTTATCTACCCAGATGGAATTTATTATCTAATAGAGATGTGACCAAAGATAATTTAGCTCCCAGGCAGTCCAGTATGCGTTCTTTCTCTTTCCCTCCCTCCCTCCTTCTCTCTCTGTCTCTCTCTGTTTCTGTCTCTCTCTGTCTCTGTCTTTCTGTCTTTATATCTATGCTTATATATGTG
This sequence comes from Phalanger gymnotis, assembly GCA_028646595.1. Taxonomy (NCBI): domain Eukaryota; kingdom Metazoa; phylum Chordata; class Mammalia; order Diprotodontia; family Phalangeridae; genus Phalanger; species Phalanger gymnotis. The sequence goes on along the minus strand of CM053623.1, from coordinate 309,724,771 downwards.
TGTATCAACATTCTTTTGATATACTGAATCAAATGCTTTTTATGGGTAGTAAAGGAAAAAGCACAGTGGGACAGAAAGATTAATTCAGTACTGTAGTCAAGAAGCGATGAAGGTACAAACTAGAATGGTGAATATTATAGGGAAGAGAATGGAGAGTTGCTATGGAGATAGAAATGAAAGATTTGGAAACTAATTGGGTATGTGGGGAAGATGAGAGAATTTATAGGAGAAAAAAATTTGGCTGAATAAATTAATCCCTATAATAATAGCAACAATAATAATAATACATGTACAACTAGTTGTTATACAATATAGTAAAGTAGAATAAATAAAAAGAAAAATAGAAATAAGCCCACAGGGATACAATCAAGCTGAAAGTTTTTTTTAATATGCAAATATATCCATTAATAGCGTGACCACTGTCATGTATTATGTAAACAACCATGATCTTGAGAAAAGTCTCTAACGGGGTTTTTACTCAGAGTTGGATGACTCAGTTTAATGCAATATGCCTGCAGGGTTGCAGATTGTGGAATTTCCTCTGACATAATGCCCACAATGAAGAAGTATTGGAACTGTATAAAAGAGCCACTAGCATGCTCCATCCAACAGAAAGCCTCAGAAACAGCATAGCTAACAAGAGCTCCAGTTGACAGCCAATAAGAAGCCAGAGGAAACCAAACCACAAAACTATCTGTGAACATGATTTCCAAGCTGCTGAGTGCCCTCCTGGCTATCTTCCTCGTTTCTGTAGCACTGAATGAAGGTGAGTAGATCTCTTTTTCAGCACTCAGGCTAAGGAGATACACTCTATGAATATGGTTCCTGCTTAGACATATGTATTTCTAGGAAAGCAAATTGTAATGTTATAAAAAGAAAACTATTTTTTCAAGGGACACGAAAGAAAATAGACTCCTTTTGGAGTCTGCTTTCTTTTTTTTAGGGCCTCTCTATACCAGTTTATCCTAAAGCAAGAATTTGTTGTTCAGTGATTTTTCTGTCATGTCTGACTTTTTGTGACCCAAATTTGGGGTTTTCTTGGCAGAGATACTGGAGTGGTTCGCCATTTCCTTCTCCAGCTCATTTTACAGATAAAGAAACTGAGGCAAACAGGGTTAAGTGACTTGCCCGGAGTCACACAGCTATTAAACATCTGAGGCAGGGTTTGAACTCATGAAGATGAGTCTTCCCAACCATAGACTCGATGCTCTATCCTCCACACCACCTATCAAGGATAGAATTTGGCAAATGCTAATGAGACTGGAGAAATCAATTTTCCATAATTCCTACCTCCAGTGCTTATAAGCTGTAAGATTATGGAGAAGTTACCTATCCTCTCAGACTTCAGCTTCCTGATCTGTAATATGAGGAGAATAATATCTCACTGACAGGGTTGCTATGATGCTCCAATTTGATAACATATGCAAACTTTATAGTGTTATGCCAATGCCAATTTTTGTTATTGCTGTTCAGGTCCTAAATGCACACATACATGTACAAATATACATAAATATATTCATACATATATGCAAATGTATAGACACACAGATACACATACATGCACACGCACACATATTAATACACATATCTATAATTATTTGCAATGCAATATTTGTCTGCAATCTGTGTATATGTTTGCACACATACAAACAAATATATACATGCATGCATGTTACACATATAGGTCTAAAACAAAATGTGAATAAGGCATTTTCAAATTAATCAGTAGAAAGAACCACTAGGTGGTGCTGTGGATAGAGCACTCTGGGTCTGGAGTCAGCAAGACTTAAGTTCGAATCCCTTCTCAAACATTTACCGGCAGTATGACCCTGGGCAAGTACTTACCTTCTATCCGCTTCAGTTCCTTCCTTGGTTAAGAGGAGATAATAATAACACCTTCCTCCTAGATTTGTTATGCACATGAAAAAAGGTGATATTTAGAAAGCACTTTGCAAATTTTAAAGAACTATATACATGCTAATAATATAATTATAATGTTAATTATAATAACATTTGCTGTTATTATGTAATATTAGCTATAATCATGTAATAACAAATATGTGCACTTATGTGCATGCCTGCCAAGAATGGAAGCACAAATACACCTCTACATTCCAGATTGTGGTATGGATTGCATCTGTACATGACTATGAGTTGTCCTTATATTGTATTTGGAGACTCGTTCATGCAGACTGCTTACTGTCTGGCCAAACTGGCCAAAATTTGACAAACGCCCAGATTACTTTTTGTGCACATGATAATGTTCCTAATCCATTGTTTCTCAGACACCCTAATATCTGTAGAAAGACATGGGAATCCTGAACAATTAGCAGCTCTGATGATTTGATAACATTTACTGGACGCCTCTTGGTTGGTAGCCTTACTAGGAATATTGGCTAAAATGTAAAACTTTCAAAATATTCATTTAATAAATTCATCATTTCTATTTGCCATTTCACCTATTTTTCTACCTTATTTGCTTTCTGTAGAGTGGCCCTCTGATGTCACAGGAAAGCATTCCATACCAAATAGAGAGAAATGTGAGGATAAATGAACAGGGAAGCATTTGCTAAATGACTTCAAAGGTTTACCTGTAATAAAATCCCGTTAGAAGTAGCCCAGTGGGATCAGCTAGGTGGTACAGTGGATAGAGCATAGAGCACTGACCCTGGAGTCAGGAAGACCTGATTTCAAATCTGGCTTCAGATATTTGACACCTGCTAGCTGTGTGACCCCAGGCAAGTCACTTAACCCCAATTGCCTCACCTCCAAAAAAAGTAACCTGTGAAAACTCTTCTTAGAGAAACAAATTGAGACTGATTAGAGATCAGGTTTCAGATTTAGAGGAATTTATGTGCTAATGATAAGATGTGCAACAATTTTTCAAAATCACCAATTAATTTCATGATCAGCAAAATCTTCAAAATGGGATTGATGGAGCTGATTCTTTGGTTAGTACTAACACTTCTTATTCCCTTATTCCTTCCCAGCTGCTGTATTGCCTCAGGTCGTGTCAGAACTCCGGTGTCAATGCATCAAAACTCATTCCACACCTTTCCATCCCAAGCTCATTAAGGAGCTGAGAATGATTGACAGTGGACCACACTGCAGAAACACCGAAATCATGTACGTACTTTCAAAAGGGAACCAATGGTTCCATTTAGGAGATGGGGAAGGGGGGCGAGGGGAGCGGGGGAAGTCGAAGGGGGGAGCTAGAGGAGAAGAAGGGAAAGGAGAGATGATAGTAATTGCAAAGGAATCAAGAGAACCCACCTAACTATTGAGATATCCCCATCATCTGTGTCAATCCAAACTAGCCAAGGCTGCATTCATAAAAAGTTTCACGGGAATTGGATTTTTTGGGGGTAATATAACCATTTTAACACATGCCATAAAATATCGATATTTAATAAATTCCTGTGGTAAACTTTCAAAAGAGCAAATAATTCCCCTATTATTGATATTTTAAGTAAATTGTGATTTTCATAAATCTGTTTTGTCCTCAGGGAGGCATGTATATAGTCTTCTTTTAAAAGAACTCCAATTTAGATAGAGAAGGAGAAAAGAACCTATATGAAATTAAACAAACTCTGATTATATGAGGCTGTTAATTATTAATTATTAATAGCCTCAATAATTGTTGTTCAGTCTTTCCAGTCATATCTGACTCTATGATTGCCATTTGAAGTTTTCTTGTTAAAGACACTACAGTGGTTTGCCATTTCCTTATCCATCTCATTTTACAGATGAGGAAACTGAGGTACACAGGGTTAAATGACTTGCCCAGAATCACACAGCTTATAAGTGTCTGAGGCCAGATTTGAACTCAGAAAAATGTCTTCCTGATTCTAGGCCAAGTCCTCTATCCACTGTGCCACCTAACACTCCTCAGTAATTAGTTATTAACAATTAGCTATTAAATATTAAAAAGAGGCAACATTTAGGTAACTTTCAAAAAATATTTTACATATATTATCTCTTTTGATTATCATGATAACCTGTGAAGTAGGTGCTATTATTATCCCCACTGGACAGATAAGGGAACTGAGGCAGAATGGTCTTCCTCAGAACTCAGGTCTTCCTAACTCCAAGGCCAGTGCTCTGGCTCCCCATCATCCTACCTCTCCTACCATCATAATTTCTAGGTTGAGGCCTAGCTTGACACTCTTCAAAAAAAGTTACAGAAGTTTATCATGACTTTGAAAAACACTTCCACATTTTTGAGTTGTGGAGCTTATGAAGGCTTCTTTTCCATTTTTAAATATAATTTCTTTGAGACATTACAGAGAACGGAATGAGGAACTAGGCACATGGCTGCTCTAAAGAGTGAAAGATAAATTAAAAGGAGAGCAGAAAGTCCCCAAATCTTAATATTTTAGTATGAGCCATCGGTTGACTTCAATGATGCAGGTCATTTGTGTGACATGAGTAATAGCCCTCCTGAATGTTCTCCCCTGGACATTTTGAATTCTCTGGTGCTAAATCATTCTTTCACGGCAACGGAAAAAGTTGCCTGGAGGTTGATGTCCTGAATGAAAGAACATAGCTCCCTGTACACTAAGGAGAGGCTTTTGGGGGAATCTCAGTGTTCTGAGTGAATGGCTCCATTTCTCACTGACTTGGAGAGGGGAGGCATTGATTTTGGTAGCAAAGAGACCCTTCACAGTAGGTCATTATTCATCATGATTTTTCTCTTTTTAGGGTCACTCTTCACGATAATAGAGACCTCTGCTTGGACCCTCATGCAAAGTGGGTACAGAAAGTTCTTCAAATCTTTTTGAAGAGGTGAGTAGAGCATTATTCCTCACAGAGAAATCAAAATCAGGAGATAAACAATCAGGAAAATCAGACTCAATGAATGCAATTTGCCCATTCCTGTCTCATGTCCCAGAGTAGTTTATTTTGTTTTCCTCTTTCTGACATCTACCCTTTTAATAAAAGAAATAACCATAATCGTGACAACTGCCATTTATGTAGTTTGCTTTAAGTTTTTATTAGCATTTTATGTGCATTATTTAATTTGATCCCCATAACAAATCAGTCAGATAAAAATGCCTGCTAAGATGGATAGTTGTAGATAAGGAGACCGAAGCTCCAAAAGATTAGCTTGCTTGTCTAGATCCACCAGGAGCCAGGCATCAGGGGCTGGACTTGAAGTCTTAACTCACTCCAAATTCTTTTCATTATACTGCTTTACACTACATTGTACTACTCATTAAACTACTACTATTACACTAAATTACTACTGTTACTACTACTACTACTATTAGTATTACTACTAATACTGTGACTATTACTACTACTACCACTATTACTACTACTACGATTACTGCTGCTGCTGCTGCTACTACTACTACTATACTACTACTACTACTATTACTGCTTCTGCTACTACTACTACTATATACTACTACTACTATTACTGCTTCTGCTACTACTACTACTATACTACTACTACTACTATTATTACTGCTTCTGCTACTACTACTATACTACTACTACTACTACTATTATCGCTTCTGCTACTACTGCTACTACTACTATTACTGCTTCTGCTACATCTACTACTACTACTACTATTACTGCTACTACTCCTCAAGTACCACTACTACTACTAGTACTATACTACTACTACTCCTCAAGTACTACTACTACTACTACTACACTATTATTACTGCTGCTGCTACTACTACTACACTATTATTACTGCTGCTGCTACTACTACTACTAATAGGGATGGCATCAGTAGAAACTTGGATTAGGGACTTCTGCCCTAATTCTGGAATCGAGAATGGCTTAAGAAATAAAACTACTACTATTACTGCTGCTGCTGCTGATGCTACTACCACTACTACTGCCACCAATGGCATTATTTTTTCCATAACGAATATATCCATATATCGAAAGAGATGATTGCACATGAAACTGCAAATCTACTATGTATAATTTGCTATTCCTTTTAAATATATAACAAAGAGACGTCTTTTGTAAAAAAATGACTTAAAAATGACTCAAAAGAAAGAGCAAAGTCAAGCTTAGAAGCTATTCAGTTCCTGAAAAGATGTGTATTCAAAGGCTCCCTTTTGAAGCATTGTTTAATCTCTTAAAATATTTTCCATTTCAGAGCTGAGAGTAAGCCACAATAAAACGGAAGGGCTTCTTCTTTGTCTTGGATTTATTGCTCCATGAAGATGCCAATGAAGCTTCAGGAAAACCATTTCTTTTTAAAATATGTAATAGGGGACGAGAGAATCAAGGAAGCTGGGTCTTGACTTTGCCACTGATTCACTCTGCCTCAATTTCTTTATCTCTGTAACTGCTCAAGAATGCCCGCCCATTCCTACCTCACTGGCATGTTCATTATGAGGATAACAATGCCAAAGCTGTTTCTGCTTTTTCTTTTTGGGGTCAGACAACATAATGTTATTGTTTTCAACTATGATTTAATTTAGATATTTACTATTTATGTATTTATTAAAAGGATGTATAGAGTTAGAGCTGGATGATAAAAACTGCCCTGATAGGAAGTGAGGACAAAACAACAATGAAGTTGTATTTTATTTAAGACCTGAGGAATACTCGATATTCCTCCTATCTTCACTGTTAGAAATTCTGCCTTCCAGAAGTGTCCATGGAGGAATGGCATCAGTGGAAACTTGAATTAGGGACTTCTGCCCTAATTCTGGAATCTAGAATGGTTTAAGAAATGAAACAGTAAAGGCTACTGGGCCAGAGTCCCAAAATTCTTCTTGGTGGGGAAATTATTTATAGTGTCATAACTTTGTTATGAGTTTATTTAAATGGTTGTACTTTGTCACTACCATGGTTTATTTATTTAACTTAACTTGAGAAAACTTTTTTATATTATGTCTGAGAGAAGTTTTCCTAATATTTTGGGGAATTTGGGAGCTGCTTAGGACCATGAGCATATTTATGAAAAACGTAACTTATTGCCAATTTTGTAAACATTTGCTTTATTCTAGTTTAGATTTCTTGGAAGTTTTCTTTCAATAAAAATGCACATTTTGATTTAAAAAGAACCGAATTCCTTACTTCTTTGCCTCGTAATTTCCATGAGAACTCTTTGTTTAAGCACCCCAACAGTTAAATCTATTTAATTTTTGCACTAGGGCAACTACCACAAATCAGGTTTGGGCCTAGTTACATGAAAAGGTTCTCAGTTTGGGTGGGGTGGTCATGATAGGGGGAGGGAATTCCCTGGATACTATTGGGACGCCTGTCCCCAAGTGGCAGAAGTATCATTCCTATTTTATTTTATTTAAAAAATTATTCTTGTTTACTTTTTATATTCTTTTTTTTTTGAGTTCCAAATTGTCTTCCTCTCTCCTGCCTCTGTCCCACACACTGAGAAAGCAAGCAATATAATGTCAATTATACATGTGAAATCATGCAAAACATATTTCCATATTAGCCTATTTTAATTATTGCTAATGAGGTGACAAATTCCATTTTTTCCGCACTTAGTAGGAAAATGTTATGCCTTGGGAGAAAGGTCTGAAAGAAGACTTGAAGCCAAGGATTGACTATCCCTTCTAAAAAACCCCTAAAATTATTGCATAAAATATCATGAGAGAATATCAATTTTGGAAGAAAATAATTTTCTTGATTAAGTTCTTCCTTTTGTGTTGGAAAAAAGCAAAACTGAAGCTCCACTTCAGACCCCATTTGAGAAACTAAGTTCATGCTTTCTGAAGCTTGAGTAGAAAGGAGGTAGTGTGGGCACATGGAAGGGGAATGGGCTCTGAAGTGAATCCTACCATTGATACTTAGTACCAGTGTGATCTCAAGGAGTCACAGCCTCCCTTGACTGCCATTTCTTCATTCGTAAAAGGAAGGGGGCTGAGCTATATGTCCTCTGAGATCCCTAGTGGCTTATGGTCTTGTCAAATTTGAAGATGAGGTAGACTATTAGAGCTAGAAAGGGATGGTGGAGGCCATCTTGTTGAATAGCCTTATTTGAAATATATGGGAACATATGCCCAAAGTTGTTCAGCAGAGACTAACATTCAGATTTCGTGACTCACGCTCTTCTAGCCAAGCTGCTGAAATTGGATATTCTGAGATATGATTGAGGCTCATTTGGTGGTCCCACTCTTCCTTGAGTTCTAGCGCCTGGTTTCATGGCTCAAGACAAGCAGCTGAGGGATCAGAAGTGGGAGAGGTGGAGGGTGAAATTTCCATGAGCTCACTGAGGGGACTGGCCCCTGTGCCTAGGGTAGGGCTTTTCCCTCTACTTCTGGGGCAAGGACACCATAAACCAAACTATCGTCTCACACTCCTGTTACTGAGATCTGCCCCAATAATGACCAGTCTTCTTTCTTAGAGAACTATAAATGCTGTTGTTGTGAAGTCATTGTACAGTCATGTCCAACTCTCCCTGACCCCAATTGGAGTTTTCTTGTCAGAGATACTGGAGTGGTTTGCCATTTCTTCCTCCAGTTCATTTTACAGACGAGGAAACTGAAGCAAACAGGATTAAGTGACTTGCCCAGGGTCACACAGCTAGTAAAAGTCTGAGGCCACATTTGAACTCAGGAAGATGAGTCTTCCTGACTCTAGGCCTGGCAGTCTATCCACTGCACTACCTACCTGCCCTATAAGTGCTTTTAGAACTCTTTAAATTCTTCTAATCACAACCCAAAGAATTTAGAAGGAATATTCTGGTCACTGAGACCTGGTTCTAGTTCTGAAGGGAGGCATAGAATGTAGAAGGCTTTTTCTAGGAGCTCAGAGATATAGGACGAGAACTTAAGGAGATGGCAGGGTCAAGGATGATTTGATTTTTTTAAAGGATGGAATCTTGGCAATAGGAGGAAAGGATCCAGTAAGTAAAACTGAGTTGGAGAGAGAGACAGAGAGAGATAGATACAGAGAGACAGAGACAGAGAAGAGACAGAGAGAGATAGGGAGAGACAAAGACAAAGACAGACAGAGACAGAGACACAGAGAGAGAGAAGAGACAGAGACAGGCAGAAAGAGAGACAGACAGAGACAGAGACAGAGACAGACAGAGAGATAGAGAGACAGAGACAGACAGATGCAGAGAGACAGAGACACACACACACACACACAGAGGGGAAAGAGTGAGAGAGACAGAGACGGACAGAGGGAGACAGACAGACAGAGACAGACAGAGAGAGAAAAAGAGAGACACACAGAGACAGACAGAGGACAGAGAGAAAGACAGAGATAGATAACTGAAATCATCAAAGTGGCAGTTAAAGGCAAGGCCAACTAATATAGGGGTCAGAATTACTCATTGTGTATTTCTTCTATAGTGTGAGGTAGCCCGACATAATGGATAGGAAGATGGTCTACGAGGAAGAAAAACCTGTATTCAAGTCCTGCTCTTGACACAAACCACAAGTCTGACACCCCGGGCAAGTAACCTAACTTATCTCTGCTCAGGCAATTTCCCAAGACTACAAATTGCGAGACAGTGTGTGTTCTGTGTTGGTATACAGAGCTCCTTATGCCAGGACAAATTTCCTCTTGAAGCTAAGCATTCCTATGATTTTCAGTAACACACACTCTCCTTAGGACTATCCAGGGTTTCTCCAAAATCTTAGTGCAGTTTCAAGAGGAAAAAAATATGGTTTTTGCCACTGGCCCCATGCAAAGGAGAATGGGCACTAGGAATTCTTTGTTCCAAAGCAAAAAGAGTTGGGAGTGAGGGAGATGAGAGGTGCAAGGAAGCAACAACTAGAGTGTGAATACAGTTGCATTGAGGATTACTAGAGATCTATGCACCAGTAAGGGCTGGGAAGGGGCAGGGGCAAAGTGGACCCTTGGAAATGGTACCATGATGACCAGATCCTAGAAATAGGGCCAGCTGAGGGAATGGGGTTTGCATAGGTCAGCAGAGTATGATGAGGCATGAGAAATGAGGATGAAGGAAGAGCATGTCCCCTCCACTGTTGTCGGGTCCCTGGGGTAAAGCCCTCATAGCCTGACCTTAGATATGTTTCTGAGGAGACTATGCCAGAGTTTCTTTGGCTTGGTGGGAAATTCAGTTGTCCTTGGGCAATAACATATAAGGGAATCCTCTCAAGAGTTGGTATCTTCCTTGACTTGTAATTCCTGCCAATTTCTGACCTTAGTCCATATGGAGATCAGAAATATTTTGTTTCTGCCATCTCCAACTGAGTGTCAGTCACCTGAAGGGCATAACTAAGTTGAATCACTGTGACTCCAAAGCCTGACATGGCTTTTCCCTCTGGCACCTAGATGGTGTGTCTTTTGCCTAGGCATGCGCAGGTGTCTAGAACCTTGACAAACCATAGCAATTTTGACGGAATTATTTCTCATGTATCGTCAAGTTTCTCTGGGTTCAAATGGGGAAGGATATTCAAATTACCAGGGCTGCTTCCTGTAATACCTAGCTGAACAAGTGTGGGTGGGGAAAGCCAGTCACTTCCTAAGGACTATCACCCATAAGTATAATAGAGGACAGGAAGAAAACAGTCTCTTTTGTTTAATACATTTCTGTAGCACATGAAATGAATTTATTGTTGTCTTTGAAAAGCCATAACATGATGGTCTGTAGCAGCCAGATTATTATGGGCTACAGAGGCCATCTGAGTAGATGAAAATGAACAAAAAATAAATTCAATTTTCTTTGTTTCCTTCATCCCTTGGATTTTTAAAACTGCCCACTGTTTTAGCCCGTAATTTGTAGAATCATAGTGATAACATTGTGTGTAATATTGGAGCAGAAAGGAGCCTTAGGAATCCAGAGAAATCCAATGAATTCACTAAATTCTTAGAGCAAGTTTGGAGCAGGACTTGGAGTAGAATGGGAGTCTCAAGAGACTCAGAGGGGAATCCATTATATACTATGCATATCTACTATCCAATCCACAACCATGAACAGACTCTGTCACAGATGAAATGGACAATTTCATAGCTATTTTCCAGGTCTGCAAATAATCACTGGCAACTTCAGTTATTGCCAATATGGATTTATGTTCAAGATATTGTTCCTTTAAAAAAACATAGCATGAAATGGTCCACCATATATAAATATATATATTTTTTTCTCCTTGAATTTGGTGAAGAAAAAAAAGATTGTATTACTTCCAGGGATACACCACTGAAAATATTTAGAGACCAGGGCTGAATTTAAAATCAAACTCCATTTTTAAATGTCTACTGGCTTCATTCATTCCCCATGGTTTTGGTTGTCTGAAGATAGAAATTTAAACAGATGGTAGATATATCTCAGGAAACATATACAAGGAAATAAGAAAACTGCTTTGAGGTGGTTTTAGTCTTAAGATGATTCAACCATAGTTTAGACGGGGAAGATTTCAAAGAATCTAAGAGCCATTTATGAACTTATAAGTAGATGCAGAGGAATAGCTAGGATAGACTCACCTCTGAAAACATAAGTGGAGGAGGCTAGGGATTTCTATCCAGAGTTGGAAGTCAGGAGCTAAGGAAGAATAATTAGGAAGAATGAGCTGTAACTGAGCTAAGGAGCTCAGGAAAATATGGTTTGTGTATTGTAGTAGACAGTACAGAATGGGTATCATTATTAGTTCTTCTGACTAACACATATTGCCCAAGCCTTGGAGAATGCTCAGGGCTGGATCTCAGGGTGGAAAAAAATTCATTAGGGAAAACATGATCTGGTCCAGGATGAGCTTGAGCCAAGTATTAACATGTGGTTCTTGGGTCATAGATTTAGAGCTAGGGGGGAACTTAGAGATCATTTAGTCCAACCCCTTCATTTTAAAGATAAAGAAACTGAGGCTAACTGTGGTCATGTTACTCATCTTGGGTTACATTAGTTAATAAGCATCTGAGGCAGCATTTGGACTAAGGTCTTCCTAATTCTAAGTCCAGGCCTTTATTTACTAGAGACCTGGCTTAAGTCACACCACATCCCCACCTAAAAGAGGGAGGGTCCCTTAGCAAAAACAGAAATCTTAATTGGTCTACATCAAATTCTTATTGGAAGCTATTATATACTCCCAGGTTTTGAGACTCACAAGGGCAGGGGACTAAGCAAAAGTAGTCATAACCTACTAAAGGTCATCTAGGGATTGATAACTTCTCTCTATCTGTGCAAAGCTCACAATGGCAAATCATCCATGAGTATGTGGCATTGTGTCAGTCATATCATTGAACTCAGGATCAAGACATGCATTTTAGGAATAGTATGATTGTCCTTGGGTACCTTGTGATAGAACAACTGTGAATATCCTATTTAAAAGATGTCCACTCTTGAAATTCTGGTCCTTGCTAGGTGAGTTTTTGCCTTATCTAGCACAGAACTGTACCTTCACCCCATTTCCTGGACATCTTCATGTTGTGCTTTCTGCACACTCCAGCCATCATCCTTATCTGGCCCTATGGAATCCTTGAACTTGGCCTCAAAGTGCCCACCTTTGATAAATGATAGTTCACCTCATTTTACCTGGGATTAGTTCTCCACCTCACTTCCTGGCTATCTTCACAAGTAGTACCCCCCTCCCCAACTCCCCTTTGTGTACTGTCTTTTCCTATTAAAATAGGATGGGCCCTTCTTGAGGATAGATATTGCCTTCCTTGCTTGTATTTGTCTACTTTTATTATTTGTCCTTCATTTTTGAAGAGGATCAATGATATAAATGGTGATTTCTTGACTTGTGCTTGAATTGGATTTAAATGAGGGTGTAAAGTCATCAGCCTCACTACCTCTTCCTGTATCGTCAAAGTCCAGTGGCAGGACGAAAGTCAAGATGACCCGCAATGGTCCAGGATGATGTCTGAACAAGCTCTTAGAGCTTTGTAGCGCCTGCTTCAGCTGCTTTCATGGCCCTTGGAACAAATTGTTCTCATCTGCCTGTGCTGCTGGGGCAAGTCTTCACATGCTTGGGGTAGACATCCCCTAACTGACCGGTGGTTTTGAGGCTTGTTGGTTACTCTCAACCCGATTTAGCCAGGTTGCCAAGATGATTTACCAGGGTATGACGACTGCACATACTATAACTTCTTGGAGTCATAGGTGAGAGTTGAGTGAATCAAGTGGACACCAAAGGTGGATGAGCAGCCCAGAAAAGGGCTCAGCAAGCCCTCAACAACAGAGGTGCTAGTCCTGAACATCCCAAACATCCCAATTTGTGTACCTAGTACTTAGTGAAGTACCTAACATGCAGTATTTAATAAATGCTCCTTCTCTCTGTCTCTGTCTCTCTCTCTGTCTCTCTTCCCCCCACCCCATCTCTTTCTCCCTTATCTATATATTATCTCTCTGTTTTTCTCTCGCCATCTATCCATTCATTTATTCCATCTATTTTCCTATTATAAATCTATCATCTATCTATCTATCTGAAATGGAGATACATGGTATTCTGGATATTTTCTGGATACAGTTCTTAATCTCTGCATTTGATTATTACCTAGTGATCATTGCCTGAGTAACAAATGAGAGGTTGAACCCTGAGCTCTGACTCCCAGTCCTATGCTCACATTCCATTAATGCTCAGTACCTGTGGGACCTGAGGCCCAGGGACACTTGTCCAAAGAAATACCCTTTTAAATCCTGGTCATGCCACTGACTACCTATATGACCTCAGGCAAGTTACTCAATCTCCCTGGGCCTCAGGTCACACTAGCATTGAGCATCAATGAAAAAAATGTGAGATTTGGAATGGGAGGATGTGAATTCAGTTCCTCTCTGGACCCAGTGTGTTATCTGTGAAAGGAGGATGTAGCTGAGATGGCGCCTTCTGTCTCTGACAGCTCTAATGCTATGATTCTACGAGCCTCTAATCTCATATATTTTCTTTTCACATATTTTGAAGGTTACAAGAAGACATTAACTGACAAGCCTTTAAAGCTGGCTGTGTACCTCTGTTTGTTAAGAATATTTCTTGAACGATTACTGACACTAGTGGTGTAGCAAACACCATCATGTTCCCAGAATATAAGAAGAAAATTGCCAAAATTCAAGAAAAGACTCCCTCCCCCTGAAAACATGCTAAGAAACAAAGAAAAGGAAACGAGGTAGCTCTCCTAGCAAATGCTTTTATTTCCTTTAAAAAAACCAGTTTTGGAGGCAAAACATCTAACTTCCAAAAAATGTTCAGGTTTGCCAGCAAAGTCAGGAAATGCTGAGGAGAATAGACAAGACCAGGAAGTTGACAAACATTAGTGAACATGCCTGAGAAAAATGTCATGAAGAGAGTTAAGAATGAGTTTTCACTTCAGGAAATTATGATCAGAGAACAATCAAGCCCAGAGATTGGGAACTTAGCCAGGACATAGATACAATCTCCTGTGTCTCTGCCCTACCTTATAAACCATTTCAGAGCTTTTAAATAGTGATTCTTCTTACTACTTCGAGGGAGGTTAGTGTTACGAATTTTGCCGCAGCATACTCTCTTCTTATGTTGTTTCAATGACTTACTTATGCTAACCATCCCAATAACTTCATCTGTGCCAAAATGAAAACTTTATGCCAATATGTAGTAACTTTAAAGCATATAGTCAGATAGATACCTGAATAATTCTAAACTATCACAAAGTTACATTGAGTGATCATTAGTTTGATAGAATTTTAGAATAATAGAATGATCTTTTAGATTAATAGAATACAAGCTTTCTGAGGTTAGGGGCTGTTTCCTTTTTTCTCTATCTCCAGTGCCTAACACAACACCTGACACATATCAATGACTTAATGAATGATACTCACTTAAATGAAATTGAAGAGAAATATGCCAGTTTTTTTTTCCACTTTATCTATATCTACAAATCAATGACTGACTATTTATTCAGCATCTACTTTGTGGAAGGAAGGAAACAAGCATTTATTAAGTGCCTATTATGTACTGAGCATTTTACAAATATTATCTCATTCGATCCTCACAATAACCTTGAGAGGATGGCACTATTATTATTGCCCATTTTACAGATCAGAAAATAGGATGAGAGGAATTAAGTGATATACCCAGGGTAACCTAGCTACTAAGTGTCTAAAGCTAGATTTGAACTTAAGATCTTCCTGATTTCAAGTCCCGCACTCTATTTACTGTACCACCCAGCTTGTACCCCAGTTTGTTAATTTTTTAATAAAATGGAGAACCTTTTTCCCTCATAAGCATTCACTCATCTACCTCTTAACATCAATGCCCCCAGTCTTAATTTTCTAGGTATAAATTAATATCAAGGTGGTTCGCTATGTCATTTATTAACTGTCATTGTTGTTGTTGTTAAGTCATTTCAGTCATGTCTGACTCTTCATGACCCCATTTTTCGTCTTGGCAAAGATAGTGGAATGGTTTACCATTTCCTTCTCTAGCTCATTTTTTTACAGATGAGGAAACTGAGGCATACAGGGTTAAATGACTTACCTAGGGTCACAGAAAGTTTATGAGGCCCAATATATGATATTAGGAATATTTGAAACTGGGAATATTTGAAATTGTTCATACCTTCAGTGTGCTTCTCTTCTATAGTGGAGACAATATATATTCATATAAGTATGTAAGTATATAAGTACGTACAAGGCAGTTTAGGAGGGGCCCTTGCAACTGGGACAACATCACCTCAAATAGGAAGGGACATCTGAGTTGGGTTCTGAAACAAATTGGCAACTTTAAGAGAGAAAATTGAAACATTCAGTCAAGTCAGTTATTTGACATCAGAAGAGAAAGAAGAAAAAGAAGAAGAGGGAAGAAAGGAAGGAAGGAAATAGGAAACCAGAAAAAGAAAGATTAAGCAAGCAGGGAAGGCAGTAGAAAGACAGACCTAGTTGTTTTACTGAATTCAATCATCTTGTTTATTTTGCTAAAATTACTGAATCTGGTAGATGTAGGACACAAAGACCTTATATTTACAAATAATTAAAAAGTATAATTAAATTGCAATGTGCTTTTAGGATCGACCTAGGTGTAGCCTAGGACCTAGGCAGGGTGGTCCCTTCTTTTTCCATCTGTTACTGACTCCTTTTGGGCCCTCCTGGCTCAGAGTGAATGTCAATAGTAATTGTCAAATGCCCTCTAAAATAATGTTCGCAAGCAGGCTTCACTGGTTTGTAAACCTTTGACTTACCAAGGTCCTTACATCTTAAAACCTATGGTACTACCTTAACTTGCGCACTTGTGCTTCTGACTTGGGTCTCTAGAGAGATGGGGCTACTCTACAGTTTTCTTAACACTCCTAGAGCCCTCACCCCCACCCCTTTCCCCTCACTAGTGTGCATCTGCTTCAACAATCTGGCTAGCAGCTGTTGTAGGGATGAAAAACCAACACAAGCCCAACAACAAGCAAGCTACCAGCATGCTGCAAAAGCCCAGGTTCTTTAGATCTGTTTTAGTAAGGAAAGCAATGTTAAGGGGTTCACAAGCTTACTTTAATTCAGCATACAAATACCATTCGCTTAGTTCAGGGGAAAAAGCCAGCACCCTGAACTTCGGAACAAATACAAGCAAATTACAAACCTTGACAGACAGACCTTGTCTGATTCAAATCCCAATATATAGTTACCAGAGTTTAACAAAGTCCCAACATCCGGGTTACTAGCTGGAGGGCTCTTAGCTGCAGCTGCCTGAGTCTCCTCATCAATGCACCACCAAGAGTGAAAGCCCTGCGCAAATAGCTCTGTCTTCTCTTCTTATACCATTTCAGACATCATCAAATGTCACCTGAATGACTAGAACTTAGGCTCCTATGATTGGCTCTTGAGTTAGCACCTCCCCTTAGTACCCTGGGAGTGTCACACCCACATAGGCTTAGCACCTAATAGGGGTTTGGGCCTGGGGCTTACCACCTAGTAAGACTCAATGAAATACACTGAATTAATCAAAGGAAACAAAAGCCAAACTCTTCAAGGGCACTTGGTTGAACTGAGTGCTAAGAGCCCATTTTGCTCTTACCCACAGCAGGGGTGGCACGTGTGACTCTGGGCCAGCCCTTGTTATGAGCTCCTGGGCTGAACTTACATGTTGGTAACTATGAATTATTGGTCTGTCTGTCGATGTCTGTAATTTGTTTGTATTTTGCTCTGAAGTTCAGGATGCTGGCTTTTTCCCCTGAACTGAGTGAATGGTATTTGTATGCTGAATTAAAGCAAGCTTGTCAACTCCTTAACGTTGTTTTCCTTACTAAAGCAGATCAAAAGAACCTGGACTTTGGCAGCATTCTTGTTGTTGGGCTTGTGTTGGTCTTTCACCCCCACAAGAGCTGCTAGCCAGATTGTTGAAACAGCTTCCCATTAACAATTGACCAGTAGACAGACTTGATTCTTGGCAAAGACATTGACTGAGATGGCATAGCAAGGACTGGAGTTACCGGATGTGGGGGAACACTTTCCCTTAAATACAAAATATCCTTTGGAAGAGTAGAGTACAGTGGCAATGAGATATATATGTAGGGTACACATGTGGCAAAGGTGATCCAAAATCTGAGTGTGGGAGGGCCTGGATGTCTTTTTTCTCTTCCTAGACTTATGTTTTGTTTAAAATTGAACAGAAAATCAGACCAAATTACATTTGGGAAATTGTGAAGTGCCTTCAGAGGAAGACAGTATAGTTTAGTGGATTCGAATTTGGAGCCAGGAGATTTCTGTGAGCCTGGGAAATTTAATTCACCTCTGAATCTCAGTTTCTTCATCTATAAAATGGGGACAATTATATTTATGCTACCTATAAACTATTGTTCTGAGCAAAACATTTCCTAAACCATAAACTGCTATATAAAAGTAAGCTATGTGTTAATGATCTCACTGGCCCTCTCTTTGTTCTCAGTGTTCTCCCACTATGGCCACAAATCTTACAGAGCTTCAGTACTGGAAGAATCAAAACTTTAAGGGCAATGAAAAGATGAACAGTTGGTATAAATAAACTGTAGCACATTACCCATGAATCAATTCTATCCAACCAAATGCTTGTTAATGCAACGAGTCTACAAAGACAAAAAGAAAAATCCTTCCTATTCTCAAGGACCATAATCCTGTTGTTAGAATGTGACATGTACACATAACTGTAGAAGGTATCCTGAGGAGGGAGAGAGCAGCAACAAATGGGAAGGGAAAGACTCATGCAGAAATCCCTGATCTCACCCAAGGTGAAATTCCCTAAAGTCTCTAGTGTAATAATCTGGGAAGAAGGACATGAAGTGTTTATTCCTCTACATGTCAAGTTATTCCTTGGGTCTTTTTCTAATTTTAGGGGTCTGGAGAACATCTAGAAGTATGTTTTTTTCTCCCTTGAAGCAGAAGGCAAAAGACCAGGATTTCTCTTCTTCCAAACTCTTGACAACTCTGCCCTTCTGGTAGGCATGAAACACTGATTAATCAACCTCCACTGTTAAAAGAGGATTTTACAAATGGTCTTTGAGCTGCAAGTTATATTCATATTACATCTCTCTCTCTCTCTCTCTCTCTCTCTCTCTCTCTCTCTCTCTCTCTGTCTCTCTCTCTCTCTCTCTCTCATATATATATATGTATACACACAATACAACATATAAATATACATATACATATACATACATGTATATGTATACGATAGGGTCAGCTACTGCACTGATGACAAAATCTTCAACTTGAAAAGGCTATAAGCCAAGATTAAAATGAAGGGACATTTGGTTCATGATTTTTTATTTGTAGATGATTGCGCACTCAAAGCAGTCTCTGTAGCTGAGATGCAATAAAGTATGATCGATTCTCTTGTGCTAATTTTGGCCTAACAATTAACACCAAGAAAACACAAGTGCTCCATCAGCTAGCACCACACCATCCATATGTGGAACCATCGGTTGCAGCAAATGGAGAAGTTTTGAATACTATCGGTAAGTTCATTTACCTTGGCAGTATACTTTCCAGGTATTTCTACATTGATGATGACTTGACACGCACATTGCCGGAGCTAGCTCAGTGTTTGAGAGGCTCTGAAGGAAAGAGTAGGTGAGAAGAGGTATTAGACTGACTACCACACTAAAGTTCTATAAAACCATTGTATTGACCTCATTGTTGTATGCCTATGAAACTGGACAGTCTACCAGCATCATGCCAGGAAACTGAATTGCTTCCATTTGAATTGTCTTAGGAAGATTCCAAAGATCACCTGGAAGGATAAGGTAATGAAAATTAAGGTCCTTTCTCAAACTAAATTGCCAAGCATTCAAACTCCACTTCATAAAGCACAACTCTCATGGGCTGGCCACATTGTTTGAATGCCAAGGTATGCTTGCCAAAAAGATTATTTTATGGAGAACTCACACTGGGTAAGTGCTCACATGGTGGTCAGGAAAAAATTAATACAAGGACACTCTTAAGGTCTCTCTTGAGAACTTTGGGAATTGATTGTTACAACATGGGAGACACTGGCACAGACTGCCTAGCATGGCATGCCCTCATCAGAGCGGGTGCTATGCTCTATGAGAAAAGCAGAATTGAAGCAGCTCAAAAGAAACATGAGATGCAAAAATTTAGAGAATCCACCCTAAATTTGCACATAGACTATTTATGCCCAACGTGTGGTAGAGTATTTTGAGTTTGAATTGGTCTGACCAGCCACAGTCAGGCACATTGTAACTTCATTCTAACAGTGATGTCATTTTGGTCCTCTTCAAGAGCAAAGGGCAACAACCACAGACATATAATGCGTCCCTGGACATATATGTGTGTGTGTATGTGTGTGTGTGTAGATATATGTATATATACATGCACAGACACACACATATGTACTTATATATGTATATGTATGTGTGCATAAAATACATGATAATGTGTTATAATAATTAGCTCATTTTAAACCTAGGAGGCAATATAAAAGATCCCTAAGCTCCATGTAGTTCCCTTCTCCTTCCCTTTTAGGGAGGTGCTTTTAGCAACAATTGTTCTAAGACTAATACTTTTAGTAACAATTGTTCTAAGACTTCATTTAAGAAAATTTCTAAAATGTAAGCAGAGGATAAGCTCTCTCTGTAATGTAACATTTTTTCTATTTCTAGTTAATCTGTGGCTTCTTTGTGGTTGAGGCAAAATTCGTTTGTTGGAAATATTTAGGAAATGAAACAGCATAATTTATTATTGTCTTTTTTTGGATAGACAGGCAGGCACTGGGAGGGGAAGCTGGAGAATCATCCCTCTTTTCTTGGGAATTCTCTTGGTCAGGTTCTTTTGCTCTCAGCTATTGAGCTGATGACTTCTTTTGTTTCTATGTCTCTAGTTTAGTCCTCCCTTTGCTAGAACACTGTGTTTGCCCTAATCTTGTTTCCAGACCCTCAGACTCTTTCTCCAGGTCTAAGTTCCTCCTTCCTTTTGTACAAATACATTAAATTTTGACTAAATCTCACATAAATGGCTGTAGATAATATATTGTTAAGTGTTAGGGCTAGGCAGACCAACAAAGGAAAACCTATAGAGGGTTTTTATACTTAACAAAGTATCTGATACTTATGATGATCTGATTCAAACTTCACAACAACCAGGAATGAAATGTGTTACACTCACTGCATAGGTGAGGAGATCGAAGCTCAGAAAAAAGTCCAGTGAATTATCTATTGTCACATAACTTTGTGCCAAGGTCTCTCCCTATTCCATTGTAACTGTCTAGACTGTCAGCTGATAAACACTTACTAAGTTCCTAATATGTACCAGGTCCTGTGGGGCCAAGTAAAGGAAGCTTAATTAGAGGTTTGTTTGTAGGCAGCCCTAATCTCTTTATTTACTAGGCACTAAGCCTCAAGCCCACATTCTTTTGCTGATTGGATGTGAAGCCCTTGGGCCCTAAAAAGAGCGTTTACACCCAGAAGGTAGCCATTGAGAACTCAGAATTCAGAAGTCAGAAGAGAAGCCAGAATTCAGAATTCAGCCCAAGGAGAAGGAGTAAAAACTCCCAGTCAACAGAGCTGCAGAAGAGAGTGCTGAGTAGAGAGTGGAAACCAGGGAGCTTTGGAAACCAGAGAATGGAGCGGGGAGAGGACTCAGGCAAGCAGACAGTTGGGATTCATGAGTGATTGTTTATGGAAAGCCCTAGCAGGGGGAAAGGTCACAGAATGACTTGGTTCCTTGCTATAATACTGTTATAATTTCCTTGTTGCTACATTGAGGTGGGCTTACTAGTTTTGGAATATAATTATTGCTATATCAAATTGGAGTTATTTGTCTTGGAATTTTATCCTCTGGAGTCTAAATGAATGTTATACTTCTGCCTTCTAACTAGAGAGTTTTTCATACTTTGTGATTCTGAACCATACAGGCATGTTCATAGTCATCCTCAAGGTCATGAATTTTGCCTTGCTGATAGAACTACAAATGAATATCCCATCAATAATTATGGTATTCCCTAAAACAAAAGACCAGTAGTCAGGAAACAAATGATAAAATGTACTTCTTCTTCTTTTTCTTCTTCTCTTTCTCTTCTTCCTTCTTGATTATTGGATTTTCTTTCTTAGTCATCAGTAATCTATAAACCAATGACAGCAAGGTGTCATTATTAGTAAAAGAAAAGCAGAATATGCAATCATGTCATTTTTAAAAGGGATATATATGCATGTGGCAAAGATGACCCACAAATCTGAGTATTGGAGACCCTGGGTGTCTTTTTTTCCTCTTCATAGACTTCTAATGTTTTGTTCAAAATTAAACAGAAAATCTTAGGAAACTGTGAAGTGCCTAAAAAGAAAGACAATGCAGTATAGTGGATAAGTGTAATGCAAGGTAGCTTGAGGAGGTAAAGAGCAGTAACAACTGGGTATACAAAAGCAAGCAAAAGGAAAGACAGTTCCTAACCTCAAAGTGCTTATATTCTAATGGGAGGAGACAACACATAAATGAAAGATGGAAAGATGAGAGGAAGGGGAAGTATCCATTTGAACATACAATGGGGAATTCTGGGGCGTCAGAAGAAGAACCAAGAGAGGAAGATAGGAAAGACGACCTGGGCCTTTTCTCAAAATGGAGGCTTTGGGAGAAACTTCCTAATGGATGAAGAGGGCTGCTTGGATGGAGGGATGCTCCGGGGAGAGTAGGTCAAAGGGCAGAGCAGTCTTCCATGCTGAATAGGCTACGAGAGGAAGGGATATTTCAGTGAGAAAAAACCACAGGCACTGAGGAAATTTACACAGTGAGAAGGCAGTAAAGACATCGTCGTAAAGTAAAAGGAATAATTGCTTCTAGAGAAGAACATCATTACCAATTTTGTCCTATAGGAAATATGGAAGAACTGTCCACATATGGAAAGAACATCAGATTTAGAACTAGAGATCTGGGTTTGAATTCAAATTCTGCTAATTATTACTTGAGAGACCTCTTCGAGTTTCATCATCTATAAAATGAAGAGGTTAGATTTTGGTGGTGTCTCTGGTCTCTTCTGTCTCCGTACCTATGATCATCATCATAGAGGAAAAAAAATCTAAGAAGATAGCATCACATGAGATAATATATATGTAATATGATATATAATATGATAATATATATGTAAAATGCTTTGCAAACCTTGAAACATTACATGTATTATTATTATTGTTGTTGTTGTTGTTGTTGTTAGTATTAATACTTCCACAAGAGGAGGCAGATTCTGCCATTTCAAAATGAAAACAGTTGTATTCTTACTAGTTTTTTTTTTTAAATGATTACTTTGTGAAATTGATATCACTAAAAAATAACTGATAGTGCTGATCATAAGTGTGCTTCCACGCAGCCCCGAGTTACTCCAATGCCTTAGCCATGGGCAGAGCACGGATGGATGATCAGGGTTATTTAAAGTAAAAGTGATTTGGACACCTTGAACTAGATATACAAGGTACTTCCACTGAGGGCCCTCTGGGCAATGTGGCATGGGACTTGGAGTCAGAGCTGGGTTTGAATCCCAGCTCAGCTACTTACTGTGTGACTCTGGGAAAGCTGATGATTCTTTTTTCCCCCCTTTTTTTCCTTCCTTAATATATTTCCTTGTTTTTTTCCAATTTTTTAAACATTTTTATTTGAAGTTTTGAGTTCAAAATTTTATCCTTCCCCACTCCCTGAGAGGGTAAGCAATCAGATATAGCTTATACATATACAATTATGTAAAACATTTCCATATTCATCATTTTGTACAAAAAGACTCAAATAAAAAAATGAAAGAAAGAAACTGAAAAATAGCATGCTTCAGGCTGGATTTAATCAATATCAGTTCTTTCTCTGGAAATGGATGGTATGCTTCAGCAAGTTGCTGATTCTTCATCTAAAAAATGGGGGGCGGTGGGAAGTGGTCAGGAAACTGAAGGCAACAGAGAAGTGACTTGCCCACAGCCACGTAGCTAGTTAACAGAATGAGATTTCCAACAAAGACCTCTGATTCTAAGATCTAATGCTACCTTTGGTTCCATCATCCTAAAAGAGGGGCTCAGCCACTTTGCGTAACAAGCTTTAGAAACTGGCTGAATTGCATAAAATTCTTTAATACACCCCTTTCCCCCAAAGCCATTTTTATCACAGGATACTTGGGTTATAGAGTTGAAGCTTTGTTCACCTATTTTGAGGGGATGGACTGATTGAAAATGGAGCTCTGTCACCTATGGTTGTTCATTTTAAGAAGCTCTCATCACCATCATGAGAATGTTGAGTGGTTAGCAATAAATCAGACAAGGAGGAAACAGGCCTTTGAAAGAAAGAAAATTCCCTGGGTTAACCCTCTCTGTAAATGACAGGTCCCTCCCTCCCCCTCTACACCTTCTGGAACTCCAGAGCAATGAAAAGAATAACATTGTGCAAGAAAGTCCTATGGCATATATGTAAGGCGTTACCTTCCCATCTACTAAGCATGTTTAAGATTTCCCATTTGATATGATTTCTTTTCATTATTTACCTTGAATAGAGCATTCATTTCAGAAGAATTGGAATTCACAAGACTCTTATCTTCTACTGGTGTGTTGAAGCTGCAAGTAATAGCTTGTTTAATAACGTCTGGGTAATTGTCAAAGTAGTTTCCTCCTTGCATTCACAGAAATTGTGATGCCCTTCATTAACTAGAACTGAAGTAACAACAAAGCTACCGCTGCACATTTTGCTTAGGGCAATATTAAAAGAACTTGCTAAAAAGTGTAACCATGAACCTGGAATTCAAGTTTCAATACCAGTTCTCAGAGATTCATGGGAATCTGTGAGGTTTTATCCAACCTAACTATGATATCGAGTTTCTGGGAGTTTGCAAGTTATAGTGGAAAGAGTCAGGGTCTGCCACTTGCTCCCTGTGGAATCTTGTGCCAACCAGAAACAAAGAAACAAGCATTTATTAAATGCCAGGCACTGTGCTAAGGTCTTTCCAAATCTTATCTCATTTAATCCTCGCAACAGCCCAAGGAGATGGGTACAGTATTATCTCTATTTTACAGTTGAGGAAACTGGAGCAGATGTTTTGAACTGTCTACAGTCACATAGCTTGTAAATGTCTGAGGCCACCTTTGACCTCTAAGCTCTATCCATTCAGGTGTTTCTAAGCAGTTACTGAACCCCAGCTTCTACATCTTCAAAATGACAGGGATAGAGAGAGTAGATAACATGTTCAGCCCAATCTAGCTTGGCATTCTATCAGTCTGAAACAAAGATGTGCAGAGACAGTGAGGAAATAAAAGGAATGTCTAGAGTTAACTAGGCATGAGTCTCTTTTCAGGTCACTGCTCCAATTCTGGAACTGAATTGGTCATGCCTATGTGTTAGGCAGATTGCCAATCCCGAGAACTGCTTACGTGCTCTTTGGAACTACTTATGTGCTCTTTCTTTGTTGACTCAACCTGAAGCTTTAGAAAATGAAGGAGAGCTTATTTACTGTCCACACAACACAAGTCCCATATTGTGGATGGCTAAAGATGGCTAAAAGAATGTTACCATCTTTGCTGCAAAACACCAGGGAGGTGATGGAGAATATGATAGTTCAAAAGTATGCTAGAAGCCAGAGGGGAGCCTGACTCAACCCATCGTAAGTGGGCACCACTTGGGTTCCCTTTGCTCCTTCATGATCATAGGGTAGGAGGAAGGGCAGGAGAGAGCATCTGCCTTGATAAACCCTGAAGCACATGGACATTCCAGGCAGACAGAAATTCAGAAGAGGTTATGCTTTTTTCCCTTCTCCATCCTTACTACTTGGTAAACCAGTTCAACTCTACTTCCTCTTGAGTTCTTTGCCTCTCACCATATTGTTGGTCTTGCCCTGCCAAGCTTGGCCTTGGGTTGCTGCCACCATCAGCTGCCATTACTCCTTCACATATGCTGCTGATTGAAGCTGTACTGATTTCATTCCACTGCAAATGGATGTCACACAACCTCAGCTGAATGCTGTCTATAGCAAGTTAATCATTTTCCACTTCCCTAATTAATTCACCATTCCAATCACCACAGCAGCATTCCCAAAGCTTTTCATCCCTCCTCAAATTTCCCATACTTCCCCTTTCCCTACCCTCTCAACTGAAAATCTTGCCTCATATTTTACTGAAAAGAAAAGTAGATTATATACTGAGAGCTCTCCTTTTCCCCTTCTCTCCATCTCATATCACTGATGCTTTCTATCATTACCTCCCCTTTCATCTCTGTCTCACATAATGAAGTAAAAAGGCAACCCTCTCCACATACACAGGTGAACAATCCCATTCTGTACCATCTTCTCCAATAGATTGCCCTTCCATCATCCCCACTATCTCACTTATCTTCAATTTTTTCCTGTCTACTGGATGCTTCTCTACTGCCTATAAACATGCCCATGTCTTCCCCATCCTCAAAAAACCCTCCCTTGATCTATCTGCTATCCTGCTATTCCTGCTATCATTCCATATTCCCTTTGTGACTTCCCTTTGTGACTTAACTTCTTGAGAAAAACATCTTCACTGGATATCCACTTCCTTTCCTCACATACTTTTCTTAATTCTCTATAGTCTGACTTCTGACCTCATCATTTGAAATAATTTAATTTTCTTCTTTTTTTTTTGGCAGGGCAGTTGGGGTTAAGTGACTTGCTCAAGGTCACACAGCTAGTACATGTGTCAAGTGTCTGAGTCCAGATTTGAACTCAGGTCCTCCTGACTCCAGGGCTCGTGCTCTACTCAGTGTGCCACCTAGCTGCCCCTGACCTCATCATTCAAACAAAATTGCCCTCTCTAAATTTACTAACAATCCCTTGGTAGCCAAACCCAATGGTTTTTTCCTGATCCCCTTACTCCTTAACCTTCTTGCAGCCTTTGACACTGTTGATAACTCTGTGTTCCTTGATATTCTCTTCTTAAGTTAGGTTTTCCTAACACTAACCTCTCTTGGTTCTCTTCCTACCTATCTAACCTCAGTCTCTTTTTCTGGATCTTCATCCAAGTCAAATTTGCTGACCCTGGTTGCCTTCATGATTCTATCCTGGGTCCTCTTCTCTTCTCTCTCTATACTAATTCACTTGGAGATTGCATCAGCTCCCACAGATTCAGTTATCATCTACTTATCCAGACTTGGCCTCTCTGCTGACTTCCAATCTCACTTCTCTAACTGCCTTTCAGACATCTCAGATTGAATGTCCTATAGCCATCTTATACTCAACATTTTCAAAACTGTAATTATCATTTCTCCTAAACCCAACATCTTCCCAGTCTCCCAGGCTTGCCACCTAGATGTAATCTCTCCAACTGCTCATTATCTCTTATCCCTCATATCTAATTGCTTGCCAAGGCCTGTCAATTTTTCTTTCATAATATCTTTAGATATGCCCCTCTCACCTCTTCTGAAAATGAAGTTTGGATGCCCTCATAACTTCACAACTTCAATATTGCAATAGCTTGCTGGTTGTTCTTTTTGCCTCAAGTCTCTCCCCATACTAATCTATCCTCCATTTGGCTATCAAAATAACCTTTCTAAAGTATAGGTCTGATCATGTTGCCCTCCCCCCATCCCATTCAATAAACTCCAGTTGCTCCCTACCACTTCCAGAATCATGCTCCTCCTTCCACTTTTCCATCGCACAATACCTTATATCGTGCCTCCTACTCTCATACTGTTATCCAATGATACTGGTCTCTTTACTGTTCCTCTCACAGGACACTCCATTTCTAGACTCCAGGAATTTTCACTGGCTGTTCCCCATGTGTGACACATGAAAAAATCAAAAGTAAATGTAACAAAATTATTAAGAGCAAGTGGGATCAAATGAAGAGATATGAGAAGACATCCCCTAACCTACCTCTTTGTAGAGGTGGGAGGTCTACAAGTGTTATACATTACACATATTTTTGGATTATTTCAATATATCCATCAATTGAGTTGACTTTTGCCCCTCCTCCCCCTGAATTCTCTTTTTCTCCCATTTCTTCTCTAAAAAATACTATTTGTTATATGGGATGACCACCTGGGAGGGAGGAGGGCAACATTTTATGCATTGGATATTATGGTGATATAAGAAAAAGAAAATACCAATAAAACCTATTCATAAATTGTTAATATGATTCAATTTAAATCATACATTGTTAATTCAATTCAATTTAATCACTTGTGGAACGCAGTTGTATGCTTTGATTGTAGTTCTGTGAAGATACTATCAGGAGACACTATGCTTTCCAGAGCTAGGGCCTAGCAAGCAAGCTGTGTCCTGAGTTTGGCATAACAGCAATCCTTTGTGCTCACCCTCTGGCAAAATCACGTAATTATTTTATTGCTTTGACCAGCACTGGACAAGCTTGGACAAGTGCCCACATATTCAAGTTATGAAGCCCTGCTATGAAAGAAACTTGTCTCATTATTGCTGCTACCCCCATTGTCAGGGCTACATCTCACTGCACAGCTATTGGTATAAGTATTGAGATCTCCCCACACCATCTGGGGTCCCACCACTAGGGGCAGAGCCCTG
Source organism: Phalanger gymnotis (assembly GCA_028646595.1). Classification (NCBI taxonomy): domain Eukaryota; kingdom Metazoa; phylum Chordata; class Mammalia; order Diprotodontia; family Phalangeridae; genus Phalanger; species Phalanger gymnotis. Next base: position 309,696,965 of record CM053623.1, on the reverse strand, counting down.
GAACATGGGTCCTCACTTGCAAGACATTTCCCTTGCTTTGAAATTAAACTTCTGTCTGATTCCTAACTCTGTTGTCTCTACTCTGCTGTGTTTGGCTCTGGCCACCAACAGATTAGAGGCTAGTTCAGTCTGGTTGACAGTTTTCTCTACTCCTTTTCTTCTTCTTTTCCTAATCCTTTTCTTTTTACAGCTAGGTCAAGCATTACAGCCTGAAAGTGGGGGAAATCATAGGAGAGTGTGTTCAGTGACTGGGACAGGGGAATGAGTCCACTATCCTTAGAACAATCAGTCAGTGAGCATTGAATAAATACCTGGGCCTTGGGGTGACAAAGACAAATAAATGGGAGGGAGTTCTTGCCTTTCAGAATCTTACAGTGTACCTAGAGAAGCCAATGTGTACGTGTGGAGATAGATATGAAACAGATATGAGATAATTTGAGGGGAAGGCACTAGCAGTTGGGGCAAATCAAGGAAGACTTAATGTATTCTAAGAAATTGGGAATAGCTTGCCAAAGGCATGGAAGGGGAAGATGTATGAGGAAGACTAAGAAGGCCAATTTGAGTGAAACATAGAAGGCATGAAGGTCAGAAATCTATAATAAAGCCAGGAAAGTAGTTTGGAGCCAGGTTGTAAAGGGTTTTAAATGTCAAATAGAGGAGGTTATATTTGATCCAAAAAGCAATAAGGAGCCATTGGACTTTATTGATTAGGGGAGTGACAGAGCCATGCCTATGCTAGAGACATCCATAGGAAAGATATGATAGAGAGGTTCAGACTTGAAAAAGGAAGAACATTTGGGCTTTTGTAGTAGTTTAGGCAAGAGGTGAAGAATGTCTGAATAAGCGTGGTGGCTGTATGATTGGAGGTAACAACTTATCTATGAGGTTAGAAATGCCAAGATTGGGCAATACATTAGATAACATGATGACCATGAGTGAGGAGTCAAGGATGACACCAAGGTTGTGAAATTGACTAGAAAGAGGATGGCACCATGAATGGAAATAAGGAAGTTCACAAGGGTAAGGGCTGGGCCGGGTGGGGGGGGGGGAAGATATTGACTTCTGTTTTGGACATGTTGAATTTGAGATGCCAACGGCGTATCCTGTTTGAAATGTCCGTAAGATACAGGATTGAATCTCAAGTGAGAGACTAGAACTGGATAGTACATATCCAGATACACAACTGGGACGCCTCATAATTCAATCTATGGGAACTAATAAGGTCAACAAAAGAAAGTATGGAAAAAAGGAAAAAGGAAGCCCATGATAGAGCTTTGGGGAACATTTATAGTTATGTGAATTAATATGGCACATCATCCATCAAAGGATATTGAGAAGGAGCAGTTAGAGAAGTAGAAGGAGAACCAAGAAAGAAAAGTGTCACAAAAACCCCAAACTCAAAATTGTTGAGAAGGTGGTCATTAGTGCTTGGTATGCTAGGAAAAGCTTAATAAATGTTTACTGACTAATTCACTGACTAGTGGTCAAATGGAGAAGAGAGATCCAGAAAGATGAGGACTGAGGGAAAAAAAGACCATGCACTTCATAAATTAAGTCACTGAGAGATCTCTGCTCTTGCTGAAATTGTGGCTTGGAAATGGACCTTAGATCTCATAGAGCCATAAGTTAAGAGATGGAAAGGACATTACAGATTATCTTGGGATCTTCATTTTACAAAGGAAGATGCAAAGACGCAGAGTTAATTTCAGAGGAGATGCCCTTTCACATAGGTTGTGGAAATTTAAGGAGGGAGAGGGTTGAAGAGGGAAGATGGGGTGGAGAAGCAAAATAAGAAGTGGAACAAGGTCATTGGTCTTTCTGTAGCCATGGCCATTGGTGGTCTTCAGACTCAGAGCAAGTAGCTAAGCAAAGAAAGGGGTCCCTTGGTCCTTCCAGGCACACATGGGACCCAAGTTCATCCATCTATACCCTCTCCCATCATAGGTAAATCTAAAGAACTTGGGGTGGTAAAGCTTTGAGGGAAAGAAAAGTCTCGGTAATCGATGGATTTAACATTTCTCAACTCTTGAGTAGACACTAGGTGCTAGGTATTAAGGATCCAAAGACAAAAGTAGGGGTTGCTCAGTCCCAGCAAATGTTTTCAGGAAGGCATGGCCCTTCAGCAAGGGCTCCCTCCTTTGCTTTACCATGCCCAAAGTTCCCTCAAAGTTCATTGTCCCTGGAGAGGGGATAGAAATGGGAGGAGACAAAGCTGAGAAGTGGTAGACAATTCATGCTGAGGGAAGCATTTCTCCTTACCCAAGACAGCTCAGTCATCAGCATATACATGGATCTGGGATGCTTAAAGTGTCCCCCTTTCCCCTCACATAGTCCACCACACATTCAAATAAGCTCTACTGTAGAAACCCAGGATACTGAACTTTGGGAAAATTGAAGAAGGTTGGGAGAGGAATATGGTGGGATAAGGCAGGAAAGTCTCTAGAAAAGTGTGGACCTTGAGAAGCAGAGGCCATATCTCTTCCTAGTCCTTGCCTTTCACCTGTAAGAGGAGCCCCTTCCCTGCCCCACTCCCCCCTTCAAAGGCTGATGGCAAGGCGAGGAATTTAGATCCCCACTACTACTATTATTCTCTGAACTCATGTCAAAAGACTACTGGGAAGGGGCCAGGTGTTAGATAATGTTATTTTTTTTTTCGCTTCCCATTCATGGATCAGAAGAGAAATTGGGTCTTACCTGCCTTGGCCTTAGAAACCCAAGACCAAGCTCTTTCTCGGTGCTCCTATCCCCTATTCCTGACATCCGCCTACAACTCTGCCCTTTCCCCAACCCCACTCTTGTTTTCTTACTTAAAGGAATATAACTGCTAGTCAGCAGACAGTATAAATCTCTCACTCTAAGGCAAAAGTCCTGATCTCCTACCCTAATTATGGTTCTGATGGTCAGTGACATTTCAGGGTCTGACATAGAAGTTCCTCCTCCAACCCTAAATATATCACCAATTTCCAAACACTACAATGAGCTTTAGTCTTTCATTGGAGAAAAGTCTTAAAGTGAAATTATTCCTGTGAGATGCATCAATGCCTTAATTTCAAAGTGTAGTATAAATTAGAGGTGTCAGGCATTTCAGCCCCCACTGACTGGCCTGAAATAGATTAAAATATAATTAGGTTATATTTAACAAAATAAAAAAAAGTAGAACATAGATAATGATAAGTCAATACGCACCTGAAGGGATCCTCAGATATGGTTTACTGGGCCATTGCTATTTGAGTTTGATAATATTGGTACAAATTATTGATAAAGGTCATTAGGGAGAAGAGAGAGAGGGAACACAGGAACTCTGGGAATCTAAATGAAGGAAAGAAAATTGAAGAAAAGATGCTGGGGACAGAGGAGGGGCAGGGAAGAAAAGTTTCCCAACCTTACAGTTGTTTTAAGGCATGGTCCTGGTCCTTAACTTTGAAGGGTTTTGATTTTGGTTTCATGGATTTCATAGCAGAGCCAAAGACCCTTATGTGCTGAAGCTTAGTCATTGACAACCCCCACCCCCACCCCCCTTAGAAGGTTAAATGAGATTTACTTGGTTCTTACCCAAAGCTTTTGGTCCCTCCAGTATACACTCTTTGACTAGGATGCAAAGGAAACAGACTTTTCAAATACTATTCTAGTAATTCCCATTTCCAGATCTGAGGCCAGAATTCACAGGATCATAGATTTGGAACTGGAAAGGCCTTCGAAGGTGATCTAGGTGGATAAACTGTGGCCCAAGCAAGTAAGATCATTGAGGCCCAAGGTCACATAGGCTGTAGGGGAGTGAGTCAGGACCTCTGACTTTCAACTGCATCATGCTATGTCATTCTCAGAACATTGCTTTCACTCTAATTCCTTGAAATCTATCCATCTTGCAGCACAAAAGTATAAGAAATAACTTTGCTTACAGCATAGCCTCGGAAATCAGAGAAGTTAAGCAAAAGATATTTTTGAGGATACTTCCTATTGAAGGCAGAAAAAAATGCACAGTCATTTATTTCAATTACATCATGATAATAACTCACACATATGTAGACCTTGACTTCTTTTTTTTTTCAGTCAATCCACAAGCATTTTTTAAGTATTTTACTATTTTTCCTTTTTAATTAACAAAACCAGGAAGCTAGCATTTAAAAAGTACCTTCCAGGTTTTATGAAATATTTTACAAATATTATCTAAATTTCATCCTCACCATAACTATGGGAGGTAAGTGCTATTATCAGCTCCATTTTACAGATGAGGAAACTGAGACAGAGAGGGTTATTAAGTGACTTGCCCAGGGTTACACATCTAGGAAGAATCTAAGGCTGGATTTGACCCGAGGTCTTCCTGACTTCCAGGTGGAGCACTATATCCACTGCACCACCTAGTTATATTCAAGGCATTGGGGATACAAAGACATAAAAGAAACAGTTGTTGTGTTCAAGGAGTTTATATTATTTTTTTTGAATTATTTAATATTTTTAGTTTTCAACATCAATTTCCACAAGATTTTGAGTTACAAATTTTCTTCCCACTTCTACCCTCCCCCCACTCCAAGATGGCCTAGATTCTGATTGCCCCTTTCCTCAGTCTGCCCTCTCTTCTGTCACCCCACTCCCCCCCCATCCCTTTTCCCCTTACTTTCTTGTAGAGCAAGATGGATTTCTATACCCCATTGTCTGTATATCTTATTTCCCAGTTGCATGCAAAAAACAACTTTTTTTGAGCATTTGTTTTAAGAACTTTGAGTTCCAAATTCTCTCCCTTCTTCCCTCCCACCCACCCTCCCTAAGAAGGCAAGCAATTCAACATAGGCCACATATATATATATAATGCAAAACACTTCCATAATAGTCATGTCGTGAAACACTAACTATATTTCCCTCGATCCTATCCTGTCCCCCTTTATTCAATTTTCTCCCTTGACACTGTCCTTTTTCAAAGCTGTTTGCTTTCAATTACCTCCTCCACCCCCCAATCTACCCTCTGTTCCATCATCCCCCCTCTCTCATCTCCTTCCCCCCTACTTTCCGGTGAGGAATGACACCCAAATGAGTGTGCATGACTTTCCCTCCTTAAGTCAAATTCAATGAGGGAAAGATTCACTCATTCTCCTTCACCTGCCCCCTCTTCCCTTCCAATACAACTTTTTTTTCTTGACACTTTTATGTGAGATAATTTACCCCATTCCATTTCTCTTCCTCCTCCCAATATATTTGTCTCTCACCCCCAGTGCCCTCTGTCTATGCATATATATACATATGTATGTATATATATATATGTATATGTATGTATGTATGTATGTATGTATGTATGTATGTATGTATGTATGTATATTCCCTTGAACTACCCTAATACTGAGAAAGGTCTCATGAGTTACAAATATCATTTTTCCACGTAGGAATGTAAACAAAATGGTTCAACTTTAGTAAGTCCCTTATGATTTCTCTTTTCTGTTTACCTTTTCATGCTTCTCTTGATTCTTGTGTTTGAAAGTCAAATTTTCTATTCAGCTCTGATCTTTTCATTGAGAAAGCTTGAAAGTCCTCTATTTTATTGAAAATCCATATTTTGCCTTGGAGCATGATACTCAGTTTTGCTGGGTAGGTAATTCTTGGTTTTAATCCTAGCTCCATTGATCTCTGGAATATCATATTCCAAATCCTTCCATCCCTTAATGTAGAAGCTGCTAGATCTTGTGTAATCCTGGTTGTGTTTCCACAATACTCGAATTGTTTCTTTCTGGCTGCTTGCAATATTTTCTCCTTGACCTGGGAACTCTGGAATTTGGCTACAATATTCTTAGGAGTTTTCTTTTTGGGATCTTTTTCAAGAGGCAATCAGTGGATACTTCCAATTTCTATTTTACCCTCTGATTCTAGAATAACAGGGCAGTTTTATTTGATAATTTCTTGAAAGATGATATCTAGGCTCTTTTTTTTTTGATCATTGCTTTCAGGTAGTCCAATAATTTTTGAATTATCTCTCCTCTATCTATTTTCCAGGTCAGTGGTTTTCCCCATAAGATATTTGACATTGTCTTCCATTTTTTTCATTCCTTTGGTTCTGTTTTAGAATATCTTGATTTCTCCTAAAGTCACTAGCTTCCACTTGCTCTAATCTAATTTTTAAGGTAGTATTTTCTTCAGTGGCCTTTTGGACCTCCTTTTCCATTTGGGTAATTCTGCCTTTCAAGGTATTCTTCTCCTCATTTGCTTTTTGGAGATCTTTTGCCATTTGGGTTAGTTTATTTTTTTAAGGTGTTATTTTCTTCAGTATTTTTGGGGGGGTCTCCTTTAGCAAGTTGTTGACTTGTTTTTCATGATTTTCTTGCGTCACTCTCATTTCTCTTCCCAATTTTTCCTCTATTTCTCTTACTTGATTTACCAAATCCTTTTTGAGCTCTTCCATGGCTTGAGACCAACTCATATTTTTCTTGGTGGCTTTTGATGTAGGCTCTTTGACTTTGTTGACTTCTTCTGGCTATATGTTTTGATCTCCTTTGTCACCAAGAAAAGATTTAATAGTCTAAGTCTGAGTCTGGGTCCTTTAACACTGCCTGCATATGTTCCCAGACAACTACTTGACCCTTGAGCTTTTCGTCAGGGTATGACTACTTTAGAGTAGAGAGTACTTTGTCCCAAGCATTAGGTGCCTTGCACTGCTGTTTTCAGAGCTACTTCTACTGCACACTCACTGGAAGCTCTACCACACCAGTGCTCCTCTTCCCCCAAGAACCGCCAACAAGGACTGCTATCCAGATCCAAACAGGGCAAAGCATGACAACTCTGCCTCTGCACCCGCAAAGTGCTCCCTGCACTCCTGCTCTGATCCACTGCTTATGTACAGAAGTAGCCTCTGCTGGAGCTCTGGAAGCAGCCACAGGGGATTCCTGCTACTGCCACCCCACCACATCCACCACCCCTGAGGCTGGACCTTGCACTTTTCTCACCCGGATCCAGCAGTTTTCCTACTAACCAGCTCCGCTGTCTTTGGCGTTTGTGGGTTGAGAAGTCTGGTAACTGCTACAGCTCAGTGATTCATGGCCTTAAGGCCTGCTCTACCCAATTCCCCATCTGGGTCTGGTCTGTCCTGGCTTGGCCCATGCTGGGCTATCCTCCACTCCCAGCATGGTGCTAGAGATCCTTCCCAGCAACAATTGAGGTTGTCTTGGGCTTGAGACTTGTTTCCCTCTGTTATTTCGTGGGTTCTGTAGCTCTACAGTTTGTTCAGAGCCATTCTTTACAGGTCTTTGGAGGGATTTGGGGGAAAGCTTGAGTGAGTCCATGTTTTCCAGCTACCACTTTGGCTCTGCCCCTAAAACTTGACTTCTTACAAAACAGTTTCCTTAGGATAGTTCTTTGAAGTAGGTAGTATCCAGGGGTATATACTGGGTCTGGGTTGTTGCAACAATCTTGCTAGCAGTTGCTGTAAGGGTGTGAGACCTGCCAACAACCGACACACAGAAAGCTGCCAACACAGGTTCTTTTGATCTGCTTTACTAAGGAAAAGAATGTTTAGGGGTTAACAATCTTGCTTTAATCCAGCATACAAATATCATTCACATAGTTCAAGGGAAAAAGCCAGCACCCTGAACTTCAGAGCAAATACAAACAAATTACAAACATCAACAAACAGACCTTGTCTGATTAAATCTCAATGCATAGTTACCAGAGTTTAACAAAGTCCAAACATCCAGGTTTACAATCTGGAGGGCTCTTAACTACAGCTGCCCAGAGTCGCTACATCAACATATGTCCAAGAGTGAGAGCCCCAAGCAAATAGCTCTGTTCTCTCATTTTATACACTCTTTAACCATCATCAAATGTCATCTGAGTGACCAGAACTTAGGCTTCCACTATTGGCTCTGGTCTTAGCAACTCCCCTTAGGACCCTGAAGGCTTCATGCATGCATAGGCTTAGCATCTAGTAGGTAGGAGTTTGGGCTTGGGGCTTTGCACCTAGTAAATCTTAATCAAAGACACTTAATTAATCATTCTAAAACAGTAAGAAAGTCCCGACTTAATTGCCAATACATGGGTTCATCTAGCTCTGAGACAATGGTTTGATTTGTAGGGTAAGCCCTAATGGTAGGAAATCAGTAAATGCTACAAATTGGGCCTTGACTTATCATTTCCTTGATTGTTTATACTTGACAAAAGTGATGGAGAAAATGCTAGTAAAAAGATTAAACTTAAAAGAATTTCCAAAGTATTTTCTTTTTCTTCTGGAAAGCCAATGAATTTATTAGTGTTTCTAGAGAAACTAAGAAGGAAGTTTGTTTTTTTTTTAAATGCTTAAAGATTATCATTATTTGGAAGCAGCATTTTGGAAGCAAGAGGCTACTTCTGGCCATAAGCAATGGATCAGAGCAGGAGTGCAGGGAGCACTTCGCGGGTGCAGAGGCAGGGTTGTCATGCTTTGCCCTGTTTGGATCTGGGTAGCAGTCCTGGTTGGCTGTTCTTGGGGGAAGAGGAGCACTGGTGTGGTAGAGCTTCCAGTGAGTGTGCAGTAGAAGTAGCTCTGAAACATTATCAGTACCGTCCTGGCGGTATCAGTATTATATCCCCATTTTATAAGTAAGGAAACTGAGTCACACTGCTAGCATCAGAGTGAACCCTTAACCCCAGGTCTTCCGAGTCTAGCACTCTTTTTGCTACACTCTATTAGTTATGTGGTTTTTTTTCCTTGCCAACATGTAAGAAGGATGTTTTTGAAGCTGTTCCTAAAAAATCTGTATATAATGTGCTGAACTGGTCTATAGGAACTATTCCTGGAGATATGATCTAAGAACACCAATGGAAATTTCCAAGGACTCCAAAGACATGGTGACTCATCATTTGGGTCTTTTGAGGATGACATACATTCTAAATTCTTCCCTCCGTTGGCAAACACAGTGCTGAAAGGAATGGACTTTTTAGTATGATTTAGTAATACCAAATGGTCCCTATGTCATCTCCTTGCCCCATAAGAGAATTGAGGAGATGGGGCAGCAGCTGAAAAAGGAGACAGCTTTTAGATATAATCCTTCAGATGGCTTTATGAAAGGGGTAAGGAAGGGTGTATCCTCCTTTGCTCTGGTATCATGCCCTAGCTGACATGACATCTAGCAAAGGGGCCTCAACTAAGCAAACTTTCAGCCCATGGCTGCCTTTGCCTTCTTTGTTTTTTTTTTTTTATTATTCCTGATCTTATACAAACAATTACCTGTCAAGAGATGAACATGCTCAGGATTGGAAGTGACCTTCCATTTTTGTTTAGAAGTTCATTGAATGGAAAAGGAGTAGGATTGGGGGAGGGGAGAGTCAACAGTATGGAAACATTTAAAAAAAAAAACAAACTTCCTTCTTAGTTTCTCTAGAAACACTAATAAATCCTATTTCTTTACCCCAAAACCCTATCCAGATTTTTCTGTCCTTCAGGAAAATGGGAAGAAAAAGGTAAAGACCTTCATTTGCAATAGAGGAAGGTTGATATCTAGGCTTAATTCTTGAAAAGATAGGGTTGTCACTTTCAAGGTTATGATTCTGATCGCAGAAAAGAATTCTTAAGGGAAAGTAGTCTAGGAAGAAACTGAGCGGTAACTGTTCTGGAATGTTGCTGTATTTTGATACATTATAATTTCCTTGTTTGAGATTCCTATAAATGTTGCCTTATATTGTTTTGGTGTTAGAGAGTCATGTTAGAAGGCAAGGGGTGACATTGCCATTTTGGACATCTCTCCAAATTAGAAATGGCTTGGATGTGGATTAATGTTGAATCCCATAAAATTGTTTCTGACAGAAATAAGTCTAAATTGCCACGTACATTATTATTGTTGATTTTAAGTTTAATCTTCATTATTAACACTTTCAAAATTTAACCATCCTCTCATAATTTGGTTTAAACTAGCTCTGACACAAACCTGCTGCTGTGTGAGATCCTGACACTCTGTCAAACATTATGGGGGGAATAAAATTGTTCATTATGGTTACAGCAGATATGAGGGTTTTTTTTAAACTTACTTGTTTTGATATAGTTTTTCTATTAGTTGGACTCATGTCATCAAACTGAAAGCTTTTTGAAATTATGCCCATCTCCTCCAATTTTTTTAAAATCATATTTTCACTATCTGTTTTATTATTTGGTGGCCATTCTGGAGTCAGTCAGTCAGTTAGCAGATATTAAGTACCTACTGTGTGCCAGGTATGGGGCTAAGCACTGAGGGTGCAAAGAAAAACAAAAGACAATCCATTAAGTATAATTTAGTACCTTTATTTTTTTTTAGCCTTTTCTCTTTTCAAATATAAGCAACTCCTCAATTTCCATTCTTATTGTATCTAACAATAAATGTTTTAATTAAGTGGTTAAGAAATTAAATAACTTTAAGGCATAAGTGATAAAATTAGAATTTTACCCATTCCAGGAAAGGGTTTTTAAAGAAGAGATTTAAAAGATAATCTGAACCCAAAGGTTCTCAGTTCCCAAGATGGAATTTCAGGCAAGTTGATAAGAATGACAGAAGGCTAGAAAGATCTCAGTCCCCTCAAACACCTAGCCAACTGAATGCTATCTCAGGTTAAGCTTCAGCCTTCCAGCTAATAGTAAAAGTATTTATACATTAAGCATATAGGTAAGTACCTATTCTACCTACATAGAAGGCCAACTATACCTGCTTATTCCCAGAAAGTAATTTAAGGTCATAGTAACTGGAAAGAGTAGAATGGATTTCTTCTGATATACTAAAAATATCTGCCAGTCTCACTATCTAAACACTATCCAGGAATGCTTGCTGTGTGGGTTTCTGCACATACCTGCTTAATTTTCTTTTAAATGGGGGGAATTTCCCCATGGGTTTTTTGGTGCATGATAATGATTCTATAATTTTTGTTTTGTTACACCGGCTATCATAATTAGGTCACAAGCGCTTTCCTCATGGGAAACTTTTTTCACTCCCAGAGGTTGCGGGAACAGCTAGGCTTTACGTCACTAGCACCAAATTAAACATTGGTCCATTTGCTTTTTCCCAGTCACTGATAAGTATTTTTATTTTTGGTTTTAATTTTAATTTTGACCTCATCCATGATCCCAACCCCTCCCCAAAGCAAATTACTATTCCATTTTCTCTTCTTAAAAAAAAACCGAATCTCAGAACTAGGAGGGCGCTTTGGGATCAACTAGATCTATCCCCTCATTTTATAGATGAGATGCATGTACTTTTCCCTCCAGAGATCATGGTTGTTTAACATTTACCAGCATATTCCTGTATTGCTCAATAAATATTGCTTGAGCTCAGCAAAAGTGCAGCAGAAAGCTAAGGGAATGAAGTCATTGTCAGACTGGAGTTCTGGTGACTAGAAGTTAAAAATAATATTGGTGATGCTGATAATGACAATGATGATGATGATGAAAATTGGAATTTATATTATGCTTTGATGTTTACAAAGTACTTTATGCCCATTATCTCATTTGAGTTTCACAACACCCCTGCCCAACTGTCTGCTGTGGCCATTGCCCCAGTAAGGCAAATGAAATTAGGAAAAGGTGGAGATATTTAAGGATACTTCCAAGGAGAGGTATCAAATACCACCATAAGCAGAACTGGCTTGAGAAAATGATTAAAAACCTCTGGAAATAAATTGGAAGAACATATCAATTCTATCCAGGAAACACAGGAGAAAACTTGAACACCTTGTCACCTGGTGAAAGATGATGACAGATAAACACGCAGAATGGAATTGGAAAATTAAAGTGTAACAGAAATTCTTGATACCCTTAATCAGCAACTGTTAGTGAAAGCCAAAAGGTTATTGTAAAGTTAATGTAAATTTGAAGATCTTCCTATCCATGTGATCTGCCTAAGTCACTTGGAAGCCTAAGTCACATAAAGCCTGTGGTGGGAGGAGCTTTCTGAACAGGTGGAACAGGAAGGGTGGAACAGGAAGGGTAGAGCAGAATGGAGGACCAGTTAGAGCTGAGGGAGAGAGGAAGCAGGCAGGTAGGCAGCTAGCTGTGAATGTTTGTGGGAGGGCTGGAGCAAGGGGAAGGCTTTGAGATGGTGGTGCTCCCTACAGCGATAATGTGTATAAACTTCTTTGTTGTTATGATGGATTTGACTTTCTGGTGTTTGAATAAATGTTTTATGTCTGTCTTCTATATAGACAGTCTGTTACATTTTGTGATTCAGAACTATACCAGCATATTCATAGTCACCATTGGCTCTGTGAATATAGTGTTGGCAATACAGTTATGGACATATAAGGAGTTAAAATGTCACAAAAACGAAAACAATCTGACATTCATCATAAACTATGGAAACCTAGGGAACAAAAGAATTAGAGAGAGAGAAATTCTTAAGAAGAAAACCAATAATAAAATTGGAAGAAATTCAATGGAAAAAAATTCAAGTAGGATCAAACACAAAAGGAGAAGTTTCTGTAATATTAATATAATGAAAGGCATAACAGTTGCATCAGAGAAAATGAGAAATTCTAGCCTCTCTGCAAAACTTGAAAATAGAGTTAGATAAGATCTAACGCAAGCACTGTGCATAAATTACTAAGCAAATTTCTTTTTTACCCAATTTCTCTCTGAATCAATTTTGATTTTGTCTCTCTTAACCCAAAGCATGACATGTTTATTACCAAAAGATGAGAATGCCAGTAACCTATCATTTGCTTGCTTAGCTTATGTACTTCATACAAAGCATTCAAAGCTTGTAATAATAATAAATTAAAAAAAAAAACCTAAAGATACTTACAATCAGGGGTGGGCTGGCAAATGTTTAACAATTGACTGTCAAAAGAAATGTGCACATGACATACTTTTAAGTTTAATCCGCATCATTAACATTTTCTTTATCATTTTCTTAAGTCTAGAAATCAACCAAATCATAAATCTAACCATGATTTGAAGCTGATTTTTGCCATGTAAATGTTCACACTGAAAATTTAACACTTAGCTCTAGCAAGCTAGATCAAGCTGGCTTTAACACAATTCTGCTGAATAGAAAACAACATTTTGGCTTAACAATAAAAAGGGTGTTATGAAAAGCCTAAGATACATAAAGAGTAACTCATCAATTCCTTAATTGTTGAGCAAATTATTTGAAAGTTCCTAATTTTCATACTACCTTTACTATCATGAAATCTTTGATTTAGCTCTGCACTCATTGCTCATTTACCTAGTGGAAATACATAAAATGTATCCAAGTAAGAATGAATGCTAGAATATTTGATATACAATCTGGAAAACTACTGTCTTTTAAAACATGTAACCAGAACAAAAATTCCAAGAACAATTGATATAAACTATGTTATCTTGTAGGGAAACAGTTTAAACTCATTATGATTCTTATTAGCCTTAAATTAATTATCATCACTCCTGAATAGCACTAAGGATAGCTCTCTAGTCAAAGAAGAATTAAAATCAAAGCTTTATATTAACCACTTGATGAACATGGATTACAATGAATTAAATGACTCCATTGAAAATCATATTAAACAACCCCATCAATTAATGGAAACTTCTCCATCAATATTAAAGTATCATTTGTAAAATTCTTAAAGACCTTTAGCTTGAATCTGGAGGTCAAATGGAACCTATGGATGAAAGTGATGCTTAAAAATTCCTTCATCTTTTCTAGGCAAGACATTTTAACAATAAGGGAGAAAGCCAAGGCTGGGCATGTCAAGAGACTGACTAGCATCAAGAAGTCAAAGATGAATGGGAAAAGCATTCAAAGACTTTAATATAATATAACAATGTAACATAACAGCCATAACAACTGTGAACGCCTGCTTTAGGCACAGTAAAATTGAAGACAACAGATCTATAGGGTATCCAAACAAACAAAACATACCCACGCACACTGTTCACAAAAAGCAGTTTTAAAAAGTGAAGAGATACTTTTAGAAGAAGCATGCCTTATTTAAAAAAAAATCCAACAGTAAAGACTGACAATAGATGTACATCGCCCAGTTTATTAAGTGTAACCAAGAATAGTTTATCATGGGACAGACCTTATGAAATTGCTAAGATCCAAGAATGGTATCAAAAAACACTTCAGGAGGGGACAACTGGCCAAACTTAACCAAACATATTTCAATAAGGAAGTAAAGAATAAATGGTTGAGTGATACAGCTTTCATTACAAAAACAGAGGTGTTTGAGATTATGACTCAAGATCTGGTCATAGCTACCAGAAATTATCTTTAAGGAACCTAACCTTACTCATGAATGCAGATCACAGGTTCATAGAATCATAGATTTAGAGGTAAATGGGGCCTTAGCAGTCATTGAATGCAACTCATTTCCTTTTATAGATGAGGAAACTGAGGCACACAAAAATCAGGATTACATAGTTTATAATACCCAAGATAGGATATGAACCTAGATCTTCCTGACTCCAAATCCAGTGCCCTGTCCCTAGGAAAACTGTACAATGTATTATTGAAGATTGTAAAAATTTTGTTTCTACCAAATACCATGAAAGACGTGACCAGGAAATTAGGATTATTCGTCAGAAATTCACTATCATTTATAAACTAAGTTACCAGAACCTTGTATTGTAAACATGAACTGCAAAATCTCCTTGAGAATTCAATATAAAAAAAAAAACAGCTGTCACCACAGATATAGCTAACTACTGTTCACAACCACTCAGGCATTTCACTAATCTATAAAAATTTCAGAACATTCTTGAGAATAGTGTACCAGATACTTATGATCTCCAAATTGCACAGAATGAAAACCTTTCTAAATAGAGACATAGCAGAAGAAATTAATACCATGTGGATTTAATAAAAACTTATTTTAAAATGGAAAAAAAGAAGTCAGCCCTTTCCCCAAACTAATGGAAGAACAGGACAAGCTACATATCATACCCATCATCCTGACTGTTAGTAAAATTTTCCAAAAGATGCTTTTGGTCATTCTACAGAAAGTTGAGTTGATATCTCAATACTATTATTCAATTATAAAAATAAGTCATTTAATCCACCTGTTCACAGAATATCAAATATAGAAGAATAATAGGATGTTGGCTCAAACTCTATGAAAGAGATAAAAATAATGATTATGCCAATGCTAGCTCACATTTATACAGTGCTTTAGTTTACAATTTTACTTTCCTCTTCATAGCTCTGAGATGGGCAATAAATATTTTACAAAATCATGAAATTTGAGCTAGATGGAAGTTTAATTCTGTGACTAAGCCACTCTGGAGCCACCATGAGCTTATGCTGTAACTAGAGAAACAAGGATTAAATGGAGGAAATAATTATATTTTTTTTCCAGAATGGAACCAATTACAGTATCTTATGCCTTCTGTGCTAGGTTATGCAAATAGAATGAATAAGGAAGGGGAATCTATGCTAATTGTGCAAGACAGATTAGAGAAAGAGAAATTACATCAGGGAAAATTAATTTAGAGTTGGAGCTGTTAGGGACACCAAATGGAAGAGATAAGACTTGAGTTCAGTGTTCAAGAACAGACTGGAAATAGATGCTACTTTGTAATACCTCTCCTTGGTTTTCTCACTGCATGTATGACCATTTCTTCTCAGTTTCTGTTGCTGATCACAGTATCATCACCTTTCTAAAGGTGGTCATAGTCTAAGCTTCTGTCCTAGGCTCTTTTCTATTGGACCAATTATTTTCTACATTCAGGTGACTTCCAAATTTTTAGCTCTTGTACTAATATCTCCCTTGTGTGTCATTCCTGAATGACAATCTGGATGTCACCTAAGCATCTCAAACTCAACATGTCCAAAATGGAAACTCATTATATTCTCCTACGTCAACCCCCAAATTCATCACTTTTATAAGCTTCCCTGCTTTTATTGTGGTCATTATATTTCCAGTCAGTCAGTTTCACAACATTAAAATTATCCTGACTCTAAATCCCCTTAATCCCCATATTCTAGCAGTTGCCAAACCTCGTCATTTCTATGTCCACCGGATCTCTCATTCTTATTTCCTTATTTCTACCCATTCAGCCTCGACCTTAATTCAAGCTCTCATTATCTTTCACCTGAACTATTGCAAGAGTCATCTAATTAGTCTTCCTGCTTCCAGTCTCTCTTCTCACAGCCCTCCCTCCACAGAGCTGCCAAATAGATATGACTAAAACTAAGATGAGAAGACATTATGACTTGTCTAGTCAAAAATCTCCAGTAGCTTGCTGAGATAAAATACAAAATCTTCAGCATGACATTTAAAGCTTCCCTCCCTATCATAACATGGCTCCCACCTACTTTTCCAGTCTTAAATAACGTGTTCCCCTTCATACATTCTCTGTTTTAAGCAAACTGGCTTACTAGTTATTTCTTGGAAAAAATACACTTCTGCCCCTTAGATTCCTCATTCCTTCAAATCACAGTTAAATTGTTACATCCTACATTAGGCCTTTCAAAATGGACTTATCTCTCTCCCTAATTAGTGTTCTCTCCTTATTGAATTTGTTTTTTTTAGAATAGTACTTTATTTGAACTTACTTATCTGTCTGTACATGGTAGCCACACAGCAGACTGTCAGCTCCTTGAAGGCAAGGATCCTTTCTTTTTTCATCTTTGTATCTTCAATGAACGTTTGATGAATTGATAAGCAAAGGAGGCATTTGGCCGGCAGAGAAAATGGGGTGACGCATCTTAAATAATTGCTAGCCAATGTCATTTGGCTTTAAATGGAACTTGTCCTAATCTGGCAAAGGTTCTATTATGTATATATTTGCTAACATCTGATCTATATTTGTCCCTCAAATCTCTAATGTAAGGAATATTTTTACACATTGAAGGAAAAAATATTATTTTTCATAGCAAAGCCAAATTAATCAAACCAAGCACTTCGCAGGATTCCCCAGAGCATTCAAGAACAGCAAAAGAGAAATCCTCCCTACTCAACTTTCAAGAACATTGGAATTCCCCACAGTCACTCTTAGATTTTCACAGGAGTTGCATCAGCTTTCCAGGATTTTCCTGTTGCACTTGACACTTCAATGTTAAGGTGTGGCATTGCTTACTAAACATCCCTACAAGAATCAAACTTATGGGAAGTCTTGCCATTTTTGGAGATCAGGCCTGAGGAAATTTTGTTCAGGCAATAACATATCACTGGTTGGATCTGCCTTACTGATATGATCATGGGTTACCACTTTCATGGTACGATGGGAAAAGGCACCAGGAAAGGATGACATTGAAAGGGTGGATTGCCTGCCCTGAAGAAAAAAAAGCCTACAGAAGTTATTTCACTGCAATAGCCCCATTTTTAAAAGTATCGAAATCTTTTTAATAATTCAATACTATTAGAAAAGATCAGACCTCAAGACTACTTCTTCACTCTTCACGCATCCACTTCTTCCAATCTTTGTCCCACCTCTAATATCCCATTGTAACTGTTCTCTCTAAGGATATTGGTGGCTCCTAATTGTCAAATCAAATGGACTTTTGTCTATCTTCATCTTTCTTGGCCATCCTTGCAAGTTTTGACACTATAGACCAGTCCTTCCTACTAGAAATTTTCTCCTCTTCCCTTGGCTTCAGAGACGTCGTACTAATCTGGTTGTCCTCCTACCTCCTTTACCACTTCCAGGCTCAGAGTTTTTACTCAGTTCTCTATTCTTCTTACATACTCTCTTGGTAATTTCATTTACCCTAATGGTGTCAACTTATACCTTTTCAGAGATAACTACCAAATCTCCATCTTAAGTCTTGACCTCCCTTCTGACCTTGATCTATAACTCTAGCTACATTTAGTGTATCTCTGTCTATCTAACTAGCATCTCAAACTGAAAATATCCAATAAGACCAATTTATTTTACCCTAAATCACCTTTTCACTTAAGTATGTCTTTGTCTAGTGCCACCATTTACCTAATAAAATTACCTTAATCATGCTCTTATAGGGATTTAGATGCAACCATGGATTCAATTAATCTACAGTCATAAGCTTAGAGATCAACTTTCAGTCTCCCCTCCCCTTCCTTTTTCATACACAATCAGTTACTAATTGCTGTTAATTCTTTCTCCAAAATATATTTTGCATCCAGTCTATCCTTTTTATTCTCACTCCACCACTCTAAACACATACGGGAATGTCTAGCTGCCTTGAGTATTGCCATAGATTCTTCAGAGGTAGCCTTACTTGTACTCTATGTTTCCTCCAATCCATTGTTCATACCACTGCCAGAATAATTCTTCTGATTTCTAGATCTGGTTCTATCACTCTGCTCAAAAATCTTCATTTGTTCTCCATTTCCAGCCAAGTAAAATTTATACTGTTCTTCCATTCAAGGTCCTCTACAATTTGACACCACACTATCTTTCTAGCCTTATCTCATATTATTATATAACATACCTTCCACATACTTTCTGATATCAACAAACCAGACATTTCGTGTCCCTAGAAAATGCAGTTGTCTACATCTGAAATGTGCTTCCTCTTCTTTTCCAGTTGTTAAATTTTCAGTGGTCCTTTAAAGCCCAATTCACATGCCACCACTGCCCAAAGACTAATTACACCTACTAGTAACTTCTACTCCATCTGTAACCATGTATCACTTTGTTTTATAACTCTTTTATGCACATATTATATGACAGTGTGTACTCTAGCAATCTCTGTTGGAGTCTTTTCTCTCTACTAGCTCACCTAGGGCAGAGGTTATTGCTTCTGTAACCCTCGTAAATCCCTAGCTTAATATTATTTCTTGGTGATGAGTGAAATTTAATTCAACAAACTTTTTTTGGACCATTATGTGCAAGACATTTTACTAGAACCATAAGGGATGTAAATATGAATAAGGGAAAGTTCTTGCTCTCAAAAATTATAATCTATTGAGAAATATGACATGCATAAATAAATATAGTATAAATTATGATATAGTTGATGGGAGAGGTATAAAGCTCTGTGACTATAGAATAGATAATGGTGATGATGGGTAAGTCACATGCCAAAAGGCACTTTTACTACAATTGTCCAGGCATTACGTGGGGTCAAATCTCCTCCCTGACTGTTCCCAGAAGTCTGATGCTACCTAAATAGCAAAATGGATAGCTAGAGGATAGAAGGGAGACAACCCAACCAAGTAAGAGCCGGCTTATGATGGGAGTTAATTGGAAGAAAGAGAATAAGATAAGGACCAGAAATATTGAGGACCAGACTGAAGTTGGTGTAGATGTTTAATTAGCCAAAGAAATTAAGTACTCAACTGAAATGACAGAACAGCAACTCTAGGACACTGAGTGAACATTAGAGACAGTGTTCCTATAGATCCCTACTTAGTCATTTTGTAATTTTTAGAGGTGAGACATCTTTTGAGCAAGTGTCCATCATGAAAAGAGGAAGAAAATTGCAGCAAAAGGAAAGCCTGGTTCAGCAGAGTATATGACTTGTTATATGACACATCCTGTTATTTCCTAGGCCATTAACCAACCACATATGACACAGCAGAAAAAAACCTTTATTTCCATGGCGACATTTAAACAATGGATGAAGAAGGTGGGGAAGATGACCAGAGGTCATCAAATCTTTGTTATTGTCAAGAAGCAGTTAATAAGAGGAAGTCTTTTATAACAGTGATGGTGGGGCATGCCTCATAGTGCAGTCATGTTGCTGTTGACTTGTTGAACTTAGAGAGGGGCTGAGGGAGGAATTGATTGAATCCATGTTGCTTCTAAATCCCTGTAACAGCATAATTAAGGGAACTCTATTGCATTTGAGCTCTCTCTCTCTCTCTCTCTTTCTCTCTCTCTCCCTTTCTCCCTTTCTCCCTTTCTCCCTCTCTCTCCATCTCTTCCTTTTCTTTTCTCTTTTTGTTCATTTCTCTCCCTTCTTATTCTTCTCTGTTCGCTTTCTCTCTCTGACTCCCACTTCTCTTTCCTCTCTCTCTTCTTTTTTTCCTCTCCTCTTTCTCTTATGTTCTCTCTCTCTGACTCCTCTTCTCTTTCTTTCCCTCCTCTTTCTTCCTCCCCCTTCTCCTCCCCTTTTCTTGAGTGAGAAGTATGATATAATGGAAATACTATTAGATTTGGAGAAGGGAAGGAGAAACTCAATTTTAATGAAATTGTTATGTGAGGGCACTAAATTCAAACCCAGAGATCTCAACTTGAAATCCAGTGCACTTTCCCATTGTCCCATGCAAAATACTGGTTTCAGGTAATCCACTCTTCTTTTCCCAGAATCTCAACCAATATAAAGCCATGTACTACTAGATCATGTAAGAATAAATATTTCAAGAGCAAGTATACTTATTAACACATTAAGTATAAATAATAAGAGGCAATTAAGTGGCAAGTTCATTCTCTGCCCCTGTACAAAAATGGGCACCACCTCCCATTAAAGGCTCCAGAGAGGTTAGCATCATTAATCCTACAGAATATTGGAAGAGAGCCTCAGTTGCTTAGCTGTCTGCATCATGGAATTCAGCAAAAGCTTCTCTGCGTGTGCTGGAAATCAGTGAGGCTTCTTGTCAAATCTTTGGGGTCAGCAGGATCTTGTGAGGTTTGCATGTTTAGGGACACCCTGAAAACATAGATTTAGTTGGTCATTTTTTTTCTGTCTCTCCCGTCAGAGGGCACTCCACGACATGCCTTCCCCTGCTCTCCAGCTCTGCTTTCTCCCACGTGTGGGTCTCTTTGACTGTGCCAGGTTTAAAAAACAAGCAAAAACTTTCTATGCTCTTTGCAACACCTTCTACAAATCAGAGTCCCTCTTGACAATGCCTAAATTCCAAATTTCATGATAGCCATTCATCTCTCTCCCCTTTCATTTGTGGTGTGTTCTTTGTTTTATTTGACATGCTGAAAAACCACAGCACTGCTAAGCAGACATTCACCAAATATTTAAAAGAAATGAAAGTTGTCTTTAACTCAAAGTTGTAGTTATTTTAATCCTGTGATTTTTTTGTCATATTTCCTTTGGGATCTCAAACAGTTCAAGCAAAAAGAGAAACATTTCACAGAAAAAAAATCCAGACCCTTGAAATGATGTTCTCTTTTGTTCAAATCACTCATTAAATTAAATGTTTTTTAAGCAATGTTGACATTTTTTATTATTCCCACAAGGTCCTACCCTGATGCCTCATTGAGGCAAGGTAATGATCCTGAGATCTTGAGGATTGTGCCCATCGAACGGATAATGGTAGATTCCATCAGGCTAGAAAGGCTTTGAGTATGGACTTGCTGAGACCTTGTGTGTGTTTTCTTAGGACCATTTCAGAGAAGTACAGAGATACCCATCACAAGTACATTGGTCAATAGGTGATGAATCTTTTGGTCATGGTGGAATAGGGCAGATCTAACTCATTCAGGGCTGAAGGGCTGAATGTTCAGGTTCAGGATTGGAACAAAATGAGAATTTTAGATTGCCTAGCTTCTAGCCGAAGGAAGTTTACTTAACCATAGCATGGGAAGAATATTCCCCAAGGACAGAATCAGTAAGTCAATAGGGATTTATTAAGTTCCTACTGTGGATTAAGCATTGAAGTAAGCACAAGGGATACAAAGGAAGGCAAAAAACAATCCTTGCTCTCAAGAAATTCAAAGTCCAATGGAAGAGACAACACGTACAAACATTTCCTGTATGAGCATGAAATATACAGGAGGAATTCATTGATTCAGTTTGCTTAGCTCCCTGCCTCTGTGTATTGGCCATGCTGGTGCACTAGTCAAGTCTGACGGAGAAGCTCCTTACTCCTCCTCGAGTAGCTTTTTCACTTAGACCACCAGGAAACTATATTAATGGCTCAAGTCTCAGATCCCAAACAATTTCATTTCTTTTTTTTAACCAATTTCATTTCAAGTACCATTCTAGTATCTTTTAAGGGGAAACAAAATACACCTATCCTGTATAGCTAGCTCTTGTTTCTACAACACAAAGTGATACATGAAATTATTGTTGTTCAGTTGTTTTCAGTCATGTCTGACTCTTCATGACCTCATTTGGAGTTTTCTTGGGAGAGATACTGGAGGGGTTTGCCATTTTCTTTTCCAGCTCATTTTATAGATGAGGAAACTGAGGCAAACAGGGTGAAGTGACTTGCCCAGGGTCACATAACTAGTAAGTGTCTGAGGCCAGATTTGAACTTGTGACTCCAGGTCTGGCATTCTGTCCACTGTGCCATATAGTTTCCCTGAAATGTATGGGATAGAAAAATTTAAAAAAATGCACAGCAATATTGTACAATGATCACCTATGAATGACTTAGCTATTCTGATCTATAAATTGATCCAAGACAATTCCAAAAGATTAATGATAAAAATGTTATCTACTTCTGGGGAAAGAACTGATGGACTCTGGATGCAGACTGAAGTATAATTTTTCACTTTTTGTATTTTTGTTTGCCTTTTTTTTGGCAACATGGCTAATATGGAAATATGTTTTGCACAATTTCACATGTGGAATTGATATCACAGTTCTTGTCTTCACAATGCGTGGGGGAAGGGTGGGAGGGAGAAAATTTGGAACTCATTTTTTTCAAAAGGAATGTTAAGTAAATAATAAATTTTAAAAAAGGAAAAATATAAGATGCTCCTTGGTCCTGTGTAGCTCCCTTCTGTTTCTGTAGTAATGGTGGAAGGATGATAGAAGAGAGGGTGTCAAGAAATACAGTTTTTAGAATGTCTATACATATTAAACAGTTGCTGACACTCTCAACTTGAAATCTTTGCCCTTTGGCATACTGATCAGTATCCTTCCTAGAATGTAGAACTTGAGCTGAGTGCAGCACTAAAAGTGTGGTCCATTCAGGGCAGAGTACAACGAGATGGTCATTTCTACACTCCTGGACAAAGGCTGGATCTCTCTGTCTCATTGCACTTCGGGAAACAAAACAGACAATCTGCTATTTACAGGGCAAAAGGCACTGGGAGTAACATACGGGAACAGCAAGGTCATGACCAGTCAAATTGCCTTACTCTGATTTCTGGCACAGTGGAGAAAGCATAGAACTAGAAGTCTTAGTACATAGTTTCTGGCTTCTCTTCCACTCCTGGACTGGAATGGAAATTAGAGCAAGTCCTTTCATGACTCCAGCCTTAATTTTCTTGTCTGCAAAATGGAGATCATGACACTTGCTCCCCTCACTCCCCCCTCTCATGGCCCCTACCTCACAGAGTTATTGCCAGGATCAGACGTGATCATAAGTGTAAAGTGTTTTCAAAATTACAAAAACACTTGGCCAGTAGTTCTTTTTCTTATTATTCACAAAGAAGTCAACTTTCCACTCTTGACTTCAGATCCATTTTCTGACTTCTATCCTAGACCTTGGAAAATTCTGCTAAACCTAGGGTTCTTTTTTTAAATTTAAATTTTGCTTTTTTTTCTCGATTACATATAAATGAACATTTGCAACATTTATTTTTTAAAATTTGACTTCCATATTTCATTCCTCTCTCTCTCCCCTCCCTCCTCCTTGAGCAGGTAAGTGCTTTGATGTAGATTATACATGTGCAGTCATACAAAATGTTTGCATAATGATCATATTGCAAAAGAAAATGCAGGCCCAAAATAAAACAAACAAAAACAACAACAATCAAGAATAATAAATTTTTTTTTAAGTGTGCTGCAATCTGCATTCAGACTCCAATAATTTTTTCTCTGCCGATGGATAGTATTCTTTATCATTTGTCCTTTAGAGTGGTTTCAGATCATGGTATTGCTGAGAATAGCTAAGTCATTCATAATTCATCATTGCAAAAAATTGCTGTTACTATGTACAGCATTCTCCTGGTTTTGCTCATTTCACTTTGCATCACTTCATATAAGACTCCCCAGATTTTCCTGAAAGCATCTTATTCATTATTTCTTTTTTAAATTCATTATTTCTTATAGCACAATAGTATTCTATCACAATCATTTACCACAACACGTTCAGCCATTTGTCAAATGATTGGCATCCCCTTGATTTCTAATTCTTTGCCACCAGTAAAAGAGCTGCTATGAATATTTTTGTACATATAGGTCCTTTTCTCTTTTTAAAAAATTCACTTTGGGGTACAGACCCAGTAGTGGTAGTGCTGAGTCAAATTGTATTCATAGATCTACAACCCACTGGGCATTGTTTTAAATTGCATTCCAGAATGGTTACATCAATTTACAACTCTACCAAAAGTATGTTAAAGTCACAATTTCCACACATCTCCTCCAACATCTGTTATTTTCCTTTTCTGTCATATTAACCAATCTGCTAAGTGTGACATGGTACCTCAGAGTTTTTTTTAATTTGTGTTTCTCTAATCAATAGAGATTCAGGGCATTTTTATATGACTGTAGATAGTTTTGATTTCTTCATCTAAAAACTTCCTATTCACATCATTTGACCATTTTTCAATTGGGGAATGACTTGTATTATTTTTTCATTATTATTATTTAATATATTTAGTTTTCAGCGTTGATTTTCACAGGAGTTTGAATTACAAATTTTCTCTCCATTTCTACCCTCCCTCCCACTCCAAGATGGCATATATTCTGGTTGTCCTGTTCCCCAGTCAGCC
>CM053623.1:309656340-309672026 GCA_028646595.1 Phalanger gymnotis | reverse complement strand
ATTTGGCTAATTCTGCCTTTCAAGGCATTCTTCTCCTCATTGGCTTTTTGGAGCTCTTTTGCCATTTGAGTCAGTCTATTTTTTAAGGTGTTGTTTTCTTCAGTATAGTTTTTCAGTATTTTTTTTGGGTCTCCTTTAGCAAGCCATTGACTTGTTTTTCATGGTTTTCTCGCATCCTTCTCATTTCTCTTCCCAATTTTTCCTCTACTTCTCTAACTTGCTTTTCCAAATCCTTTTTGAGCTCTTCCAAGCCTGAGACCAGTTCATGTTTTTCTTGGAGGCTTTTGTTGTAGGCTCTTTGACTTTGTTGATTTCTTCTGGCTGTATGTTTTGGTCTTCTTTGTCACCAAAGAAAGATTCCAGAGTCTGAGACTGAATCCAGGTGTGTTTTTGCTGCCTAGCCATGTTCCCAGCCAACTCATTTGACCCTTGAGTTTTTCGTTGGGGAATGACTGCTTGTAGACTAAAGAGTTCTATTTTCCATGCTTAGGCGGATGAGCCAGCTCTGCTACACCAGCACTCCTCCTTCCCCAAGAACCCCCAACCAGGACTGGACTTGGATCTTCAGCAGGCTCTTCACTCCTGCTCTGATCAGCCACTTAATTCCTCCCACCAGGTGGGCCTGGGGCCAGAAGCAATTGCAGCTGTAGTTCTGAAGCTGCCCCACATCTGCTGCCCCCGGGGCGGTGGCAGAACCGCAAACTCCCTGTCCCCAACAGCTTTTCCCACTAACCTTCTCTGTTGTCCTTGGTGTTTGTGGGTTGAAAGGTCTGGCAAGTGCCACAGCTCACTGATTCAAGGCTCCAGGGCACGCTCCACCCAGCTCCTGGTCTGGTCGGTCTGTGCCGCTCACGCTGGGCTTCGTTGAGCTCAGCTCTGCTCCCCTCCACTCCCAGCTCTGTGTGGGATAGACCTTACCCCAAGACCATCCAGGCTGTCTTGGACTGGTGCCCTGCTTCCGTCTGCTATTTTTTTGGATTCTTCTGTTCTAGAATTGGTTCAGAGCCATTTTTTATAGGTTTTTGGAGGGACTTGGTGAGAAGCTCACGCTAGTCCCTGTTTTCCAGTCGCCATCTTGGCTCCCCTAAAGCATGGTTTTTAAGAACCCTGGGCCTCCAGGCATGTAAATGTGTTGAACTTCACTGGAGGATAGAATTCAAACAAAGAATCACCCCTACATAATAAGCCAAATTCTTGACTGCTAAGTAGTGGTAATTTTATTGAGAAGTCCATAGATTTTGCTAGACTGCCCAAGAGAGCTATGATGCAAAAAAAAGTTCAGAACTCTTGCCTTGGAGCATTATCTAGAGCATCAGTTCTCAAAGTGTGTTCTATGGATATCTTAGAGGTTCCTGAGCCCCTTTTAGAATGTCTTTGAGGACAAAACTCTTTCCACAATAATACTAAAATGTTTTAATTTTGAATATGACTAATATTGATAAATGTAACCCATATAAATAAAAGCTCTTTGGGAAGTGAGGAGGAGCCAATAATTTTTAAGGGGGTAAAGTGGTCCTGAGATCAAAAAATTTGGAGCACCACTGGTCTAGAGTCTTGAGAATTTAAATGACTGTGACTGGCCCTTGGTCATACAGGTAGCATCTGTCAGAAGCAAAGCTTTAACCCAGGTATTCAGTGCTTCGAAATCAATTCTCTACCCACTAGGTCATAAGCAATAGAAGTTCATATGATGTTTATCTATTGAAATAGTCTTTTTGTTGATATATTTTCAGCTCATGCTAATTTAAAAATATTAGTGTATGCAAAGTAAAACAAAACATTAACAACAACGAAATGATACCATATATTAAATGGCAAAATTACAGGGCTTTCTTCCTGTCAAGGGAAGACCATTTTTGAAATAAACACTGTTAAAATTTAATACATTATAACTTAAGCAAACCATAGGTCTTACAAATTTCCTGTAATAATTTCAGTTTTAAAGTTAATAATGTGCCTCTTTTTCTATATTTTTTGTTCTTCCAGTATTGAATAACTTGCTAGGTTTTTCAACCTTGTGGTTTACGTCAAGAAAATGTCATGAGGGAGATAGTTTGGATTTTCCCCAAGAGTAACAACTAAGTAATAACAGTGTAGAGAGCCAACCCAGGACAAAGAAACTTGTAACAAGTGAAGACTCCAAAAACATTTCCTTGAGGGTTGAATGCTTGACTGAGATTACATTAAAGAAATCTCATAATCATGGCATTGGTAATCCGAAGTTTAATAAGCTGTTTCTAAAGAAAGTTGGCTCCTTAAATGAAGATTAAATTTGTTTCTCTACATTTTAAGATTGAGTATATTCATGCTGTTCAATGAAAGAAAAAAGTTCCTTCAAAACTCTGCTTTGCAACTCACTTTTTTGCATTTTTCTGCCTCATTTATCCTACCCAGCCTCCAGAAGTTCTTTTGACTTTTAGCATGTATGTGCATCATTCACACATTACTCATTTGTACTTATTTCTTATTCATACTCCCTGAGATAATCTCCATTTTCTACTACTTTTCTAGCTCTCTACAGGACCTACTTCCATGTTTTACAAGCAGTAAATACTGGCTGAGTGTCAATGATAATAAGATTTTAGAGTTAATCAAAGATAGAGATGAGGCCTGTGATTTTATTGCTTTCCCTTTCTTAGAGAGCTGTCTGGAACATCAATTATCAAAGAAGGAATTCCATCTACCAATCAAGCTCACCAACTTCTCTACCACTTGTAGCCCTAGAGAGTTGCCCAAAGCACTGAGAGGTTATCAAAGAGTCCACACATGTAGTTATGTGTTAGAGATGGAAGGAAGGAGTGAACATTTATTAAGCACGTAATAAGTGCCAGATGCTGTGCTAAGGACTTTTAAAATATCATTTCATTTGACACTGGGAATCTGGGAAGTAGATTCTATTATAATGCCCATTTCATTTTTTTTAAATGTAAAAATAGTATTTTACATTTTCCAATTCCATGTAAAAACAATTTCAACATGCATTTTTACAAGATTTTGATCTCCAAATTTTTCTTCCTCCCTCCCTTCCCCCTCCCCAAGATGACAAACAATTTGCTATAGATTATAAACATTTTTATGCCCATTTTACATTTGAGGAAACTGAAGTGAAATGAGGCCTGAGCATGACTTGCTTGAGCACTTCCTGAAAATGGAGTTTCTATGAGGAAATGAACAATTGAAGGAGGGTGCTTCAGAGATGGAGGCGTCTTCCTACATCCACAATTGCCTATCGGAAATTTCAAACTCAATGTTCCTGGGGTATCTCAAACTTAATATTTCCAAAGCAGAATTCATTGCTTTTCCCAAAAACCTGCCTCTTCTTGCTATTCACTCATATCCAACATACAATCAATTTTCAAGCCTTGTAGTTTCTATCTCCACAACATCTTTCATCCAAACTTCTCTTTTTCTCTACCCCATAACTTTCCCTTGGAATATTTCAGGAGTCCCTTAATAGGTTTTTCTGTTTCCAGTCTTTCCCTCTCTGCAGTCCATCAGCCACACAATAGCCAAAGTGGTTTTCCTAAGGCTCAGATCTGAGAATGTCAGTCCCTTACCCAATAAGCTTTAATGGTTCCCTAGTAAGTCTAGGAATATATATTATTTCATCTATATTTCATTTTTTTAATGTAACAAATGGACCCTGTAACAAGGACCAGTGTGACCTACACATAACAAGGATACACACATACACATATATGTACATGCATATGCACATATATCTGTGTGTGTTATTTATATATCATTAGAGTTATATATGTATGTGTGTGTGTGTGTGCAGTGCACTACCTCATGTCTTAGTGAGATGGGAATTTTACCTCTATGAGGGTGCTATGTGATCAGTTTTGATCTACAAGAGCTCATTAGATTTGGAACTCTATCACAAGTCAGATATTTGGAGTCTATGGGTATGAATCTTTTGGAGTTCAGGCTAAAAGTCATTTTCCCTGGTCACTATGAGTGGGGGAAGTAGTTCTATCCCATATCTGGAAGGTTAGTTAAGTTAATATCAGGTAGTTTAGTTTCCCCTCTTACCATCAATCAAAAGAAAATAACAGATACCAACCAAACATTTATCAAAGCAAACAACCCAGTAACCAGATAAGCCACAGAGATTAGTTTAGGTGATAGAATACACAAGAATTAGGAGCTTGATGAAATCTCAGCTTAACTGTAGAGAGAACTGTTTCACCCAATGAGTCACCCAATTAGGAATTGCTAGGGCATACAGGCCCGGGGAAATCAAGTATGTGTTGGGATGTTGGGGTTTTTTTCCCTCACACACCAATAGCTTGAGAGGTCTCCCCTATGCCATTCAAAGTCTTGGCTTCGTCTTTTCTTATCTTGTCTCTCTCCTTCCCTCTCTAAACAATGTCTCAGCCAATCAAGTCATGATTCTCTGCAATGCAATCTTTCAGGGGTCCTCTTAGAGGTAGATTTCATTCAATTTCCATTTTTTGTCTGTTTTGTAACTTACATAATTATTAGCACAGTAAAACATGTGCATATGGGCAGCTAGGTGGTGCAGTAGAGAGAGTGCCTGCCCTGAAGTCAGAAAGACTCATCAGAAAGCCTTAGACCATGATCCTAGGCAAGTCACTGTTTGCCTCAATTTCCTCATCTGTAAAATGAGCTGGAGAAGGAACTGGCAAGCCACTGCAATATCTTTGACAAGAAATACCCGAATGGGGTCACAAAGAGTTAGAAATGGCTGAACGACAACGTGTATAATTTCTAAATAAATATACCTATATTTGCAATGTAAGCTCTAACAAATTTTTACTGATAAGGGTCCATAACCCCAAATTTTGTGGAGAACACTGATCTAACTTTTAGAGAGCCCTGGGATCATGGGGTATAAGTGGTGCCAGAGAAATGATTCAGGACTGTTTAAATTACCTTGAGCCAGAGTCTCTTTATGTCTCTATTACTCTGTGGGGAGGTAATTAAAGTTAGGCACTTTTGACTAGCTCTCTTCATGTTATGAAGATTATAGTTTCTTAGATTTAAGGATGAAAAGTGCCTTGGAAGTAATCTAGTTCAATTAACCCATTTTAGAGATGAGGAAAATGAGGCCCCAAAGGTTAAGTGATTTGTCAGAGGTCACACAGAGGTATTACACATTAGAGGCAGGATTTAAAATGAGCTCATCTGACTAAATCCAGCACTTTTCCCACTGTGATTCTAAGAAATGTGATACTCACCTATCCATTCATTCAGTGTATAGGATAGTTCTCTTCTTCTCAACTATTTCCCTATAGCAGTGATCTCTGTACAAATGGTTCATGTCAAAAACTCAAATTCTATTTTCCCCAAAGGAAACTATATCCTTTCAAATCCCCTCCTCTTCCATCCATCCCCCCCTTTCTTGGTGTTGCAAGGAGGGATGTTGGGTTTCTTGGATATGTTTCTACATTCCTTTCTGACTTGAGCAGACCCAAGAGAGAAGGAAGCTGGATCCTAGGGATTTCATGGTTGGCTAAGCTTGCAGGATTCAGGTGACTCAGTGTTTGTCAATCAGATTGGGCAATGAAGCTGCCCTCTTACAGTAGAGGCTTCTTTTTTCCCTAAATGCCAACAGGTGAAGATTCTTTATTTAATAGACAATCCACAAGGAGGTATTTAAATGTGCATATTAGATGAGGAAACATATTTCAAGGGAGAAAACAGAGGTCCCAATGAAGTTGGTGAGCCCATATAGAAAGCCTTGTCTTGTGGGTCAACCTTTTTTTTTGTCTTGGTAGCCAAATTTCCCAGAAACATAAACATGCCCATCTCACTCATACCTGAAAGAGTTTATGTGGGATTAATTGGAAAGCAGTTTTGTAAGCACCTTGGTCTTAGGATTTAAAAGCTCTCTAATACCTCCTAATATCTTTTAGCTTTCAATTCATTTCCCTGGAACTCTTTTAATATTTACACAATGTTATCTAACTTCTAGAGGCAGTGGATTTGAAGTTATGCTCATAGGCTAGAAGACACAATGAGACCTGCCTCTGGCATAAGCTGGCTTTGTAACCTTGGGCAAGTCCCATCCTCCTCCTGGTCTGTGATGACATGCATTGGCAAAGGGAGTTTCCTCTCTGTGAGTTTGATATAAATTCAGAATTGTAGATTTGGTTTAATAATAATAATAATAAAAACTCTACTCTGGAGTTAGATCAAACAGTAAAAAAAAATTCTTTTCTCTCACATTACAGAAATTGTGTATAAAATTGCATGGAGTGAGCTCCAGAATTCTTCTACACATATTAGAGAGAGCTCATTCCCATGTCCTAGGGTGTAACGCCTAATATAATCAGTGGCCACTTCCCCAGTCAGGGGAAAGATAGGTTCACTGTATCACTGCTGGTGCTTGCCATGCAAGTTACTAAGTTGTGCATACCCTTTGTTCCAGCAATACCACAATCAGGTCTATATGTTAAAGAAATCAAAGAAAGAGGAAAAGAATCTATGAGCACACACATTTAGAGTTTTCTGTGGTGGCATAAAACCGGAAACTGAGGGGGTGCTCATCTTTTGGGGAATGACTGAACAAGTTATGGTATATAAATGTGATAGAATACTATTGTGCTATAAAAGACATGTATGAACTGATACAGTGTGAAGTGAGCAGAACTAGGAGAACAATTTATACAATGACAACAGTACTCTAAAGATGAACAGCTTTGAAAATCTCAAGAAATTTTATCAATGCAATGATCGACCAGTGGTGAGGACTGATGAACTGAATATGAAGACAGAGACATATGTTTTTAGACATAGCCAATGTGTAAATTTACTTTATTTGATGATGCTTATTTGTTACAAGAGTTTTGTTTTTCTTTCTTTCGGAGTGGGGGTGGAAGTGAGAAAAAAATAAATATTTTATAATTTAAAAGAAATAAAAATTAATTTAAAAAAGGAATGATATTTGGACTATAGGAAGCAGTATCTCATAAGAGGGAGCATTGGCATCCATGGAATGAGGGCTAAGCTTTGTATTATATTAATGCATTAGTATTATCTACCACTTTGGGTTGGGTAATAGGGAATATTTTAAAGGAAGGTTAATCTAAGGAAGATTGGAGGGTGGCTTGAGAAAGGAAATCACTGACAAAATCTTTTTTTTTTCATAAATTGACATTTGTTATTTAAGTTCAAGAACATGTTATGAAGGGAGCGGGGCACATTCAGAATAAAGAGTCAAAAATGGAGCCCAAGGCGAGGAGGAGGAGGGAGGAGGCAGGGAGACCAGAGTTCTCATCTGTGTCTGCTCTAGATGGGGTTGGTCCTGATTTCTGAGTCTTGGTCCAGGGCACACAATGAAGTACATGATAAGATGAAATTGCAGGGGTACAGTTTTAGGAAAACACCAAGAGGTGGCCAAAGTTTACACAACCAACCAAAGGTGGGGGCTGAGATTCACCTTGGATCAGCTGCATTGCTTTCCTTTATGGAATGGAAATGTGGAAGTTTGATAAATTCCATCCTGTGCATTTCAGCTCTTATGAAACATTCTTGTAGTTAGTCTTTGTGCTAAGGAATTATTTTATCACCTCCCTAACTTCTGGAACTTGGCTTCTAGTTTCTTTAAATATCCATCCAACTTGTAGGGGGCCTGCTCAAGAGCTGCTGCTTTCTGCTAGATTATAATGATCTGATCCGGATAAAGCCAAAGTGCAGTAGATTTCTAGTTTAAGTCTACTAGGTTTCTACTTATGTTTACTGCAGTATCTTCCATTTCTAGGTACTTCAAGCTAGTCAGTTTGTTCATATTTTCCAGAAGTTTATAGTCTTCAATAGCAGTTGTCAACTCCTCTCTCTGGTACATGGCCATTTTGGTGAACATGTCCTGGTACAGGCCGGTGATGTTCGCCTCCACTATTGTATCATCCAGGCCGGAGAAGACATGAGGAGAAAAGATGGAGGGAAGGATGAGGCTGGGAGAGGAGAGGAAGACGGGAAGGGAATGAAAGGAGAAAAGATGAGGGTAGGGAAGGGGAGAGGGGGAGGAAAGGAGAATGGAGAAAAAAGGAATCTTTTGGTTTTTTTTTTTAATTTAAAGCTCAGCTTAGCTCCACGTCACGCACATCTAGCCTTTTTTTTTTTTTTAAGTTCGGGGGTACTTCTTGCCACTCGAAGATTTCTAATAGAAAGTCTTCGGTGACCAGGACTGCGGGCCAAGGTTCTCTTACATCCATCCAATCTTCCTGCTCTTACTTCATTCTCTGATTTAGTTCTTTGAACTTAATGAGGAAATATGGGTCCCTAGGGTGGAGAAGCTTTCCCCACAGTCGGGAAAACCGCGCTCTGAGCTGGCGTAGCACCGTGCGTCTCTTCGTCACCAGGTACCACGGTCTGGCCACCCGTAAGGAGTATCTTGGCAGCCTCAGCGCGGGCTCGTGCCTTGTCTCTGCCAGCTGCTCCCTAGGGCAAAAGTTCACTGCCGAGCTGGGCCGAGCTGGGCCGATGAGCTTTCTTCCGGATGAGGGCGGGCCAGCTCCAACGATGTCCTCCATCTACCTCGCACCGCCCTCCCCTTACTCCCCACCTCCCTACCCCCATCTCTTCAGGGAATTTTCCGAAATGCCTGGGCAGCCAGTTTCCTCACGGAACCCCTGGTTGGACATGGATAAAAGGGCTCCCAAGTGCATAGGGTGCACAAAGCTGAAGAGCTCTCCCCATCTGTGCGCCTAGACCTGCTCTCGGACTTCACACCATGCGCCCTATAGCTTGCGCCCCAGTCACCGCAGGTTCTGCGCTCCTTCGGTCCGGGTTTCTACTGCTCTTGTTGCTGGCCAGTTTAGCCTGCATTGCCAGTGGTGAGAAGGGGAGCTGAGAAGAGGGTTGGTAACGTGGTTGAAGAGAGGGAGTATAGCCCCAGACTGCTTAGATTGCGATCTGTGGGTAAGTATAACCAATGTCCTGTTTGTGTCTCAGCTTCCTCGCCAGGGACGGCTGCAGAGCTTCGCTGCAGGTGCGTGAAGACCACACAATGGATTCATCCCAAAACCATAGCCAGTTTGGAAGTGATCAGAGCGGGACCCCACTGTCCCAGACAAGAAATCATGTGAGTCTTTGTGCTCTGACAGCTCCCAGTTTTTAAGGTGTTTTTGCTCCCTCTCTCCAACTCCGCAATCCAGAAACCTTTGTCCCAGCCATGTGTCACTCACTCTGGTTCTTCTCTTTTCCCCCGCAGAGCCACTCTGAAGAAGGGGATTGAAAGGTGTCTCAACCCAGAAGCTCCTTGGGTGAAGAAATCCGTCCAAAGATATTTAAACAATGAGTCTGCACTTTGATTTACTTAAGGTGTGTATGGAATAATGTAAGTTTCTGAAAAAACTTCATTGCCAGGATCAGAGCTACTCTAAGTAAAACTCAGCAGTCTTACATTCCAAACCTACTTTTATCTAGCGCCTCTCACTCTCTCTCTCTCTCTCTCTCTCTCTCTCTCTCTCTCTCTCTCTCTCTCTCTCATATATAATGTGTATATTATATATATATATATATATACATATATGGGTAGGGATAGAGATAGATGTAGATGTTATATACACACATATACAGATCTATATATGAATACATATATGAATACATTTCAATGTAATTGTAAAATGTTAGATCTGAAACTGATGAACTAATTCAGTTCCTTTCTTTTACTGCTGAGGAAAGTGAATATCATGGCACATGGAATAGAGACAGAGGAGTATGTGGTAGAGTATAGAACACTAGACTTGGGGACAGGAAGACCAGGATTCAAATTCTGCCTCCAACACTTACTAACTTCAGGACCTTGGACAAATCACTTAACCTCTCCATCTTCCTTTTCTTGTGTGTAAAGAGGGCACAAAAGCAGCCCCAACCTCATGCTGCTTCTACTCCTGACTTCCTGGCTTCCTTTAAGTCTCAGCTAAAATCCCACCTTCTGAAAATGACCCTTCCCTATCCTCTTTAATCTTTATGCATTCCCTCTGAGATTCTCCCTAATTAATCCTGTATCTATCTTGTTCATACATAGTTGTTTGACAGTTTTCTCCCCCTTTAGACTGTGAGTACTTTGAGACAATGCCTGGCATATAGTAGGTACTTATTTAATACTTGTTGACTTAACCATGCTACTAAAGTAAACCTGAGCTCTTAGCACCTAATTTTCCTGAGAGTTAGCTTCTTATGCTTCCCATTACATAGGGCCAGCATTTTTTCCTGACTTCATTGTTTTTTTTTCTTTTCATCTCTCAACGAATTTAAAGTTGTACTGTAAAAGACTCCAATTTTGATGAGTCTAAACATTGATTATTTGTTTACAGATTGAAATTTAAACCAATCCTCTCCTTTTCTCAGCAGTGGAACTGAGAAAGACCAGTGAAGCGAAGATGTTATGTAGGAAAATTTGGATCCTTTTGTGGGGGAGTACAAAGAATACTACAAGAAAATGGACATTCTTCTGGGTGTGTGCTTCAGCCAATCAGTCAGCCAGCCATCACTCACTGATTTAGGATTCATAAAGCATCCACTTTATGGACAGTACTCCTTGCACTTGGCGTTCTCATTGCCTTATTATGAACTTGGCATTGATTTTTTTTTGAAAGTTATTTGAGCTATTTATTTTTTTACATGGCATATTAATTCTGTATAGTGAAATCTTTGGCAATTGACCAGCTCTTTAGAGATCACTGAACTAAGTGGCACCAGGTAATTTATGAATGTTTAAGGATTACTATAAGCAAGGCATCTCAGGAGTTAAGGATAAGCAAAATACACTCCTCAGCTTAGTATATGAATATGGGATGAGTTTAAATGCAAAAATGAAAGCATGGTTATTGGGACAAGGGAGATTAGATGAAAGGCATTCACTTCAACTGGCTGCGAAGCTAGCAAGGTTTTGTGCTAGTTACTTGCACATTTAGAGAGGTTCATATCTCAGTCTGGAAATAATGCTCTAAAAATCTAGGGTGTCATACATTTATCTGCCACATCTTACTTTATTTGGAATTTCCAAATATTTGAGTATACTTTCCATATATATTTAGAATGTGGCATCTATTGTAGTATGACATAAAGTCATTGCACATGGATCTTGTTAAGATATTTATTCAATATTATTAGAAGCTGTGTTTACATTACTAGTTATATATACATGTGTGCATACATATATAGATTGAATGATGAAGAAATTAAGGAAACAATTAAATTCTTAATTATGGCTTTCATATACTTCCATTTTTGCAGATATATTTTATGAAAAAAGTTAATTTAGTAAGGATCAATAATGCCTCTCCAACAATTTTGAGACTTACAATATAGTTGAACAATTCCTCATGTAGTTTTCCTTAAAAATTAGATGAACTATTAATGTAAAGTTTTTGGAAAAAAAGTGCTTTTGCGTTGTAATGAATTGGTCAAAAATATTTTTTACCTTTTTTGTCATAAAAAATTATTAAGTTAGTATTATGCAGCATAAGTATTTTTTTCTTTTTCTGTTAATTGTAGTTGTTTCATTTCTCTTGGGGAAAAATAAATGTTTTTCAAGTTCAAATGATATCGTATTCTTCTTATTTTAGCCTGATGGTGAGATATTTGCATTTCTTATCCATTAATCTTTACATTATTTAGATTTAATGAATTATGGTAACTTATCTCCAGCCACACACACCCTGATCATGACCTTGTCATGGCAAATACCTTGATCCTCAAGTCAGATAGCTAGTTAATTGACCCAGAAATTAAAGGATCATTGATTTAGAGGCAAAAAGAACCTTAGTCCCATCTAGTCACAGAACTTTAGAGTTTAAACCGGAAGCAGTGGTGTGTTGGTAAATATCTAACAACTGGTTCTCAAAAAAAAATGTGCACATGACCCACTTAAAAGTTCGATAGTCAAGACGATCAACAGAAGAAAAATCAAGGTCCCACTGGTAGCGTTTACTCATTTCTGAGATGTAAATGCTTACACTGAAAATTGAATAAATGGGTCCAGCCTATATGAGCTGGCCCCAGAATGTCCCTGCCTGAAAGAGGCCTTGCAGGGCATCTAGTCTAACCCTCTCATTTTAAAAAGAGGAAACTAAGACCTAAAGAGCTTTGAGATTTGTTGGTTTGTTTGTTTTTGCATAAGGTCATACAGGTAGTGACAGAGGTGAGATTTTAAAACGGTTGCTCTTAACCCAGTTCAGGGCTCTATACTCTCATACCATGGGTTACCTAATAATTCTATATGACAGTAATTTCACTTAAAAAAATCTTTCTGTTGTAGGGTGCACCAAAAATGTACATGTTTTTCTAGATGATTATTCTCATTTGGCTAATAGAGTATCCCAAAAGTCTGAGTTCAGGTTCAAGCTTTAATACCTTGAAACTACGCTGAGGCTTTTGGGACCATCTATTAGCCATGATGCCTTTGGTCTTCTTCAAGAATGAAGGACAAAACAACAACAACAACAACAGAGAGACTGGGGGAAAATGTAGTTTGGCAGCTACCAGCAATAGCCTAATTACCATTTTTAGTTTATTGTTGTTTCAGATGGGTCTGTGCGCTGTTGAGGGAGAAAAACCCAGGGAGTCAGGAATCCCAAAACAAAATTTCCCAGGACTGGAGTTCCCAGCCTGGGTCATTGAGGGGGATTACCCATCAAGGACCTGAGTACTGG
Source organism: Phalanger gymnotis (assembly GCA_028646595.1). Taxonomy (NCBI): domain Eukaryota; kingdom Metazoa; phylum Chordata; class Mammalia; order Diprotodontia; family Phalangeridae; genus Phalanger; species Phalanger gymnotis. The sequence goes on along the minus strand of CM053623.1, from coordinate 309,659,397 downwards.
AGATAGGGCTTTATGGAATGAATTCACGATCTCAAGCATTCTTTAAGTCAAGGTGGCAAAGATTTATTACACTTTATAGCAGGCAAGAGTTCTTAGGGAACCTGCAACTTTACAGGGCTACAGGGAAAGTTTTTATACCCGATTTGGGGGTGAAACATGTCAATTAGGTGTTTTAGAGTGGGAATAGGTAGTGGTTAAGGGGCGGTCAGTTCTTAAAGGAACATTCACTTTTTGTATCTACTGTGCAGGCATATTACCCAGAGTTCACTGGGAAATAGCCCAAGGGGGGGGCTACTGGGAGGTGTGGTTTTGACTATGAAATGTCACTAAGTTAACTAACGATCAGGGTTGACTGAGAATATCTAGGTGGCTCTCATCGAATGTCTTGTTAGACAAGAGAATGTACATTTACCTATATCTATGATACATATCAGTAAAGTCATGACCCAGTGCACATCCAATTATCAGTACACAAGGAGTGTATAGATAGGCACAGTTGCCTACCATGAAAGGAGTAAAGATAAGTGTGTTGCTGGGGCATGCTGCCCTTGAGCTAGAGAGACAGTATTTTAAGGCTAGGGAAGAGATGTGATTTTAAAATTGGATGTGGTTTTGGAATTGGGGTTCAGGCACAGGCATCCAAGCAGAAGCTGTTAGAATTAGAGTCCAAGCACAAGCACTCAAGCACCCCGTCAATGCCAGGAAACCAATTTGAGTCAGGCACAGGTAAAAACAAACCACATGCCCTGGTCCAGTGGAAAGAGCTGTGGATTTGCAGTCAGAGGATCTGTGTACACACCTGTTTATTACCTATTGAGAGGAATGATTATTAATAACTAATGATTTGGGGAGATTGAGTTTCCTCTTTCTTTCCCCCCCCTCCAAGACTTCAGTATCTGAAAGTTGAGTTAAATTGTAGAAGTTTAACTCAACAAAGAACTTCTAATCTCAGGTGAATTCCACTCAATCAAGCTTAAGTGGAGATAGATCCTTTTGTCTAGACCAGGGGTGTAGAATCTCTGGTCACATGTAGACCTCTAGGTCCTCAAGTGTAGCTTGGATTCCATCAAAGAGCTGCTCTTGAGGATCTAAGGGGCCACATGTAGCCTCAAGTCCACAAGTTCTACACCCCAAGTCTAGATAGCCCAAGGCTGAGGGTGGTCTGTGTATAGAGATAATTTCTCTGCCCAAGGGTGGGTGACATAATGTCACTCTCAACCTCTCATTTTAATATAGCTCATCTCCTATTGTTTTATCCAGTCAAAGTTGATTGCCACTCTTCTGGAATACCTACTCTTTGAAGGGTATATAACTGTGAGCCCACCACTATGATTGTCTTTGGTCTCAGAGAGATGGACAAAAGACCATCCTTTTATTAATAATGTGCTGGTCTTATTAATAAAATGACTAAATTAGTCAGAAACTATGTCTCTCAAGCCTTTTTAATCACCACACTATGTGACCTAGATCAAATCTCTTAATTTCTTTGGGCCTCAGTTCCCTCATTTGCAAAATGAGGTTGGACTGGATGGCCTCCTTTAGAAGACCACAGAACCATAGTTCCTTCTAGTCCTAAATATTTGATCCTATCATCCTGACTTCATCCAGAATATTATTTTGAGTTCTGGAATTATATTTGAGAAAGCTGCAGAATTGAGAGAAAAGTACTAATCATGGTAGTAAAGAGACTGGAGAGTCTCAGTTCTTTCTGACTCCAGGCCAATGCTCTATCCACTGCACAGTGTAACTGCCCTGATGTAAACATGATGAATAAAATATTAGCAAAGATATCAGCAATATATTAAAGAGATTGACTATGATCAGGTTGGTTTTATACCAGAAATGAAGAGTTTGGTTTAATATTAGGAAAATTAGGAAATGTAGTAAAACATATTAATAACAAAATAATTAAAACACATGATTATATCAATAAGTAGAGAAATATATGTTTTGACAAAATATGATGATCATTCATGATGATAACATTTAAATAGCATAGGAATAAATGATTCTTTCTTTACTGTGATAAATTATGTTCATTTAAAATCAATAGTTGATATTATCTGCAATAGTGAAATGCTAGAAATCATTCATAGGATCATAAATTTAGAGTCAGAAGGGAACACAAAGGCTGTGTTGTTTGACCCCCTAATCTTACTGATCAGGAATCAGGGGCTCAGAAAGGTTAAATGAACTTCCCCAAATCAACCAGGTAGTAAGTGAAAGAGGCAAGATTTGAAATCACACCTTCTGCCTCCAATGTTAATACCATTTCCTCTGTATTATACAAGCAATAACAATAACTATTAGCACTATCGTTATTTGATATAGTTATGTTAGCTCTAGCAATAAGAAAAAAAAAGAAGTTGAGGGAGTAAGCATAAGCAAAGATATAATTTTCACTACTTTTGAGAACCTAAAATGTAAATTAAAATTGGCCGAAATAATTAATAACTTCAGCAAAGTAGTAGGATATGAAATAACCCCCCCCCAAAAAAAAAAAACAACTCCAACCTTTCTGTATATTACAACAAAATCTTTCAGAAAGATACAGGAAAAGAAATTTCTTTCAAAATGCTAAATGTACAAAAGGTTAAGTCACAATACTTAAGTCCTTTATTTCAAGGCCAACCCAGAAAGTTCTTTCCAAGAAAGTATAGTTACTTTCCAATTTTTAAAAAGTTACTATACTCTTTTCTGGGTCTTTAGAAACATCTGGTATAGTTTATCATGTGATTTTTTTCTCTAAGTGATAAACTATGATGATCATTCCTGTAAAGTTGACAATAACAGTATTTTTCAAATCCTATTATTAATACTGTGTGCATTGTACAGGATGTTACAAAGATCATAATTCAGTTTAAGCTTTAGTAACTTAATGCTATTACCACTCATCATGGAATAGGTGGTAAGCCTAACCATATTTCTACATTTTCTTTTTCTTTTTTTTTGTTTTTTTATCTTTATTTTAATTTATTTTTAATATGTTTAGTTTTCAGCATTGATTTTCACAGACTTTTGAATTACAAATTTTCTCCCCATTTCCACCCCCCCCCC
>CM053623.1:309626396-309655840 GCA_028646595.1 Phalanger gymnotis | reverse complement strand
TCTATGACTTTGTTGAGTTCTTCTGACTGTATGTTTTGGTCTTCTTTGTCACCAAAGAAAGATTCCAGAGTCTGAGACTGAATCTGGGTGTGTTTTCGCTGCCTGGCCATGTTCCCAGTCAACTTACTTAACCCTTGAGTTTTTCAACTGGGTTTTAACTGCTCGTAGACTAAAGAGTTCTATGTTCCATGCTTGGGTGGATGCGCTGCCTCACCAGCACTTCTCCTTCCCCAAGAACCCCCTACCTGGACTGGGTTTAAATCTTCAGCAGGCTCTTCACTCCTGCTCTGATCAGTCACTTAATTCCTCCCACCAGGTGGGCCTGGGGCCAGAAGCAACTGCAGCTGTAGTTCCAAAACTGCCCCGCCTCCGCTGTCCCAGGGGCGGTGGACGAACCGCAAACTCTGTCCAGTCTCACAGCTTTTCCCACTAACCTTCTCTGTTGTCTTTACTGTTTGTGGGTTGTGAGGTCTGGTACATATCACAGCTCAGTAATTCATCAAGCTAGGGCACTCTCCGCTGGGCTCCTGGTCTCATTGGTCTGCGGTCTGGTCTGCCCACGCGGTGCTGGGCTCTGCTTGGCTCAGCTCCGCTCCCCTCAGCTGGGAGCTGGGAATTCCGTGTGGGACAGACCTTACCCAGAGACCATCCAGGCTGTCCTGGGCCAGAGCCCTGCTTCCCTCTGCCACTTTGTGGGTTTTGCAGTTCTAGAATTGGTTCAGAGCCATTTTTTTTATAGGTTTTTGGAGGGACTTGGTGGGGAGCTCACGCCAGTCACTGCTTCCCAGCCGCCATCTTGGCTCTGCCCCCTACATTTTCTATTAACTTAACATTGTGTATATGGACTAACTGCCAACTCTTGACATACTTTGCACACTATATATTGTTCCAGTGTCGTACAGTATTGTTTAGAATGAATTACTTCAATTGAAATCCTTAGGAATTTGGTGGTGGTGGTGGTGAGTCTCATCCAACTCCTTATGACCCCATCTGGAGGTTTCTTGGCAAAGATGCTGGAGTGGTTTGCCATTTCCTTCTCCAGTCTTTAGGAACAAGAAACCTTAAATATCTTAAGGACTTAACGATGTTTCACTTTCATAAAATCTTGAAAAACTAGTAGCATGTTTTTGTTTTTATCTGTCATAATGGGTTTTTTTTCTCCATTTCCACCCTAGAGACACTCCTAAGTATACAGGGTAATTTGTGAAAGTAGCTGCTTTGAAAGCCAACAGTTCCTGGTAAATGCTTGATTTTCTGGGGGGTGAGGGGGAAGTGTATTCATGATACACTTTCAAGTCTAATATTCATTATATCCATGTATTTATCACTTTCTAAAATCTAGTCAATCAACAAAACAATAAATTAAGCACTGAGCAGTAGCATTTGCCAGTTTCCAATATGTAACTACTCATACTTCTGTCTTCTTGGAATCCAGCGTGATCTGTCTACTGAAACATCTGTGAATCGTCCTGATCACTTTCTTACCCCATCCCAAACCACCACCAACAGGCATATGACAGCTTCATTCAGGCTATGCTTCTCTCACAAGCAGATTATTTTTTCTTCAACTGACATTGGCTTCCCTTAGCACACATGTTGTCTTACCCAGGCTTCTCATGAAACCTAATTTGTTGCCACCAGCCATTTTTCTTCTGCAGTTTCTCTTTTTTATTCCTGATATAATAGGTGTCCAATTTCTAAATTTTCTCTAGAAACAAACTACATGGAAATTAAATTTTTGCTGAATATTTTAAAACCTTACTGGTTTGTAAACAAAATGGAAAACTATTGGTTGGTAAATAACACTACCCTCCCTTTTTCATAATGTTGTATAAAATGATTAGCACTGTGATATAAAACATATCAAAAGAAATCCAAGTTTTCTTTGCCAAGTTTTCTTTTAATTGTTTTTTTTCCCCATTTTTCATTTCTGCTTGTGAAACAACACCATTCTTAGTCATCTACCATCTGCAAGTTTATATTCTAACTCACTGTTTTTTTGGCAGCCTCCTCCTCCCATGTGGGTCAAATGTTTTCTGACTAAGGTGCTTTCTGGACTCTTTTGGTCTCCTTGTGGTAGCAATTAAGTTAATTGGCTAAACTTCTGGTTGAAATTATTATGGTCATTGTTGATGTAATTTCTATTGTACAATTCCCATTTTTCTCTGTTTGAATGCTGATTTAAATAATGTCAGATTACATAGTTTCAATTTTCTACCATATAGTTTTCTTATTATTCTTCTTTCTTCTTCTTTCTTTAATATTAATTCTGAACTTAGCTCTAACATATCAGCGATCCAATGCTATTTAGCACAGAACTTGGCACATTATGAGCATTTAACAAATGTGTATTGACTCATAGATTGATTATTTGAGTGTACACAGATACTTTAGGGATAATTCCCCTATCAGTAACAAGTCTTTGTCTTTCAGTTAAAATTAAGTTAATTTAATGGGGTTGTTTATGTCTGTAATGCCCAGTGCTTTTTAGTTCTCTTTTTAAAAAAAATGCTCATGATATAAAAGCTTGATGTTTCTGTGCAATCCACAATTCTTTGCCCTCTCTCATTTCTTCTTTACAAACCATGCTTTCCCCCAAATTGCTCCTGACCTTCACTTTTCCCACTTTTTCATTTGTGCCTGACTATCAAGGTGTATGTTGGTTTGATTTGGAGAATCTTCTCAAGTTCCCGTGGCATTTCTCTGACTCTTCATCTTCAGCCACCAGTGTTCATATATATGCTGCAATTATTTTCACGGTGATCTTTTTGCAGATATTATTAGTGTTGTAATACACGATGAACAGATAGACCTTGAAATAATGATTGTTATACAATAAGGACAGCTGCCCCTCCCACACCTTTCTTTGCTTCTCCAAGGAGTACCCGCAAACCATCCTTGCATTTAGCTGCAACGTCCTTCTTTCTTCTGTTTTTTTTAGCAGCTATAACAACAACACTACTTGCTGCTACTGTGGCTGTGTAAGACCAATAACACCAGCACATAGGAAGGCTGCTAGCATAGGTTCTTTGATCTGCTTTTCTAAGGAAAGGTAAATTTAAGGGGTTTACAATCTTACTTTAATTAAATGTACATACATCACTTATTTCAAGGGAAAAAGTCAGCACCCTGAACTTCAGAGAACATACAAACAGAAATTACAAGCAGGAATTATATAAACAGAGCAAAATAACAGAAATTAACAGAGAGGCTTCTAACCATCTGACCATAGGAATACATACAGTTATCAAAAAGAGAATCAGCAACATCTGGGTTTTCAAAGCTGGCGGGCTCCAACGGCTACCCAGAGTCTCATCTAGTCAAATCACATGACACTCTTCCAATGAGTGAGCTCCAAGCAAAACTTCTCCTCCTGCAGTTCTGAGAGTTCTAGCTTAACAGCTACATGCAGAGTATATATTTACCTTTTTACAGGACCTGAGCACTTCACACCTCATGAGGCCTTCACGCCTCTGGAAGGCTTCCTACCTCTCGTGACCTAATTAGCAAAAGAATGTGGGCCTTCCTACAAAGGCAAGACTCAATCAAAAAGGTGCTGAGAAGCACTCCAAAAAAAAAAAAACCAGTAAAAAGTCCCACTTTGATCGTCCTTACAATAGCAAGCAAGATTGATATGATTCAGCTCCTCCAGCAATACATCCACTTGTTGGCCAAGAATCTGAGATCTAGAATGGCCACAAGCAAAATGAAGTTTGCTAACAGTCAAAAAATGGAATGATTCTCAGCAGTCAGTCAGTCAGTCAACAAACATTTATTATTTGCCAAATACTAAAGATACAATGAAAGGGGAAAAAAACAGCTTTCAAGAAGTTCCCATCTAATGGGAGAGACAACTACTACATACAAACAAGCTATAGACATCCAAATTGGAAATAATCAACAGAGGGGAAGCACTGGAATTTAGAGGGACTAGGAAAGACTTCCTGTAGAAGGCAGAATTTTATCAAGGTCTTAAAAAAGTCTTGGAATATAGGAGGCAGAGAGAAGTGGGGAGAACATGCCAGGCATTGGTGCCAGCCAGTGAAAATACATGGGGAAGCTAAATGGTGCAGTGGATAGAGTGTTGGGTTTAGTGTCAGGAAGACTTCTCTTCCTGAGTTAAAATCCTCAGACACTAGCTGTGTGACCCTGGGCAAGTCACTTAACCCTATTTGCCTCAGTTGCCTCATCTATAAAATGATCTGGAGAAGGAAATGGCAAAACATTCCAGTATCTTTTCCAAGAAAGCCTCAAAGGGGTCATGAAGAGTTGGACATGACTGGAAAAAGACTAAACAGCAGCAACAACTACAATAAGTAAAAATATATTGATTCGAGAGATGGAGTATTTTGCAGAAGGAAGAGCAAGGAGACCAGTGTCACTGGGTAGCAGATTATCCTTTTCTTATTTTCCTATCACTGCAAACACCATCGCTGAAGAAGCAAAAATGGATTGTAAGAGACCTAGGGCCACTTAAAATTCTCTTTGTTTCATCAATTGTGGCAAAAAATCTATATCTAGATGGTCAGACTATTAGTGATGTGCCTCTTTGTAAATAAGTAATTTGGATCTTGGAAAATAGCCTTAACTATATTGTGAGGATTCTACTGATACATGTAGATAGGATGCAGGAGGTGATACAATTGGGAGGGTACTTTGGACCCTCCAAACTTCATTGCCTATACTGGTGATATTATGTCAGGGGACTGATTGAAGGTATCTGAAGGAGGGGAAAATCCTCAAGGCTTTGCGCTGCCAGACTTTGTACTTCAAAAGAGTGAGAAACAAGAGAATCTGTAGCCTCACACTTTATTAACTCCAAAAAAGGAGGGCGAGAACAACAGAACATCAGTAAATACAAATCTATATTCCTATCCTTCTGGCTATACAATATCTTTATGAGAGTCTTAAATACACAAATCAAGGGCTTCCTCAATGAGGCCGTCAGTAGAGACCAAAAAAATTTTCCCAAGTGATAGTCAATATGTACCACATTGTCTTCTTCACCATCTCACAACTATTTGAAATATTAGAATACAAGATACCATTGTGCTTATAGCTTGCCATTAAAAACAACACTAACAAACAAACAAACACATGTAATCAGTAGAATAGAATGTTACTATAAGGTTCTTTTCCAATAGTATCTCCCACCCATTCATCAAGATTGTTGTTTCCTTGGAAAATGTAACAACAGATTCTATTTAATGGTCTTCTACTCCGTCCTCCTGACATCAGGTGAGGTATAAAACAGGGAAAGACATACTCACCAAAGTTATGCAAAAAAACTTTTGGGACACCCTGAATATATATGTTTTCTCTCCCAATAGATCCTTGAGAATAGGGATTGCCTTATTTTTTTGTGTCCCCACTGACTAGCTCACACTAGGTGCTTCGTAAGTGCTTATTGATTGATACTCTTTATTCTCTGTAGTTCCTAGATAAGAAGATCCATGACTATAATGCATCCAATCAATCAACAAAAAATTATTAAATATCCACCTGCAGTGGCCATTCTCACTCTAATCACATGGCTATCAACCATTTTCCAGCAACCTCTCATGTTCCTCAAGCATGTTTCTGCATTTGGAGCTACTTTAGAAATGACTTCTCTAGAGCCTATACATGTGAGGTGAGGGATTGTTTCAACAATCCAGCTAGCAGCTTCTGTGGGGATATAAGATCCACCAACAGCCAGCACCCAGAAAGCTGCCAGCACACAGCAAAAGCACAGGCTCTTTTGATCTGCTTAACTAAGGAAAGCTACATGAAGGGGTTGACAAGCTTACTTTAATTCAGCATACAAATATCATTCACTTAGTTCAGGGGAAAAAAACCATCACCCTGAACTTCAGAACAAATACAAACTAATGCCAAACATCAACAGACAGACCATGTCTGATTTGAATCCCAATACGTAGTTACCAGAGTTCAACAAAGTCTCAACATCTGGTTACAAGCTGGAGGGCTCCTTAGCTACAGCTGCCTGGAGTCTGTGCATCAGCACCATCTCAAGTGAGAGCCCTAAACAAATTACAAACAGACAGACCCAATACAATTCATAGTTATCAATATCTAGGTTCAGCCGGGGAGCTCAGAACAAGGGCTGGCCCAGAGTTATGCGCCACCACTGCTGTGGGAAAGAGCTCCAAGGAAGAGAAGGCCAGCTCCTGGTTTGATATCTTTTTCAGCATCAGGGGTGAGTTACACATGCGATTCACCCACGTGACCTAAAATCATCACAAAGAGGAGACTTAAACCTAAATCTAAGAGCCTCTGATGTCCCAAACCTATCACTCAAGCTCATTTGTAAACTGAGACCTCCCCTGAGTTAGCCCCACCTTGGGCCCCACCTTAGTTACCAATCCACACCCACATAGGTTTTACACCTAATAGGGGTTTGGGCCTGGGGTTTAGCACCTAGTAAGGCTCAATGAAATATGCTGAATTACTCAAAGGAAACAAACCAAACTTTTCAAGGGCACTTGTTGAACTAAGCGCTAAGAGCCCATTTTGTTTACCAACACAGGGTGCAATGTTTGGTCTATGATTCAAGTTTGGCTTCATTCTGGTAAATAGGAAAAGTCCCTTGAAAAAAGATGACTTTCATTAGTAAAGAAAAAAAATACTTCTAGGGAGTATTCTCAATTCCCATTTTCCTTTTGGAAATACTCACGCATAAATATTTGGCTAGGTTATAAATAATTAAGAGTAGCTCAAAGGTCCCCAAATCTTGAAATTTGCAGAACAAACTGATGCTGGTGCCTTATCATTTTTGTTATTGTTGTGTAAGCACCTTTCCTAGTCTATTCCCAGAAGGCTGTCTAGCTTTCATTCTTATCACCCAAGGCTATCACTAGTTAGCTGTCCTGATGGGAAAGGGCAAACTCTATGTTCCCTTGTGCAATTTTTGTAAGTATGATGGAAATGGAGTTCACTTGAACTTTTTTTTGAAGAAAAAAATATTCACAACCTAATGCCTAAAAGTAACAAAATATTGTATACAAAATTCTACAAAACTGATAAATTTGTAAATTATTCCAACCTTTTTTTTAAAAGTGACTAAAATGTTCATCTGTTTCTCAGTGCTAAGTGCATACCTTTAAGAGGTCAAAGACAAAGAAATGCCCAAAATGCACCAAAAATATTTATAGCAGCACACTTTGTGGTAGTGGGGTACAAGAAACAAAGCAAGAAACCATTGGTAGGAGAATAAGTCAACAAATTGTGGTTCATGAATGGAGAATTCAGAGCAACATGGGAAGATATATAAACTGATGAAGACTTGAGTAATCAGAATAATGAAAACAGTATGTGCAGCATCTGCAACAAAGTACATGGAAAGCCCCCCCAAAAAAAAGAAAGAAAGAAAGGAAACAATTTTGTAATTGGAAGATCCAAGCTTGACCTTAGAGAAGAGTTAAGTGCTTTAACTCATTTCAATGAGTGTTTTAACTGTCATTTCAATTGGTCCTCATGATAACCCTATGAAGCTGGAGCTATTATTATCACCCCCATTTTCCAGAGGAGTAAGATGAAGCTGAGAGAAGTGGGGAGAGGGAAAGATATATTTGGAAATGCAAATAAATGTAATGTGTCAATAAGATTTAAAACATGTTAGTCATATGTAATTATAATGAAATATATGTTGATATGTTAACTATTATGTTGATGACATGATATAGATTGATCATATGCTAACATAACCTGTGCCAGCTCTTAATCTCCTTTCAGCTGTTTTCCTGACATATACACTGTTTAGTAGACTACACTTCCTCTTATCTCCCCCTTCCCAACATACACTAACACACAAACTAAGGTCCATGTCTTTGTAATGAAGAATCTTCTCTTGTTTAGAATACACTTCACATTAAATTTACAATCACCTTTCTTTATTTATAATATCACATTCATCACTTTCTTAGACCAGTGATGGTAGAAGCAAGTTAGCTGATGATAAGCGGTAAAATATTGTATCTGACATTTACAATGTTTAACTAAATCCGTTTTTATAACTGAACAATACTGAGATAAGTGGGAAGCATTATTGTCTCCATTTAACAGCTAAGGAAGCTGAATAGCCCATGTTAAAGATAAATCAGAAAACTCAAAAAATGTGGGGCTATAGAAGGTACACATCTCCTTTTGACCCTTGGCCCTGGACTTAAAGGACACTTAACTGTCCTATATGGGACTCTAGGGAGGCTCTGAGGATGATGGGACTCCAAGTACTTACCAAGACTATTGTATCAGATGAATTGGGCCAGGGGAGGCCCAGAGAGAAAATCCTGGATGTGGCTGGCTTTCCTCTCAAGGCCAAAAGGAGGCCCCTTTCTGAAATTCCTAGCATTTCTGGTTGAGATTGTGGGGGTGGGACTATTGATATGAGGGTAGTTACTGATAAGTTCTAAGTTCAGGAGAGAGGGAGTCGAGCCTAAAGCTTTCAGAATTTAAGGTCAGGGCATGTAAGCACTCCCCTCTCCATTTCAGGGTCAGCTGGTCTAGTTTATTGTGCAACTTAGATTAAAGGAAAGGAAATACATTAATCAGGAGGGCTTGGAGAGAGGAGAGTTTTTTCCTTTTTCCTTTGATCTTTTTGGGATATACACCTGGTGGTAGTAGTATTGCTGCGTCAAAGGGTATGTACAGTTAGTTCTTTGGGCATAGTACTGAATTATTCTCCAGAATGTTTGAACCAGTTCACACTTCACCAACAGTGTCCCTATTTTCCCACATCCCTTCTAGCACTTGCCACTTTCCTTTGCTGTCATGTTAGCCAATCTGATAGGTATGAGCTGGGACCTCAGAGTTGTTGTAATTTGCATTTCTCTAATCCATTTTAGAGCATTTTTATGTAACTATAGAGAGCTTTGATTTCTTCTTCTGAAAAATGCCTGTTCATATCCTTTGACCATTTGTCAATTGGGGAATGAATGTCTCTTATTTTTTACAAATTTGGCTCAGTTCCCTATATATTCGAGAAATGAGATCTTTAATCTGAGACACATGCCTTAAACCTTCCCCTCCCAACCCCCTCCAGTTTCCTACTTTCCTTCTGATTTTGGCTGCATTGGTTTTATTTGTGCAATCCCTTTTTAATGTCATGTAGTCAAAATTATTTTATTTCCCACAATCCTCTCTATCTCTTGTTTAGTCATAAACTCTCCTCTTATTCCTAGATATGACAGGTAAAAATTTCCATGGTATCCCAATTTGCTTATGATATTCCTGGGTGGTATCTTGAACTGAAATTTGAATATGGTGAAGACCAAAGTCCTTTGGCTGCAAAGCCAATTCAGTAGCAATATCTCAGTACAGGATTATCCTCCCTAGGAACAGTCTCAAAAATTCTTGGGGCTGCAGGTAGAGCATCAGTCAGTTCTGCTGTATATGTTGCAGAACACCACCAATAACATGGGAACAATGGAACGTCAAGCAACCAGCAGGAGGGCTTCCTCTCTGATGGTTATTGCCTTTTAGTAACTGGTGGTGACACAGTGGATAGAGTACTGGGCTTGGAATCAGGAAGATTCATCTTCCTGAGTTCCAATATGGCCTTAGACACTGTGTGACCCTGGGCAGGTCACTCAACTCTGTTTGCTTCAGTTACTTATCTGTAAAAGGAGCTGGAGAAGGAAACAGCAAACCACTCCAGTGTCTTTGCCAAGAAAACCTCAAATGGGATTATGAAGGGTCGGACACAACTGAATAGCAACATCTGGATGGACTGCTCTCACCACCTCACCTGTACTGCGCTGAGTCTGGACCTTATTGACAGGGTTGCTCTTTGGTCTGGACCACTCCCCAAGCACTTTACATACCAGCCCAGCTAGATGATCACCTGATCCAAGATAGAGCACACTCTCTCCTCTGTGTGTTTTCATAAGTTTTCCACAGTGCCTCCCCCATTTTCTCTATCTTTCCTCTTCCTCTTCCTCCTTAATGCTATTGTTTTCCCTCTTGAAAACATCTTCAATTTATCCCATGTAAATCTTTTATGTACATCATTGTTTGCATGTTGTCTCCCCTATTAGAATGGAAGCTCCTTGAAGGCAAGGCTTATTTATACCTTTTTTTTGTATCCCCAGACCTTGGCACAGTGCCTGGCATATAGTAGGTGCTTAATAAATGCTTTTTAATAATAATTTACCAGTTAAAATCCTTGGCTCCCTTCAAAGCTTAGCTTGGGTACCATCTCCTTCATTCATTTCTCCCAGTTTGAATATATTCTCTGCCTCTTCAAATTTTCTTAAAGCATTTTACATCCTTCTTTCATTACCATTCTACCTCCTATCATTTTACTAATGTATTTCCCCATTAGAGTATAAACTCAGTGAGAAAATGGATTATAGAATTCTTCATCTATATATACCATAACAGTGATATGCATATAATTGGAACTCACTAAGTGTTTAGTGAGTTACCTTTGTTCCTTTCCCACATGGAGTTGTCCAGTCCCTCTTTTTCAAGGCTATATTTCCTTGTGTCCTCTCCAAGACTGGGGCTGTTGACTGGTCAGGTTTGGCTTTGGGCAACTAGGTGGCATAGTGGCATAAGGCACTGGGCCTGGAGTCAGGAATTTTAAATCTGAGTTAAAATCTGGCCTCAGATACTTACCAGCTTTGTGACCTTAGGTAAGTCAATCTCAGACTCAGTTTCCTCATCTGTAAAGTAGAAGTGATGGTAGCATTCAACTCCCAAGGTTTTTGTGAGGATTGGATTAGGTAGGATGTAAGTGCTGTGTAAACCTTAAGTTACTATAAAATGCTATTTGTTGTAGTAGTAATTGTTGTTGCTGGAGTGTTTCCTGGGAAATGGGTCCCTTTTGTGGTGTTCTACACTTCCTCCAGCTACCAAAATAAGCTTCTTTAAGGTGCTGGTATGACTTTGTCCTGCTTAAAGATCTTCAATGACTGCTAGTATCTCAAGAAGGGGAGTAATTAACCTTTTTTGTTCATCATGGACTACTTCAGCAGTGTGGTGTAGCTTATGGCTCCTCTCTCACAATTGTGTTTTTAGATGCATTAAATAAAACGGTTGACCACAAATCACAACTTTGTGAAACATAAGAGAAACTGGATTTATTACAAGAGAAATGAACATGCATATGGAACACCTATATGAGTACAAGAGGTTCACAATCCAAAGAGAAGCGTGCACGTTTATGAGGGTAACAAAATACATAGGATTACACATATGAAGAAGGCAGGCAATTTTTTTAACTGAGAAAGTTTGTAATAGATCTAACCTCCACAAGAATGTCATAATAAAACTGGGAACTGAGACAGGTGCCTTTGAAAGAAGCAAAGAAGCATTGTTTCAGTCCACGGTGACATATTGTGGTTGAAAGGTTGTGTAAAGAAAAGATTCACCATTGTAGACATTGTTTTCCTTATCCAGCCATGCCATAAATTCACAGAAAACTAAATAATGAAACCACAATGCTTATCAACTGAGATTATCAAATAAAGAAGAACCATGAGTGATTGTGAAATCTAGTTCAACAGTTCACTTAATAAAGTCAGAAAGCAACAACAGTAAAATAAACTATTTGAATCAGATCAAATATCTTTTTTCAATTCAATTCAAAGCAACAAATACTTATGAAGTGATAACTTTAGATAAGGCCCTGTCAGGACCTAGAAATACAAAGACAAAAATCAGAATACTTTTTTTTCTCAAGGAGTTTACATTGTCTTGAAAAATTATAACTGGAAAAGAATATTGGATTTGAAATCACGGGACCAGTGTTCAAATCTGGTCTCTGCTTCCTACAATATGAATTACTTGGGAAAAGTCATCTGACCTCTCTGGACCTTGTCCTCATCTATAAAATCAGGAGGTTGCATTTGATGCCCTCTGAGATCCCTTCCAAGCCAAAATCTATGCTCCTATGTTAAGTACAAGCAGTCAAGTCCTAATCACCGTAAATAAAAAATCCCATAAAGTGGTCGAATTACTTCAGTTTGCACTACTCAATGCTATAATTATATGTAAAATATGGCAGTTGGTTCCAGCCCAGTGGAAATATGCAAGGTAATGGGTTTCCATTATTGCCACCCTTCCAAATGGCTTTCATTATCGCCACTAATTGGGCACCTACCTAATTGTATAAGGTATAAAGTAACTGGGGCAGCTAGCTGGCACAGGATAAAGTGCCAGGTTTGGAGTCAGGAAGACTTGAGTTCAAATGTGGCCTCAGACACTTGCTGTGTAACCCTAGGGAAGTCATTTAACCCTTTTTGCCTCAGTTTCCTTATCTATAAAATGGGCTGAGAAGGATATGACCTGACTGAAATTACTGAACAACAAAAATAATGTAACTGACAACTGAGGAGGAAGCAGAGTTGTAGCTCACCCACAAGGGAAGGTATCTGAGAGGCAGATGTGAGGAGGGAAGGCTTTCCAGGAGTGAGAAGTAACTTCTGCAATGAAGGCAGGAAATAGTATAAAGTTCACATAACAATTGCCTGGAAAGAAACACATGAAAAGAAGGATTGTGTAGTAAGACTGAAAATGTAGGGGGAGGAGGACCAGATGGTGGGGTGGCGGAGAAGTTTGTACATTGTCTGAGAGTAAAGATTCTTAACCTCTGTTACACAAATTTGTGTTCTTTTTAAAAAAGGTCTTTTAATAACTCTTTTTTTGGCAGGGCAATTGAGATTAAGTGACTTGCCCAAGGTCACACAGCTACTACATGTGTCAAGTGTCTGAGGTCAGATTTGAACTCAGGTCCTGCTGACTCCAGGGCCGGTGCTCCCTAGCTGCCCCAATGACTTTATTTCTAAGTGATCAGTTTCCATTGTAATCCTATGTATTTTGTTACCCTCATAAACATGCACGCTTCTCTTTGGATTGTGAACCTCTTGTACTCATATAGGTGTTCCATATGCATGTTCATTTCTCTTGTAATAAATCCAGTTTCTCTTATGTTTCACAAAGTTGTGATTTGTGGTCAACCGTTTTATTTAATGCATCTAAAAACACAATTGTGAGAGAGGAGCCATAGGCTACACCACACTGCTGAAGTAGTCCATGATGAACAAAAAAGGTTAATTACTCCCCTTCTTGAGATACTAGCAGTCATTGAAGATCTTTAAGCAGGACAAAGTCATACCAGCACCTTAAAGAAGCTTATTTTGGTAGCTGGAGGAAGAGTAGATTAGAGAGCGGGAGCCTGAAAGTGAGACTCAATTAGAAAGCTATTGCCATAGTCCAGATGAGAAGCAACGAGGGCCTCAGTGACAGAAAGAGGTAGATGGGGACAGATCAAAGAGATGGAATGGAGTTGGAATGCACAAAATCTGTTGACTGAGCACCTATGGTGCGGTGAAGGAGACCATTGCCTGAGATGAAAGTAGTTAGTTGTGATGGTATGCAAAGTGGGACTTTTTTGTTTTGCTCTTTTTTCTTTTAGAGTTCTAGTTCTTCTCAGTACTAACATAATCAAATGCCTTTGATTGAGACTTGTCTTTGTTTCAATCAAGAATCTTTGATTGAATCAAGAGTCTTTGATGACCTGCTTAAGTCACAAGAAAGCCTAAGTCACATGAGTTTGAGTCACATGGTTGTGATGCCCTCCGACCCCAAAGAAGCATATATATTCTCGGGGATTTGGCATTTCGCTTTGGGGGCTCACTCATTAGAAGACCCTTCCTGTGATTTCTCCAGATGAGACTCTGGGTAGCTATTAAGGAGAGCCCCCAGCTTTGAAAACCCAGATGCTGGTGTTTCTCATTCTGGTAACTATGTATGTATTGCTATAGACAGATGGTTAGAAGCCCTGGTTGCTGATATGTGTTGTTTGCTCTGTTTATATAATTCTTGCTTGTAATTTCTGTGTGTATTTTCTCTGAAGTTCAGGGTGCTTTCTCCCCTGAACTAAGTGAATGATGTATGTTTGCTTAATTAAAGGGAGATTGTAAACCCCTTGAAGTTGCTTTCCTTAGAAAAGCAGATCGAAGAACCTGTTCTGGCAGCCCTCCTTTGTGCTGGTGTTATTGGCCTTACACAGCCACAATAGGTGCAAGTAGCATTGTTGTTACAGCAATGCCCCCAACAGAAGCAGGGAAGTTTGGAAAAGAGGCAGGTGTAAGGGACAAGAAGACCAGCTCTGTTTTGGGGAGCCTGAGTAGGGGAGGCAGCATGAACAAGGATGTCAGTTATGTGAGTGGAGAAGGAGGACAGATATGAAGGACAGCAAGAGATGGTAAAGTGGTGATTAGCAGATTTTTTTTAGTGTAGCAACACTCTGATTTCATTTTTCCAGAGTGAGACCAGCTACCTATCATGTACATTTAGAGAAATTGAAGTGGCCCTACCAGATAGAGCACTGGGTCTTGAGTCAGACAGATCTGAGTTCAAATCCATCCTCAGACAATTGAACAAATTGTTTAACTTCTGCCTGCCTCAGTTTCCTTATATGTAAAATGAGAATAAAAATATCACCTACTTCACAGAGCTGTTGTAAGGATTCAATGTATTTAAGTGTAAAATGAATTTGTAAAGTGCTTTTTACAGTGTCTACTACAATGTTGTTCGGTCATTTCAGCCATGTCTGACTCTATGACTGCATTTGGGGTTTTCGTGGCAAAGATACTTGAGTGATTGGTTAATTCCTTTTCCAGCTCATTTTACAGATAAGGAAACTGAGGCAAATAGGGTAAAGTGAGGTGCTCAGAGTCAAATAGCTATTAAATATCTGAGGCCATATTTGGACTCGGGAAGATGGGTCTTCTGGACTCCAGACTCGGTACTCTATCTACTGCACCACCTAACTGCCCATATTACTACATGGTAGGCACTTAATAAATGTTTGTTTCCTTCCTTCCACTGGGTTCTTAGGCTATCCCTCAGCTGTTGGGCTGTTGCTTCACTCAGGATATCAGCTAAAGCCCCAATTCTGGTAAGCTTCCTCCTGCTATCAGCAGCCAGTGACTATCACCCCAGTTCCAATTAACCTCAATTAGCTTTTAACAAAGAGATATTTGCTTTGAAGATAAAGCAAGATCAGAAATACAATAATTTCCTCCAATTTCCTAAACATTTCCTAACACCTAGAGGTACACTTTCCCCTACACCACCTCAGTCCCTGGGGAGGGTGGGTTCAAGCATAAAGAAGTTTCTCCATAGCATTCTGCCACCAATTTCATTTCCATTTGAGGCATAATGACAAGAGGGCATGTCTTTCATCTCTGTTACTGCTGATCTAGGTAGGGGAAGTCCCTCAGTACTTTCTTCCTCCTTGTCTGACTTTGGGCAAATTCCATCATGCACTCCAGGTCCAGGTGGCTTGCTCTCCATACTTTTCTTTGTTTTGTTTTGCTTTTTATTGGAGTAATATTTATTGTTCATGGGTAGGTAAAGCCAATATAATTTTTAAAATGACAATTTTATCTAACTAATCTATTTATTCAATGTCATCACAATCAAATTACTAAAACATATTATATTGAGTTAGAAAAAATAACAAAGTTCATTTGGAAGAGCAAAAGGTCAGGAACTTCAAAGAAACCAGGAAAAAGATGTAAAGGAAGTAGATTCAGCCATATCAAACCTTAAATATATTACAAGGGAGAGCACTGCTAAGTGGAAAAAGACAATTTTAATTATTTTAAATTAAAATTTTCTTGTACAAATAAAACCTATATAGAAGGAATACAGAAAATTGAGGGAAAATTATTCATAGACAATCTCTCAGATAGGATGTGATTGGGTTGGAATATTGTTGTGGTGTAGGAAATGATGAGCTGGTGGATTTAGAGAAACATGGAAAGATTTGGATCTATGAAGGAAGATGCTATCCACCTCCAGAGAAACAGATGATAGGAGGAAATAAGCATAGTACAGTTTTACATAAATGTGTATGAGTGTCTATGTGCATATACGTGCATTTTTATAGATATCCATGTATGTGAATATATATCCACTCTTAATCGTAGCCTTCCTTAGGGTGGGAAGGGGAGGGGGAAATAAAGAAAAATGTGCATAGCGGAGAACAAAAGAAAACCAACAAGGAAGCAAAGAAAAGCTGGGCAGCTTTGAAAACAATGTGTAGTGTTACATAGATTTTCTCGAAATGGAAATATATTGTGTCCAAATTTATTGAACCCTCTCTTCTGTGTACATGGCATTATTTTTTCATTTTCTTATTTTGTATTTAAGTTTAAAATAAAAAAAAATACAACCCCCTCCCCCAGTCACTTAAATATTGTGTATTCTATTGAATTGGGAACAAAACCAAGATTGCTCACTTTCTCTTGGGGCTGAGTTGGGGGCAAATACCAAGCTAAAGAGGAATTTCAGGAAGGTGAGTTCCTTGCCATCTTAGGGCCATCAGCTTAGGGTCTGGTGCCATTGAAGCTGAATGAAAGCGCCCCCCCCCCCGCCCGCCCCCGGCTTTTCCTCACATCAACCCTCTTCATTCAGCTGCCAGCCTTGTAAAACAAGGCTTCAGAATTATAGAGATGAACCGTAATTGTGAATTCACTGATCTAGGGAAGGCGGGGATGAAGAAATTCACCTTTTCTGCACTTCATAGTTTTAGCCTCTTATAACCTTCCTTATTACCAGGCTTATTTAGGTTCTTTTGGCTAATGTCAACTTTCCTTCTAGCAAATTGTTGTTTGGGTTGGGGGAGGGGAGAATTACAATTGAAATCCGAGTTCACATATACTTTCTCCAGAGTACTTAGATAAGAGGCCCCACTAGGACTTAGTTCTTTGTAGGAGGTACTTTTCCTATATAAAAGGAGGGAAAAGCTTCCTTGTGCAGCAGGCTCGGTGGTCTAGGCAACCCAGAGAGACGACGTTCGGTGGTGGATGCCTCAAGATGAATGCCCTGACCAAGGTTAAGCTCATCAAAGAGTTGAACAGGCGGGAGGTGGAGCTTCGAGTGGCGGAGAAGGTATCCTGGCACGCCGAGTACAAGGAGAGCGCTTGGATATTCCTAGGAGGGCTCCCATATGAACTGACTGAAGGAGATATCATCTGTGTGTTTTCTCAATATGGCGAAATTGTTAACATTAATCTTGTACGAGATAAGAAGACTGGAAAGTCCAAAGGATTCTGTTTTCTTTGCTATGAGGATCAGAGAAGCACAATTTTGGCCGTTGACAATTTTAATGGGATAAAGATAAGAGGAAGAACTATCCGAGTGGACCACGTGGCTAATTATAGGCCCCCCAAGGATTCCAGGAATCTGGATGATGTAACTAGAATGCTCCGGGAGACCGGCTGTGGGGTTAAAACCCCACCTCCTAGTTCATCTGAATCCTCCGAAGATGAGATGCCTGTGAAAAAGCACAAAAAAAGGAGTGAAAAAGAAGAAAGAAGACAAAGATGTTAGAATGAGTATGGATAAGCAGAGAATGCCTGTATCCTCCTCCACAGCATCCTGACACAAGACCAGAAAGGAAAAGGAAGGAGTTGGCTTTGGGAAATCTGCCACAGTAGACCTTGAGAAGGGCTCACCTCCAGAGTGACAAGAAGGTGGTAAATACTTAAGTCGCTCACCTGTGCTCCCCAGAGGTCAGTATTCGAAAGCAGAGACCTCAAGGCAGGGGATTGAAGGAAAGAGAAACCATGGCTTAAGAAGTCCTCGAGCATCTCCAGCAGGAAGGAAAAAAGCAAGAATTGGGACAGAAGCTAAAGCTCGAACCACCATGAAGAGCATTCTGAAGGCAGGTCTAAGAGGCCCAAACCCAAGTCCCAAAGCTGTGGGAAAGATGGTCATTCCAGGGATCAAGAACCATCTGATTAATGTTCACACAGGTCCAGTTGAGTGTGTGGCTTAGCACAATTTCTGTCAACCTAGAAATAAAGATTCAGTTAAAAAAAAAAAACTCACCTGAGCTAAGCTGTCACGATTATTTTGGTAAATAAAGTTTCTGCTACTAATTTAAAAAGAAAGAGTCAGGGGTTGGAACAGGAAGCTAAATGGCACAGTGGACAGAGCACTGGTCTTGGACTCAGGAGGACCAGAGTCCAAATCCAGCCTCAGACACCTCACACTTACTAGCTACCTGACCCTGGGCAAGTCACCCAATGCCACACACACACTTAGTTGGCCCTAGACATCGTTTTTCAATAAATTATCAAGGAAAGCTACCCTGCCATTCTAGAACCAGAGAATAAAATAGAAATAAAAACGTTTAGGGTCTTAAATAGCTGGTTAAGGAATTTGGTCAGAAGATCACGATAGGTGGAAAAATGCAAGCAACTTTATAGGTCAGCTATCCTCACTTCTTTCTGCACATGAGGAAATTGAAGCCAGCATAGTTAGCTGACTTGCCACCAGATTCAAAGCCCCCTTTGACTCCAGATGCACTATTCCTTCTTCCCTGTCTCTTTTGGAAGTGAGAAGGGAATGAAAGTTTGATAACTTATTTGGGAAGTGAGAGGGAAGAGAAGAGACAGAAGGAGGGATGACATCTTTAAATTCTTTACCAATGTCAACAGGAGGAGAAGTGGGGAGGGGAGGGATAGGATAGATGTGGAGTCAGAGTATCTATTTAGGAGGATATTGCAATAGGAAAGCCAGAAGCAATGAAAAACTCAATAGGCCTAGAAGTAGTGTGTATAGAAAAGAAGGAACAGAGGCAAATGACACTGTAAAGACCTGAGGCGAGACTTTCAGAGTACTCATAGTGAAGGAAAAAGAGGAGGAAAGAAATAATCTAGGCCAGGGTAGGGAGAAAACCATGTTAGAGAAACCAATAGAGGGAGGATCGGAAAAGCCCTAGCTGTGTCCACTGCTCCAGAAGGGCTGATCTGACAGTTTGATCTAGTAAGGGGAAGAGATGCTCCTGGA
The DNA here is from genome assembly GCA_028646595.1 of Phalanger gymnotis. Classification (NCBI taxonomy): domain Eukaryota; kingdom Metazoa; phylum Chordata; class Mammalia; order Diprotodontia; family Phalangeridae; genus Phalanger; species Phalanger gymnotis. The sequence goes on along the minus strand of CM053623.1, from coordinate 309,637,030 downwards.
ACTCTCCAAAACTTTTTTTCTTCCCTTTTCTGCTAGACCTAGAACAAGTCCCTGCCTCGTTAAGAAGGAAACAAGCAATATTTAGCCAAGAACAGCTTCATGGTGTTATCAACTATTTTGTAAGCAACCAGTTTCCTGGTATACGACAAGGAAGAATTTGCAGCAAAGATCATCACTGATGAGTCTAGAATGCTGAGTTGAGAGCTGATGTTTCAATGTGACATGTGTATTTGTGTGTGTCTTTGACATTCTGTCATGGACAGTGTGAAGGCAGAGAGAGTGGCTGACCAAAGTCCCTGAGGTGAGAGAATGAGAAATTGGTTATTCAATTTGGGTGGAAGTTATAGGATTCTCCATACCTCTCAAACCTCACAAGTGCATAGACGTCTTCAATCTCTTTTTGTCTAAACCCAAAGAGGACAAAATGCAAAGAAGTGAAGAATAGAGTTCTACATTCGTAGACCACATGATGGCCTGGGATGGGGAAGACCTGAAGCCTCTCTCCTTACATCATTGTCTCTGTCATCATTGTCTCCAAACTATTATGAAGCAATGAAAAGACTGACTTAGTGTTAGGTCCTGGCTTTTTGAAAGTCGTAAAGTCCCTTAGTATGCAGCCAATCAATACTGCAAATTTTCATGATGTGTTTAGCAGATGGAACTACTTAGATCACATCTGCAAATGCTCCAAGTCAGGGAACAGACATCTTCCATTAGTTACCATCTTGGGTTTCTCCCAATTTACCATGTAATTCTATCACTCTCCTTCTTCCTGTTACACTAGTTTCATGGAAGGAATTAGGACCATCAAAGTTGTTCAATCCAGTCCTCTCAGTTTAAAGGTGATGAAACTGAGATTGGAGAAAGTTTAGAAAAAAGGTAACCCTTAGGCATGAGCAAAGCTGGCACAGTCACCATTCAGTTTGCCCAAATGACAGAAAATAGCAACCGTAAATGTTTCTACTTGTGTTTTTGAATTGACCTGTGATTTCTTTCATATAGGGAGTTCCTAATCAAGGAATGTGTTTGACCACAGGACATCAGTCTCTTCTCTTTATTTTAAAGTCTGAGGGGATACCTAGGCTTAAAAATAAATATTGCTATAGACAAGCATACCACACCAATAATTCAGACTATATTTGCATTGCATTGAGTTTCGATGAGGAAGGAAAATATCGAGTTTTTTCCTAAGTATAGCTCAGATTTCAATTCAGTCATTTTTCAGTCACGTCTGACTCTTCATGACCCCATTTGGGGTTTTCTTGGCAAAGATACTAGAGTGGTTTGCCATTTCCTTCTGCAGCTCATTTTGCAGATGACGAAACTCAGACAAATAGGATTAAGTGACTTGCTCAGGGTCACACAGCTAGTAGGTATCACCTGATTTGAATTCAGGTCTTCCCGACCCCAGACCCAGAACTCTTTTTACTGTTCCACCTCACTGCTCCAAGAATAAGTTATGCCCAACTAACCCTATTTTCTTTTTTGACAGGATTACTGAACTAGTATGTGGATATTGTTTACCTCAATTTTAACAAAGCCTTACAGTACCTTACTATTCTCATGGAGAAGTTGGAGGATGTGGATTCAGCAGTTGTTGGAGCGCTAGATTCAAAGACTAGTTGTTAATGGCCTGACGTTAATATGTTAGGAGTTCTCCAGTGGAATACTAAAGAAATCTGTGTTTGGTCCTTGGATATTTAACATTTTAATGAATGATTTAGATAAAAGGAGAGATAGAATGCTCATCAAATTTGCAGACAATGATAACAACAACAACATAGCTAATAATAGCTAACATATTGCAAGTCAAGATTTGCAAAACACTTCAGATAAATATGGGAAGGATCAATTACACCCTGCATGGCAAAGATGAGATTCTTTCTGACAACTTAAAACACATGGGGCTGAACTTCATAAGATGGAATTCATAAGATGGAATTTTGGAGAAACATTAAGTCTTATATTTCCATCCAAAAATATCAGCTTCACAAGTGTAAGATAGGGGAGGCATGGATAGTCAGCAGTTATTCTGAAAAAAAATCTCAGGGTTTTAGTGGACTCCAAGCTCCATTTGTCATTAGTGTGGTATGACAGCTCTGCCCCCCCCCAAAAAAAGCTAATACAATTTCGAGATGCATTGAGAGGCTTAACTTTCAGGAATAGGGAGGCGATAGTCTTATTGTCCAATGCCATCTAGAGGCTTCTGCTTAATTCTGAGCATCACAATTAAAGAATGCCATTGATAAGCTGGAGAGTATCCAAAGGAGGGCAAATGAATTGGGGAAAAATCTTGAATCCATGACAGATGTGGATCTGTGGAAGTAACCGGACATATTCAGCCTACAGAAGAGAAGATTTGGGGTGGAGTGGGGGGACATGATGGTTGTCTCCAAGTATTTAAATGGCTTTTATGTGGAGGATGATTTAGATTTGTTCTTATCGATTCTAGAGGAACCCTACAGTTATCCTTTCCACACTGTGACTTTCCCCATCATGGTTTTGATATATTGTGGGCTGGCATAAGAAATTCAGTGGGAATTTTTGGAGAGCTTTGCCCAAGTCACAGAGGACATGTGAAGGCCAGCAGATAACACAGAGCCTATGACCAAACACTTAACCTAAAGTTTATAATAAGGTACTGTAAACACCCCATAAAAGCAAAAGGAAAAAAAATCAGATTTCTCAGGTACAAAGGGAAGACCAAAAAATTTTACATGGATCTTCCAGATTGTGGGAGTGCTGTGCCCCTAACCCCTGAGATATGGCAGGGATAATTGTAGTTCCAGGGATGGCAGTTGTAGAGTCCAAATTAGGCTTGCTGTCAGGAAAAGCTTCATTACCATCATCGAAGGTGGTTTGAGAAGCAATAGTTTCTGCTGCTTTGGAGGGCCTTGAGCAAAGTCTGTACAGCCACTTGGTCATGTTACAGTACAGATTTCTTTTGTCTATAGATCAGACTATATAGCCACTAAGGTCTCTCTTGACTTCTACATTCCGTTATTTAATTTTAGTAATTTGGATAATTAATAACAAAACAATAACCATTATTATTTAATAATTATAACAATATGATTGTTGTCATTACATTATTATTATAGCTAATAATACTTAGGCAGTTTAGGAGAGTGCTGGGCCCAGAGTCAGGAAGACTCCTCTTCCTGAGTTCAGATCTGGCTGCAGACACTTACTAGCTGTGTGATCCTGGGCAAGTTACTTAACTTTGCTTGCCTCCATTTCCTCATCTGTAAAACGAGCAGGAGAAGGAAATGGCAAACTACTCTAGTATTTTTGCCAAAAAAAAAATCCCAAATGGGGTCACAGAGAGTTGGATAGGACAGGAAACAACAACAAAAAAAAACAATGCTTACTGTGTTCCAGGCATTGTGCTCAGCACTTTACAATTATTTGCACATTTGGTCCTCAGGACAACTCTGTGAGGTAGGTGCTGTTATCCTTGTTTCACAGATGAGAAAGCTGAGGCAAACAGACATGAAGTGCCTTGCCCAGGGTGATATGGTTAGCAAGTGTTTGAGGTAGGATTTGAACTTAGGTCTTCTTGACTCCAGGCCTGATCTCCCTCTGGAATAGTGAGCTCAGATCATGACTATATTAGAAAATGGCCCAATCACTACCTTCACTATCTGCTGTTGTCACATCCCTCATATCTTCCTCACCCTTGCTGCCCCAGCTATTAATGAAGAAGCTGTGGACAAAGGGAGACATCTGATTACCATGCTGGTTTGAGCCACTGTACTTGAAAATATCAGTAATCTGGAAAAGCAATAAAGGGTCAGATTGTTTCTGAAATTAGAAATGAGCTTTGGAGGTGGGGGTGGGAAGGGGAAACCACTTCCCTTTGAAAGCTTCTGCTTTGGGCTAGCCTAGTCCTAGGAGTTATTATGCATCACTAAAGCTGACAGTTCCTCAGCTGTCTACATTTTTTTTTTTTTGCTATGTCTTATCCTTTTCTTTGCTACTGCTGGCAACCTGAAGCCCCACATTCCACAGGCTTACGTCAATGCCTCAGGAAGGGGCTGGCCACTGTTTCCATGACAGTAAGTGCTTTCTTGTTTTGCTCAGTTATAAGAAACTATGAGAACTTTGGACCAAATGAAGATTTACAGCTGTCCAATGGATAAACCAAATAATTTCATAGCCAGAGTCTGTCTAAAGCTTAACAATATGAATTTGTCATGTCAATAACACACACAGAAATGAGCCCATTGAGTTCCACATTCCTTCCCTCTCATCCTATCTCATATTTCTACAGGGCTTTGAAGGTATGACAAAGTGTTTTACTCACAATAACCTTGTGAGGGGGGTGGTGTAAATAGTCATAACTTCCCGTTTTACGGATGAGAAAGCCAAGGCACAAAGGGGTTAGAGTGACTCACTTGCTGTCAGACAGCTAGTAAGGATTAGAGTTTCACTAGAACTCAGTTCTTCTGACCAGTCCTCATTCTACTATACCATTTTGTCTCTAGAATCAAGAAACTTAATGCCAGAAAGATTTTAACATTTATTTTATTCCATAAATTAAAACTAATAAAAAAGATTGCTTTATCCAAGCCCCTCACTTTACACAGAAGGAAAATGAGCCACCAGAAGGTTGTTTGCCCAACTTTTGGTGGAACAAGTATATCTAGAACCCAGTTCTTCAGACTCCAAGTTCAGGACTCTTTTTTCTGTCTTCCTTTGTTTCCTTGGGATGCCAGATTTGTATCACCAAATATCTAGGGGTAAATTAAAAGAACAAAGCAGAAAACACACAGGATTAATATACTTCTATTCTTGCCTGTAGAAGAAGAGTTGGCTGGCACCAGCCCCCAAAAGGCTGCTTGTTCCCATGCCAGGAGCCATTCTGGAGTTTCTCTTGGCCTGTCTCCAGCTCTCCTGACCTATTTTGATGGATAGGGTTGTAGCCAAAACATATGTAGCAACTCTTGGTTAAAGACGATTCTCTTCTTAGGTGAAACTTTACTTGATAACATCCTGTCAAACTGGCATTTAAGCTTATCCCATATTCTCTGTATATGGTACTTAATAACCTCACAATCAAGCCTTTATGGTTCTCATTTTGAGGTCCAGGGCCAACTCCTTTCTTTTTCCATTTTCAGTCTTTGTGCCAACTGCCAAGTTCCCATTTATGTCCTAAGGACACTTCTGATCTTTCTGAAGTTGTCAAAGTTGGGCCCAGATTCAGATCTTTTCCAGGCTGACAGTTGCACCCACTTACCTCTGCTCCCATTTCCCAGGTGCCTTCTTACTGCTTGACAATATAATTTAAATGTAGGTGAACTGATGTTCCATTTCTGACTTCTAAAGGGGAGATTGTATGGCAGGAGAAATTGGAGAAGCCAAAATGGAAAAAAAAGAGAGATAAGGAGTTACAAAAGTCATGGGGAAAGCTGGGGAATTGGGAAGGACAGGGATGGATTTTGGAGAGGAAATTGGAAAGATTTGATAAATGGGGAGGGGGAAGAATAATGAGCTAAAGGAAAAATCATCCTAAAGGGGAAGAATTTGGGGAGAAAGAATTGAACATGATGAGCAGAAGAAGGTGAAATACCTTAAGAGAAGAAGGAGGAAGAAAAAGAGAAGAAAAAAAAGATTTGAAATGAAGGAAGAAGAGAAGAGGAAGGAATAGAAGAAGAATATAGACATTAAAGCAAGATAAGTTAAACTAAGCAAAATCATATGACAAAGGAGGAGCTTAGTGAGAAAAGGAAGGAAAAAAAGAAAAGAAGAAACAAGTATTTATCAAGCACCTACTGTGTGCCAGAAACTATACTAAGCACTTTACAAGTATTATTTCTTTGAGTTCACAACAAGTCTGCAAGGTAAGTGGAATTATTATCTTTATTTTATAGTTGAGGAAATTGAGACAGCCAAAGGTTAAATGGCTTGCCCAGGATCAGAGCTAGACAGTCTCTAAGGCTAGATTTGAATATTAGTCTTCTGATTCCAGGTCCAGTGATCTATTCACTGTACCCTAAGTCATGAGTGTGGCTTACAAGTCCTTAATAGGTATTAATGAGACTCTCAAGGTGTTAACAAAGTGTTAAAGAGAAAGAAAGTGATAACTTTGGAAATGTAATTATCCATAAGCAGTTTGAAAGGCTGAGGATGTCGCTTTATATGTATGGAGAACAGAAAGGAGTTTGCAAAAACTAGTACTTTATTACATTTGTACTTCTGACATGTTCCAAACTGCTATCTATATCCAAAGTGAGGGCAGCTAGGTGGCCAAGTAATGCACGGTCTCTAATCAAGAAGATCTGAGTTCATATCCAGTCTGTGTGACCCTGGGCAAGTCATTTAACCCTGCTTGTCTCAGTTTCCTCATCTTTAAAATGAACTGGAGAAGGAAATGCAAACCACTCCAGTATCTCTGCCAGGAAAATCTCAAACAGGATCACAAAGAATAATGACTGAGCAACATGACCAAAGTGCAGACTGGTCTTTCTGCTAGAAGAGAAGGTGTGAGAAATCCCTATCCAAACACCAGATTATTAGAGACAAAAATGTGTCCCTTTAAAAGTTGCCATTAAGGGTGTGGAAAGAAAGTGGGAAAATATGCAGAGGAAGAGAGAGTTCTGATTTGTGTTAACAGTTTGGAAGGTTGGAGAAAGTCCTACAGGAAAGGAAGGAAGAAGGTGCTAAGGAACAAATTTGAGTCCCTTCTCAAAGAAGAGGAAATGATGCTTTCAAGGAGGAAACAGCTGCTTGTCCTCTAAAGAATGAAAAGATAGGTCCACAGATGTTGGCGGGTGAGCAATCATCCAGGAAAAATCAGAATATCAGAAGAAGAATATGAGAGGTTGGTGTCACAGGGCACGAAGGATAGTTAATTTTTCGACCCGAGGGCAACAATAGAGATGCTTTCTATCTCCTTAGGTTATATATCCAAGATACAATGGGAAAACTCACAGCACTGTCAAAATAGATGGCTGTAAATCACGTGAATGGCTAGATGGGAGAGTAATATAACCCCTCCAAACTAAAAACATCAGAAAAAGAAATCATGTGCTATATATAGAAAGCTTAAGATGAACCCACAAGATAAGAAGACATAAACCCTATGCAAGCTTTAAAAAAATCCATAAATTAACATCAAACAACTGAAATGCTTAGAACTCCCACACAGCATCCTCAATCTACAGAGCAAATCAATGCCTCCTTCTCTCCAGCACAAAACAAAACAAAAAGCAGCCTTTATACACTTAGTTTTTAGGGTCTGACTGGGGAATGTCCTTCCACCCCAACCCTAGTATTGACTCAAATTGAACCTCTCTCTTTGCCTCCATACCTCACAAGAGGTGACCACCATGGAAATGGAAAGGGAGAGTAAAGGAGGTAAAAAGCAGAAGACCTCAAAGCACAGAGTCATCCAGAACAGTGGTGTCTGAAGTAGAAAGCTTGCATCTCAAAGGGTGAACAAGATGAATCATTGCAGAGCAAGAAGAAAATACTTAAACTTCTATCTATTTTTATTTAATGAATTCAGTTTCACTGATATCTAACATACAGATTGGCTCTGGTACCCTCAACCAAATATCACATATGGTGGGTAAAGAAAGAATGGAAAGTCCACAATGCATATGGACTGACTGGGACGCTTGTAGTTCATTCATTTGTTTTCGGTATGTTTCAACATACTGAGGTTTATATGGTTACAAAAAAAATGGATATTATCTAGTTTTAACTGAAACCACTCTTACAAAATATACAAGTAGCTTTGAAAGGCCATTCAAAGAAACCACAGGTTGAAGATAATAGGAATTATGCAAGCACAATTCAGCTGAATGATAATAAGTGACAAATTAGAAAATGGCATTTTTCCTCCTCCTAAGCCCAGATCCTGACTGTAAGGACAGTTTGGCAGAATGGATAGAACATAACTGCATAATTTTAAGAAATGTGTACAATGTCTTTTGTTTTTATAACACACTCATTCAGGATAAGTCCTCTTCCCTCTCCCAACTCTGTGAGTCTTCTCTTTTAACAAAGATGCAGTTACCAAAAAGCCAATGGACACAGTAACTCACTCTGACAGGCCATGCACCATCGCCCACAGGAGCAGCCCATGAGAGGTCTTCCTTTAGAGGCCAGAGGGTCACATGTGGGCCCACAGTGTGATTTATGCTGCCGCCTACAAGCACAGAAATTTACATAAATGCTTTAGTAAGCTAAGCCAAGCTACCACAGAGCTCTCACTAAAATGGCAAATCAAAATATATTGTCTGTTGTTTCAATAAAAAAAACTAAGATTGGACAGCCCTGACTTAGGTTACAGCTTCCTGGTGGTCCAAGCCCTAAAAGTCAACACACAAGTGATAAAGAGCTCCTCTCTCAGACTCAGGTGGGTGAGCAAAGCCAATTCAGATGAATCTATCTACCATAATTTTCTCCCTTCATTCTCTATCCTTTCTGAATTTCCCTGCTTTTGTTAACTCTTTCATGGTCTATCAGCAACTGGATGGTGCAGTTGATGAAACACCAGGTGCGGGCTGGAATCACCATGTGGGCCTGGAATCAGGAAGAGCTGAGTTCACATCTGGCCTCAGACACTTGGTAGTTACGTGACCCTGGGCAAAGTCATTTAACCCTATTTGTCTCAGTTTCCTCATCTGTAAAGTAGGCTAGAAAAGGAAATAGCAAACCATTCTAGCATCTCTGCCAAGAAAATCCCAAATGGGGTCATGGAGAGTTGGACATGTCTTTGTCATGTCCTACAATATATAAAATAGATTCAAGCACAGTAAGAACATGAAATTTTGATTATGTAGAGAGCCTTTTTTAGTATAAAAGACACCACCAACACAAGACTATTATGAAAAATTGGCACAAAATGTGACATCATCCAGAAAAAGAGTTTAAGCCTGCTATAGTACTGCTCTGTCTTTAATTCATTATTATTATTCCTTATCAATCTCTATCATGGGACTCATTGGAAAAAGATCCTGATGTTGGGAAAGATTGAAGGAAAAAGGAGAAGGAGAAAGCAGAGGCTGAGATGGATAGACAGTGTCATGGAAACAACGAACATGAACTTGGACAGATTTCAAGAGATATTGGAGGATGTAAGGTATTCTGTGGTCCATGGGGTCATGAAGAGTTGGGTACAACTGAACAACTGAACAACAACAAACAGTCTTGAATAGAACTGAGTCTAATTTTCAACTCAGAGAGTTGTACCAAAACATCATATTAATCATTTGATGTACATGGATGACAAGTTATATGCCTCTACTCTATAGGACATTACATCGATCTTTGGCTCATGGAAACTTTCACCAATGACACCAAAATCTCAATTGGACTCAACAAGTATACAAATATTAATGCACATCAAGATAAAATGGAAACTGAGGCCTTTGATCTTCAATCTAGAAGTCAAACTGAATCACTAGATGAAGGTGTTATTTACAAATACCTTGGACTTCAAAAATTATTAGATGATTAATTTCTTTAGTTACAATAAAAAAAACTTATACTGACTTGAGTTCAATTGCAGGCTGACTTTTTTTTTTAAATCTCCTTTTAAATTTTAGACTTAAATACTAAAACTTAAGAACAAAATAAGATAAGAAAAAGAAACATATTATAAACTTAAATATAAAGGAAAAAAAAATGCCATGGGCACAGCAGAATGTAAGAGAGAATTCGAAATATATAGCAATAAATTTCCATCTCAAGAAAACCTATATATTAAATGCTACACATTGTATTGACAAGTATACATCTTTTCTTTGCTTCCTTGTAGGTTTTATTTTGTTTTTATCTATACATTTTTTTACTTTTTTTCCATTTCCTCCACCCTCTCCACCCCAGGCTACAATTAACAATGGTTATATTTATATGTAGATATATCCGTACAGATATACATATATACACACACATTCATATATACATATATAAACATGTACTTTTCCTAAGAGATTCTACTCCTCATCTTTGTTTTTCTGTTTATGCATATCTCTTATTTCACACTGACTTCTTTTTTTTTGAGTTATTTATTTATTGATTGATTGATTACAGGGGCTGTCCCTTGACTCACTTCTTTTTTTGTTTGTAATTTTTAAAATTTTTTTATTTAATATATTTAGTTTTCAGCATTGATATTCACAAGAGTTTGACTTACAAATTTTCTCCCCATTTCTACCCGCCCCCCTCCACTCCAAGATGGTGTATATTCTGGTTACCCTGTTCCCCAGTCAGCCCTCCACTCTGTCACTCCACTCCCCTCCCATCCCCCCTTCCCTTCCTCCCTTGTAGGGCAAGATAAATTTCTAGGCCCCATTGCCTGTGTATCTTATTTTCTAGTTGCTTGCAAAAACTATTTTTTTTGAACATCTGTTTTTAAAACTTTGAGTTCCAAATTCTCTCCCCTCTTCCCTTCCCACCCATCCTCCCTAAGAAGTCAAGCAATTTAACATAGGCCACATGCATATCATTATGTATAACACTTCCACAATACTCATGTTGTGAAAGACTAACTATATTTTGCTTCTTCCTAACCTATCCCCCTTTATTGAATTTTCTCCCTTGACCCTGGCCCTTCTCAAAAGTGTTTGTTTTGGATTACCTCCACCCCCATCTGCCCTCCCTTCTATCATACCCCCTTTTTT